>OY829915.1:231261124-232496855 GCA_963691935.1 Nephrotoma guestfalica | reverse complement strand
GTTCAGTGTGTTCCTCGGTCGTTTTACTCGCGACTAAGATACCATCGACGTAAGCGAGAAGGAATTATAAATCATTGGTTATTTCGTCAATTAATCGTTGAAATGTTTAAAATTCCAAACGGCGTTGTTATTTCTGTTTTAAATTGATCCTTTTGTGCCACAGAAATTTGATGATAGGTAATGCCTATCTGTCAGGAATAGTGACGGCATTTAACCGCCTATAGTCGTCACATGGTCTCCAATCATTTTGTTCCGTTTTAGGAATCATATGCCGAGAGAGCATGTTGAGGATGAAGATTGCTTACAACGACCTAAAGTTTGCATGTGTTGGAAAGCATCTTTAGCTAATACAAATGTTTTGAAGTCAAGACGGTGTGGTTTGCAGAAAGAAAGTAGGCCTTCTGTCACAACTCTGTGAACTACGTCATGCTTCACGGATAAGTCTACCTTGGTTCCTGGGTGAATTCAAGAAATTCGTTTGGCAGGAACGCGAGCTAACGGAATAAACTGTTCCTATAGTACCTGTAATGGTTGTTGTAGGATCGATCAAGCGCCTATTCTTCAAATCGACTGTTAAATCTTTCACTAAGAAATCGGCACCAATGATTGAACTGAATCTAGTCGAAATTCTCGGCGAAGTCCCAAGTTTAGTGCTGGCTGAAGATGTTGGTCTTCGGTTGTTTTTAAATGATGACGCAGGTATGAATGAAATGTGAGCGTCAGTGTCAACTAGAAAAATTAAATTAGTGTTTTTACACTTAACAAATAATCGGCGAACTGCGGTTACTACAGTCGTAGCGATGGTGCAAGATACTGCAATTCGATTTACTGCACTTCTTAGCAGAATGACCAAGCCCGTAGTGGTGCCAACACATTGAATGGTCTATTGAACGAGATCTAAAATTCGGCCTTGAGTAACTAACTAACTTACAAACGTGTCTTTAGTTCGTTTATTTACCTACGCAACTGTTGTACGTCGAAATAATTGTTTGGAACATTTTGGTTTACTGTTACTTTAAGTTAGTTTAGAGATGTGATAGATGCGGAATTTGTTCCCGAACTATGGAATGGATTGGTGAATGATTTATTCATTCCCCATAAACTGCTAGCCATTTCATACAATTTCGCTATATCCTCAGCTTGTAAATCGACTAGTATAGCGCCGATAGTGAGTGGAACCTCGATATCTAGAATTTTGTTATCAAATCTGATAACAGTGCTCTTGAGTGGATCGATGAAAGCTGAAAGAAGATTGATTCCCATTTCTACTGCGTATAGGACAGACTGGATTCTGTTCATTTCAGACTTCCGAGTGTTGAACGAGTGTGCTTCTAAGTATTTTGTATTTGTCTGTCTGTGGTGGATTTAGAATTATGTCTGAGACTAGGCTCGACTGTGTTTCATTTAAATGTTAAACAATATGGTTGGATTATCGACTTCAGTCTGTTTGAACCATAACCTCGGCGAAATTTCCTATTGCGTTGTTTGGGTCCCAAATCGACTATATTAAATATTCAAAATGAAATAACTTGAATATGACGAAATGCGAAACGTGCCCGACCTAACAAAGATACAAGACATCCTTTCTTCAACCCGTCCAAATAGTACTTGGCGTCTTACTCTGCAAAATAGTTGTTTACAAAGGTGACGGCCTCCTCATTCGACAAAAATCTCTGTCCTCTAAGCGCAACTGTTAGCTTAAGGAACAAAAAAAGTTGCTTGGGACTAGACCTGTAGAGTAAGGAGGGTGGTCAAGCAGTTCAAACCGTAATTCGTGGAGTTTCTCAATGACAACCGCTGAGGTGAGACGGCGCATTGGCTTGGTGAACCAATTTTTTTTTTTGCAAATATGGGTTTTCCGCAATTTCTGCTTTCAGCTTGCCAAGTAATGGTGTGTAGTATACTTCTGTCATGATTCTCCTATTTTGAAGATAATCGATTAAGATAACTCTGTAACCGTCCCAGAAAACAGTCGCCATCACTTTCTCAGCCGAAAAAATAGCCGTTGCATTTTTGGAGCCGATTCTTCCTTGCAGTCCACCATTTTGACAGTATTTTTGGTTCTGCAGTGTAAAGGTGTATTCAAGTTTCATCAACAGTATATAACCGGCGCCTAAACTGCGCCAACCGAGCTCGAACACGTTTCTGGTCCAAAGTGAGCAAATGCGGCACCTAACGCGCGGACTGCTCTACCATGCTTAAATCTTGATTCAATATGTGACAAAGACATTCTTTGAACATATTCAAAGCCTCTTCTATCTCTCTAACGTTCCATCGTCATCCAAGCTGGGTACGGTCACGTTTAAATTCAACTGCTCAAGATTTCACAGTGATAAATGATGGTGCGTAGTCGCGGCATACAGCGTCCAACTCGTCTTTGTAACTATTTCCTTTCAAATATAAAGATTAAATGATAGCTCGATACTCGATTTTTTCCATTATCACAAAAACACTCACAACGACTCACTCCAACGATTGTTAAACAACAACTGCTCGTCATAAATGGTTGATATTTCAGTGAGTACATTTCAACGCACGTACAAACACACTCCCCTATTTTTATTGACGAGTGCTGTCATCGTCATATTTTTCGTGTATTAACACATATTAACGCCAAACTCTGCTGCAAATACTGCAAGAAAAGAGAGCACATCGAAAAACTGTGTATGCAGTGAAAACTCCAGTAGATAGAGACTACTAAAACCATCCAGTTTCCAATAATCGAGCAGAACAATTTTATACGAATATCTTTATAGAAGGAAAGTACTAGCGATTCGAAGTTGATTCCGTTTGAAAAACAATATTTCGGATCCCATTTGTCAGACAAGCATATGAAATTTCGTTCATATTTCGTATCGTTCTAGTTACTGTCCAGGCGACATACAAAAATAAATCGAAAGAAATGTTCATTGTTGACAACGACCGACAAGCTCTTTTGGGTAGAACGTGGATTCGGAAACAACCTAAATTTACACGAATTAGATCAGGAAAATTCAAATAATTCGTTGAACGGAATTTTATTGATACAAATCGAACATAATATCCGAAACATTAAAGCAAAATATTCGAGATCTCCAATGCTAGCTGCAACTTCGAGCGAATGCCAAACAAGCATTTCACAAAACACGTGAAGTGCTAATCTCACGTAGAGAACAAGTCGAAAAAGAAATAATTGCACTTGAAAGAGAGGGCATCATTACAAAAGTGGATACGTTCGATTAGGGTTCCTCCTTGGTTTGCATTCCAAAACCGGATAATAGCGTTCGATTATGTGTCGATTGATAAAGTTGGCGTAGACAAACGACTCGAACGCTCGATTCCCAAATACAAAGCTTATCATCACGCCTAATTTGTTGAGGGAAGTTCAAAAATTCAAATGATAATCACTGACAAAGGTACGTCTCTCGAACGAATTCTCGATCAGGTGCTCCGAGGACTCGAAAATACAACACACTATTAGATGTAGTACGTTCAAAAAACCTTCATGAAGTACAACAATTATTGGGGTTAATCACCGTCTATTCGAAATTTGTTAAAAATGCATCGACACTTACACATCCACTTCGAATACTTTTAATGAAAAACGCAATTTCAATGATCGGCCAAGTGAGAAGCACCAGAAATAGCAAGTGATCAAGTTCTATTACCATTCTATTCAGCATTGCCAATAGCCGTTGCCTGTGATATAAGCCCAGTCGGAATAGCAGAGGTATCACACGTCATCCAAGGAGAAGCGAAATCAGTTGTGTTCGTTTCTCACCTCAGAACAACATCAAAATGTCGATTATTTTTCAAGAACACCGATTCAAGAAGTAACGTTAGCTGATGATGACAGACACATCATAAACACACAGACGGTAAGTGCGGTAAGTTCTCTGAGAATATCGTACTAGAGACAGACAAAGATCCAGTTCTGTCAAAACCCAAACAGTCTATTTTGAATGGTGAAACAATTGATGAAAATTAGAGTGGTAATTCCAGAAAGTTGCAACTCGTGCGTAAAAACGAACCCACAAGAGAGGAAACGCACCACAGGAAAGAATGGGAAAATCAACAAATTGAAAGAGGCCATAGCGAAATATGGAAAATTATGAATGAAAACTACCTTGAAAATGAAAAATAGTTTATCAAAATTAAAGATTAATAAACAAAGTTCAAGGTCAGGGGAATGAAAACTTATTTTTCTGACAAATTTACGTCATGTAATTATAAAATAAAGTTTAAAAAAAACTTAGTAAAAAAGGTCCGTATCGTTTGCACAGGACTATTTTTCGTGTTTACGTTTTATAGACCTGCATACATACCAACACCACTGGTAAAACACATTTTGTTTGACTGACGCTTGTAAATACAGGGATGCGCAAGTCACACATATAACACGGTTTCCTTAAGTAGTTACGTCGATTTCCTAAATTTTATTTTCGTTTATTCAGGTTATATTTAGTCGTTAATGACTTACACCTTGAGATTTAAATTAAATGTTCAACATTGAAATATCATTCATTAGAAAGATAAATGTTTTGACTCATATCGTAAAAATGTTGCCAACTAAATGTTTTTAATTCATTCATGATACAATCATCTAACTGAAATTGCTGAAGTTACCCACTACATAGGATCCAACATTTTCACAGATCATTACATAAATAATTCGCTCATTGCGTGCAAGTCAACCATATTGGCTCTAAGTCATATCCCCATTCAGTTTTCTCATACCATTTTGAGTTATCGTTTCATTGCAGCCATAGATCGAATTATTCGATATTCAACCCCTTGCATGATTCGATTCGAATTACTCATTTCACTGTGTTACCTCACATATTGTGCTCACAACGTACACTTCTATTTTCGTAATATTTTTGTAAACATAGACAGCTGCGTCTAATAATAAATATTCATTGAGCACAACATAACATGGACCATTTACATGTCACGCCACTTGTGCTATAAATGTAAGAAACTCTCTGTCAACTCGTTAAACTTGACAATGATTATCAAAATACATATAAATTATTCTAGTTTAAACTGGTATCCAAGAGATGGACACAGGGTTCATTTAGAAATTAATTTTTTTATTTAAATAGAGATCGTACGTTAACCTTTTATTTATCTCGATAGCACACACTACACAATACACGATCGTGTTTTAATTGTGATTATTGTTTTGTGCCAATTAAACTGTTGGCATCCATCACACGACAACACAAAACTAATAATATTTTGTTAAAAACTAATAAAAAATATTTAGTCTGACAATAAATAACTAGTCAGTGGACATTTCGTTTCAGAATTACAACAAATACACTGAAAGATTTATAATCGGATCTTACGTCGGATGATTTAGCTATAAAATAGTAAGAACAACTGACAAATTTTATTTATAAATCATCTGATCACAAAATGAGAACATTTGCATGTGGTTATGCGGGGGTTGCTTTATTACATAAATGGTTTCCGGATATTATTTGTGACACGTAATCTGTTACTTTCCTTGAACGCTGGTCAAAGTCCAGAGTCCAATCTTGGGTTTAGTGAATAGTGAAAAATATTTCGTTTTTAATTTCTTAAGGAATACTGTTACAAATTCTACTTTACACACGTATAACACTTGGTGGTCGAGTAGTTAAGGTATACACCACCAAGTGTGTCCAACATAATCGGTTACGAGTTCGAATCTAGTCAGAGTCTCATAATTATATTGAGGCGATTAATATTCTTAACACGAATCGATGTTGTCGGATCAAGTATTCCTCCAATTCTGAATGGGAATTGGATTTTAGAATGGCGGGGAGGGGAATATGGTAATAACGAAAGCAATTTTTACGACGGCGACAGTCATCATATAAAATACTGGAATGAACAACGGCGTTAATCATATACATGTAAAAGGGAATAATCTCGAACAGCGATAGGCAATGGCCTATAACCTTTTCCACGGCTATACGTATACAAATCCAATTGAATTCTTATTGCCTGTCTAAGTATTGTTGCATGGTACACTGTTATTGATATGATATGATATGATATGATATGGTATGATATGATTGATCCTGAAATATCTGAATGCGAATAATATTTCAGCATCATGCGGGCCCAGGCCCTGCCTGCATCCTTAACAGATAAGGTTAGTTAGGAAAGGATGTTAGTTACAGAAACGACTAGGGCGAACCGCAGCAAAGTCATTTTCTAACTACTTAAATATATTAGAATGTTAGTCTCAATTAAATTCACACTCTAGATTAGAGTTTGTTAGTTAATTAATGTAAGTTAGTTGTGTTTGAGGTAAAGGATACTAATATTCATCATATGTATTCGGCATCAGTCCTACTAGACTGGTTAGGTTATTTAATTCACATCTATGGGTCTTCTCATCACATACTGCTTGTAACCTTATTTTGCCCTATCTTCCCATCCAACACCATCTAACCGAGGGACTTCACGTTCGTAATGACACGGCAGTATTATCATACATATGATGACCTAAATATTCCGTCAATAATGTCAAAATAAAAAAAAATTTAGATTCGGTATTGTCATTCAGCTACTTATATTTAAATTCATCCAACTAAAAGCAGGGCTAATTTATATCTAAGATTCACACAACTTCACTAAAACATAACCTGAATTCAACCAGAAAGATCGTCGAAAAACAACATTCCATAGCACAAAGTCTTTGGATCGTTAACATATTTGATTGTATTGAGTTTATGCTCAAAGCGTAAGTAATTAAATAGACCCCCTGATCAAGAATGTTGCAATCACAATCTTCCCTGACCTTCCGGTATGTAAAAAAAAAAAATAAATAAATAATAAATTTTAAATAATAATAAAAATAAATTGAATTATATTTGCCGACAACTTTATTGTTTTAAATCAGGACTTTCGACAAAATTTCAATTTATAGAATTGTTTAAAGTAAGTGAAAATTATTAAAATAAGTTATGCAAATGTAATTAAATTTAAATAAAAACCCAAATGGATAACACAATCCAACATATTTCAGCTCAAATGATAAATTTCCCGTGGCAGAAAACTGTTTCCTCCTTTCATTAACATTTTATATATTTATCAATTTATATTATCCCACAAAAAGTCATTTTTGTCACAACACGGTGGCAACCCATTTTGAGTATACAAATTTTCGCTTATTGGGTAAGTTACAATTCGATCTGTTGTAATTTCAAATTTTGGTTTCTCGGGTACCAATATTTTATGTACTTAAGTACATACAAAGGGAATTCCCTTGAAATGTCAGTTTCTATGGATACGATTATAAATTACCGTTCACATATATGTAAATAGTTATAATAACAATAACAATAATAAATAATTAACTTTTATATAATTAGAATGAAAATTAGAATAAAAAGATACTTCTCTGATTGTATTTGAACGTAATTTTCATAATAACTGTCTCAATTCACCTGTATTAACAGGTGAACTTCTAAAGAACAAAACTCACTCAAAAATAGCACATCACTCTCACACTACACATTCCTAAACTGATTTGAATTAAAATATTAATAATAATTTATTTAAAGGAGAGACAAAAACGCGTCTTTCCTCTACGACGATCACTCGATCCTTCCTTGTTGCATGGTACACTGTTATTATATTAAAATTCCAAAATTGAGATAGAAACATGAGACAGATATAGCATTCAAGAAATTTGAATTGAATAATAAAAAACGAGTTCTTTAAAGTAGTTTCACCAATAATTTGTAATATTTAAATCAAATTAAACAAAAAATAATGACAGAAAATTAATTCAAATATATTTTAAGGAAATTAAATTATTTACATATTTATGAAATACACGACAAACTAAATGTATTAACATTACCCGTATCTTTTTAGTAAAAAAGTACTAAAACCAGCACAACATTTAACCAAAGTTACGAACCATTTAGTACATAACTAAATATTGTGTCCAATACGAACAATTTCACAGAAAAATGTTGCGTGAATTTACCAATTTTATCAAATTGGTGCTTAAACGTCTAAATGATTGTTAGAGAAAGACCTGTCTATGCAACCATCAACCAAACTTAAATAAACTAATCTTGAAATCACCCATAAAAGCGATTCATTTGGTGTAAATGGAGCACGTGGTGTTTAGTTTGCCATTTGGTTTGATTTTTATTTTGTTTTTTGTTTCAGGGATAACGGTAAAAACAGTTATTTATTATGACAGATTGGCACTCTCTAGGCATGGAGGTTATCAACATATCGAAGCTGTATTGTGCAATTTGTCTCCAGTGTTCTTGAAGGAGATGGCATAGATACATTCGCGTTGTTATTGATGCTAAATGTGGCAGAATGCTTCGATGAAGTAGATCCCATGCGTATTCAATCGGATTTAGATCCGGGGATTGTGCTGGCCATGGTAACATGTGGATTTCCCGTGCTTCCAACCAGTCTGTTGTGATTATTGCTATGTGTGGCATTGTCTTGCATTAAGATGAATTCTAATTCGATTTTTGTTGATAATGGAAGCACGACAGGTACTAGTGTTCATTAATGTAACTGGCTGAAGATAAGTTACCTTATGGAAAAACGAGATCAGTTATTTTACCACTCATAATTGCAGCCGATACCATAACTCCACAGTACATGTCTGCATATTCTTGTTATCCTAGTATCTGAGTGAAATCTGAATCTTGACATTGCCCTTCTGTCCAATTTCTATGATTTTCCCAATAAATCATTTCTAACCTCTCGATGTCCATGTCGTATCAGTGAACATCTCAACGGGTGGCGAGCGTGAAGATACTAACATAAATGTTTTCAGTTGTCCACAAGCGTGACTGTAATTGTCAGGCAGTTAAAGTTGGCTTTCGGCGGACTTGCAGTTGAATGTAACGGTCCTGCACTGAAGTTTTTAATCTTACTCGAGTTAGACGCTGTGCGTACTTTGCCATAACCTGCATATAACGTTATGGAACACATTAAAATGACGGGCAACATCTGTTCGGCATCTTTCATTTCGAAGCATTCCTACTGCTTCGTCCAATTCATTATGGCTTTGATTACGATGTGTATTGTATCTGAGACATACAGAGAAAATTGACATAAAGCGTTCGGAGTTACGAAGAATTGCGTCGATCAAGTGGTGTGAAGCCAAGTAACATCAAATGTCACAGAAGATGCTTCAGATGTGGGAAGCTAGGTCACTACATCCGAGACTGTTGGTGACGCTGGACTGATGGTTTTTTGCCACAGCCTGATTCGCGAGAAAGAGTATGTGAAAAGTTACAAGTGGAATGGAGACTGAGAATACAAAAAACCACAGAGTTCAAGAACCAAAGAAGACCAAATGCAAAGTGCAAGTTTGCTTAAAGAGAGTTTACAACCAGAGAAAAGAAGAAACGAATTGGCTTATCAAATGAAGCAAAGATCCGAGTCCGGAGTGAAGTTGATCGTTAAAGAGAGAGCGATCCAGAAGGCCGTGACGGAGAGATATGCACGCGTTAGGGTTGAAACATAGAAGTACTGAAATGTGACGAGGTAGATAAAGGATCAGCAGCAGGTTGAGCCAATAGTGGAGAGCATCCAGATAGGCGAGTCAAAAGAACGTAATAGCCAAATAGTATACGAGGCCGTAAAGGCAACGTAGAATTTCTACTTGTTAATAATGCTAGATCTGAAGAAAGAATAATAGTAATTTTCGATTTGAAGCGAAAATGCAGATCACAAGATACACACCACAATTTCACAAAGGTCGCTATAAAATTGTTTGCCATTGGCTGAGTCTATTTGTGATGAACACGTTTAAGGTGGGAGTAGTATTACGAATTCTACTCTACACTCGGTGGTTGAGGTGTTAAAATATACGCCACCAAGTGTATGGCGTTTTACGTCCTCCAAAAAGTGTTTCCAACCTAAAAGTTACGAATCTAGTAAGAGCCCATCATTTTATTAAGGCGATTATTATTCTTAATACACATCGATGTTATCGGATCAAGTATTCCTCCGGACCATATGGAGAGGAACACGATAATAATGAAAACAATGTAAACCGCGACGATAGTCAAATGAAAAATACTGGAATGAACAGCGACGTTAATCATCATAACAGAGAAAATGATGACGTGGAATATTCACCAATACAACTACCTGCAAGTGATTTACAATTGCAGTATGCGTGCATCGCCAGATAAGATAAAAGGATTAATATCGATCAGCGATAGACATATATAGGTATAAGCACGATCAATTTGGCAAGCAGACGCAGTTGTAATTTAAGAAAAGTGAAAGAGTGATCAGTACTGATCAGTACAGTAAACCGGATAACTCTCATGGTTGTTATCTTTTGCTGGAGTGTTAATTTGCATTGATGCCAGATTATAATTGGCCATCGAACTATTCCGGTAGTGTCTCATACGATGCAGTTCGCGCCAAAAAAATCTCTCAAATTACAACCACCAATTTGGCCGAGAACATATAAACGGGGACGCCCCATGTACAAATCTAGTATATTGAATCAGCCCCTGTCACATTATTCGACCGTTATTTTATTTGTTCCCCTTCTCTTAACTTTTCCTAAAGTCTAAAATATAATTATAATAAGCGATTAATTATTGAATTTTTATCGCACCAATTAACAACCTCAAAAAGATAATCGTTGGTCTTAGGATGGTTGCTATTTAAATTGAGGGCAATTAATGTCTCGCTGCCGTGATACTTTAGACAATGGTGTTCGGGCGACTCACCTGCCCCGAACGTTTTCCAACAATTTACAAAATAGTATGTAAATTAAAACGCTTCATGTACAAATCGTGTATGTTGATGTAGCCCCCGGGGACGATTAAATGGTTTTGAACAATTTTTCCAGTCACATTTTAACCCTTTAACTGTTTAATTTTGTTTCGAAAAATGTGCGATGACAATAATACAAACTATTGTGAATTAGAATAAATAAAGATTCGTTGAATAATAATACGAATGTAATTTTTTTATATTTATGTCGATATTTGTTATACGACATTATGCGAAAAAATTTCGTTTCGTTCAACATTAACAGTTAAAGAGTTAAATACTGTCGGTTTCGTAACTTTTACGCAATCGTCAATGCTTTGATCACTCGGCTGTGCCCTCTCATGTAAATCCTAAAATATATACAAACATAATTGGTAATTTAAACATTTATTCACTTTACCAGTTAATAAACCACGAGCAGACAATTTGTGTTCTAGATCGTAAACCACTTCCGATCATTCATATCTTATTTGGACTCGTCATCAAATGCATTTGTACAATTGTTCCGATTACGTTTATACGTCATTATTTATGTGCCGCACACGCATTCGTAAGTGGAGGTTTAATACGTTCGACCACAAAGTGGCCAAGTCCAGATAAACAATTTTTGGTTATCGATCATTAATTTATATATCGAATGTTGTTTTATTTGATCATTTCCAGAAAATGTTGTATTCCCGCACAGTATTTATTTTTCAGCACGTTTGCAGCAATAATTTTATGTGCGGCTCGTGCTGTCTACTCACTAACGCGCAAACGAAAAAACAAAAAAAAATCCGAAAAGAAAATAAACGCCTGAGCAAATGTGAATAATTTTACATTTTGTTTTTCAATACCTACTAGATTTTTTAAATTTTAATTTTTGTTTTTTCTACAAAGCAAGCTTTCTCAGGCATTTAATATAAAATGAAAATAATTTTACACATACATAGACACGAGTTACACTTGAGTTTTGCGTAGAAAGGCAAGTGCAGCTTGAGTTTTGTTGCAAAACGCAGTGTGGGGTAAGGCTATATCTCTGTATGTACGCGTAAATGCAATTGTAATATTTCATCAAACGCAAAACATTCTATTAACACTAAAATGAATTTAATTGTGTTAAAATAATTATTATAAATTATAATTATTACAATAAATAAAAAACTACTTGGAAGTTGGCAGTTAACACTTTGACAACCAAAAATCGTAAATTTTCAAACAGCTTGATTTAGTTCGAATATTTTTTCGAAGTGCGAAAAACGACCAAAGGACACCTGCGCCAGAAATCTAATTTCTAAAAATGAAATTCTTACCCTAAGAGAAAACAGAACGCACCTGTCCCATATATAAGCTATTTAATATAGGGTTGAAGGAATAAATTAAACCCTTGTAGCAAAAAAATGTTATACATAAATGATAACTCAAAATTTTGATATTACTTCATAACTACAATTTGAATATTTTAACGTTAACTATTTTAGAATTAGAGTACAAGCTGAAAAAATGAAGAAAGAGTTTACGCCATTACTTTTCATTAATATTCGTTTTTCGTATTGAAATTATTTGCAAACTGCAATTGCAAAATAAAAAAAATTTTAATTTTTTGCTCATTGTTTACGCTCGAAAATATCATTCGATATTTTTTTTGGCTAAAAATAGCGTCTAACGTGATAATTATTCTGTGAGGTGATGACATAATCAACGAAATTTTTTATATTTATTGATAAATGCCCCAATGTATATTTTCGTCGATTTGAATAGCAATAATACATTTTCCATTTATTTTTAATTAATGAAAGCGCGGTACACCAAGCGTGCCGCCACTAGCCAGATAACATTTATAAATAAATAATTTTTGGTTTTCTTTGTATTTGCAGAAAAGATTACATTCCATGAGCGGACCCAGTGAACCGACTGGCAGTGAAAGACCTTGTGGTATAGCATCATTTATACCAGTGGGTATGTCCTGTAGGGGGAGAGCCGAAGCATTTGCCAGACGATTACAATCCCGACTGAGGACGCTTGGTACACAAGTATGAATTACATTATTTACACATGCACACATATACAATTTTTAATTGATATGTACTCGTGTTTTTTTATAGTTTATTTTAATTTTTTATTCAATTTTAAAGGGCAATACACCATTGAGTGTTAATAATTTAGAACAATCTGAAAATAGTTGGTTAACCCAAAATGAGCAGCAAGTCACGAATATTCAACCGCTAAGAAATTTATCTTCGGAAGCTGATTCGTTTTTTGATTTTGACATTGATAATGATAGTCCAGGCAGCCCCGCAGACGAATGTGAATATTCGAGACTAATTGAAACGCAATCTAACACACCACATACTCAACAAGATGCAGCACCCGAGAGTGGGTATGTTTGTGCATCACCTATATCACCTGAGGGTAGTTTAGAAAGTCAAAGCTCATCCGACGGCCCATATTTCGATCCAGAGAGTTCAGACGCGGAACAACGTTCGATAACCGGTGATTATTTTGATTGTATCGAAGGTTCGAAAAAAGATTCAAGTAGCTCAACCCTCTCACAAAATACATTGGCTAATGGTTACCTGCAAACGGTACTAGACAGTGACAGCTGTTCCGAATCATTGCCACCGTCACAATCTGATACGTGTACAGCGCCTAGTTCAGCATCGAGTAGCACACTACAAGACGTGCCAACTGAATTAACGGAATCAACGACTACCACATCGACATCGTCTGCGAGCACAATAGCGACCCAACCGACAAGTTTAGCGTTTGAGTGTGAAAAATATACCAAAGAGGATATGGAGAAATGTAATGGTGCCGCTAAGCCAGTACTCAATGGCCATGCAAACTGGATACCTATCGATGAATTTAGTTTGCTTGATGTAGATAAGGCAGATTCTATTAATGTAATAAATGCATCGGTGGATGAAACGGAACCGGATGAGATTCTAACCATAACAGAAGACAATGAGATTAAATTTATGCCGATCAAAGATGTGGCCGAGCCGGATTGCACACAACAAATAGAAAATAATTTATCAGTTCCTAGTTATAATGAGGATGCCATCTCGGCCGATGAAGATGATGGGGAAGATGCACGTCCACAGCGTATACGACGGTCTAGTTCATTGAAAACGGGAAAAACTCCGCCCGGAACCCCAGGTCGCAAAAAAATCGTACGCTTTGCTGATGTTCTCGGACTAGATTTGGCTGATGTGCGTACATTTTTAGATGAAATCCCGAAAATACCGCGATCCGCATTCGATGATCTAGACATGCCCGATAGTGAACCACAGCTCCAACAAATATCATTAGGGCCGAGGACCGATAAAATGTTAATGCCGCTATTTCAACAACCGGCTGGCCTACCCAATTTCTTAGAAATGGTACGCGACAAACAAGTTTGTCTTGAAAACGCATGCGTCACAGATCCGATTTGTTTAACAATTACCGGATGTGTACGCGTACGCAATTTAGATTTTCATAAATCCGTGCACATACGATACTCGCTCGATCAATGGACTAGTTTTGCCGATCTGCAAGCAAATTATGTAGAAAATTCATGTGACGGATTCTCCGATAAATTTAGTTTTATCCTATTTGGTAATTCACTGCAAATTGGACAGCGTCTCGAGATGGCGGTCCGCTTTCATGCACGTGGCCAACAATTTTGGGATAATAATTATGGCCAAAATTATGTTTTTCAATGTTTGCCGGCAGCAGTCCCGATTGTGCCGGCGCGAAATCCTCTCGCCGATGATACATGGTGTCGCTCGTTTTACTAGACGGAACTGAACAAAAAAATATTTATAAAATTTAGAACTGTTATACAAAATTATACCACTATTTAATGGGGGGACACCGTGCGCAACGATATATACTCGAAAAAATATTTTTTTTAGAACAACAAAATTAAGCAAAATTCCTATATAAGCAAAAAAGCAAAAAATTAACGTTTACCAAACCAAAACATGTGACATGTCCTCTCTAATCTAAAAACAAAACAAAAATTATTTAATCATTAATATATTATTATTTTCATCTTATGTTTTTTAAAATTAGTATTATTATTTTATTGTTTGTTTTTTGTTGAATTTTAATTAATTCTAATGTAATTTAAATTTATAATTTTGTTCATTGATTTAATTTTGTTTTTTCGAATATATATATTTACAATTTGTAATTAAAACTAATTTGTAGAAAGTGTAAAAAGAAAGAGAAAAACAATTATAAAAAAAGAGATAACAAATATTTTATTGTTATATTATAGAATAATCCAAAGATCTTTTTGTTTTTATATAAATTATTAAGATAAAAATAAATATTTGTATATTTAAAAATAAAAATTGTTTAAAATTTATCACAACCCAGAAACATGATGCAAATAAATATATAAATAAATACATAAATAATTTATTATTATTTTTATTTTTAAACATATACAAAGTATATATTATTATATTTTTAAAATCAAAAAATTTAAAATATATCGATGAATGAGAAAAAAATGTTTAGAATATATTTGAAAAGTTAAAAAAATTATTTACAAAACAAAATATAATTTGGTTTTTATTATGGGTTCTGAACACTTGGTTGTCGAGATTATGGTACAAATAACAAAAAATTATCATTGGCTTATAAAACGCGGATTAAAATGTCTCGTACATTATCTAGAACAAAACTATACGATAAAATAGTAAATCTCAAAGTAATATTATTATGTTTTAAAAATGGTGGGCAGAACAAAACAATTGGTTTTTTGTTTTTTACAAAAATTACTAAAAATAAAAATGAGTACGAAACAATAGAAAATCAAATGTTAGATAGAAGTTATTTTACTAAATTAAATTATTTTACATACCTAACTAGCATTCTAAGATTGTTTATACTGTTTTTAATTTATTATATACATACTCGTATATACACGTTAATGAATTTAAACTACATGTGCTCCAAACAACTTGAAAAATAATAAACAAAAGCTAGAACAATGCAACGTGATTTAAACTTACCCATTAAACAAGTATTAGCCGTGTTTTAATATTGGAGCACTATCCGGCGCCGAAGGGAAATTTCTACTGAAACTGTAGCTATGTATTCACTGATGTCGCTATACCATAAAAATGAAAAAATTAATTCGTCCATAAAACAAACATTTAACAACCTGAAATATACCAATGCACATTTATTTTGGCATGCGTTTTAAATTTTTATTGTAAGATTAAGTTTCTAATGGTTTAAACGCTTTAAACGTTTCTAACGGTCGCGGCTCCCGATAAATAGGTAGAGCAAGATATTTTTTTATCGATTTCTAACTCAAAAGTTGAATGAAAAGTCTTAGTTTAGAATTAAATAAATTAATTATATAAGTTTTGACATAGAAATTGCGTGCTCCAGATACAGCTATCGGGCGCTAATAAAAAAACGTGGCTATTCATTGACATTAAATAGTTCTATTATCTAATAGATGTCGACACCTTTAATATTTTTCCTTTTATCACAAAACTACATTAAAAAAGAACACTAAATATGTTGATTATATCGTCTGCATGGTACCTTTCAGATACCAAAAGAGTATACTCTTTAATAGATTCCAATCTTAGACATTTGGTTTGTTCATTACTCGTGCAGCCTTGTTCACTATAAAAGCGATATCTAGTCAAGATGCTAGTATAAGATACATAAAATAACTGACTGCTTCACAGGTACTGCTTAGGTACAAACTTCTTTTGAATAAACATACTCTAACAGTGCATCCTCTTCCAGATGGCGATTAAGAAAGGCAATGTTTCTAAATAAAACTAAAACTATAAAACTAAATGTTTCGTCGTAATCGATTCGTTGCTTTTGTAAATAGTAAATAGTCCCTTGTTGCCTTTCGTTACTTTATAATTTTGTATTGTTACACGTTGGGGCGTTTGAAATGGATTCGTAATGCATCTTACAAATAAAACACTAAGCGATTAAAGTTACAGACTTTATTTCCAACACCTATAATTTCTACAGCAATTTACAAATTTCACTCGTTCACTATCACAAATTCACTTTAACTGTTCACTACTTTTCGCACCCTAATTGCTCGCGCTTATACATCGCTTGTTTATCGCAGTACGAGATTATTCTGTAATTGCAATCTGGTGATCTATGTGTACTGCAATTGTAAATCACTTTCATGTAGTTGTATTCGCGGATATTCGTCGTAAAATATCAATGTGGACCACTTTTATCGTAGTTCTGGGGCCTAGTTGAATCCGATATACAACATCGTTAATCTGTTTAATAACTTTATAAGGCCCTTCCCAACTTTGTTGTAGTTTCGGCGATATCCCTTTTCTTATCTTGGGATTATAAAGCTAAACTAAATCTCGTTTTCATTCTATCGCTGGCCTTTGCGATTTTACTTCTTACTTCATTATGAATGTAGTTCATTCTTCGTTTTAGATCAGCTACGTATTCATCATCAGCTACGCGACGGGTTCTGTTTCTGGTAATCCAAACTTAATATCACATGGTAGGCGGGACTCTCAGCCAAACAACACCATGGCAGGTGAATTATCTGTTGTGTCATGTACTGCACTGCCATACCCCAACATGAATTGGGGTATATATCGATCTCAGTTATATTGATTGGCATTGACTTCTTTCCCGTAGATGCTCTTCCATTGTCCGGTAAAACCTCTGTACCATTCCGTCTGATTGTGGATGTAATCGTGTGGTATGTGTTTTTTTATGCTAAGAATTTTGCACTATTTTTGAAACACGGACGACATTGCTTACACTGAACTGAACAGGGCATTCCTGATAATTCAACTGCATTATTGTGCGACATCCCTCGTCGGTGTTCAGTCTTGAAAATGTAGGCTTGTAGCCGCTTGCCCCTCGGCTTCCTTAAACTGCATCAACCATTTGAGTACCACATGATCCGTTCCGAGAACAAAATCTTGCTCAAACAGATATTTGAAATGTTTAACACGTCAACCATAGCCAGCAGTTCTCTTCGTGTTACACAATAATTTTTCTCTGCTTTAGAACTACCGGCCTGCGGATACACCAAAATAGGAGCGCTGCATAATTTTATTTTTAATTCTTTAAGTGTTTTTTGATTTTCTGAGTTCCACTGAAATGTATGACCTTTTTCGGTGAGACGATGTAGACTTCGTGCAACATCTGCGAAGTTTGGCACAAATCGTCGGTAGTATACGAGCATAATCATAGGAAACTTTTTTAGGCTAATATCCTTTGATGCAGCCCAGTCCATTACTGATACTAACTTCCTTGAATCCATTCGCACACCGTTGCTCGAAATAATATGACCCAAATAGTTAACTTCTTCCCTGAACCGTTTGCATTTCGCTGCACTTAACTTCAACCCGGCCGACCGGATCGCTTGTAGTACAAGTTTAAGATAGTTGGCGTGTTCATCAAATGTACGGTCTAGTAAGATGATGTCATTCAAATAAAACAAACATGTATTCCTATTTATAGGCCTCATCGAACTTGCACTGTTAAACTCTCAAATGTAGCAAGCGCATTGCATAATCCAAAAGGCATTACCACAAATCGATAAAGACTGTATTCTGCTGAAAACGCGGGTTTTATCACTATCATCAGGATGAATTGCAACTTGCTTATATCAGGTCCAATGTACTGAAAATCTTGGCTCCTGGCGTGTGCAAGTTGTCGTCAATGCGCGGTAATAGATAACTGTATTTCTTCGTTTAGTTTACGGTAATCAACGCAAAATTAGTAGATGACTTTCACGCACATCTGAGGAATCTTGACCCTGTTTTTGACTATAACTCGAAATGCATTTTGTTCACTTGTATTTATTTGAAGAGGTACCTCCACAATGCGCCACTTTAGCATCTACTTTTTCAAATCCACGACCATTTAATATTTTTTCATACCATCCAGTCCGATGATACTTTAATCAATTATTCCAGCTACGATAAACCTATGTTCGAAGCGTTACTCGAAGTACACACTCTCCTTTGACTATCGCAGATTCAGCTGTTGCTGTTAGCAAGTTATAACGAACAGTAGCTATCTGTTCTGGATCTATCTTGTAACTTAGTTTTCCGGATCCTTGTCCACTAAATGAGACAAGTGTTTTCTCTCCTCGCTTCGTTCAGCGTCTAACTGCTTCATACCTTCGTGTTTCTTGCCTCTTCTGTCAGCTTGGGCGCTGTTTTTGTTGCTTACAATCCCTCATTATTACCTTTGTGTTCTTTCGTTAACTCGAACAGCTGGCCGCGGTTTTCTCATCTCATCTTCATAAGGGCATTTGTTTGCGCGATATCACTCACATTCAGCTTACACGATTTTACTGTGTCTGTGGCCAAACTGGTTCTAGCTGCAACATATTCTAAAGCCAACGCCAATACTTCATTCATGGTTTTACCTCTAGTTTTCGTTCTTAAAAGAAGTTTCAGATGGTCGTACTTAACAGCATTGATAAACTCTTACACTGTTAGTTCGTTCATTTCGTTACTTCTCGCATTGCAGGCTTTGCCCGTGTAGTTGCCGCTTACTTTGAAGTTGAATCTTGCATAATTCTCTGATGTGTAACTACCGGTATCTTAATTCCAACTCTGTGACTCGTTCATAGCTTCTTTCTGTTGCGGAGACTGAAACTGCACTTTAAAATTCTCAAATGGGATCATCTCGCCATCGAACGTAGCAGGTTTCAAAATTCCCCTTGAGCTTCCATAACTGGTTGAGTTGGGAACGTTTTATCTAGCTGGCCTTCTCTAGTAGTTTGCAAGGGATGTGTTTCGGGTCTCCACTTGATTAATTTTATTTACAAATTTCTGCCTGATTTGTCTTTCAAATTCCTTGCGCCGGCCGTCGATTTTTTCCTCAAGGAATTTTATTTCTCCTTTAAGCTTTTTAATTTGAAGATCTTGGGTACGCTGGATTTCGTCGAGTTTTTCATTCTGCACGCCCTGCTGTTTACGTAGATCTGCAAGCTAATCACTTTGCTCGGAGTTCTTCCAATTGTGCACTTTATTCCTTACGTATTTTATCAGATTGTTCGCCTTACTGGTCGATTTTTGCACCTTGCTGGTCGATTTTGCACCTTGTTGGTTTAATTTGGCACTGAATTTACAGTGAATTTCCTTTATTTGAAACAAAAGGGCCTGCATCATCTCTCCTATGTTCAAGACGGCTTTATATTGTTCGGGACTAGATATGATTTTTTTGCAAGGCTCGACTATCTGCTCATCGTTTGGGATAACTGGCGGAATTCCTGATAGTCCTGGCGTTGGTGATGATTGTCGCGATCTTCGCCCTCCTATTTCAGTATCCTTTTCCCTATTTCAGCATCCTCCTCCCTGTTTCAGCGTCCTCTTTTTGCGGTTGAAAGCCCTAGGCTCTGCAGCTTTTCTCTCAATTTGCAAAATCTCACTTCTGATACCAAATGTTACGAAGTTCGGTATTTTGCAAATAAAACACTGTACAATTTAAGATACAAACTTTATTTTCCAAGTTTCACTCGTTCACTATCATTAATTCATTTTAACTACTCACTTTTACTGGTTAAATTACAACTGTGTCTGCGTCCCAAATTGATCACGCTGATATACTTGTCTATCGCAGTTCGAGATTATTATTTTAACACAAAATCCTTTTGATTTTAACCAACCAGCGACCGGACATTAAAATGTTGGTAAAATCGAGAATAAAACAAAAAACGATAAAAAGTCGCAGAATTGTTGCTAAAATGTCTCCAATTTGTCGTAAAAGACTGTTGCGTTTTTGTTTTGTGGGGTTGATGTGAACCCGACATAACTGACATAAAACTACCCATTAAACAAGTGTTCTTTCAAATTAAATTATTTCTGTATGATCTAATAGATGTCAGCACCTATGGCATTTTTTCTTTTATGACGTTAAACATACGTTTATTGCGTTAAACATACTCCAATTGCATACGTTGCCTTACAAGCTTACAAAATGTCTGTTATGTTATTTTGTTTCCCCGCTTCCAATTGGAATTTGTATTTATAAAACAAATATAACATAAAGTTTCAGTGGAGTCGGAACCAATGTCATAATTGGAGAAATCAAAGGCTGCGATCAGATCACCCAGTTAATTCAAAGGCCTGCTACAGTCTTGTTCTAATCTTAATTTATTGAAATTACAAATTATTCAATTGTTTGCCGTTTTGCATTATAATACTTGAACCAACATTTTACCATAAACTATCGTTTATGATGTGAAAATAATAAATTTCATGGAAGATGATCTGGAAAAGATTTACGGAATATATAATAACAGTGAAATATATGTGAAGCAGGTATTGTACAAAATGTTTATTATTGTAAATTAACCTAAAATCATTGCCATATCTACTAATAAAAACATAACCTCACATAATAAAAACCATAATTATCTATCTATATTTAAATGTTATTGTTTTTACGAAACTAATTAATATTTAACACAAATACCTCAAATTTAAAACTCGATTTAAATAGACCGAAGTACCAAACAAAATATTTGGTTTTTATTATTGAAAATCAAGCTGCCATTTTAATTTTAAATTATATATGTAAATTAATAAAATATAAAATTTTATTCTAAAGTAAATACTTATGATATGTATTACCAATTATAGTTACATTTATAGATTGTAGTTTAAGTATTTAGTTGAATACATTTTAATATTATTGTAATAGTTATACTAGATAGAGTTACATAACATATTGAGCCACTATAACACTACTAATAATATTTATTTATATAGTTACTAAAACATTGCAATTAATCTCGAACGCCATAAGAATAAATAGCAAACTTTCTAAAACTGACATCTAGGAATTTGACCACCAATTTAAATTTTTAATTTGAGTGTAATTCTGATTAAGTATATAAAAAATTACCCAATCCGTGAATAATTAGAAATGCCGATTAGAAAGCATGAAGAAAAGAATCGCGCTGTAGAGGGGCCATTTTGAATTTTTATTTTTTGAAATATTGAATTTTAGGAAATTTATTTTTGATACGAGTTGGAAGAACACATACTGCATTTTCAAACATAGTTCAAACAGCCCTAGTCGCTCCACGCAAAACTCAAGTACAGCACGTGTCTATGTACATATAATCACGTCGATTATAGAATCCGCGGATAGAAAAAAACAGAAATTAAAATTTCCAAAATCTAGTACGTATTGAAACAAAATGTAAAATTCTTCGAATTTACTCAAGCGTTTATTTTGTGTCAAAATTCAATTTCATACTAATCAGTACGTAAAAAACAAATTATACCCTAAACTTTTTTTGTTCTTCCGTTTGTGTTAGTGAGCATTGCAACACGCACCACACATAAAACTATTGCTGCAAACGTGCTGCAAAAAACACTACTATAAAATTTTGTTTATAGGCGGAGAGGTAAGAGACGAAGAGAAACGCATCGTGTTGCAGCACTGTGTGGAGCGCCGCTATGAGTGATTTATTCTACCGTAGTATGAAGGCTCGATGTTATCCTAACTAAAAGAATTTTAAGAAAAACAAACATATCTGTTAAAAAATTGAGGCATGCATCGAGTAGCCTTGGACATAGAAACAATATATTTCAATTCAATATGGCCCTACCTGCATTAATATCAACAGTTTGGCAAAGGGAGATTCGTGATAGCAACATTTGAGAAATGACATAAATATTAGTAATTCATGCAAATTGAAGCATTACGATTTTGGTGCAGTGATTGGAAATTCAAAGTCGAATGAGCGTGAAGTTAGTAAATAATATAGGAGTAATAAAATATCATAAAAACACCAATCTTAATTTTAAAATTTCGCGACGCCAGATAACGCGACATTTTTATTTCAACATTATCTTTATTCTACAACATGCCTATAATTCTAGAAGCTTTAACATAACCTTAAAAAGTCATATATTTTTTGAAAATCCCAAAAATAAGACTGAAATATAAAATAAACCGACAAAGAGGTAATTATTTTTTTTAAATTTAACGCCGTCATCAAAATATAATTCTATATTAATCAATATCATTAATAAAATACACAAAAATTTATTGAAATATTATATAAAATTAAAATATTTAAATACTGTTAATAATAATTAATTCCAAATAATTGAAAATTCTATAGAAAATGTTTTATTAAAACAAACGATTGTATCATTAAAAATCTTGAAAATACAAAAATTTATTTTTTAATATGAAAAATGTTAAGGATTGTATAAATGTATAGTTTATAATAAATAAAAATATAAATTTATTTAATTAATTAATAATTTAATTGTATACTTAATCACACAATTAATTGAGAAGATATTTTAGTATGGGTAAGTTGGGGTTGAGAAATGAACGTCATAAAATTGACATTTTAAAGATGGCTGCGCCCGAATAGGAAATCACACAAAAGCAAACGAGGGCAGTTTACATAACATATTGAGATCGATCGATGACCTAATCGCTCTCAAGCCTCTGGTGGTTGGTATTAATAAAATAAAAGTACAGACGGTTAGATTAGAGAGTCAGTGGATTTTTATAAATTGTTTAGATTACATATTTTGATTTGCAATCAACACGGTTGCGTTACCTTATACGATTTACGAACTGAATACATTTGTTAAAATGTTGACACAATTTTGAACTTTACAATAAAACTCTTCAGAACCAGCATCCGTTTTTGTATACACATACTATGTAAAAAACGTTACATGAACATTTTTTAGTTTTATAATTTATTCAATATTACAACTGATTCAAAGATCATCTAGTAATTTATCTATATTTTAAATTAGTTCCTCGGTTTACGATGAGTAAGCTATTGGCTACTCATTTTAAAATTTCCTATTCTAATTAGTACTGCCCAGCTCAAGCAGTTCATTGCATCATTTGTACATTGGTCTTCTTGGTACAACCCCAAAGTTGGGTACCGTTGGCTCATACTGGTTTTAGCATTTGCCTGTACAGAAGCAATTTCTTGTGTATTTCCTATATTTGTTGTTTAATTCATCCTTTATCTTCTTGATCCGCTCTTTCTATTTTACCGTCTCAGCTAATATAGAAAGGTAATTTCAACTTTACAAGACAAAATGTAAACTGGATTCCTGTTGTTCTTAACTCAAACCAAATTCCATATGCAAATACAGCTAAATACCTTCTTGGCATGGCCCTCGACATGCCAAGGTATTTAGCTGTATTTGCTTATGGAACTTGGTTTGAATTAAGAACCACGGAAATCCAGTTTACATTTTGGCTTTGATGCGCAAGATGCGCTCTTTTTTGTCCAGTTACTCACTGTGTTAACTGCATTTTGAAGTTTGCTTGTCGATATATCTTTTCCAACTGAAGTGATAGGAGAGCTGTATCGTCTGTAAATGTTGCTATAATGTGTGCTATATACACAGTAACAGAATCAACAGAATAGTTCGAAGTGCGCTACCTTGTAGTGCTGATATTATTTTTAGTTCAGAGTACTTGTTTTCAAGTTTGACTCGAAAATGTCGATCTGCAATGTATGATTTAAGTAAGCAATTTGATAGGATTACTTCGGTAGTTCTCGATGCAGTTTAAATTTAAGCCCTTGGTACCAAACTTTGTTGAAGCTTGGGCTACATCTAAGAAAATAATGGAGCATTTTTTCTTATTCTCTAGTGTATCCTCAATGACATCCATTATTCCGTGAATTTGTTCAACCCATATTATTATGGTGGATTAAACGTCTTCTTCTAGTATAAGTTTTAGCCTCTTGAGCAGCAGTTTTTCAAATATTTTTGATATGACCAGAAGTAGTGATATAGGTCTATATGATTTTTTATTGTTGCTGGTTTACCTGATTTAGGAATTACACTTTTCATGACAATCTCAATTTTACCTTAGAATCTATCATCATTTTTGATAGGTGGCACATGTATTTTCGATCGTTTTAACCCCTTCGTTGCCTTTTATTGTTTTTTAGAGAAATCGAAAGGAAAAAATGCCACTTATGACCAACTGTCAATTCGTCTATCTAAAGTGAATAAAATGTACAATCAGTTTGTCTCAATCGAGGCTCAGATATTTAATTTAGATGCAGAAACGAATTCGGATATGGATATTTTCAACGAAACGTATTACTCAATCGTTGCAAAAATACAAGTGCTTATTAGACAATTTTCGACTAAGTCCGCAATATCGAATCCTCGCGATAATGCGCATCTTTGAGTACAACTCAGATTAATTTTCGATCCAATTTCAAATTACCTAGACTGAATCTCCCAACTTTCAACGGCAATCTGAAACAGTGCCAATCATTTTATGATATTTACCTATCCACGGTCCACGAGATCACAAACCTATCATTCTCCCAGAAGTTAAAATATCTACTAGACGATGCTAGTTATTTTGAAGCTTTAAAATGATTGGAGAAAAAATACGATAGAAAGAGGATGATAGTGTAAAGTTATATAAATCACAAAGCTTCACGATACATTAGATGAAAACATCCGAGACCTAGAGGCCCTCGGAGATCCAGAAACTCATCGCAACCCGTGGTTAATACTCTTTGAAGCCGAAAAATTAGACGTAGATATAAGACAGTTATGGAAATCCGAGTCAGCTGAAACGATTATCCAATGATAGATGAATTCTTAGAATTTATATCTAATACAATGAATTAACTAGCGGAACCTACACTCAAAACGATTTGCTACACCCACATCACCAACACCGATTAATTCATATTATGCCACTATACAGTTACCACCCTGTCCGCTTTGTGAAAATGAAACGCATAGATTATATGAGTTTTCTAAATTTCGTACAATGGACGCTGACCCACGCCACGATATGCCTTACTGCCTTACTGATCGACACCTAAACACGAGCCGTAAAAGCAGAAGATATTGCCAAAAATCCCAAACGGCATAACGGCATGCAACAAAGTAGCATTACGTCCATACGCCACAAATGGACGATTAGCAGTACCGATGTGTCGATACCTAGAGAAACCATTGCCAATTAAAAGTAATATCCCTATTTCACCCATAATTGGGCGTACAGAATAAATATGGAAATTGGACAAAATGTCGAGCTCTGTTGTATTCGGGGTCGACGCACAATTTTATTACGGACGGTCTTATAACCCGACTGAAAATTCCGCGTTCAAAGTCGAATATTACCAGGTAACCCTCCTATAACATGGTAGATAGGTTCCTATAATATGGCGTGTTATGTGAAACCGTGTTATAAGAGACTAGAAGCTAGTATACAAAGGGAGGTTAGGTTCTAAAATATACTAAAACGTTTAATTGGTTCAACGACCTCATCTTCACTTTCTGAGTTCCTTTTGTATTTAGATTTTGCACACCGTCTGCCATATCTAAAGAATCTGTAATCTTGCTTTGTTTCTGTGTCCTTATAAGGCCGTTGTAATTTCATGGATGGTGATAAGCACTTTTGGAGTTCCGATTTGAATTTTCGACTTCTTTCTGTGGAAGGGTCTGTATTTAAGCAAAAAAGATTTCAACTTTTCGGCTAAGTTTAAACCTTGTAGTTTTTTAGTATACAATTATTAACACCACTATATTCATCAGAGCTAGGATACAATTCCTACCAAATCTGTTTCTTCGAGTTCTTTTTCCACTAGTAAATCTTGAACGTCCAACCTTCTCCTCCGATCGATCTAGCAAGTTTTAATATGCAACCAATTTCATTTTCTGCTGATTCTTGCACGTTTTCTATTTCATCTGATGCTGGCCATAACTTTTTCTAACATACATTTAGTGTTGTAATTTTCAGGTCTTTGAGCGCTAAGTATGTGATTTCGATAAAGTGATTAATTGAAAATTGCTTTAGTTATGTTTAAAATCTATTGTAATGATCTTGGAGCAAAGAAGTCGTGTTAGGAGGAAGAAACACTATTTGAAGGTTAGGATGATTTAAGTTGTGTGGATGATCTGGCTTATTATCTATTAGTAATAGCGGTTTGAAGTCTAAATTTTTTCGCTTTAAAAAAGTTTCCACCTCTGACACAAAATAATTTAGAAACCAAATTTATAAATAAATCAACAGTTACCCAAGCTTTTCAATTCGCTGCCAAATATACCATGGCACTATTCTGGTAATTCCCCGGCAATAGGGAACTGGGGAAAGATTTTATATGAAATTTTTAATTAAACAGTTTTTTTCTGGCATGCTGAGGTAAAAAGTTAGTGTTAATTTTTTTGAAAACAAAATTAAATGGGGAATAATGTGCCTTGCCAATTTAGATAGGGAAAAATTATTCCCAATTTATAAATATTTACATCAAACTTTTCTCCTCAGTAGGCCAGAAAAATAATATTTGAATAGAAATTACATATAAATTCTTTCCCCAGTTCCCTATTCCCGGGGAATTACCAGAATAGTGCCACAGTAATATGTTTTAATTTACGCCGTTTAGTGCACGAGGATTTAAAGATCTATAAATTAGCAAGGGTTTTGTTAAACATCCCCCCGAAGTGTTGTATTACTACACAAAAGTAAAGTTTAACGAGCTTTCGATACCTTGAATCCGGGTGCAGTTTTTTCATTTTTTGAAAAGAATGTTCGGTTGGGCATTTTTCCACCATAGCCCGGTTTAATCATCATTGAAAACTTGAAGCGTATCCTTGATCTGCAATAATTTTTTTAATTTTTTCTGGATATGAGCTTCATGATCTGCCGATGCAATTTCTTCTTGAATTTTTACGTTATGAAGAAAAAAAACGTTTTTTGAACTTCTCTAATCAGCCTTTACTTGCTAGAAAATCTGGGTGCACAGATGATTCTCCATTTTCTTTAAGGTAGTTATAAAGTTTAGGCGGTTTTTGCTTAATTATATTACCGTCTAATGGAATTCATTTTTGACAGCTATGTTCAATCCAAATGCTAAGAGCTTTTCCATTTTTTAAATAATCAGCGCACGGGGACGAGCTGCATATTTTGCGGATATCAAAGAACCTGCAACAACAGCACTTAAAATTTTATTGTTACTTTTTTTAATGATGCGGATTGTTGCCTAAATTTATAAAAAAGAAATAAAATTTGCATATTCACTCAATTGTATTTTATGGGTATTCCCCCGATTGCATTTTATCAATATGTTTGTATGTATTTTATATTGTGTATTATAGCAATTAATATAGAGATATGTAGTTTTATAGTAAAATCGTGTTGTAGGATACCGTGTTATAGGAGGTTTTCTGCAATTTTTTAATCGTGTTAGAGCGAAACCGTGTTATAATATACCGTGTTGTAGGAGGGCTACCTGTAATTCAATTAATCAATCGCGATCATGTATCTCAAGAGGCAAATCCGAGATAAAACTACGATCTTCAATCAATCAATTATTTTATATTACTGCTAAAGCCTATATCCTGCCATCAATACCGGCAACACGAATCCCTCGATAAAACATTAATATATAATATAAATTATAATATTAAACATTAATAACTCAAATTAATATTTGAGGCCAATAGGCCGTTAGCCGATCCCGAATATTATTTCGCAGGAGATGTTGAGTTGCTGTTAGGATGTGAAGCCTTTTTTGGGATTTTGGTAGACGACAAATTCCAGCCCAAACCAGATTATCCCTATACACAAAATTCTAAACTCCGATGGTTAGTTGGAGGAATTCTATCCGACACTGAACAACCTATTTCCAACACCAGTAAAACCTGTCTTCATGTAGATTCTGAAACTCTTCAACGGTTAGAGGTAGCTATCGAGAGGTTCTGGCGAACAGAAGAAATGCTCTTACACAAAGCGTTGACGGCCAAAGAACGAAATTGTGTTAAGTTCTCTAACGCAACTACCAAAATTGAAGAATTCGAAATTCGACGTAACATAAATATATAGTCGTTCAATTACCGTTTACTACGAAGATATCAGGTATCAGAATACCTTAAGCTAAATCATGTGGAATTGATACCGGAACATGAAATTTATGAGCCCAATCAGATATGTTATTTACCTCTTCATCCGCGATTGTGAACGATTCCAGTTCTACCACAAAAGTTCGCGTAGTTCCGACAGATTTCAATCTCCGATACAGATAAAGACTATCATCGTATCCTGTGGAGAGAAAATCCAGATATGAAATTGCCTCAATACCATTTAAAAACGGTAACCTATGGTACATCACCAGTACCGTTTATACCCACCGCCTCATTACATTACTTTGTAGATAAGTATGAAGATTTATCCCGAAACCAGCCTTTGGCTATGAGGTTCCAACCTTTTAAACACAAACCTTCCCGTTTATCCGTTTTCGCCAATAAGAGTATATGATGACAGCATTCCAGGCATTTAAAACTTAGTTTCAATTCCGCAAAGCTTTGAATTTCTCGAGAAATTATGCCTTAGATATTCAAATAAAAGAACCTTAACCCATGTTTTAGCATATATTCATAGATTCAAGAAAATCCTACAAACTCGAAAAATAAACCGAAAATCTTGCAAACTTGGCAATATCACTGGAAGTATAATCCGCGACATACATTACAGGAATTTACATGCCAGCCACAAATTGGTGCATACCATTTTGAAACAACAGTTTGCCATCCCAAGAGCAAGAAACGTTATACTCCGGATTATACATCTATGAATCACTCGCAGACGCTTTAATACCAAGTCGAAACAACAACTTATGGGTTAGCTACCCAGTTGATGTGTCAATCCACCGGCTAGACTCATCTAGGTCGATCTTGACCTAGCTGGTCCATTTAATCTTAGAGCGTACATAAGCAGAGGTGCCAAATCATATAAGTCATATCTAGTAATATTTGTTTGTATGGTCACCAAGGCCACTACGATTAAAATTGTGTCGGATATGAGCACCGAATTATTCATATCATCGCTAA
Organism: Nephrotoma guestfalica; assembly: GCA_963691935.1. Lineage (NCBI taxonomy): Eukaryota > Metazoa > Arthropoda > Insecta > Diptera > Tipulidae > Nephrotoma > Nephrotoma guestfalica. The sequence goes on along the minus strand of OY829915.1, from coordinate 232,467,279 downwards.
AACGGTTTAGTGCAATGCGAGGTCTGCCACAACATATTTACTGCGTGAGGTATTGAAAATTGCACCAACGCCGCCTACATACGGATCTACGTTGATCTAAGTTGACATACGAGGAACTCCTGACGATCATGAACCCATTAACCCCAGCGCAATTATCAATCGCCCACCCGTTAACGATAGTAATATCGTTACCCGAACCCACTGTACACTCAACTAAAATATCCTACCTAAACTGACGTAAATGATCCAGCATATGATGCATGGATTCTGGAAGCACTGGTCACAAGAGTATGTTACCACGCTAAATAAATTTTACAAATGGCAGAAAGAGAGCCACCAGTTCGTAAGAGGAGAGTCATGATCAACTCACTCGCATTGTATCCCTCAAGTTAAAAAAATATGCTTATTACCTAAATTTGACTCAGCCGAGTCAACGGCGGCGGTATCTTCAATCAAAAGCATCATCTGGAAGGAAACCAACCATTCAATTGGTCCTTCGAGCCGGATCATTATTTATATAGTTAGAATGAACCAGTGTTAGAGCTTATTAGAGAAAATTATTTTGCTGTAATGTAGGCTTATCATTTAGTTCATACAGAAGCGTATGGTTTCATCTCTGAAACCACACGCTTCTATATGAACTAAAAATGTTTATTTATTTATTATTATCTGCTTAATCAAAAATCAAACTCAAAAGTTTAGGTTCTAATTTTAAACAACTTTCATCAATATCTTACAAACTAATGAGTTTCAGAGTTATTAATGATCACCACTGGGCGTCTCCCTTAACACTAAACCATTTTCATTATATGTAATTAATTTATTAAAGAACTCACCCTGTATAATAGGAATAAGTAACTTGATCACGATTTTCAAAAAAATACAAAACTATTATTTTATTTAGTTTTATTTTTCCGATCAACTATTTAATTATAATTAAATGCTTATACATTTCTCTTATACAAATAAATGTCCATTTTTATCATATAATTCATTATCTGTTTGTCTTATTTATTTTTAATAATATTAATAATAATAATAAACTTCATTCATTGTTTTTTTAATAATAATTTTATAATAAAAAAACTCAAAATTTACAAAAAAAATCAAACTTAATTAAATTAATTAAAGTAAAAAATAAAATTTACTATGACTCAAAAAGGCGTTTACATTTTTTATTTAGTTTGTTGTATAATTAAAAAAAATGTGATTTAAAAAAATTAATTAGTTAATTAATAAAAAATTATTATTTTTACTTAATTATATATTATATGTAATATTGGAAATATTATTTAAATATATAATAAAAAGTACGATTTTTTTTATTTGGCCGAATTTGTATTTTAATTATTTCATTTTTTTTAAATATAATGTAATTATTTTCTATTATTTTGATTTTAATTAATATTGGTTTATTTTATCAAAAACAAAAATTGAATTATTTTTAATTGATAATAGGTTGTTATTTTGATGAATCTGTTATTAGAGAGAAAGAGACGAACGAAGAAAGATAGATAGTGATAGAGAAATTTTGTAATTATATGCTGAAGTTTAATTAATTAATAATAATAATAAAAAACATTTTTTAAATAAAGTTTTATACTAATACATATTATATATTTATATCGTACATTTAAATGTTGTGCACTAAAATTATGATTCTATATAGGAGTTATTAATTAATTATTATATACAAAAAAATTAAAAATACATTTTCATTATTTTATTTTTAATTAATTAATTATATGTAATAATAATAATATTAAAAAAATAAAGAAAGAGCAAATTGTGATAACACAGGCACATAATTATTTTATTTAAATTTATTAAGGAAATTTGGAAACAATTTATGTTTTTATAATTATGGGGTAATTGAATTTAATTTTAATATAATAATTCGATTTTATATATATTTAATTATTAACATTTATATAAATTTATATGGTGGAAAAATGATAATTTTATAATTAATAAATTTAAACCAAATTATAATTAATTATATACTTAATATCTATATACATTTATTTTTTTTGTTATATTTTATTATTATAATTATATAATTGACTTAATTTAAAAATTAAATTATTTAAATTTCGATTTTTTAATAATAAATTCGTAAGTAATAAAAAAAAAGTTATGTGATTGCGCAAATTTGCCTTAATTTTTTCTAAGTTTAAGTTTTAGGTTTGGATACATTAATTAATATTATTATATTTGGATTATTAATTAATTATAAAATTATCATATCACATCGGGCAACATTTTGAATATTATTTATAATATATTTTTTGTTTTATCTATTTTTAGATTTTTATTTTATTTTGGATCATAAGAATATACAGTACAAACACACACGCACACACCATAATTTCAAAAATTAATTGTAATCTTGTTTAATAATTTTTGTTAATTACATTATCACAATTATATATTTTATTTGTTTTTTAAATTAAACTACTTACAATTTAATTATAGTTACAAAAATTAATATTTACATTTGAATTAAAAGTAATAAATATTCTTTTGTTAAGATTTGTGCGTTTTTTAATAAAATTTGATTTATTATAAATTTATTTTAAAAATAAAAGTATTTAAAAATTGAAAATAGAAATTTGCTTGATAATTTATGTTGTTCGATTGAAAAGGGCGAAGCTGAAGAATTTATATTTGTTAGAGTGGGAACAGGGCAGTGATAGGTAAAGTTTCGATTCCATATTTGTATTTTTGGCACACAAAATAAACAAGTGATAAATACAATTTATATGATTATTCGGATCAAACAACAAATTTCAAAAGCAATCTGAATTTAGTTCAATTGTTTATCAATTGTTTACGGAATTTTCATGCAATTTTGTTTAAGTGGATATTATTCATATGTCAAAACACGCCATCTAGTATTATTTTATTAATTTTAATCAAAACAAAATTATTACATTCACATATACTATTCTGTTGTTCTAGACACATTGGCTATCTTTCTCTGAATTAATTGTATCTTACTTCATGTACATACATAAATAAAAAAATGGGGGCAACGCAACACAACGCAACAATAAAAAGTTGATTTTTGTAACATAAAAAAAATTATTTTTTGACCAACTTTATATAGGGTCTGTTTTATAATTCAACCCGACCTAGTACGCAATTTTTTCAATGTGTGAAAAAACATCTCCAATTCCACACTAAATTCCGTACTGCAATTTATTCAAAATACAAAAAACCCGATTTTGAGTAAAAATAATTTCGTTTCTCTTTCTGATTCGCAATTTTTTTAAATATTTTATAGGTTTGTTTTGTATCTTCAGCAGTTTCGTGTGACACGGCGACGGAGGGACAGGTACTGCGAAATTTTGTTTCTCTTTTATTTTCGAAATGTTGTGTTTATTTAAAATGTTTTTGAAGTATTAAAATAAATTTTTTTATAAATTTTAAATGCTTTCTAATTATGCTCGTATTTCACCATCATCGCGATCAACAACATTGGACAAATTTAAACTGAATAAAATTCAGTTTCAATCATCATGAACAAATTTATGACGTTTACTTTTGATGCTGACGATTTTCATGTGTATATTTTTTTAAGATGAGCGATCTAAGTACATAGGCGGGCTTTATTAAAGTTAAATTAAACTTTAAAAGTAAATAATTTTTTCCAAAAATGCAACAAACATCTCTTAATTACAAAATAAAACCACAACGTGAAAAGTACTATGGAAAGCTGCTTTAGTAACATGCAGCAAAGTGTGTGCACTTAGTATGGAAAAATATATGGAATAACCCGAATTTCCAACAAAATTCCATCTAATTTCTAATTTGATTTTATCTCTTTTGAGTCGGGATTCACACTCGCACTGGAATTTTTGTGACTCTTTGGCGAGTAGTACGGATTTCCGTGTACTTTACATAGTTCTGTCCATAGAAAGTGAGATTTTTGCACGCGAATGTACACGGAATTCCGTCGGCATTGCATATTGGGTTCCCAGTATGCAATTTTTTTACTGTGTGGAAAAAATAGTTTTAGTTTTTAGTAAATTCCGTACTACAAAATATCAAAGACACAATAATATCAATTTCCGCCAAAAATAATTTTCTTTCTCTTTCTGATTCGCCATTATTTTTTTGTTAGTTTGGCTTATTGTTTTGTTATTAGTAATTAATCTTTAAGTATTTAATAATTGTATTACGTGTTTGTGACCAATAAATTTGGATATAAAAATGGTAATAAAATGCCGTCATAAATAAATCAGATGATGCAAATTTCGAATCAATTTTATCGTTTTTTATTTTTTAAGGTTGTGGATGGGTTTTATAAAATTAAATATTAAGTGAACAGTTATACCAATAAAAAACATAATTTTGTATAACAAATGCAAAATTTTGTTTTATTTCAAATAAAAATTATTATTTATTGCAATTGAAAAATGTATCAGTATGGAAAAATCCACCTACTTTCCTATTTGATTTTTTCTCTTTTTAGTCTGGTTTCACACCGACACCGGAATTTTTGTGACACTTTTCTTTGGCGAGTAGTATGAATTTCCTTGTACTTAACATGATTCATTCCATAGAAACAGAGTGGTTTTCCACGCGAATGTAAATGGAATTCCGTTGGCAATGCATATTGGGTTAGATATATTTTTATTAGTTGCTGGCATTGGCACGGAGCGAAAAAAAACAGACATACTGTGAAAATTTAAAGCCATTGTACCGTTTATTTCTTTTAATTTAAAATTGAGCAATATACAGTTACGAGTAATTTGTTTTCAGACTGATGCAAGTCGAAGTGTTTGTGTATTTTATTAACACAAAATGACTCATTTCTCACGAAATATTGTTAAACTGGAGTTCTATTATGAAATTTATCCGTCTCGGATTTTTCACTTAACGGAAATATTCGATTCGACATGGATTTACATTATTATAAAACTTGTATTATCGAATTGGTAATAAACAATCTGAAGTTAGCAACATACATTTTTTTTTAATAATTTTTAATTATTTAAATATATTTAATACTACTATAACTAATTTATTTTAATAATATTGAAATATAAATCACTTTCACTATATTTTGTTGAAACGTGAAAATAACATCAATCGAATACAAAATACGTCAACTAAATAGCAGTCGGATTTTTTGTAGTGTGATCGGAAAAATCCGTTTCGATTTTACTTTTTAGTTTCATAATAGCACGGATTTATCCGTTAACAGAAAAATCCGAGACGGATAAATTTCACAATAGACCCCCTGGAGCCAAAGTTGATAAATTTCCCAAAAAACTAGTTGTTATGTTATATAAACTTCATAGTTGACTATAATTCACCTGAACATTATGTAAAGTATTCAATTAGTTTACAATTAATGTAGCAAATGATGAAATAATAGTATAATAGCATGAGGCTCTTTCTCATATAAACAAATATCACCTTTCGCTCGAAGGAAGTGGCGCTAACTACGCTGCGTTTAAAAGGACAATATCAACGCGTCCATCAATTTTAGAAGTGGGATAAATATCGACAGGTGTGATATTAAGTAAAAGTTTTTTCACGCGATTTAAGTAGTACGCGCACAACGCACACTTGTATTTTGATAGAGAGCTCGCCGGAAGATTTAACGAAAGTCGCAGTAGCATGGCGGTGGAAATTCGGTAAGTTGTAACGAAATGCATTAAAGTGGTGCCAGTAAGGAATTATGTAGAAAATATAGGAATCAGGTTGGCGATACGGGTGGTAGTTCTAGTAGTGAGGTTATGGTACAATAAGTAATTGATGCAAGTTCGACATATTTATCGAAAATTGTCGATTATTTACCAATATCCAATCCAGTTGGTGGTGGTCTCGATATACCGAAATTCGTAAACAAGCTAGAAAAGTTTGGTTGTGTTAGATTTTACGCTGTCGAGGTAGAAGGGCAACGTTGGATTTTGGAGAGATAGTCTTCCAAAACAAGAATGAAACAGTGTGCTCTCGAAATGCGAAACTCCAAACGCATGGCGGCGGGGGGAGGGGGGGGGGGGTCAAAACATCCTACAATATTTTTATAAAAAGCTTGCTTTATGTAACAATGCAAATTGCAAACCGTAACTATTTAAGTTCCTTGTCACAATACCGAACGCCAGCCATATTGTTGAAAGTTGATAAATGCAGCCGATTACATTGATAAAACCGTCAATCAAGTGAAAGGAAAGTCAACGTTAAAATTAGATAAATCGCAGTGTGTTTTAAGCGCCGAGAAAAAGGTGTATCCAGTAACTGTCCCAACAAAACAAAGAGTACCTGTTTGTTGTCAGAAAGTGGAGTATATGGGAAGGCAGTCCTCAAGCGGAAATGGTGCGAAAACTGAACCTGTCGCAGGTACTTGTGAGTTTCAGAAAAGTTACAGTGGGAAAAATTAAGTCAAGCATGCGGATGTGGTTACATCCGCTCCCGTAGTGGAACCAACAGGCGGCTTCAAAAGGAAATTAGCAATAGATGGCGTCGAAGCAGAGGTATAGACATTTTAGTTTTTCCGGATTATGCACAGTCAATACCAATGTGGTGGGTAATCAGTATACCGAACAAAAACACATGCTAATCATCAGCGAAACCAATGAATTGAACGTTGAACTGATGACAACGAAGAAAGTTACTATACTGGCCCATGACATTGGATATATGAGTGTACATGGCGACAAAATTAATCAAGAATTATGTATATACGGGAGTATTCGTACAACTGGGGAACTAATCCTGCGCTCCTTAAATAAATTGGATGACGTTGGAACGTAATAATTCCTGTATTAAATATATCTAGTAGCGTTATGACTATCAACAAGTCCAAACCCGTGGCACGTAGAGATGTTTAAGAACAAAGTGAGACGAAGTTAGATGTTAAATATAAAACTTAACGAAAAGCGATAACAGGAGACAAAGTAAAGACCAAATTATGTGCAGAGGATCAAGATCGGTTTATAACTCAGTCAACATCGACAGTCGATTGTTTCCGGATAGCAAAACAGATAATAACCACTTGTCCTTACCACTTATAGATGATCAATTGGACTGTTTAGAAGGGAAAGTGTATGGGTATGCTATCAGATGCTAGTAGCTGAAGGGTTGAAGGCAAATACGGTCTTTATAACCTCTAAAGGCATTACCAATTTTGTGGAATGCCTTTCGCGAAATATAATACCCCTGCGGTAATCCAGAGGTTGGTGACAACGTTTTGGGAAGATCCCGATACATTATAGCCATGGCACATCTAGGCGACATGATTATTCCAGCCACTACAATTGACGAAGGACTGAACAAATTGGAAATAATTTTACAGCTGATTGAGGATGTAGGCCTAACCTTAAATTTAATCATATGTATATTCTTTTATAGTAAATTCTTTCTTGTTTGGGATTTGAAATTTCGATAAATGGGATTGAACCGGGAAAAATGAAATTGTTAAGTGATGAGATTTTTCCTGAACCAGCAGGTATGAGAGCGGTACGCAATTTCATTGGACTCTGTAGCTATTCCGACGGTTCATTGCAAATTCCGCAACCGTGGCGAAAACTTTAACAAACCTGTAGAAGGCAGATCAGAAGTTTCGTTGAGGCGATGTCGAGCTTTCTTCGAAATTTAGAAAACTAGATTGGTGAGCAAACCAATTTGAACAATTTACAATCCAAATTTAAAATGCGAAGAGCATACGGATGTCAGCACCGTCGGCATAGGTGCCGTATTGCATTAAAATCAAAATCAACCTCTGAGACCTATTATGTATTATAACCGGAAAACGTCGAGGGAGGAGTCGAAATACTCAGCAATTAAATTGGAGGCCTTGGCAATAGTGACCGGCTTAGCAGAATTACGGATTTTGGCTCGGGTCTGGTGCAGTCATTTTTAAGTGTATCCGAATTTAATTAACTATGCAGTACATGTCAGATGGCCGTTGGAAATTTTTATAATTGGAGAGAAATTAGAAGGCCGGTGACCAATGACCGTGAATACAAATATACAAAATAAAGATGGCGGCTACATGATATTGTGTGCCGAAACGAGAGCAAGCACGACATCGTTACGGAGTAGTTACGGCGCTTGCCAAATTGAAGCACTCGTAACATTTTTTAAAGATTTCGTTGAATAATGTATCAACCGATGTATTAAATGCATTACTATAAATCGCTGAATGGCCAGAACCCGGTTCTTTTTGATTTTGAAAATGGTTTAGACATAAACGCAAGGATACCGCTAATACTCTATAGACCAAAAGTTACTAGTATATCGTCCGAAAAATCCAGTAATAACAATGTATCAAACACACCTCCAGTTATTTTAGAATACGTTAAAATTTTATCTCCACGTTACCTATTCAATCACTTCTTAAGCACTGGCGCGTCGTTACCCAGAATGGAAAATTTCAAAAATTACCCAAATTTTTATATCGGGCAAAAGAAATGATGTCACTTGCAGTAGAGGAATGTTAACTTCGGTAGCACGACAATTAATCGAAAACGACAATTCACCGAAAAGCAATTTACTGGAAACGACAATTTAATAAAAAGCAAACCACCGAAAGAGCAATTAATTGAAAATGACAACTCACCGAAACCGGCAATTCACCGAAATCATGAATTAATCGAAAACGATCAATCACCGAAAACTACAATTCACTGGAATCTGCAATTCACCGAAAACGACAATTCATCGAAATCAACCATTCGCCGAAATCAACAATTAATCGAAAACATAATTCATCGAAAACGACCATTTACCTTCTGGTTGTTCCTTTAAAAGCCAAAATTTAACTGGTTTGTAATAATAAATTCAAAAAGAAAAATAATTTTTGTTATTAGAAATGAAAAAGGTCATCCTGACTATCCTTGAACACAAAATCAACAGCCTCGATTAGAAGCTGATAGGTACCAGCTTGACTAGTAGGGCAAATGTAGCAAAGAATACAAATATTTTCCCATCATTGGTGATTCTGATACATATCAGCTCAATGTTATCGGTGATGGGAATGGAAAGAGCTGAACTATCAAACTCCACATGCACCGCAATTAGAACTCTTCTTCCTAAAATCTGATGTAAAAAAATTTCATTGCTATTACAATTATTGTTTAAGTTGGTCTCTGTAAGAGCAACCACATCGAATGAAAGATTTTGGGTTGCTAGGAGTACCACGAGATTTTGTCCAAAGTCCCTCACGTTCTGGTAGTAAAGGGACATCTGCCTTATTTTTTGCTACTATTTTCATAGTGATGTTATTATTTTTATTTCGAAAATCGACGAACTCGTGTAGGTACTTTGTCGGGCCAAGAAGAACATCGGTTCATAAACTGTCATTTTAAATTATGATATTTTAAACGATGCATTTAACCATGTTTAAATCCTTTTGAAAATTGTGCAGGATTATTGTGGAATCATTATTCAATCTGGAACTTTTGATTTACGTGCGATCCTAAGGATGCGTGGAACTGGAGGTAGAACATTACTGTTGCTTTGACACGGAATTATATGAGGTGAAGATTATTGTTTGATTTGCTGGGATCAGTTTCAGGTAAAAGTTCCTGATCAAGAATGCGTGTGTTATGAGGGTCTGCAATGATAGTTGGTTTATGGTTAAATAGGGTATTTATAAGTTCGTGACAAGTTATCTGTGAAGATGAAAGATCATGTTTATGGCTGGTGATCAGAGATTCGTTGATATCCGTGGTCGTACAAGCGTTACCTGGAGTACGAGTTAGTGTTTCATAGTTGCTCTAGTCAAGGCTGTCTTGACATTGATTCCAAGTTTGAAACAATACGTTGAGTGACGAAAATATTATTGTTGATGTTGTCTGATACAAGTTGATTGTTGTGATTTATATTTGGCGCATGTGTTTTGATTTCTGATTTGATATTCCAATTTGTTACTAACCGCTTCATTCACAATTAGTTAGCGCAATCGACTTAGAATTACCGGCGATATTGTCTTCAACACGGTCCATAGACCAGCAAATATCCTTAATGTGGAAATATAGCAGTTCAATTTCTTCTCCAAATTAAAAATACAACTACGGTTTGTATTAAATTCGGTTTCAAAAGAAACCGAAACCTGAAAATAGACGATTTCTGGTGGGCGCGGCTTTTACTGGTAACTTTCTGCGTGGTCACTTTGATTCAGCTTACATTTGGATAAACATTTCAATTTATATGCCATTCAAATATTTCGTAAATATTTTAACACTACTACACATAGCGCAAACTATGAAGACAACAACCCCATTAATAGGTTGAGAAAATCATTCAAAATCGCCAATGATCAATTTGACTTCAAGTTATCAAAGGACCAGCTCAAAAAAATCGTCGAAAATTATTTTTTAAATGTTAAACCAAAATTTTCTGGTTTTCAATTTTTCAAATTTGAAATGATACAAATACAATAAAATAAAAAACTTATTCTTATTCTCCGATGTACAAGTAAGGAAGGAAAATTCAATGCATTACCGTGGAGGAAATCGATCCCGTTTTAATTCCAAAGTAATAATAAGGTTGAGTAGAAACCAAAGGATATGCCTTGAAAACGATGCAGCAAGAGAGTGGGGTTAAGGCGATAGTCTGTTTACCACTTTGCATTAATCCTACAATATTGTGTCATCCTGATTTTGTGATCCACGTTATGAAACGCACACCATCTTAATTAGGATAATAAAACCAATAAGATTTCACGAGTCAAGAGAGTACAGAGTATGAATCGAATTTCGTGAAAATATTAATTGCGGATGATTAGCCTACGCTCCAGATCTTTAATATGCATCTCATAGCGGCGACTCATTAGTATTGCAGAATTATACAAACCGTTGGAAGATTTAAAAAAATAAGCTCTACAAAAATTGAATTATATCATCGATTCCGATTTTCTATTAAAAAATTAGGGAAATAAGAAGGATGAAAATAAAGGCAAAATAAAAAAAAATTCAAATGGAAATAAAATAAAAAAATAAAATTATGATTGTCAACTTACAACATACAAATCATAAGTAAAAATTATAATTAATAAAAACTATAAAATAATAATTATAACAATACATAATTAATTAATTAATATTAATCATAATAATAATTTACATAAATGCCACAGAGGTTTTTTTTTATAATTTTAATTGTATATAAAATCATCAACTCTATTTTCTCCATGAAAAACACAATTTTCCTACTTTAATTATTAATTTGTATTCCATGTGGCCGTATGATGATCTTATGTTGTATCTTGTGTATATTATGATTAATTCGGTTAGGGTGGTGAAAAAAATCGAATTTCCTCAACGGTTGAAAATTTGTCATTTTCTTTTCTCAATTTCATTTTATCGTGTATTTGTTTTGTACTAAATAATACAAAAAAAATGTTTACTTTATAAATTATGGCACTACACAAAATTAAAAAATAAAAATAAATGTAATTAATATTTGGGTTTTTAATTAATTAATTAATTAAAAATTTATAATTAACGACTTTTTTAAACAAATGATTTTTTTATATAATTACGCTAAAAAATTATAAGTCATTATTTTTTTCTATTAGTTCTCGAGTGTCCTAGCTCGGTATGGCGCATGAGACGAAAATTAATCAAAATTCAAAGAAATTTGATGGTAATAAATATTTTAGTGTGGAGGTTTCTTTGCAAATTCTAACAATGTTTTAATTTGCAGCTTCCTGGCCCTTTGGTTTCGAATTTTTTAAAAAGAGTTTTAGCTGCTTTAGAGAAAAGCAATTCGCTAAATAAACAATTAATTGAAAATAACATTTCACCAGCACCGACAAAATTCATCGAAAACCTAAGTTCACCGAAAAACAATTCACCTAAAACGGCAATTTACCGAAAATAACAATTCAGAGAAAACAACAACTTACCGAAAGCGGCAATTCACCGAAAATGATAATTAAACAAAAGCAATAGTTCACCGAAAATACTCCTGATGCCTCGCATATTATTAAAGCAAATAATTATAATGTTTTATTTTATTTGTTGAAATTTGTCTGGGTCATTTACTGTTTTGATTTCGGTCAATTGTTGTTTTCTATGAACTGTCATTTTCGGTGAACTCCCGCTTTTCAGTGCATTGTCGTTTCCGATGAATTGTTCTTTTCGATAAACTGCCGTTTTCGATGAATTATTGTGTGACAATTTACCGAAAACGATAATTCCTCGAATACGACTGTTCACCGAAAATGAAAGTTCACTGAAAACGAAAGTTCATCGAAAGCGGCAATTCACCAAAACGACAGGTCGCCGAATAGTAGATTCTGTCGAAAATATTATAAAAACTATTATTAAGAATTATTAACCCATTTTTTACCGTTTGGGATGAAACTTGGTATGTATGATGAAGTGCTGCCCAAATGTTGTTCTGTAATAGGCTGCATTGAATGGAATTAAGCCATTTCTTAATCGTTTGTAATTCGATTTATATGAACAAAATGATTTTCAAATTCTAGAAAATGTCAATAGTCATTCAACTAAGCCATTTTTCTACCAATATGCGATGAGAATATTATGAGTTTCGAATACTAACAAAATCTATCATAACTTTTCATTTATCCGGACTTACGTTAACTTATCGAATTGTACTTATTTTGTCGAATTGTGCCACCCAATTCATTATTATCTGAAATAGAAATATTAAAATTGCTTGTTAATTTGGGATTGTAAATGAATTTGTGTGATGTTCATTCTGAGATAATAAAAATTAATTATAATTTCCATCACTATGATTATGCAAACCGAACGCTAACACAATATAATTAGAAGCTAAGTTGTATTCCATCCATTTAGCACATGGCCTAGGTTCATTCAAATTTACCATTTATATAACTATTTTCGTCTTAACCGTCCCAAAGGATTGAGAAATGAGCTAATTAAACTGCTCATTTTCCAGAACCATGTCTGAACTCTTATTGGAACCCCATTTTAATACTAGACACCAAGAAAAATCCTAAAAAATTCATTATTTTTGAGAACCATATTCGGCATCATATTGGGATCCCATTTTCCACATTCAAACCTAGTACCATCCCAAACGGTTTAAAACTAATTGGCCTAGTTCCCATTCAGATTGCCCGTTTTTCAGAAACATCTTCAAAACGCGAATTGTATTTCCATGTCCAAAATTCGCTTTGCATCCAGCCGCTGGTGAGATTCGAACCCAGTGCCTCCCTGTCCAAGTGCCAAAGCTTTAACTACTACACCACTTGTCCGGTAATTGTATTCGATTGTCCGGTAATCCTATTCGTGTATTATTCTGTGCCACTTAAATTGGTAATTTTGCAAAATGGTAATTGTAAAATGGTAATTGTAAATTCCATTTTCATCTGATACACCAGGATTTTGCACAATCGTTTGAGAAATGATTCCATACCAATGTGTGAATAAATAGGCTAGCTTGGTTGAAAGTGGCCATTTAAAATAAATCGGATAAAAAGCGGAAACTATGTATAAAGAAGGGACCTCCTAAACGAATTTTCCTGAAATTAGAACAGTTCTTAGCACTCGAACGGCTCTCTTAATCTCTCTATTTCTATCAAGATCGTTCAAACAGAAATATGCTCTAAAATGCAAATGCGTGAGCATTTTAGATGAATTGTCGTTTTCGATAATCTGTCGTTTTTGGTGAATTATCGTTTTCAGCTAATTGTTTTTTTTTCGGTGAACTGTCTGTTTAGATGAATGGCTGTTTTCGGTGTTGCACATTTTTAAAATAATCTTTAAAACGTATTATCGAAACAAAATATATTTGAGATAAGGAGGTTCCCTTTCAAATGGTACCCAGTATGACCGATTGATATTTTTCGTTTAAAAAGAGAGCAATAAGATATTGTTAGATGTTAGTGCGGAATTTTATCATGGAAAGTATAGGGTTATCCAATTCAAGCTTGATAAAGTAAACTTAAAAAAAACACACAAAATATTCGGAATGTATTGTAATTTTTATTTCATTTTACAGATTGATCCTTGCCATTTTTAGTTAAACAAGATATCATTCAAATATCCTCCACGGGACTTCTTACAGGCCTTGATTCTTTTGCGGTAATTTTCAATGACTTTTCGGCACATTTCGGGCGGTATCTCGGCCATTACCTTACGAATATTAGTTTTCAATTCGTCAAGAGTTTGAGGATTGTTTGCGTAAACACGATCTTTCGCGTAGCCCCACAAAAAGAAATCGTAAGAAACGTATCCACCAAGAATCCATAAAAGAAACGTATCCACCAAGCGAAAAATGAGCTTCATCACTGAAGAAAATTTTGTTCGAAAAATTAGCATCGACGGCCTGTTTTTCCAACACCCAATTTGCGTATGTTAAATGCTCCATATTCTTAAATGGCAGAATGTCAACTAAATAAATGACAGCGTACTTGACGTTTATCTTTGACAGATGTCGGTATACAGATTTCTACTTTATCAACCTCGAATTGGATAACCCATTATTACCAAGTTACCTTAAAGTATTTATATGATGAATCAGGTGCGCAACTAAATTTCCGGGTTTCACACATAGATGGTGCTAGCGACACATCTAGTTGTCATTTATGTCAGATTTTGTGTTTTGCTCCTAGCGTAGACAGTAGTTAACGATAACCAGTTGTAATACCAGCACATGTCGCAACGCAAAAATATGTTTTCTAAGAACGAAAATATCGACAAACAGCATTTGCGGGAAGTTTTGGTTTTCTGTTCAACTTGAAACAAAATGGAAAACCAAAAACATTTGAAGACACCGAGCTGCAAGTGTTATTGAATGAAGATGATACACAAACTCAAGATCAACTTGCGGAGGCATTAAACACGACTCGCCAAGGTATTTGCAAACTTCTACATGTTATGGGAAACATTCAAAAGAAAGGAAAATATGTGCCACATCAGTTGACTGAGAGATAGATGGAAAATCGAAGACTCACTTGCGAAATTTTGCTTTCACGGCATTAAAGAAAGAGCTTCCAAAATCAATCAATTGTTACGGGAGATGAGAAATGGATTTTTAAGAATTCCAAATGCAAAAAATCGTAGCTTTCACCTCGCGAAGCATCAACATCGACGGCACGGCCAAACCGCTTCGGAAAGACAACAATGCTGTGTTTTGTGGGGCCAGAAAGGAATCGTGTACTCGTAACTCATCAATCTGAACCATGCATATCTCGAAAACGGCCAGAATGGGACACAAGACACGAACGAGTGAAATCGCAGCACGACCACGCTCCATGCCACCGCACCCCCATAGTCCAGGACACCTTCAAAACGCAGAGACGGGATCTGCTACCGCACCCGCTATATTCGGCCCCTCGGATTATCACTTGTTCCGGTCGATGGCACATGACTTGACAGGGTTACACTTAGCCAGTTTTGAAGAAGTGCAAGTTTCGGTCCACGGACTCGTTGTTTTATCGTCGTGGTATTCATGTATTGACAGAGAGAGGGCACAAATGTGTAGATAGCGAAGGACAATACTTTGAATAAACCATTTTTTATATTCCTATTGAAATTTTCCACTTTTTCAACAACAAAAAAAACCCGGACATTTAGTTGCGCACCTAGTATATCGTAATTTTTTATTTGAAAAAATTTCCCCTACGAAATATTTTTACAACTATGCTACCCGAATGCCGTCTTATTTTTCTGTACATATTTCTTCGCCATACAAGTTTTTTCTTATATGGAGTTTTATTTAAGTTTGTTGTAATTGAACTGAGGCCAACCAAAGGTGGTATTGTTTTATATGAGAAAACGCCTCATAATATTTTTGTATATTAATTATATTATACCCTTAGCTCCAGTTTCATAATAATCCACCAAATGTCAGCCACTTTGCGTTAAAAGGCTATATTTTGTCATTGAAACAATTTAAAATTGAAATTGTCAATTAAGCGTAAGTACAGTAGGAATCAGCACATTGACCACTTTCAATTAGTCCCGACCAACGGTATGAAAGAAAAAAGTTAGTGCTAGTAATCTCACAATATTTTTCTAACTACAATTTGGAGAATCATTAGTCCATCGGGATATCAACCTGTTCATAGGAACTGAAGTGGCAAAATAACCGGAGCATTGCTTTTTGATCAAAAACAGCGAGCAACACCCGAAGCCGAGAATAAACATCAAAATACAACATTCTACCGCTTGAGTCTCACAAATTAATTTTGAAGACTCAAGTAATTTTTCAACTCGTTAGACTTTAATGGAACTCATTAGAACTTAAAGAACAAAAAATATGTATATGAGATTTAAATCTGGTGAGCTACGTTCTATGTCACCACATGTACTAGGATATACTTTGTATATCACACGAAAAACAAAAGGTGATAGACATCCTGTCATTGCTACACTTCTAAATACTAAGCTCCTTAGAGTTTTTGAACTTATGGCTACAATTGTTGTTGAATGATAAATAATGTTTGATAAATAATGTCCAGCATTTATTTTTGAAACACTTCATTATTTTATAACTAAAATTAGACGACATATGCTTATTTTGCTTATAGACAGAACATCTTTGAGCTTGTTGTCTACGGTGTACCTGTTGGAGCTAAATTTGCAGCAGACATCGCAATAGACAAGATACTGCAACTTTAATTTGTTTGGAAAAGATAGAACTTGTACTCGATGGAACTATTATTCGATGGAACTCTATATTAATTACGAACTAGGAATTACAAAGTTAATACCCAAGTGAGTTGTTATTCCCTGCTAATTACTTTTCTGTGAATTCCTGTGAAATGTGTTTTCCATAAAATAATTATCTGCAATTTACTTTTCTACAATTTGTTTTTATAAGAATTACTTTTATTGCGAATTGGTGGAATACAAATCGGTTAATTTTTAGGGGCTTTAAAACATTTTTCTAGTGGGTTATGTGAAGTTTAAAATTCTGATAACAAATAGAAGAATATAGCACTAAAAAATTTGACTAGCTCATTGAAATTGAAATTACTATTTTTGGAAAGAAAACAACACTTATAGTGTGCAAACGAACTGATCAAAACCTACATTTATCATCCGCTAATTTGATGGCATATTTAGACTCAGTAGTCAGCATTCTAAAAAATTTATTCAGCCCACAATTTCATATTTTAAACATGAGCATTTAATTATTTTGAAATGCAGCGAGATCAATGTATGAAAGATAACAAAACCTAACCAAGGGCACAAACTCAAACTTCTCAATACTGATGGAACATTTTTGTTAAAATCGTTATCATAAAAATTTGCTTCATATTTCAGATTGGAGCAACATATAGATTCCTTGTATTATGTAAAATGAATTTTTTTTTTGAGATTTCTCAACTACAACCCTTAGGCAGTTAAGATGCTCGAGTTATAATATTTTACGGTTCACATAAATTGAAAAAAATACGCTCGGAACAGTGTAGATCAAGTTTAGCTATAAACCGGTTTCAATACAAATTACCAAAGACTTCTTTGGGGAGTATCTAATCACCAAAGGCCAACTGAAGTTTGAATTACAACCAATTTAATTGTTAAACTCACTATACTGTTATATATATATATATGAATTAGTTCGTTTATCAAACGGCAAATCATTAGAAACGAAATGCTTTATATAACATTTCAACTAAAAAGCGCCGTTTCGTAAAGTTTGGTTTCTATTTAATTCTGTTGAGGATCATCTAAATTTGATTGATTTCTAATTTATTTTTAGTATAAATGCCGTAATAAAACCTAATTTAGGTAAAGAAACTATATTCGAAACTATATTAATGAAAGTTAAAAATATTTAGGCCAAATGGAATTTCAAACCAGTATTAAAATTACGCGTACGACACCTGCTAATTATCTCTAATAATTACAGGTTCGTTCCGAGCATGAAGCACAGCGAAAACTATATACATATTTAAAAAAAATTTATAACTTAAAATAATTTTTATATTACGTAATAAAATCCCGAAAAAAAAAAATTAATCCAACTTTAATTTTATGGCTGTTCTAAAAAAAATTATTAAATTTAAATTAAAAATTATTTATCGCAATTAGCTACCTGTTTTCTTTTGAAGTTTTAAACTATTTTTATTTTACTACTAAATTTTTATTTCACATCATTTCGCGCAATTTTAATAATTTGTTTTAATGGAACACATTTTAGTTTTGTATTTTGTAGTAGTAATTTATGTCTTATACTCTAAAATGACCCACATGGTTCTTAAGTAGTATAGTATTATATTATATTTTTATAGTATGTAGTTTGTATATTATGTAGTTTCTATTTTATTTATAGTAGTTTTTTTTAATAAAATGAAATTCAATTATAATTATTTAAAAAAAAAATATTTTTCTGTAATCATTTCGATATGTTGTGTGTGCTAAGTAATTTAATAAAAAAAAAACTATAATAACTAATTAATTAATAAAAATTCTAGTAATTAAATTGAAATTCATCAAAAATATTAATAATAACAAAATAATATTTTTTTTTTTAATTTTAAAATAAGTAAAACAAAAATTCTAAAAAATATTATATAATAATTACATCAAATTTATATTTATACATATATATTATATGTTAAGGGTCGTCATTGCTCCTTAATCCAACATATATGCTCGCATATAAAATACATAAACTAGTATGTATCTAAAATATAATATTCTACACAAATTCTAATCACGTTTCGTCCAAGTCTTCGCGAAAACTATCCTCCGTCCGAGAATCGGTTATTAGAGTCGGGTCCGATAACATTTGGTAGCCGACAAAATCCATTGTTCCTAATTCTAAGTCCAACGTTCGTAATGAATCTTGAAATACATCTGAGAAATGTTAAAAAAAAAAATATAAATTCCATGTGACGTCATTGGTGATAAAAGTCATACACTTTTAAGATACACTTACCTTTACTAAATTCATTTCCATTCGATGAAAAATCGGTAAATATAATTTCAGGAATACTATTTGGTGTGTTCGGCGTCTGAGCATTTGTTATCAAATGATTTTGCTGATGGATTTGCTGTTGCTGTTGTTGTTGTTGTTGTTGCTGCTGCTGCTGTTGTTGTTGTTGTTGTTGTTGTTGCTGTTGTTGCGAATGCGGTTGTGAATGCTGCTGCTGTGATTGTTGAGAATTTATATTATTTTGCATATTATTTGAATTTATTGTATTGTTAACGTTGTTAATATTTGATAAATTTATATTATTCGGTGAATTGACTGAATTAATTACATTATTTTGAGAATTCAGATCGTCTAAATTGATTGCACCTAAATGTGTGAAAGTGGAATTTTCAAACTGAAATTAAAAAATAAAAATAAAAAACATAAATTAGTTTAAATTATTCATTCCATTGATCGTACCAAATCAATTATTTAGCTAAACCTTAACATTAAGAATTCAGCTCAGAAATCGTTAAACTGCCTCTGTGGAATAGCTAACTTTCCAACTGAATGTATTTTTAAGTAGCACCTATTTGAGACCGATAAGATATACATCAAAATGAAAAGCTCTAGTATTTCGTACCCGTGTTGATGTTCAGTACAGCAGCACGCGCGTTGTTACCTATCGAATTTATATCCTTTAATCAAAATAAAACTAAAAGTTGGAACACAACTATGACCCCCTGTCGGAGTGCAAAACTCATGGGCCGACCAATCTTTCATGCCAGTATTGGCTGATATGGAGCTAAACAATGTGCAAATGATAATAAAATCGGTCCTATAGTCGTACGTGCTCGATTTGGCAGGCGACTGCATAAGGTAAGTACGTGAAAAGCGAACTGCGAAAGAGTTGGGAATGGCTTCGGCCCCAGAACAAATTGCAGATTAAATTTAAAAAAAAAGTATGATACTTCTCTCGAATGTCATCGAGCTATCAGCTGCCTTTTCTAATTATTTGTAACCTTACATATTAGAGGTACAGATTATTATCCGAAATTTTAGTTCTAAAGGTTCACGTTCTTTCGGATTTATTCAAGTTTCAATATGGTAAGATAACCCTAAGCTGTCAAAAAACCATAAGTCATCAACAAACCGTGCATATTTTGAATTGGCAGTGCTTTATTATGGTTTCTTCATTTATGTGTGTCGTACCAAAGAGGTTTATATTTGTGGCATACATCCGCCTTCTTTTTATCATAATTGTACGTAAATCGAGAATACATGGTACTTGAATACTATGGGGAACAAAAGACAACTAAAGATTTTTAGGGATCCTAACATTTGATTCTCATGAAGCTCACATGTCAAAATGCTATACAAAATTTTCATATCGACTTCGATGTTTTTGAAATCGCGTCGCTTGTGTCAATACCATCTGTCACTAGACCAAAATAAAATTTTCAGCGAGATCTGTCATTTAGTTCAGTTTTGACAGCCCTTGAAAACAGACCACCCATTGTTTTTTTGTAAACATGGAAAAAAGTGAGTTTCGTGTGTTAATTAAACATTATTTTTTGCGTGGAAAAAACATTACGCAAACCAAAACAAAGCTTGATAAATATTATGGGGACTCTTGACGATCGATTAAAATGATTCACAAGTGGTTTACTGATTTTCGTTGTGGTCGTACAAGCACAACTGACGCCGAACGTTCAGGACGCCCAAATGAAGTCATCACACCAAAAATGGTTGACAAAATCCACGATACGGTATTGCAAGATCGCAGAGTGAAAGTGCGCGAGATAGCTGAGATAGTAGGCATCACAAATGAACGTGTGCGCAATATATTACACGAACATTTGAATATGAAAAAGCAATCAACGCGTTGGGTGCCGCGTTTCCTTACATTCGACCAAAAACGCACACGTGTGACAACTTCAGAGGCAGATTCGGCGATGTTCAAGCAAAAGAAAATGGAGTTTTTGCGTTGTTTCATAACTGTGGACGAAACATGGATCCATCACTATGCACCGGAGACCAAATAACAGTATAAACAGTATATATCTACGGCGAATCTGCGCCAAAGAAGGCTAAGGCGGTTTTATCGACCAACAAGGTCATTACCACAGTTTTTTGGGATGCACGCGGCATAATCCACATCGATTACCTTCAAAAGGAAGAACAGTCAACGGCGAATATTACTGCAACTTATTGGAACGTTTCAACGACGTTTTGAAAGAAAAACGACCGCAATTTGGCGAATAAAAAAATTATCTTCTATCAAGACAATGCACGAGCGCACACGTGTGTAGTTGCCATGGCCAAAATCCATGAATTACGCTTTGAATTGCTTCCACATCCGCCATATTCTCCAGACTTAGCCCCCTGCGATTATTTCCTATTTCCGAACTGAAGAAATGGCTCGGCGGAAAGAGATTCGGCTCTAATGAGGAGATTATCGATGCAACAAACGCCTTTTTTTGAAGGGTTGGAGAAATCGTATTATTCGGAAGGGATCGAAATATTGGAAAAACGTTGGACTAAGTGTATCGAGCTAAAAGACGTCTACGTTGAAAAATAATTTTTTTTGGCCGAAAATATGATTTCTTGTTTCATTTTTACCAGACTTCTCACTCCGCCCTCGTAGATGGCATTTATCAAAAAACGATTAAAAACAAAAATATTGTAAATTAAGTTTCAAACAAAATTGTTATAAATGTAAAAATCAATAAAAAATTTGACTCACCGTTGAATAAGATGTCGAATTCGGAGAATGAGTAATATAATCTGTACTCGGAGTATCCACCTGAAAAAATACAGTAAACTCTGGTCAATGTACAATTATACGTATAGCATAAACAATTTATAATAAAATTTAATAATTAATAAAAGTAAAATTATTAATTAATTAAGTAATTTAAAACCACCAACTTTTTTAGTGCATTAATCTAAATTTAATATAATAATAATACGATATTGTCTAAATATAGCGAAATAAATAAAAATAATGAAAATTTAAAAATAGCATCACAATAATAAACCACATTAATTAATTAAAACAAAACGAAATTAATGAATTCTATTTTTATATAAAAATAATAAATTTTAATAATAAGCGTAATAATAATTAAACATTGCAATTATCTTATTATGAATTGATTTGTTGTGCCACCATAATTGTTAATATAATAAAGTGGTTGCCATGTAAATAATTAATAAAAACTAAGCAAAATAAATTAATGAGATTATGCATTAAATAATTTAATTTATGTTATGTTATTACAAAATAATTTCAAACTTGATGATTAAATAAAATTTGGAGATTTTATTTCCAAACCTGGATTCTTAATTTAAGAAAACAAATCATTTTTTTATAACTATTATCTGTACCCAAGTACGCATAGATTCGACGGCGAAAGCAATGATAATGGATAAAACGGGCACAAAGTATTTTTTATGGTTTGAGAATAAATTTTTTGAGATTTATGTTTGGTGTTAAAATGGAACTGTTGAATTTTAAAAGTGTTAAGCCATCATAAAATCAAACCGATAAAAATCGGCCTTGATCTACAATTACACTAAATCACTACAATCCAGTGTAGTGGGTCCTCATTATAATTCCACATGGGCATTATTCCAGAGGCTTTTTATTTCGTACACCAAGAACTTTAGCACTAACGTAATGTGGTACGTGTTAGGGAAAAATAGAGGAAAATGAGAAGCGCTTTAGAAAATAATATTTCCATATAAACATCAAAGGACCGACCAAACGGCACAGTAGTTAAAGCTTTGGCGTTTGGATCCGGGTACCGGGTTGGAATCCCGATAGGAGCAGGATGCGAAAGGAAATTTTCAACATCAGATTGCGATCTATGATGAAAAGGAACACAACTATGACCCCTATCGGAATGCAGAACTCATGGGCCGACCCATCTTCCATGCCAGTACTATAGGCTGGCATGGAGCTATGCAATGTGCAGATGGTCCACGAAAATCTAACCTATAGCCGTACGTATTCGAATTGGCCGATAACGGCGTAAAAGTAAGGACGAGAAAAGCGAACCTCGAAAGAGTTGGGAGAGCTTCGGCCCCAGAAAAGATTGCAAAAATAATTAAAAAAATATCAAAGGAGTAGTTTAATAGAGCATAATGTTTAGCTATCGGACATACAATATTTGAACCAATAAACAAGGTTAAAATGTTTATTATTTACAAATCATAAAATTTCCCTCCAAAATGTTGCACCCATGAAAGTTATCACCGATTTATGGTTTTTCATAAAAAAAAAAATTCGAAAACAAAACAACGAATTTATTTAATTCGAATAAATAACTTTTATGTCATTGTGCCCTTTATGTTTTCGTTAGTTAGTATGGAGATTTGAAATAAAGGTTGGACAGGAATAATCAAACATTTAACACAAACATTAAAACAATTTCATTCATATTATTAAAAAAAATTAAAAGTTGAGCAACAGAGGAGAAGGACCATCATACATACTCTAATGGTCTAAGTTACACAACGATTTTTGATCGAACGACTAAGGCACAATATTTAAAAATCGGCGCCCTGTTCTAAAATATCTCCAATCGGTGACGGATAAATGTGAAGTACGTGTGCAGGAGCAATTTACAACAGGTTGGACTTAGGTAGCTTAAAATTAATGAGAATGAACCTTAGAAACATCTATCAACAGATGAAATCAACGCAAATTTAAATAGAAAAATCGGCGTCAGGAATACCGAATAAACATATATTCTAAAATTTTGCAGTAATGTTTTTAAGAGGGAGACGGGGGAGGCGGAAGTTCTAGATTCATACCAACTCGCGGTGCTCCTGGGTAACTATAAATGAATCAGGCGATTCGGGGAATTGACACTACATGTCACGGCGAGTTATTGGCGCCACAAAAGCAATACCACATCACCGTTTGCTCCCCAGGTTAGAGGCGACTGAAGTGGGTGTCTGTCTTGTAGCAAGCGGCTCACTATATAAACATGATCCAACTAGGACTAGATGTCTTGAGATCTATCACGAGAACATTTCGAAGCAGGAAATTGTCACATTGAACGTCCTTCACTACAAGAGCTTAGATGATCTAGGAGTCGGATCCAAAATACCACCAAAGGTTACACTTTCCACTACAACAGTCATTCGAACGGATGGGAATTCCCAGTCGAATTTCTCATCCACCGGCGAAAACTGCAGAATATCATCGACTTCCATCCGATCAATATGCGGATATGCACGGTTAGACTCCTCACAAAGAAATTCAGTGTCACGATCGTCAATGCTCATACGCCCACCGAAGACAAATCTGATGATGTCAAAGATTTATTCTTTGAATTACGTTGGCCTGGAAGACATCATGAGTAAATCCCGCATCATGAAATCAAAATCATCATGGGCAACTTCAACACAAAAATCGATTACAGTGCAGATACTACATTTCATATTGGTCCATACAGCTTGCATCAACTGAGCAACAACAGTCAAAACGTCACGGAACTGGTCACAATGAGAACCACGAATCTTCACCAAACATTCAGGAGCTGTGGCTAGCGATACAGTCAGCCATAATTGTTGCAGCGTAAAATAAACGAAAGCTGCGTAAAAAATGGTTAGTTCGTAACACTAGAAGCATTCAAAACAGAGAATATCCGCGCCAAGAAAGATGTGACAAAAAACTTCGAAAACAGAAGCGCGAATTTATGAGGACGACCTGAATCGAAAACATCAGCTTCTAAACGGTAAATAGAAACTCATTAGCGTGTTTTGTCAATGTCAGAAATCTTACTAAGGATTTTCATCCGAGATTTCATGGCTGTGAATCACGAATGGACTGGTTCAGATACGAATAGAGTTGAGAACAAATATAGCTGATGTTCTCTCAGTATGGCAATCCCACTTCCAATATCTACTAAATAGGAATGACGCTCGCACCTATGCGGCGCTCGAACACGTGGTACGAAAAAGTAGTATTGAATTGGATATGCAGATGATATCGTGCATCTAGGATGAATGTCAAGAACGATTTAAACCCGCTTATCATCCTCGCAAAATAATTGGGTTTGAAAGTGAACAGCAACAAAACTAAATGTCTATCAACACCAAGGAGCATCGATACGGAAATCTCGAAACAAACAACTTAAACTTCAACAACGTGGAAGACTTAAAATATCTCGGGTGAGTTATAACATCAATAAATGATGTCGAGGCAGTAACAAAGGCCCGTACAGTGAGCACGATCGAACACTTATAAAACCTGGCTAACTTTCGGAAGCGAAAGTTGGACCTTAACCACTAATGACTGTGGATTATCGAACTTTAAAAGGAAGGTCATTCGATCCATTTATGATCCTGTTAAGGTTGCGGAGAACGAATGTTCGATTCAAATGAATCGCGTAACTAAACGTCTTGTTGGAGACGATGAATTAACGGATTCATTAGATCCAACTACCAGGCCACGTTAAAAATTCACAACGAATGATAAGAAAAGCGCCTCATCAGCAACCAGTCGGCGTATGGTGGAGAGAGTGTGCCATGAACCGAAATAATTGGATCGCCACGCTGGATCGTTGGATCGGCGGCAATATCCCTTCAAGGGATGTGAAAACTAGAGATCCAAAATTCCTTTATGTACTCAATTTACCCACTATTTGGTGTATTTGCATGGTATTTCAATGCATTGAGTTGCAATTGCAAAGTGGTTTCGCTGCCGATCGAATATCCTGTTCAAAGCTCTAATTTGACAATTATCTTTGCAGCCCAAGTTTAAACGTTTGTGGTACGACGAAAAAAATAAAAATAAATATTTGTACAACGGCTACCTCCTTAAGTTGCGTTATCACTCCGATTCTACTAGTTTGGTTGTGGAAATGATTAAAAAGTGTCTAAATCGAACATATATGAAATTTTCGGGTGGTAAGTTACCGTAGACAGTCACAAACAAGATAATGTTGATTATTACGATATTTTTTCCGGAGTGCCATCTCACGATTTTCGCCAACACAGGATTATCGCGTTCATAAAACACGATTATTACAATCGGGTTGTAGGAACAGGATAAATATAAAATGTAAGAAAATAAATTACGGTACAACATAGGCAGTTTCTCGTTTGTAGTGTTCAATCGGGACAAAATACTAAAAAATGACGGAGCATTTTAACACATTTGGTATAAAACGCACTCATTTACATAAAAAACCAGATTTATTTTGGTTTATTGGGTTGGGATGTCAACATTTCATTTTGTTTAAATTGGTCCGTCTCGGTTGTGAAATATTTTGTTTTTGATAATATTAAATAAATAGATAATGTATTAATATTAATAAAATTTACAATTAATAATTACTAATATAACTTATAAAGCGCTTCTAAACCTAAATGGCGTATAGAACCAATTTTTGGTGACACCGTACTTTTCGTCACAGTATCTACAAATATGTCTTATTTCTAATATCGTGCTGTGCTTAAGACCATTGTTTACTAAATTATTGCAGCCTTTACCGAATAAAACATAAATTACTTAATGTTTAGTTGTAAACTATTTTAAATACTTCGAGTTATAAACCATTGAGGTTTAATAATTGCTTGATGAATTACTTTGCTTAATAAACTACTCGTAATTGCTCTTTCCGCAAGGGAAATCGGTTAAAAATCAATTTTTTTTATATTGTTTGTTTTGTCAAACGGTAGCCAAATTAAAATATTAATTTTTTAAATTTAGTATTCAGTTTTGTTGTTAAATTGATACGAACACCTTATTAAATTAGCTGAGAGTTTCCAACCGAAAAAATAGCATCGATAATGCAGATTGTGTCTTTGCTATACAAGCCGCAAATCCGATCATTGATCCTATATGTTAATCAATGTAATTCAGCTAAAAGTTTAACATCCTGTTAAGTTGAAAGTGTACAATTTATTTTTTCCATGAAAAAGTACTTTAATGATGAATTTGAGACGGTTTTGGAATTCCAAATTTCAAATTATGTTATGTTATATTCATTTTAAAAGACAAACTTTTAAAAAAAGAAAACATATTTCAATATTAAATATATTAATTATTCATCCAGCGCTCTGGGGCGGCCAAAATCCGTATTGATGCCACTATGGCCATTTGATAGACTTTAATGCCGTTAATTCTAGCCCAATAGTGAAGAAATTCTGTTAAGGCTACAGTGATGTAATTTGACAAGATTTCGATAGTCCAATATCTTGCAAATTCATTGAACCGTTCGACGCTCTAAGTTAAGCTAAATCCGCATTGGTGTGCGCACTATGACCATTTGATAGGCCTTAATGTCTGTTAACTCTAGCACAATTGTTGACAAGAATTACATAGTCACATTTCTTGCAAAATCATTAAATGGTTCGGCGCTCTAGGTTAACTTAAATCCGCATTGATGTTATGGTCTTTCTAGGGCCTGTTAACTCCCAATTGTGTGAATGTTCTGGTGGGGCTCCGGTGGTGTAATTTGACCAGATTTCAATAGTTTAGTTTCTTACAAATTAATTGAATGGCCCGACGCTCTAGGTTACCCTAAATCCGTATTGATGCCACTTTGGCCATTTCATAGGCCTTAATGCCTGTTGAATGTAACGGATGTAATTTGACAGGTTTTCGAAAGTTCAATTTCTTGCAAATCACTGATTGTTCCGGCGCTCTATATTAACCTAATTCCGCAATGATGCCAATATGGCCATTTGATAGTCCTTGATGCCTGTTAACTGTTACCCAACTGGAAAGGAATTCTGATTGGGTTTGAATTAATTGAATTCCGGTGCTCTAAGTTAACCTAAATCCGCATTGATGCCACTATATCGATTTCATAAGCCCTAATGCCTGTTAACTCAATTGTAAAGAAATTCTGTTGGGGCTAGGGGATTGCATTTGCTAAGATTTAAGTAGTTCAAATTTTTCCAAATTCATTGATTGTTCTGGCGCCGAAACCTGGTCAAATTACAAGCGGTAGTTCCATCAGAACTTCTTCATAATTGGGCAATACAGACATTAATCGAACTATTAATACTTGACTATTTAAAAAATACTGGTTTTAATATGTATTAACAAATTTTTTAAATTTTAAAATAACAACATAAATTTGAACTTATTTCCAAATGTAACTGTAATTAATTAATAAATTTCATTACATTTGAAAAATAATTTTACTTAAATATCGGCTGTTAATATTCGTTTAGAAAATATTGATCAACATTTCAGATTTGTTTATTTTCCTCTGTCAAACCATGACACTAACTGCATTACCATTTTTTTTGTCGGCTAACTTTAATATCAAAATTTTTAGGTTATTAATTACTCATGAAAATCAGTTTCTGAGTGTTTCGGTCGACAGTTGAGCCTAGCCACTTACAAGTATATACTTATAAGTGCTATCGGTTCGTCGACTGGAAAGCTACTATTTGTTAATTATGATTTACGCCATCTATTAATAATTCCTACGAACTAAAACCAAATTGGTTTAGTCAGTAATTTAGTTTGAAAAACGGTGTCTTACACACTACATTAGGGAGTTTCAAATGATTTAAAGTAAAAATAAACGAGATGCGGGTAATCTACGTCAATCATTTTGCCTTTCGATATTGTAGTTTTCGTTTACACTATACCTAATTTTTTTTTGTTGTTAATATTATAAATCATTATATTTTGTTATTTCACAAAATATCAAAAACTATCTTTAATTCTAATTCATTTTTTCTGAAATAAAACAAAATGAATGAAACAAAAGTACAAAATAATGAGATTTCCAGGTTTCTAAATAATTTTAAGCAAATGCAAGTTTTTCACTGATAAGACACGAAGTACTTGGGCACTAAAACAAATTTAATAAATTTCAATTAAACCGGAATGGAAACTAAAAAATATTTTAAAAAAAAATTAAATATGTAATTTTATGGACAAATTCTTCCGATTTCTTAAAAATAATTCTAAATGTTTAAATGTTAAGATAATCAAAATTTGTAATTAAATTAAGCACTGCAGTAATAATAATCATTATACAAGTGACACACTATGGACTAAAAAATTTATATAGATGACATCTTTCACTCACAAACATTTTGTGTACTTTGCATTTCACTTATGTAAATATTATTTTAAAAAAATGTATCTTAAAGAAACTACTGCTAAAGCAAATCTCAAATTTTAAAATTATTAAACCGAATTATTATTAAATTTAAAATAAAAAATACTAGCGGTAGCGGTTTTATTTCATCAACTATATATATTTTAATAAACTAACTACAAATAATTAAAAAAAACAAATTATTTAATTAAATTACAGAAATATGTAAAAAAAACATTTATAGCACAAGAAGCTAATTTTTTATATAATTTTTGTAAAAAAAATTATTTGTTTATTGTTAATATTAAATGTTAAAAATATATATCAATTTCATGTTTAGCGCTAAATATTATATTTAAAAAAATAACGAAAACAGTAAAAAAAATCGATGTAAATTTATAAAAAAAAAAAAAAAATTGGAAAAACAAAATTATTTTCTATGCACCTGAACTTGAGCCGTCCACGTACAACCCGATTCAACTAAACTTTGTAATAACGTTGCCCAATCCTTTTGTGTTTGTTGTATGTGTAATATATGAGATAGCAAAAATATACATTTACAAATCGTATTTTTTTGTTAAATTTACTACTTTTTTTTTTTTTAAAAAAAAACAATGATTTTATAAAAAAATATTATTTTATTTTATAATTATATTTTTAAGAACATGGCGATTCTACTTTAGTTTATTTCCAGCAGAAAAATAAAAACATTTAGAAATATGGTAGGTAGGTATTTGGTACATATTATTCAAAACAAACGATAAGCAACCTTCAAAACAATGGATGCGTCCGAAATACACATAAGCATATTTTTTAGATACGGATTTTTAGATGAAATAAAATAAAATTTAATTAAGGTAATACCATCTATAGATTAGGAAATCTACAGAAAAAACACATCGCCTTAAATGTGTCTTCGCCAAATGTTCATTACCCGTTTCGGACACACCCCAAAATTCATTAAAACGAAATCATAGGTCATGTGTGGCTACTAATAAACAGAGTGTTCCATTTAAAACGAAACATCCAGAATAACTTACAAAAACCCGGACTTAATTTTGCAGGTGGGATTTAATATTTTTCAAACGGCATTGGGGTCGGGTGATATATCATTTGAAAGGTATTTTAATTTTTCGGACATAATTTGAAAAATAATAGCCTTCAGTACTGTGCTGATAAGCAAACTGAATACCATCTAAAATATTTTATTTTTTGGAAAAACCCCAGACATCTCAATTTAATTTTGGACGAAATAATTTTTGACATTAAAATCATATACGTTGATTTGTGTCTCGTTTTAAATAGAACATTCTAAACAATAACCATACACTAATCTAATGGTTTCATTTGAAGGAAGAACAGAAAAGATATGAGGCATGTGAAGTTTATCTTAATTATTTCCTAATTAATAAAAACCAATTAAAAAAACTGCAAAATATAAAAAAGGTGTATATAGGCGCAAACATTTAGGCGATTTCAAAATATGTTTTATTTTACAAGAAATTGCGCATCTAAAATTTTTACATATTTATATTGAACCCGATTTGTTCTAAATTCATTGTTCTATTTGACGAAACAACGATAACACCTGTTTAAACAATCAGTTTCATGAAGTTTTAAAGAATAAACTCCTTAAAATTTCGCCTAAATTGCAATGTTCTCCTGAGGTATCATTTTCTATTCTTTCTGCAGAGTTGGTTGAAGCTGATCTAAAGTTTTGGAAACGACGCCCTAGCATATCCCACACGTACTCAATGGGATTAAGGTCAGGGCTGCCACCGGACCAAACAATTCGATCAATTACCATCTCCTCCAATTAATTATTGACAACGTTTGCAACGTGTTCCGGAATTTTTTGATGAGCAGTGTAGTTCCGGATAATTATCGTAGTATACCGATTCTACTAGACCGGAAATGACCGAATGTTGCTCTCAAGCCCTTCGATTTCCATGAAATTTTGGGAAAATGGTCTCTCCAGTCAAGAAACGGCACTGTATGTTTGAACAGAGGCGTACGCCGTTTCTTGGTTCGAATTTGAGGAAAACAAACTTTCAATCATAAAAATAGTCCTACCATGACAGAAAAGATGAATAACTTTACAAAACATGGGGTACCCCGTTACTAATTTCATTTAGTAGTTATTAATTTTATTATGACTTTAGTACTTGTAATACAATCAAACAGGACTGATTATAAAATGTTGCCACTAGAGGGCACAGATACCAAAATCTTAATATGCCCGATTCATTTTTCAACAGTTTACCGTTCAACCCTTCAAGAACACTTTCAATCATTTTTATTAGCCTTTAAAAGACTAAACAATTGAAAATTGTATCCATTTTCATGTATAAAGCTCCCCTAGTGGCTAAATAGATCGACAATAAAATTTAGTGAGTGTTCTTGAAAGGTTGGGCTGTTGTTCGTATCGGGCATAAAACGAGCTATTAAAAAGTACTAAAGTGATAAAATTCACTCAGTATAATTTTATTTAGCAACAGAGTGTCCCACGTTTTGTAGAGCTATTCGTGTTTTATTTTATGATAGTATAATTTTTATGATTAAACATTTGTTTTTTGCTTCAAAATAGTCGGAGAACGGAATTTTCAAAAAATCATATCTTTAACGCAGAAAGTGAAGCTAGATCATCATTTATATTACATAAGCAATTAATGAAAAAAAATTCTTATAATAAATATTTCTAAAAGTTATGGTTCTTGAGAAACAATTCTTTAAAAATTAACATTTTGGTGTAAACCTAAAAACGGTGCACGCCCTTGTTCAAAAGTACAGTCCTGAGCAAAAATATGGTTTTTGTGATTCTTGAATATAGAGAACATTTTCCCAAAGTTTTATAAAAATCGTAAGGATGAGGACAGAATTCAGTCGGTTTTGTGTGGGCTCGCTGATTTGCATGTCGTTTTTGTAACTACTGCTCGCATTAATGCTTGTTATTCATATGACCGAATGAACCCAGGGATACACCATTTTGCATTTTGAATTAAAAATATGTAACTAACTACTTTTACCGTTAAATAATATTTAAGTCGATCAAAAAATTAATCCTCAATTTGTGAATAAAATATTCCAGAAGTCTAAGAACTTGGAGCTTCTAACTACATCATCCTATCGGATAGGTTCAATACCATCCACTGTGATTGAGGATAGTGTGAAATATAGTGGCTGTTTGAGCTAATCTGGAATACCATTGAACAACAAATGATTGAATAAACGAATTTTTGACATCGAGTGTTCGAAATGGTACTTTTTTCAATCAACCGTCTTTGTTGATCATTGGACATGGGCCAATTTAGGATTACCACAAATTCAACCACTATGATTTTCGGTTCACATTTGAACGTAACCCGTTCAGAAGTGACCCGTTCGTTGGTTTGTAAAACAATTATTTAGAAAATATTTTATTCATTAGTTTGATGCTTAACTACTGCTACCTTAATTAAACATCATTTAACGGTAAATGTACTTCTTTCTCAATATTGTAAATCCTAAAGGGGTATTTTCTTTTTATTCATTTTATGAATGGAAATCATTTCGGATAAACCGAGAATATTCATTCTAGGAAAATTAAAATCTCCATATTTCTACCGATCAGCAAACTTGTCACTAAAATTTTTTCGTAGGCCAACTTGTGTACTCTTCGAATATAAATATAATTGAAGCAGCATCACCGTCACCACCGGAAATTCATGTAATTTATTTGAACATTTCAACAAGCTTAGCTGTTACTATATTCAAATTGAAACACTATAGCCCAAATTCGAGATATTATAATTCTGCCACAACAATTTTAATTTGGCGAGCGCGACGCAAATGTAAATTTTGAATTAAATTCCTAGCCCAATTTTCTTCGAACTTGACGCGGAACGATATTCTTCGAGCTTTACTGAAAAGTAGAAATACAAGGTTAACAGACACGCGGGCCCACCAAAAATCAAAATAATATATTTGCTGATCATCGCAAGAATGAAATTTTGGATATGCAAGACCTCTTAGAATTTGAGTTGGCACTAGTACAAATGTAAGTCTACCAAAGACAGTATGAATTGAACTATTTATTATATTACTATCCGCATAAATGTATACCAATAAACGTCACTCAATAAGTTCCGAGGCTGACACATAGATGGTGCATCTAATAAAAAAGGCATATGTTTTTTTATATTGAAATATGTTGAATGTGAATATTTGTCCAAGAGAAAGCTTTGTTCAAAATGAGTGTCGCACTTGCTAACAATAGACCAAAAACAGCAATGCGTCGATGATTCAGAGCGCTCATTAAAGCTGTTTAACCGTAATAAAATAATGCTACCTCATTCTCTCCATTTCATGGTATTCTCCATATATGCCTCCCAGCGACCACTACCTGTTCGCAGACCTCAAAAAAATGTTCCTGTGAAAGAAATTTACGTATATTTTGAGGCCAAAGATAAATCGTTCTACAAAATGTAATCGAAATGTTAGTGAAGCATTTGAATGAATGTACCATATTACTCTTGAAGGAAACTATATTGATGAATAAAATCGTAATTTGTCAAATAAATTTGTTTTAGTAGTTAGGCTCGGGATTTATCAAAGAACTTCAAAGTTTAAGAAAAAAAAATTTTGTAATTTGTGCCAGGATTCAATAACTTTGTTATCCTCGGACCAAGGTAAGTCGCCTATACTAAAGAGGGATCTGAGACGTTTGCTCTCGATTGCAGCGGTGAGAAATATTTAATAAAAAACGGGTCGGAAACGCCGAAAAACAACCATCCCATTTGATACTTAGTTTTAAATTCCTAACTCCGTATTAAATATATTTTAATATCTACTCGTAGATGAGTGAGACATTTCAACAATATATTAATTCAGATATTATAACCAAGGGGAGAGAAATGATCATGTTATCGTATTTATTAGGAGGATAATCTATGACTTTAGATTCAAGTGTTGGGAATTCAGGAACACGAACTAAAGGTTTGGTACAAAGTGAATGACTGATTTAGCGAGGTTTATCGAATTATTGTAAAGTTTGCCAAATATTATTTAAAAGAAAGAGAAAAATTGAGCAACATGATTCAATATAATGTAACATGCCGGCCCCAACGGAAACACACAAGCAGTTCTCCTAAACAAATTTTTCCGAAATAAGGAGCCACTGCAATCGAATACTGGTATTCGAAAACACCCTACCAATTTGTATCAATTCGTTCGAGCCAAAAAAAATTCAAAAAGAGGCCTGGACCACACCGGAGGTCCTTCGAAACGATTTTCCCCGAAATTCCAACTTACCACTCGACTTTAGGCGTTCGAAAACCCGTATCTCCGAAAAATTTGCAACATAATGAAACCTAACCCTAATCGGAGGACCCTCTAAACGAATTTTCCTGAAATCAGAACGCATTCCAATTGATTCTTATTGCACTGGAATAACCCCTTCCCCGACATGTTGCGGTTGGGACATCGCTACAAATGTCGCTCAATGTATTTTTATATAAAAAGAGCTTTAATAATATAATCAGAAGGGAAACCGAAAATAAATAATTTGTTGACTATTATGAAAAATAATCTACCGTAGAGAAAATTATAACTTTGAAATTCCAAATGACTACATGTTGCTACCTACCTTCCCTAAATCAAGTTTTCATATTTAACAGGGTGTTAAGGAAAAGTAGTTTGATACGGCCACTTCATGTTTTTATTAATTAGTCTTGAAGTAGGTAGTGTAGCATATTTGAAATTATATTTACAGGGATCATGCAAACAATAGACGTACGTTTTGCTAGATAACATGGAAAACCAATTAGATAACATTTTGTAGCGCAACATTTCTACTTAGGAATAAAATTTTTTTTAGGTTTTAGAACTGTAATTTTACAATATTTCATCATAGCGATTAGAAAACATGATGGTGTTCCTTCTCATCTCGAACATCACATATAGGGTTGCCTGAATCTAAAGTATAGTTAAAGGTCATCCAATTTAATGATACATACTCGATTTTTGTGTAGGGAACAATGAAAAAAAACTGGTAAAAAATTTACGAGTTTATTTAAGTGAAATTAAAAAAAGAACAAAAAATGCTTTTAAAGTGAAGAAGGCTATTTTGAGCACCTTTTAAAATTGATATTTAAAAAACGGAATGATCTACGTACTTATGTAAGGCACCAAAATAAAAAAATTCAGATCTCTAAACATAAAATTATCCATTACAAACCATCTCAAACTATTTTTCCCTAACCCAATGTCTCTCAGTACTGAAAATTGGCCTACTTCTCATAAATGATTTCTTGCTCAAAATTAGTAAAAAATTAACAACCCAAAATTTGCGCATCATGTAAATAACATTCATTCAGGCGAATTTATATACCAACATCCCTACGACTGTGAAATATAAAATTCAAAAATGTGAACTTTTCATATTACCAAAAATCTCAATCAAATCCAACCTCTTACCAAAAATTTAGCATGGACTTCAGTAATATTTGTGTACTGTCTCTAGTAAGTTATGATTTTCTAATCGGTCTGACAGGGTGTTCCAAGAGATTTAAAAATGCGATTTTTAGTGAGCCTTAGTTAGCTACATACCAAAGACATTCAAAGTATTTTCTAAGCATTTAGCGTGAACTTCTATGTTATTAGTGGACTCCTTAGACCCAAAGAAGTGTCTTTAGTAAGTTATGTGATTTTATAATGGGACTAGCAGGGTGTTCCATGAAAATGTGATTTAAATGGGCTTTAGCTACATTTCAGTCATTCTAAGTATTTTCTAAGCATGTAGCATAAATTACAGTGATATTGGTGGACTGCTTAAGCCAAAAAGAGTGTTTTTAGTAAGTTATATGATTTTCTATCGGATCTGAGGGTGTTCCATGAGATTTCAAAATGTAACTTTATATGGAAAATAAGGAACATTCGATAGTCCTAAGGTTGCGTACCAATAGTCGGGTAAAAGTAAATTTTTCGGTAAATTCATTTATTTTTCAAAAACTCTATGGCAAACTGATCGAAAAATCTGTTCTAAATTCGATTTTTACCATAGTAAGCGATTTTCCCGACTATTGGTCCGCAGTCTAAGTATTTTTTAAGCATGTAGCATAAGCTGAGAAGTATTGTTGAACTTCTTAGGCCCTAGGTAATACTCCTAGTAAGTTAAACGATTTTCTAACTGTTTAGACAGGGTGTTCCATGAGATTTAATAATGTGGTTTTTTAATGAGGATTAGATACATTCCAAAGCCATTCTAAATATTATATAAGAATTTAACAAGAAATTAAGTAATATTGATGGACCCCTAGACCCAAAATAGTCTCTCTAGTAAGTTATATGATTTTCTAATGGGTCTGACAGGATGATCCCTGAGGTTAAAAAAATAATATTTGAAAATCGTAGAAAGCTAATGATAAATTGAATCTGCTTATGAAAGTTTCAAGTTAGGATCCATATAATTCTATGAAACTGGCAATGAATTAATCTTTGTGAACATATTCAAATTCAATAATTTTCCTCTCTGCTACGGAATGAATTCTTTTGCTTATCCTATAAGGACTATTAAAACACAACCCCTGCAATTATATATCATTTTATATGTATTATTTAATAAATTTTAGAACTAATACATCTTAAAACTGTTTGGATTAATCATTCTAAGTAATATTTAAACTACGAATGTCCAATGACAATATACATTCGCCTTAAATCCTTCAATTAGCTACCATACACATATCTTTACAATATTATCACCAGGGAACAACACAGTATATTTTATTTATTATGGCCACCAAAATATTATATTGATTTATAAAATAATTAGAAAGCCTATCCCTAAACTATTTTGTCAATTTCAAAATTAGGTACAATTAAAAAAAATCACGCCATGTCCTTTTCGTTAATATTATTTTTCATATATTACATTTTCCATAATAAAAATGTTTATCAAATATTTCAATAAAATGGAAAATAAATAAATAATAAACAACCAAACAAAAAAAAATATGAAAAACTTTTTTTTAGATTGGGAGTCATAATTATCTTTGTGTTTAATCTTAGATCGGAAAATTTTATTTAAGAATGCAGCGGTATTGATAATTATTATTTTTTAATATTTTACACTACAAAATATGACTTTTTTAATTATTTGTTTTTAATTAATTTACTTTATTATTGTTATATTCATATAAAAAAAATTCTACAGGCTTGAATGATGTATCAGTAATAAATACGGATATGTGAGAAAGCTTTGAAATTTATAATATGTGTGTGTGTGTGAGAGAGTTGTATATAAGATTAATAAATTTAATGATAATTTTGAAAATTTAATTTTTTTATTAT
This sequence comes from Nephrotoma guestfalica, assembly GCA_963691935.1. NCBI lineage: Eukaryota > Metazoa > Arthropoda > Insecta > Diptera > Tipulidae > Nephrotoma > Nephrotoma guestfalica. The sequence continues at coordinate 232,430,041 of OY829915.1, read as the reverse complement.
AGGCTAACTTCTAAATATAAAACCAAATATAAATCATAATAATAATAGTTAATTATAAAAATAATTGTTATCATGATAATCATATTTCATATCATTTGATTTGAATAGAGAATTATAGAAAAAAATAATTTCGTTTTCAATATGGAATTTAAATAAATTAACATGAAGTCTAATATATAAATCATATTAGTTATAAATACCAAACACAAAATCATATCAATAAATAAAATTATAATTTATTATTAAATAAATCGCGAAACTTTGGAATGTAGCAGTCCAAATTGTTTGGGTTCGTTTATAATTTTACGATTATACATATACAGTAACTAAACGATTTTGAACAGAAAAATGTGAATGCGATATGATTCTTGGACCCCCATCTGAGCTCCAAATCAGAATATTTGACTAAAATTTGGATAGTTTCTCGTTAATTAATTTCTCGTGGAGGGCTAAAACCTCGCGTGATAATCAGAACTTCGGTTCAAAAATTGAAAACCAGGAAATGTGTAAGCTCTCAAATTTCGACTGCTTTGTGTCTTTACGACATCAGAAAAATCGAACCAGTAGCAATTTTTCTTCAAAATACAAAATACTCAAAAGGGCGCAACATTAAAACTGTTCTTGAAATACTGGTATATAGTGAAAAATATGGCAATAAATTTTGAAACTCATGTTTTAATTTTATGATTTGTTTTGTAGTCTTGATTAAATTTTTTTTGTAGAACATGGTTTTTGTTGTTAAAGATACATTCAAGTGTCAAATTTTGAGAAAAATGATGAACATGGTGTGGTATATATCTATAAAAAGCAAAATAATTATCCGACCATTATAAAACAGGGCCGTTTTAAAAATAAGTAAATAGGAATTCTAAAATAATATAAAAATAGTATCATGTTTCATATTGTTTCGAATTTCGGGCGTTTGATACGGATTTGTACTCGATTTATTGGAAGTTAGTTCGGAAAAAATACCATAGTATCGTACTGAAGTTAGTTATATTGCTTTTTCTCAATGCAAACAGGTTTTAAGAGCGAATGTGATGATGATATTTATTTCCAATGCCAAGTGCAGCATCAACGATTTAAGTTATAAATTGTTTTTCCAACCAACACACCATTAATTTTTTCAGCAATGCACTAAATTCCACTCTCTATTACTACTCTGTTCGCACAGTTTGCTTCTTAACCCACACTCTTCACTGGTTAAATTACAACTGTGTCTGCGTCCCAAATTTTGCTCGCACTATAGTTGTACACATCGCTCTGTTTATTGGATCTGGCGATGTATGCGTTTTGCAATTGAAAATCACTTGCATGTAGTTGTACATTCCACGTCATCAATTCTCTTGTCTTGATGATTTACGCCGTTGTTAATTTCAGTATTTTCCATGATTATCGCCGCCCTTTACAATTGCTTTCGTCATCTGCTCCCTCCACTTGGAAAGCCATTCTAAAATCCAATTCTCATCAGTAGTGGAAGATTACTTGTTGCGATAACATCGATGGTGTTAAGAATAATAATTGCTTAACAAAATTATAGTCTGCAACTGGGTTCGAACTCGCGAGATTTTGGTTAATAACACTTGGTGGTGTATAATTTCACCACTCGACCACCGAGTGATATGCTTTAGTAGAGTAGAATTCGTAACACTACCTCCACCTTAAATCTGTTCATCCCGAACAGACTCGTCCATTTTCCTCATGATGTACCGTCGTAATCTATCAGTATGAGACCACTTTCATCTTAGTTATGGGGCCTAGTTGAATCCGGTATACAACATCGTTAATCCGATTAGTGACTTTATAGGGTCCTTTCCAACTTTGTTGTACTTTCGGTTATATCCCTTTTTTCTCTTGGGATTGTAAAGCCAGACCAAACCCTCATCTTGAAATCCTTCACTAACTGCTCTTAGATCATATTTTGTTTTCATTCCATCGCTGGCCTTTGCGGTACTGATTCTTACTTCATTATGAATCCAGTTCATTATCCGTCTTAGATTGGCTGGATCGGTTTGTGGTGACTCAAACTTAATATCACAGTGTAGGCGGAGCTCTCTGCCAAACAGCACCATGGCAGGTTAATTTCCAGTTGTATCATACACTGCACTGCGATACTCCTACATGAATAGAGATATACATCGATCTCAGTTATCCTGGTTCGCATTGACTTCTTTCCGCAGATGTTCTTCTAGTGTCCAGTTAAATCTCTGCACAATTCCGTCTGATTGTGAATGTAATGCTGTGGTGCGAGTTTTGTTTATGTTATTTCTCTCTCCCGTGTATTTCTCAAACACGGACGGCTCGAAATTTGTACCTGCAAATCCAATTGCTCACAAATGTATCGGCTACTGTCCAGGCTTACTTAACCGGAAGGACCGAATAGGCTACCACACACTTGCTGAAGTAGTCAATACACACCAGTATGTAACGATTACCATTTTTTCTTTCTGGAAACGGGCCGGCGATGTCCTGCATTATTCTTCTCGCCTTTCGGAAGTTTTAGTATGACGTTTAATTCCAAATAGTCATCTGCTCATTTCCGGTAAAAAAAATGATCTGAACTAATTTTTTTTTTCAAATTTAATTTACAATCCTCTTGTTTTTAATCGTTTTTTCGTAAATGTTATACACTTTTCAATAAACTTTTCGAAATATTTGTAAAAAACGAAAAATTTCCTATGAAAACTGCCACTTCCAGTGGACCTTAAGCTAAGTATGAAAAAGCTTAAGTATGAAGTTTCACCCCGATTAATCAATCCGTCTGTTCAGGGGCCGACTTTATGTTAAAAACAATTTTTTCCAAAAATCGTCATCTCTGCTTAAATTTTGAAAACTGGTTAGGGCCGATATTGTGGTAAAATTAATTTACAATCGTTTAGTTCATAGTAATTTTTCTCGAAAATGATGTAGTTTTCAAAATATTTGTAAAAAACGAAAAAGCACCTACGGGTTACTTCCGGTCGACTGATTTCGGCGGAAAATCACTGGATCTCTCAAATGCTGAAGTATGAAGTTCCATCCCAATCGATCAATCCGTCTGGGGAGTACAGGGCGGAGTTTTTGTCGAAAATAGTTTCAGAAAAACGCCATTCGCGCTTGTTATAAATTTTGGCAAAATGATCTGGACCAGTATTGGTGCAAATTTAATTTAAAATCTCGAAACATAAGATGAATATAAAGTACGTAATGATGAGGTAAATACTTCACTTATACATGTGGATCTGGACTCCCTGATTACTACGATACTGCTTACGATTGCAGAATCAATGGTCGTTTAACAAATTATATATTCTTCCAAATTCTGACACTGCTTAACTAATTGCGATATCTACCGTATACGAGAATTAGTAATTTCTAATGTTTTGGTTCCTTTGTTACTCATGCTACTCATTTGAGTCATCCAAAAACACAAGAATTTTATAATGTTAGTTTTACTTAGCTAAGAAGAATGACACCCGAAATTATATCGAAATATGCGGGTCCATTCCAAAAAGTATTTATAAATTTCCCGGGACCCTATTGAAGGAATCGGTTTGGTAATACATACTTATCGATCCTTTTAGAACAATACCAAAAATTTGTTATACTGGAGCTACCATCGCAAACCACGTAGCAGTCTCCTCAAAAAGTGTGTTTAGTATTTTTGGTGGACTATGGCGTTCTTCACCAATTCACACCAACCTATTTTCTGAAATTATTACATTAACGACCATCATCAAAAATGGGATGTGTGTATAGACGAAATTAGTTCTGCATTAAAAAACACTATGCACACTTATACCTGTTTCTGGTTGATACTGCGAACTCTCGTTTCTTCGGAAAACTATGTAACGCACTCTTTTGTCAAATTTATATTGTTGGCGTTATCTAGGAATTAGAACAGGTCTAGTGGTTCTCTGTCTCTGTAGATATAAGAAAAAGATATTGTACCTGAATATTCGAAGATAAATATCAACGAATTAAACTATTTATTAATGCGGTTAAAGAAGGACCAGATGAACCTAAACTATTATACGAATAACATGTGAACTATCACGTAAATTTGAGAAATGTTTATGGTAGAGCAGTACTACATGCGTTTTGCCTGACCATCGAGGAGGTGAACTTGTGTTTGAGTCAAATTATAACCTGAAGTCCCCGTTCTCAAAATTGGGATTCCATTTCAACCCATACCACACTCGCAATCAATGTAATCGAAAATTTACTGTATATTCGTAGTTATAAAAGAACCCGAAAATTATATTTCCCACCATAAATTTAACCCAGGAAATAAAATTTTCATCACGCACAATAAAACTTTAGTCCTGCTAAATTTTAATTCATATTTCATATGTGCTTATGTCCTTCGCGAATCGCGATTATTACCATGAACATAAAAATATATAAATAAAAATAATAAGAAAAAATACAAATTATACAGTGAAAGCTATGTAATGGGGGATGAATGAGACAATTTATTCAGAAATTATTTTTTATAAAATTAAACTCAAAAAATGTACAGACAAAATGAGCTTTTTCGTATTTTTTATAGGATGAGCTTTTATTATTGATCTTTTTTTTTAAAATGTATTATGTTATTTCTAAAATATTGATTTGTTATTTTAATGTTAATTCAAGAATCATTTCATTCAAGAAACCTTACACTTACCACATTCTATTAATATTTTTTAGTTTTTTTGTTTTGTTTTTTTTTTTGGAAAATGAAATCAAATGTAAGCAAAAAAATAAATGATTAAATTTTTTTTATTGTTATAAACAAATTAGAGGGGGATTTTTGTTAAATTAATTTTTTTGTGTTAAACTGTTAATATTTTAATTAGGACAAATTCGGTTGTTTTTTATTTTATATTATTAACAAATTTATTTTAGAACTAGGGTTAGTTAATTAAAACATCGACTTACCAATGAAAATTGTTCAAATTGCTGTTGAATTGGCGAATGATTGAGTATGTAACCATCATTTGTAAAGCTTTCGTAATTTTGACCATTACTGCCCAACGGTGTCGGTGCCGGACTACATGGCGCACTAGGATTTGAATCACCATTATTTACTATTGAATGTATCAAACCAGGACTTGAACCTGGACTAGGTCTACACTGCGGACTCCTATAACCAGTTAATGGTGTTTGCTGTGCCAACAAAATAAAAAATTTAAAATCTTAATTTATTGGAAAAAATATATATTGCAAATTCGACTTACATTTAAATTATTTATTGTACCATGTGATCCGTGAAGAACACTATTAGGTGGACTATGTTGATACCCTACTTGTTGATTATGATCATACGTTCTAATTTGTGATGGCTGTGTATGACTATGGTCTATAGAATTTGTTATATTCTGAAAACATATAGAAAATAATCAAATTTATTTCATAAAAATATAAAATATTAAATTACCAAAGTTAAAGTACAAAAATTAATGTTTTAAACAACAATCAAATTAATAAAAATTAAAAAAATAATAAAACAAACAAATATTAAATGAAATACCTTATTGCCTTGTAGGTAGCTATTTCTAACAGGAACAGATAATAAATTTCGCTGTGTATGTAATTAAATTATACGCAATGCAACACATTCAGCAGGCAAAAAATAACAAAAAATAAAAAATAAAATAATATTAAAAACAAAAAATAAATAAATAAAATTATTAAAACAAAATTATAAACACAATTAATCAAAATGATATATAATTAAAAAATAATCAAATTTAATTAGGAAAAATATTAGCGCATACTCTACATTCAAATTAAATATTGACTTGAGGTCAGATGAATTTTTGTGTTTTTCACAATTATCATTACAATTTTTGCATTATTTTCATAAAAAATGATTTTATAACCTTTACCCAACTATATAGTACACTCGTTCACATAACTGTTGCAGTTTTCGGTGCAAGAAAAGAACGATTAAACTTTCTCAAGGTTTAAAAAGGCAAGAGAATTCATCTCGAGCCCTGCAAAAATGTTAAAAAATGTTGGTGAACTTTGGACATCTAATTTGTACTACCAAATCATTGCGATTTGGAATCAGAAGCAAATACCAGATGATTGGAAGCATCGTCTCTCCGCTTCAGAAACCAGTTAACTGTCTTATTTGTGGAAATTGCCGTGGATCTGATAAACACACCCGGCAAGGTTATTGTCGCTTTTTATGGGTGACTATTAGTGTGGCTATCACCAAAACTGATCATCCACGTGTCGATGGTTTACAATGACAATAATTCTCAGCAAATATTCTATGACATAGAAACTTGGATCTCTGTGTAAACTACCTACAACATGATTTGGTTATAGAATTTCATTCAATAGACCATCTCTGACCAAACGCTTCTTTTTTGTGAAGCGAGAGGCAAACTTAACCACTAGCATCTATACTGTAGGCTCTTCTCAAAATTTGAGAGAAAGGTTGAACGTTCGATATTATCGGGTACATAAGACCAGCAATATAAAATAAGATACAGAGTAGCCATCTATTGGTTTGTTTTTACATAATAGGCTATGGCAACACGAGTGTTTCGAAATTTTGAAAACTATTTTAAAATTCAGTGTTGTGTAGTCGAAACCGCGCGAATTTTGAAAATAAATATGGGAAAGAGCGCCGTTACCATCAATAGCGACCATTAAAAAGGCATGCTTGGGTTTGAACAAGATGGCGCGATATGCCATACAAACCGACCGACAATCGATCTTTTGCGCGCCAAATTTAGCAAACGAATAAACAGCAATTTTAGTGATGTAAATTGGCCTGTGCGGAGCTGCGATTTCACGGCGTTGGACTTTTTTCGTTAAAAGTATATGTTGTGCGGATAATCCAGAGACAATTCCAGCTTTAAAACATAACATTGCGACAGTTATTCGCGAAATAGGCGCCGAAATCATCGAAAAAGTTCTTAAAACTGAACTCACAGAATGGCTTACTGTAAGGTCAGCAGAGGGAGCCACACGAACGGAATTGTTTTTTATTCTTAAATCGGAGACTCCAACCTACACAATAAAAAAAGTTTCCACAAAATAAAGATGTATACTCATTTTATAGCGTTTTAAAAAACAAACTTTTAAATGACCCACTCTTTACTTTCATAATTTTTTTAAATAGTGGTTGTTGTAATTTAGAGCATATGTGCTCTTTATTAACCTATGTAATCTGTGTTTCACGATCTACCGTAGGCAGTAGCCAATCGAAGACGTACCGCTATAAGTCCGATTTAGATAGAACCAGCTGGCATGGAAGATGGGTCAGTCCATGAGTTCTACACTGCGGCAGAGGGTCACAATTGTGTTCACTTTCATCATCAATCGTAACATTATGTGCTTGTTTCCTATTATTATCGCACAGTATAGTCGTCGGTGGAATATAACCAAGATGACTCTAAGTCACCTATCATCCTTGGAATAGTTTATATACAAATTCCGTAAGTTATATTTCGTATTACTGTGTAACCTCCCAGTTTGAAGTTTGTCAACATGCATGTGAATATTTTTTTACGAATGACCATGTCCATGTTCTTCATATACATTTCTTATTCGATGTTTCTCATCCTGGCGTCGGCAAAAAATCCAGAGAAAGGAACAAATTCATATCACAACGCCAATTATTATTATTTTTGGTATGTCTTACCATTCTTTCGAATTGGTAAGTTAACATTTGGTTATTATTTTAGGTAAATTTTAACATAACTCAAATATTTTCTTTTTCTTCAGTAATTTAGAGTTCTGTATGTGTTGGTAATACGCCGGATTGATGATTGTTCTTTAAGGTGGCAGCCTAATTAATGCCCTTTGACTACAAATTTGTATTTTATGGCCATATACATACCAAAGATTTATCTCAGACATGTCATATAAGATGTATCTCATCAGAATATCACACACCGTTCATCTCATACATGTCACGTACGATTCGTTTTTTACTCCTGCGACCAAAACCAGCACTTAATTTGTTTAAAAACCGAAAGTAAAAGTCACCGTTATATTATAGAACAAACAGAAGTAAGGAACTAAATATATGTTGTGGCCAGTACCCGACTTTCTTTTACCAAGAATGTACATAGCTCTAGAATACACAACACTTGATTTTTAAAAATTAAACTTATCGAACTTTTCCATAATCAAAAAATATCCGTTTAAATAACAAAACGCAATAAAGTCAACTCTTGTTGGTAGAAAATTTAATCTTTAACTTTATTTACATCTTTTAATCCTTCGTCATGTTTTGTAAATTTAGAATTTTTTAGTTCATATTCGTTTTTCTCGTAAATGATATACTTTTCAAAATATTTCCAGAAAACGAAAAAGCTTCTATGGAGGCTGCCACTTCCACTGAGCCGATTTCAACTAAAAATCATTGGGATCTCCCAATTTATAAAAAAAGCTCAAGTATGTAGTTTCATCCATATGAGTCAATCCATCTGGGCTGTAGAGTACCAAAACATATTTAGTCAGCACGAAACCACATACGCAGACATTTTTTTAAAACCCATTTTTCTTGACTTCGGGGATATAGCGAATGGTAAAACTACCAAAATCTCGATGATAAAATTTTTCATGATTACTATAATTTATTTTACTACGTAAAAGTAAAAATTTTATGTAAAATACAATTGTGGTGTTTTTTAATTTCCTGTTAATTTATACGACACCAGACCAGATTTACCAGAAACGGTGAAATACGGCTTACTTCCATCCCAGTTTGCCACATTACAGATATTCGTCTAAAAATTATTTTAGAATACCTTTTCCATCCACCATATCCAATTTCAGTTAGCCATAATTACAAAATTTTTTGTTGTAACTGGCCATATGATTAGGAATACAGTATGTTGTTTACGAAAATATGATCAAAGGTCCATCCCATGATGTGGTTTCGATTTATTGTCCTAAGTATCATGGCCGACAGTCACTTCATTGTGGTGAATGCTCATTTAGTTCTTTCCGACCTTGGCTTAGTATCACCTACCTAGGCTTCTAATTACTTCGGAATTTTTACAGCCTACGTAGGCTTGTCGAGCTTCTTTGTCATTTTAAAAATGCTAACTGTGGTACTATTCCTACTGAAGGAATAATTTTGGTGCAAATATTTTGTGGAACAAAAGTTTCCCAATATAACTTTGTTTGAAAATATTTACACCAAACTAGTAGGCCAGAAAAATACAATTTAGACAAAAATATTATGAAAATATTTTTCCCAATCCCCAGGGAAAACCAGAATAGTGCCACGGGAGGCCAGAAAAATAAAATTTCCCCAGGGAACGCCAGAATAGGTCACTGGAACCATGAAAGAATTTTCCATTTCATTTAACTGGTCGATCTGCTTTATCATCAGTTCATGGCATAAACTAGTAATTATCGAATTGCATTCATTAGATTTACATGTCGTAAAAGAGAAGTTGTCGAAATAAAATGACGTCATTATCATAAAACCAATGTCGCATTGGTCATAGTTGAATTTAGTTCTGGGAAGCTGTTAAGAACATCTCTTTTCTCTCAAATATTCAATCAGTTATACGAGAGCCATCTGAAAAGTTTCCGACCTCAACATGAAGATGGCAGCACTCTTCAACAAAAGTGGAGGAGTGTGTTTGCGTATGCGTTGAAAGGTGATAACTGAAATATCAGCCATTTTGGATGATCATAAATTATTCTAATTTATCAAAGTGCAAATCATAAAACGCAAAATGATAGAAAATTCGTAAGATAAGGAACAAAGTTTCCAAATTTTTTAATAACAAATTCCCAATGTATAATATAAGAAACTGTTTATGCCGGAATTTGGAGATGTTAACATGAAACCCTTCAGGTATAGTGCCTTATTTAACAATCATTAAGTCACACACGAAGTTTTTTATTTCACTTAATGTGAATTAGGTGGATTGCGCTTACTGAACACTTCGATTATTTAATTAAATTTTTTCTATTATTGAAAATTTCCATTGAACCATTGTATGTCGCTGCTGTAAAAATGTGATAACATAATCATAAAAGTATTTTGCATTTCTTGTTTAGCTTTGAAGTGAATATTGCGTGGATATGAGTGCCTCTTACAATTTTATATATAAATTATCACCAACAATCAAACAATATTAGAAACAATAACATGCCATTAATTAAAAGTAATTAATAAAATACAGAATTCAAAGGCCCGTCATCGAAACAAGGATGCAAACCACGCGGGCATTCGGTTGTGGTTATTTTGAAAATACATAAAATGTATTTAAATAACAATTTACAAAAGCTTTCGAGTATTATTTTATAAATTGCTGTCGGCGCTTGGCAAAACACCCTAAATAGCACATATTATTTTATTTTTTCGCAAGACAATTTAATACTAAATTCGTAAACGAAAGTAATAGAAAGTTACTGAAACGTGGCAAATGTCGCAACGTTATATATGAACAGTGTTTTCTATTACAAGAAAAATATGGAAAGAATAATGCTCCCGAAAAACCTTAATACCACTGTGTGCTAATATTCTGCACCACCCTCTATATAATCTCTTAACTTTAAAACAAAAATTTAAATATTCTAATTTCCTAACTTTTCGAATAATTATATTTAGAATTAATTGTATCACTCTTGAAATATAATGGTATTAGATTTAATTAGAAAATTAAACAAAAAAAATCAACACACAAAAATTCAAAACATAAAAATGCAATCAACAAAAAATGTATTTTACTTTGCCGGAAAAACGACTTTCCCACGGTTTTACCCGAAATTTCTTTGTGTTTATAAATTTACAGTACACAACTAAAATATAATCAAATATCTTACCTGACTAGTATGTTGCGTTTGTGTTGGACTGTACGAATTACTATTATCTCCCGGCGAATTTGCCGGCGAATAATGAAATTTTACATTATTATTTTGATATCGGGTCGGCATTGCAGTTGGCGATAATGTAGATGGCGATGCGGTTAAAGGACTCTAAATTTGAATAAAATACAAATGTTTTAATATCGGCATTTATAAAAATATGATTTAACATACAGAACTGAAAGGACTACTTGAATGATCGTGTTCTTGGTCAATTGGCGTATGCAGAGGTGATGGAAAATGCACTGATGTTAAATCAGGTAACGAACCCGTATTATTTCCAATTGGTATTTGTATTGAATTATCGTGTGCAGATGGATAGATACTATATATCGGTATAAAAATAAATAAATATTCGTTTTATAAATTTAATTGAAAATCGTATATTACTTTATGCCCGGCAACCGGCCACACGACGACCTGGGCCGACCATCCGTTAAACCTATTGAATTATGATTATTCTGGTCATTCGAGAAATTTTTCATATTTGTTGAATTTGATAGGTGGTGGTGATTATGTGCTCTTCGACTCTGCGGACTTAATGTTAAAGGTGACGGTGAATTATGGTTACAGTGATGATGATCCTGCAAATAAAAATAAAATTTAACACCCAAAAAACGATTTATCGAATCTATTATCTTACATTCCATCCTGCTTGGTTTTGTATTAGACTTTGGTGTATCGCGGAATCAGAACTCGTCCGTCGCCAACTTGTATCACTCGGTGGACTTAAATACGCTGTATTCCCGCTGTTATATGGCGATGTATCGATTTTGCGGTCGCCTGGACGTCGCATTGGCCCAACGCCAACACTTCGACCCCTCGATTCACGTATCGTATTAGCCGAACCACCACTATTACTATTTTTACTATTATTACCCGTTTCTTTATTAAAATTAAGTGTATCATGTACTAATGGATTATTTATGGCATTAAATTGTGTTATAGGTGACCCATTATCGTCCGTCTAAATAGAGAAAAATATAGAAAACAAAAATTTCACATTATAGTAATGTACTCGTTAAATTTGCATTGCTGCTTAAAAATATTTTTTTTATAATAGAATGCAATTAAAATTAAAAATAAAAAGTTGAACGCAAAAATATTGTCATATATTTAATGTAAACACTACATTTCATTATATACACAAAGTGTAGCTATATAATAAATAAACTAGAAGCAATTAAACTATAAAAAAAAATTAATTGCATGATAATCAGTCATTAAGTTATATACTAGTTAGCCCCCGGCATAACAACAACTATGCGAGTAACAACAAAAATTAATCAATTGCCGAGGTATAATTTCATTTTGTGTATTCAATTGAGAGATTTTTGTAAGGCTGACAAATGGAAAATCAATACATGATTAAATCGGCGCCATTTAAGTGTACGAGTTTTATAGCAACAACAAAACTTACTACAATAAAATTATAGTAACATTTTTTCTTGCTGAATTTCAAAATTACTAGTCCGATTATGAATTTGAGCATGTGGAACTGCGGAATCGGTTAAATTGACAGCTAACTAAATTTGTATATTGCTATTTACGACTAAGTAATCAAATTTCCCGCCAAATTTCTGCTTAGATTGGGAAGCTTTTTTTTTATTTGTTACATTTTTAAACACATGTTTAATTTAAAATTATTTAGATATAAAATTAAGAATTTTAAATGTCCAAATTACACCATGAATTACTAAATCACTAAGCTGTTAAAAATGTTAATTTGCTGAATTAATAAATATTCAAATTGCCGGATTGATCAATGACGAAATGGTTTAAAACCTAACTTGCCTAAGTTCAATTTATTTACGATGAAAGGTTGAACACTTTAGGCGCAGCTGCCAGACAATATTCATTTCAAGCAATCGTATGGATCTCTGACAGTTATATGTTTATGTAAAGCATGTTTCTTTCCCGTTAAGGTTTAACTTAGAAATCCCAATTCTCAGAGACAAAAAATTGTACTAACACTATGTTATTTTTCTTATAACATGCTCTACGTATCAAAGTGAGGTGTGAATTTTTTTTTTTTTCAAAATGAGGTGAGTGGAAAAACGGCAAATATACAAAATTAACTGGTACTTATACTCAAAGTGTAATCACAATGCCTTAGCGAATTATTATAAAATCAAAAAAAAAATGTACTACCCCCTATATAAACGTGAATTTTATTGTGTTTGGCACTTACATTCGATTTCCATATGGAAGTATGGACTTTTCTGGGAGATAGCCAGATAATTCTTTAACATCGAAGTGAAGTTATCAAGAGCTTGAGAAGCTTACTACAGACTAAGTTAGCCGAAATTTTCCGAAAAATGACAACAATGCAGATTTGATTATAAAGGCCAAAAATTGGTACCCGGAAAATGATGGTTATGAAGATTCAAAATAATTTACCATAAAAGCAGCCGTTAACTGTCGGTAACGAAGATTCACAAAAATAACCAAAGCAGATACACAATTGTGATGTTGAAATATATTATTTTTATAACAAACAATTTATTTTGTTGTTTCATAAACGAAACAGATTAAAAATTAAAATTTTTTATCTGAAACCATTAAAACTAAAATACTACACCAATTTTTTTGAGTGCTCTATTAAGTTTTCGGGGGAGATAAAACACCTATGGTGTGGCATCTAAAGTGTCATGTTTGAAAAGTATTACAAATGAAATGTCTTATCAGTTATTAAGATTCGGGTCAGGGAAAATTAGATTGTTCATAAAAACTTCTACATAAAATGAAAAAATCTACATAAAATGAACCTCTAAAGTGGCACGTTTAAACGGTCAATTTAAGACTGCAGACTCCCGACATGATAATTGACCTGACATTTTTTATAGAGACATCACTGAAACTTTTTATTTATATCTATTTCCAGCCATAACAGTTTAAACAAAGAATTTTTAAAAAATTTCAAATTTTGTATGTGCAATAAATTCAAACGAGTTTTCCAGGATCCGCCATCATTTTCTGTTGATTAGTCTGCATTGTCACACTTTTATACTGGGCATTTCTATCTAACTTTAATAGAGTCGAAATTTTATACAAAAAATTCAAAGTCTCTTAGTAACCTCACCTGCCTGTTACCCAGAAGATCCAAAAATTTAATAACGTTTGGTAGGTGTAAAATCTAGATAACAGTTGAATCCCAGGTCACTTTAAAAGCCGAGCAACAACTTCAAAAATGATGTAATAAACAGTTTGCCTGTCACAGAAAAGTGTCAGAAATGATGAACTTTGGATCTAGGGCAGCACAAATCAGAATTTTCACCATTCTTTATTGATACTCAGCATGGTGAAAATTCTAATCTTTTCATCTTTCTCATCTTAAACAAATACAAAATTCCTAATATTTTTAAACCGCTCCTAGATTTAACGATAAATGAAAAATGTGATTGGCGCTGCTATCGAAAGGCAAGAAGCCACTTGAAGTTTCATCACCATACAGAGTTATATGTATGCTTGACTCGGCGGGAAAGTGGGTTGGAACGGATTTAGCAATTTTAATTATAGATTAGAAGAGGACATTATGAAGCCAACAACTTGGCTAAGCTTCAATATAACTTCAGAATGGGATACTCAACTTCGAACTCTCATACGCACCATCTATATGTGATCATCATAAATAATTTCTACCAAATCCAGCATAAGCGAGCGATTAAAAGAGACAAGATAAGTAGTGTAAAAATGTTGACTCTATAATTTTAAATAAAATGTAATAATAAAGTTAATTACGTTAAATAAAATTATAATATTAAAAACTAATAAAATACTTTCTTAAATAATTGTTATCATTGGTATCAGATACACAACACTCGAAATACGCCGAAATAAAGCCCCATGATTCTTGTCATATATGGCCATATACAATGAAAAGGCAATGCAGATCTGAAACAAAGTCTTAAGTATGAATCACCGATGATTACAGTCAGTGAGTTTAAAATTAGCTCAAAAGTAAACCGATACTAATTGGATATGGATAATGTTGCAAAAAAGGATTTCACAGTAAACAATGCGTTGTCTCGAATAATCTCAAACGCCAGTGGAGCATAGAAGACAAAAAACAAAGAATAATATTGCCTCATAAATTACGCTACACAGAGATCTTATTTGGACAAACGAAATTAGAATCTCGAAGGACCGAATCTAAAATCGGTTTATTCGCGGTTTTGGCACAGTTTTGTGTGATTACAGAAATGCCTCTCGCGTGAGGCAAGTGAACGCCTTTCCCGTGACGTAATTTCTAGCGATTGTTGCAAAGTGCATTAGCACCAGATATTGAAAGAAGGTTTTAAAGTTCGCTACTGAGTTACATGTAAATTATTTAGAAGGTCACAAAAACACACAGGGAAGTTTTAAACCACTTTTTCGAAATTCCTGTAAGATATGCCAACTAATTTTCTAAGCCATTAATTATCTTATACCTTTTAAAAAATTGTAATTCACATTTCCTGCAGAATCAGAGGATGAGACCCAAGTGCGAATTTATAAAAACAGAACCAAGGTTAAATGGAAAATTTCAAAAAATGACAATGAACCTCTTAAACTAAATGCCAAATGTAGATCGCAAAATAAAATCGACCGATTAACAGATTTTAACTTTCAAATGGAAAGATGCTAATGAGGATGTCATGTACACAATTAAAATTTCTGATGGAGCATACGCGCTAAATTAGTTAAGTCACATTCACATTGTATTTGTGGTTAATGCATCGTCACCCAGACGAGAGGCGACAAACTCCATAGTTAAATGTGGTTAAAATATTGTTCAGCACGTTTAGGTTTCTTGGTAGATATCAGAAATGTGTCATACACAAGGCTCCTCAAGGTACCGCTAGGGGTTTTAAAAGTAAGGGCACACTAATTCCTATTTCTAATTATATGGGTCACTAAACGGGTTAAAATGTAATGACAGTATACTGTAGAGTACTGTAGAGCTCTATAGAGCATGAAAACAAATAATAGCTAAACTAGCTTAGGTCTTGCCAATGGGTCAGATAGATTTTTCTTGAGAAAATAATAAACAAATATTTAATGTGTGAGCTAGAAAATCTTCTGTGCTCCTTTATCCCTATTGCATATAATGGAGCACTATAGATGCACCACCATTCGATTTGGTTGGTCCGTAATGCAAAACTTAGAATTTTCACGAGTAGAGAGAACATTAAATTTGTAATCTCGGGGAAACAGAGAAAACAACATAATATTAAAAGAATGGTAATTGTACTTAGCAAGAAACAATCTTAATGAGAGCTCCGCAATATATAATTTTCCTGGAGGTTTGTGAGATTTTTTTTGAGATGAAGAGAGATTTAACGAAAATCAGTTACACATTTTGATTGAAACATCCCCTCTATAAAATGGATTACGGTTTTTATCTTACTTATTTGATACCTTTGATAGAATTCCTGGATTGAATCGAAGGATTCTAGCAAAGGCCGGAATTGCACTCTGCGCTTCCTCCATGAACTGTTTGAGCTTGAACCAAGGAATATGAGACAATTGATCCTCTGCATACAAACGAAATAAGTATGAGGGACAAATACAGGAGAATTACACATACATAATGAATACTATTATGCTACTCCAAGAAGTTCACTCATAACTGGTTCGGAGCAGTGTAATGAAGAAAGTGCCTTAGGCCTCAGGCGAAGCACGTAACGTTGAAGTTTAAGTAGAGTTCGTTAATAACCAAGAGCCCCAATAACGATGAGAGCAAAGCTTCCTGTCGATGACCTTTCATCTCATATAGCGTCCTTTTGCCGGACTTCTCTCTATAAATGTAAGGTTCGAAATGAACTTAATTGCCTTGAAAGTTTCAAACTAGAACATAATCATTTGTAATCCCATTAGCAGAAGCATTGAAAAATTCGGTAGCAACAGCAATAGGATCGATGATAGTCAAAGAGAATCAAATTTTATTAATTTTAGTGGCAGCCGACAGACTGTTTTTTTTCACACTATTTCGCGCCAAATCTCTCCATAAGCTGCTGTTATGATTACGGAACTTCCCCAAAAAGAGTGGTGTTATATTATTTAGAAATTTAACCGCTTTTTCCAAACTAAATGACATCGATAAAACGTAATTTGACTTTGTTTGTCAAACAACGATATATTTAACGTCTTGAATACGTTGCTGGGTCGCTGTTACTGGGACTGTGGTCCAATTCATGACTTATTTTGTGGAAATCGACTTGTTTGAGTCTTTAATAAGACTTCTCTAGAGTATAAGGGAAACTTATTGTAGGCTTTCAAATAAGTCAATCTCCAAACAATAAATCATGAATTAGACCGCGGTTTAGAATTTGATATACAAACCGCATGTATCCAAGTTAGATTGTAGTTCAATTCATGACTTATAGCGTGGAGAGTGACTTATTTGGAAGTCTACAATAATTTTACTCTTCTGCTATTCTATTGAAGAGTTATTTGACATTTTTATGGAAGTCTCATACCTTATAACCCAACCTTATAACTCATCAAAATTAGTCAAGCAATTCTACAATAAGATTACTTAACAGGAGACTTATTTTAAACCATCAAATAAATCAGTCTCTACAAAATGAATTACGATTTGAACCGCAGTTTTAGTAAGACACATTTTTGGACAGTTTCTTGTGTGAAGACGTATATATTCAAATAAGTATACTCGCGCACAAATAAGTCGGCGTTCGAAACAGGACCTTAGACTGCAGCCCAATTTGTGACTTATTTTACAGAGACTGACTTATTTGAAACTCTTTACTTATATTTAGTTAAGTTACAATATCGAACAGAAGTTTCCCAAAATGTCAAATCTCTACAATGTCTCTTTAGTGGTATATATTAGACTTTTAAACGCGATACTGAGACTTATTTGTGGAGACTTACTTATCCAAATAAGACGGTCCGATTCGCGCGTTATTTCGAGGTGACTGACATATTTGAAAGTCTACAATAATTCTAACGAATACTTATTGGAAACTTGCGTGAACACTTTTGATGAGTTAGTTGTTTGGGAGGAAGCCTCCCAAAAAGTCTACGATAAGTCAAGGCACCAGGAGGCTTATCGTAGACTTTCAAAAGGTCGGTATACACAGAATAAGTCACGAATTGGACCGCAGTCTTAAGTTACATCGCGAGTGACTTATTTCAGAGTGTCTCCACAAAAACTCTTTACCACGTGACTAAGCTAAAAGCATTTTTATTTTGAAAATGTAGTGGTGAATGTAACAAAACGTCAACAAGGAAGAACACAAAATATATTTTATTTTGTTTTGACGAGAACATTCACCCCCCCCCCCCCCAACTTGCATCATCGAGGATCGGCTATTTGGTACTCCTATATCTCAAACACAGTTTTGCTGGGTAGGCGCATGGCGATTTTTTCAATAACAAAGTACCTTATGAGATCTCAAAAAAGATAAAACCGCTTGAAAGTTAGATTATGAACTACCTAATTTCCGCATTTAGACAAACTTTGTTAAATCATTCGCAATTTTGTGTGTTGCTTATTTCAGAGGTCTTTTTATTTGAAAATATTCTTATAATAACTAACTGGTAATTAATGTAAGCGTTTAGTTAAAAAAACCTTGACATCTTAGGTGCGGTAGGTTTGACTGCCGGAATTGGTTGTTCTCATAAAACCAATTGCTTAATTACGATGATGACGGTTCGTCTAATGAACCTATAAATACCGCTGCAAATACAAGCGTATTTAACAAAAATTGTCGTCAGAACGCTTCCGTCTCATTCGTTCATCCCTTCTCGAGTATCACACCAAAAGAGGCTGCGAAAAAACACGGTTCATTATGATGCATAGCTGCAACTCTTTCTGGTGAAAATTAGTCCGCGTCTTTGAAGATCTAGCAATGTGGAGACCTACATTTGATTTTGAACGAGAATCAACAAAATCCACGAAGGGTTGTCAACTTTTCGTTGATCATCGCGTGAAATCGTACTTGATACTTGGATTCCCAGGTTAACCATTACCTAGTGCCGTTCCATATAATTTTGGTCTGATCAATCCAAATGTATCAACATGGAAGGAATTAGAGAAGGATGATCTGAAATCCGACGGAAAGAATATCTTGTTTCCTAATATATTTATAGATTTCAATAGGTCGACGACAGCATTCAAGGAAGCACATTATGGAAAGTTGTATTTCATCTCAGAATACCGTGAAATATGACATCAATCGGCATACGTCTAACGACTGACAATGTACCATTAAAACCAATATTACTAGCAGAAACTCTACAGGTTCAAAGAACCGATTAACAAGATGTTGCTCTCCGTGTACATATACGCCCTAATAAAAATTCCTTAATCGTGCGATCAAACTATGTATATAGCTTAAAACTAGAACATACGCAGAAATATTTGAATAAAAACTATCGACGGCATGAAGGGACTATGAGAAATGCCATACCATACACGAACTTATCTGTAGGAATGAAAGATCATTTGATATCAAGTAGTATTAGGTATGACCTCATGCAATTATAAATGCACTTCCTAAAATTGCCACTGACCAAATCATTTTTAGATAGATCGAGGCCATGCGAAGGTCTCGCATAGTCGTATGGCTTAGCTGGATGATCATTCAGTTTCCACCAAAATGTTCAGCATTTGTCCCAAAGGGATGAAAATTTGTCTCTGATGACCGGACCTAAAAGGTTTGGTTAAACTTTTGGATTTTGTTTCATTAAGAAGGAATTACATGTGAGTCCTTCTAAGACAAGTTTATTGGAATTCATGAGTTGTAGAAATGCTATTCAATTGTCGGTCCCTTCTGTGGTTGGATTGGTTTTACCAAACGTTCTTAGAAATTTTATCTTGAAAATAAGTTCAAAAAGGCGACATATTTAAAGCTAGCCTTTTTGCCCGTACCTCCTCTGCAGTAATCCATTTTAGCCACGTCTTGTACGGTTGCAATTCCAGTAAAATGTATTGGGGAACGGAATAATTCTGGCTCTATTGGACGACATTGGCAAATTTGTAATTACTGCGATTTATCGATTTCCAAAATCTTGTTTTAATGACAAAATGTTTCCCAAGCTTAATTTTAGCAACTTTATTAAAGAAGATTTCGATTACTTTTAAACTGGACATAACCTTTCTTTTAACCTTCTTTGTTCCAATAGTAGGTCCATAGTCCAATATGACTCTCTCGACAGAGCTGTGAAGCGAATGTCATATGAAACAGCTGCCCTCTGAAACTCTAGAAAAGACAAGGAAACTGTTGATTTTGTTTAAAACAGGCGTTACGCGGGCTTTCTACTCGTCGTGATTGTGACGTGATTTGTACTCTATATTGTCAAATTTGATGTGTAAAACTACAATGGCGAAGTTTTTGGATACGGCTCTAATGAATAGAGCTACGCAGGCCTAACCAGTTATTTTCAAATTTAGTTGTTGAGCTGGATTGCGATACTAAAATACATTCCGAATGAAATTAGGCTATTTCGTAACGAATTGGGATCAAATTTAGTATGCAGAACTGGCCTGGATTAACGAGAATTCAACCATGGTGAATATAACTTGGGTATTATTAACCAATTACTACCAAATTCGGTATGTAAAATTGGATTAGGATTCTAAAATGGATTTTAGATGAAGTTCTATGTTTTGGCCATGTTGACTGGTCGTTTTCTTAACCAATAATGGTCATATATGGTATATTGGTCAGAAATTTTTTTGTTGTAATCATTTGGCCATTTCAGGATGGCCATAAAAATATATTTTTGCAGGTGCATATCGTTTAAAAATCCGACTTCAGACGTTAATGTTAGAATTTAAATCCAGCTTAATTCGGATCCCGCAATTATTATATGCAACGGCCAAATTAAATATATAAGTAAAATTACCTCCCACATTTATTCCTATGTTCGCTTTTAGGGGTTTAGTACTAAAGCAATAATTGGCTGGATGTTAGTCTTCGAGACGAGTTTGAATTGTTTTAAATTGTGTTTGATAACAAATGTCCAACGTATATACCAACACAAAATTTTTATTATTTATAAACATTATTGGCGTACAATTTCAAAAAAAAGGAATTTCATAAACAATAAGAAATTTCATTAATTCCAGGAATTTATTGTCCTTTCTACATGCGTAACATTATATATTATTAAAATTTGAACAAGAATTTGGGTATAAAACTGTTCTTAATGATGTTTATAAAGTACAAGACAAGAGTTGACAGGCAACTGTTGGACATATTTCGCCTACGGATTATTTATACATCCTTAACCATTTTTAATTATTAAGCCAATGAGGCAAACATGTACCAATGGTATAAACTAATAACACCACACCTCAACCAAAATGTTAAAATTCGAGTTTGCGGTCCAGCGATTAAAAAAATTTATTATTCACCATTAAAAGGACGTTCAAGAATTTTTTAATTTCTTTGGAAAAAAACGTGCAAACATTGTTTCTTAGAAACACTTTATGTAGGATTCAATAATTTCGAAGAACTTCCCACATTTTCAGTTTCTGTTACTCGTTTCGGTATTATTAGCACTTCCCAGAACAGTTAACATAATTAATATTAGAAACTGAGTTAGTTGGTTTATGATGAAACATCACAGATAAAGCTATAATCAATGTATCCTACTTATCTCTCACACACGCCACATTACATATATTTTGAATCATATCAATATTTTAAGAATTCGATAATTCAAATTCCCATAAAAAATGTATTCATTTACACACGACGAGATTAGGAAATGGAGGTTGTTGTTTATTTGTGTGTGCCCTAATGAAATTACCGCGAGATTATTTAGAGTCGCAATCAAATTGAATTTTCGTGCAGAGCATAAATGTCGTAAACAAATGTCTGGCAGGATTTTATGTATGCGTAACAACAACATAGCGTAAATGTTTGTGTGACAAAATAAGCAGAAATCTTTATACAGGTATCCCGCGGATTACGCGGTACTTGCGTTACGCGAATTTAGTCTCTCAAAACTCTCGATCTATATACAATCGTTAATTTGCATTAGTGTAAGTTTTAAGTCATTTGGTTTGCATATTACATATAGGAGATCATGATTTTTTTGGGAATTTTTTAAAGTTTCATAATTAATATCAAAAACTAATTTTGGATATTTTCCAGATAAGGTTTTTTATTCAATTTGTTTCTAGTATAATCCCTAAACTTGCAGGATGTCCATGGAAGGAAATAAAGGAACCTGTAGGCGATTGTAAAAGGCTTACGATATCGCTTGAAGAAAAAATTAAGATATTGGACCGAATAAAATGAGAAGAAAAAATATCAGCTGTTTCAAAGGCAAAGAATATGAATGAGTCGACTATTAAGAAGAGACTTAAGGAAGTTTTCATTTTTGTAAGGGTTTAAGTATCCTGGGGTACAAATAAGGGGGGTATGCATTTTTCTACTGTTTGTGGTTAGATATATTGTGAGTAAATGGCCTCTTTGTTTTCTATGACTAAAAAAGTTGTAAACATTGTATGAATGCCATTAAAAATAATATTTTGTCCGAAAAGCCGAAAAAAATCTTAAATTAATTAATATCACGGACCATTATGAAAAATTTCGTAATCTTCGATTGAGTTTTCAGGCAATTTTGGGAAATACAGAATCTGAAGAAAATAAATCACTCACTCAAGCTTGGAAGGAATTTTCAATCCTAGGAAAGCTCTTTTGCCGGTGGTAGCCCATAAATAAAATCTTATGTCATCCAAAACCACTGAATACAATCGTATAATTAATACTGGTCGTTTGTTATCAGGTGAAGGATTTCACGATATGAATGCTCAAGACATTGATAAACTACTTAAAGGGCAAACTTTGAGTTATGATGATTTGATGCAGCTTGTAGCAGGCTCTAATAATAATACAGAACAAAATGAACTCGTTGAAAATATGTCTATGACCTATGTTGAATATGATTTAAATTTGGTAAAGAAATTAGAGCATTATTTTACAAAACAGGATCCCTGTAAAGAACGTAGAATAACATTTGCAACTACACTATATAAGGGCTTGATCCTTATAAAAAATTATTCGAAGTTTTTAAGTCATCATTTTCTAGTACTGTCCATCCAGATGAAGAAATATCAAGCGATGGTGATATTCAAAGAAGACGAACGAACGAAATTTTGGATTGACAGTAGTAATCAAGAATAGGAAAGTATTTTGAATGATATTCATTTCAAGGATTTTGTACCGACATATGTATTTTATGGTTTAATAAAATATTTATGTTTATGAAACTTGGAACGAAACATCCTCTTTTGTATGTATTTCTAAGTTCAAGTTACACGGTTTCCTGTTACGCGGAACGCAATATTGTAGATTTTACTAATTCTGAGTCTCCACTTACGCGGTTTCGACTTACGCAGTAGCTCGGAGGATACCTGTATTTCTAATATCTATTATTTTATATGGATGGATTTATAAAATGATAATATTCACGTGGAAAAATATGTGTATTTCTATTCTACATACAGTCATATAGAGGATATATGATAATATGTAGAATGTATAGATTATATTTCTAGCAACAGGAGAAAATCGATTTTTATACGCTCGTATTTAGTATTACATTATATGTACCTATTATTGAAATAGCAATCAGATTTATTTATGAAATTGGACAGGTGGTCGCATAAAGCGCGATTATTTAGCGAGAAAGTTTTGAAATTTTTATTCAATATTTTAGTATTAGTAAAATTGTTTGTTATACTTGTAAACGAATTCGATTAACGTTTATGTGCATCTACATTTCCAAAGGCGTAGCATACCACATTATACGTCGTGCTCCTGTAAATAAGGTTTTTACGTATTTATACGTGTGCATGTTTATTATGTTAAGGGTTTGAATAAATTAATAGTTGGTGGTTGTACATGGTAAATAATATATACATACCTACACACAAACATATTATGATGGGATGGGGCTTTCGTAAATTCATATTAAAGAAAACGTATGAACGACCTAAACTATCTTGTATTTCGCAACCATTATTACTTTGCCACGTATAAATAACTTTTCTTAATATGTCGCAATATAAATTTAATTAATCCCTAATGGCAGAATTTACTAAAATGATCGTAAAGTTCAATGTTTCAACATTTATTTTTCGTAAAACTACTCTACAACGTTTGAGCTTTTTTCAATTTTCTTCACCTTCTTAATCAAATAAGAAAGCTTCCGTTCCGGTTACAATTTTAATGAACTATCGAAGCCTTGAATGTTTTGATATGATTAAATTTTTGTGTAAAGCGTCTGTTGCTTTGGAAATATAACTGAGCTGCAAATAAATTTCGTTTAATTTTATTCCGTCATTTTATTTTAAAAGTGTAGTAGTAAGTAAATTAAAGAATGTAGCCTAATTTTTACAAAAATGTTATGATTGTTTTTCTCGCTTAATTTATAAGTCAAATGGACCGTGATATATTATCACCTTCTAATTAAATTAACCGAGTAACGTCATAAATGTTCAAACTCGTAAATATACTGACCAATACCAAAAATGAACCGAGCAGAGCAGTATGCTAATTTTGCAAAGGGGTATGCTAACGAATTACGTAGGTGGGAAAACAATATGGGCTAAAATAGTTCCCATTTTTGGAGCTTTGATAACTCGTTACCCCTAACAATTCTATTACCGAAATGGTTCAAAAAAATTTAAACAGAAAAAAAAAAGTTTTGAAAATGCTTGGTTATGGCAAATTATAAAAGAAATAATTTTTTTTCTAAATCCTCTCGAAGGAAAAGCTACCTAAAACTCCAGACGGAATTCTGTTTTTCGGAATTTTAGGCTACACTCTTTTAATTCACCCATAAAACAATACAATTTTTAATTTATGATTATAGTTCGTTTTGAATATGACTATGAGGTTGTTTATTTATTTTAATTTAATTCTAATTTTTAAAAAAACCCTCACCTGAGTATATATAATTTTAAGAAGGCCACTGATGAGGACAATCAAGTCTGTTTTTATTGTGAAGCACAACGACATCAAAACAATAGACTTAAAAGAAACGTCCAAGCTCAGTAAGGTTTTATTCGCGGATTCTAACTTGTATTTTAGATAAAGACATGCTGCATCTGGATTTTGGATTAAGAATTTCCGAAGATTTATCGTTTAGAATTACTTCTATAATTTTTGGAGTATTTGCGGCATTTTAAGTTATTTTCACTTTCTGGCCAATATCTCAGAAACTTCCATGTATCAAATTTAACATGTAGACTTAGTTATTTGGAAAACCACCGTTTATATTGGTTAGCTGTGGGATTTGAGATAGTATACATGTAGTTGGCCCTCACAATGAAAATAACTATTATTGCCGCAAAAACTCGAAACATTATAGAGAGAACACTAAATGATAAGGGGTTTCTTTAAAATTAACACACATATTTGCAAGAGGTTCCGATTAACGTTCCGATTATTGATGGAGTACAATTTCATTAAAGTGGCTGTCTAGGCTAGCTTCACAGAAGCACATCCTGTGAACCGCATTTGTCAATACATTTTCGATGGTTTCGGATTCTATTCCGCAATAGCCCCAAAAATATTGTGTTTAAGGGCCTGAATCGTTTGTTGATTGTCCGCATATCATCGCCCTTTCACACCATCTGATGAAATGAAGCCAAAGGTTGTGTAATTCTAAGACTTCAACTTCTGTCCCCACAAAAAATCAGTAATCATCACTACATATGTAGCGCTCTACGTCGATAGTAACGATGTTGCCAGCATCATTTTTTAGGAAAAATTGGCCAATGATGTTGCCACTCCACAAACCATGCAAAACTGTATCTCGCTGAGAATGCATTGACTTCTTTACGATTACGTGTGGGTATTCCGAACCCAAAATTTGGCAATGTTGCTCGTTTACATAGCCGCCGTAATGGAAACGCGCCTCGTCCGAAAATAAATTAGTTTAGAGCAAATTAGTCGTCTATTTGGAGGTGCTGTAAGGTTTAAACTGAAAAGCGATATCGAACTTGGGGTGGTCATTAGCCTTCAAAACCTGAGTCAATTGAACCTTCTAAGCGAATAATCCGTATTCTTTATGCTATTTTCATCCAGCTGGCTAATGTTTAGTTCCTGCTCGATCTATGGTGAGTTGTTGTTCCTGGCTTGAGTAGCACACTTCGACTACCGCAGCAATATTCTCAGTTGTACGAGCAAGGGAACCGCTTCTGTTGTCTAATAATCGAAAACACAGCAGTCACTTTGGAAATAAGTTTTCAATATTTCCCCATTGTTGATCAAACGTAAATGTGTTCATTTCGAACTGCGAAGATATGATACTGTGTTTCTGTCAATATTTCGAACGGGAAACCCTATCCGTACCAAAAGAACATACGTTTAAAAAAAGAAATCGCTAGTTGGTCCACCCTTTAGATTTCCCCAAAATTGTTCAGAAGATTTTGGTAAACGACATTGAAACTAAAAAATCAGTTTTGACTAACTCGAAAAATCTTAAAAGCGAAGTCATTTTATCATCTAAATTACATCCCATAAACACCCCAGACCTGCTCCAACCATACCATTAATTTTGTGCAAATAGTAGAACTGGCAAAATTTTGAAATAAGAACAATTTTACCATAGAATAACCGGAAAAATTGAAAAGGAAAATATTTGTATGACTTGTTTTTAGTCTACTTTATCGACATGTTTCAATTTTTGGATTGTTGGTAGTTTATTTTAATCAGAATTAACGAAATTATTCTGCTGGGTATTGTATTAGATCTTCTTTATCGTCATTTATTGAGTGGCAAATTTATGTTGCGTTTGTTACCGCGACATTTTTATTACCGTCATTTTCCAGCTGGCTACTGCATCGTTCTGTACTACAAGGTTCTATTCAAATATGCAATACTTAAAAAAACAATCTAGCTTCTTCATTGACATTGTCCTTTCGACTACATTTTGGTAGTTACATCCAAATCTGCATTACCGAATGCATCGACTGCTTATAAAAATAAGTTTTCTTTATCGACAATTTCGGTTGAAATATTAACAATAGTCATATTCGGAAATAGCCCCTTTTGGGTAACTTGCTGACAATAAGTTACCAAATCTATTTCCGAACATATAGAGTAACTTTAGAATAATTTAGTTCTTGTTGTTTTTTGATTCTGTCTTTATATTACATTAGAAGTATCAGAACAACTAAATTACAAACTTTTAAAGTACAAATTGTACAAAAAGAAGCAACAAAAATGTCGTATCTGCCAAAAATACGCGAAATGTAATCTTACTTTTTGTATAGACAGGGTAACTTGAGTAACTTTTGTTACCAACATTTAAAAAAATTAAAATTACCCAAAGTTACCAACCAAATCTGCATTACCGAAATTTATCTGCTATCTTTTACAGTACGTGTTATCTATATTTAACATTTTGCAAGTTCCAAATGAAAAAGTGCAATATGATTTATTTGGTCTGGATAAATATAAGAATACACTGGCAGTAATTCTATGTCCAAAGAAAAAATCGAGGAACTAAAGTATAAAACCAAACAACCGTAGACGACACAACAAACTTGTACTCTATTAAAACCGGTGTACTTTAGCGGGAACAAAATTTAATTTACTAAACGCTTTAATTTGGAAATTTTTCAACATAACATGGACCATTTTCCACTCAATTCTAGAAAACCACATAAATTTGAAATCGTTTTCAACGCAAATATGTTAACCTTAACCTAGCCATACAGATCTCATATTTACCATAGAGCATGAAGAAAATTGTATTCTGTACTTGGATATAAGTCTAAACAGAGGGAATGTGATAGTAAGTATATGGAAGAGCAGAACGTCAACTAATATCGGAGTGACGTTTATGCAAAAATAACACAACATATCCGGCGCTCCATTAGTACTCAAATTTCTAAAAGCACTCAAAAAGTTAACTTCTCTTAATAAAATAATATTTTGAAATCTCTATCTACTAAACATAAATTTTATAAAATTAGTTTGAAAAAAACTATTTTAATTATTGGAAAAAGTTTTCAGTGAAAGTTAGTTAATAAGTCTTTATTTCTGAAACAAACTTACTTTAACCCACATGTTCGGAATTCTCTGATATTTTCGTTATTCGGAAGAGATTATTCATAGGATGTAAAACAAAAATTTTAAATATTTCAAATTTTTTAACTAGGCCCTACTGATCGCACAAATATTCTCTGAGAATTTTGTCATTCGCGAGAGGATATTATTGAGTGTAATACAGAATTCTTAAATATTTCTAATTCATTTACTCGGCCCTGACGGACGCCTAGAAATGATCGAAGTGGTTTTACATTAGCATTTATTGCAAGTAACCAAAGTTACTCATATGTTCTGAATTCTGAGATTTTTGTTATTCGAGAGAATACCATTAGTGTAATAAAAAAATCTTAAATATTTTAAATTCAATTATTCGACGCCTATGGGTACGAATAGAAATGCTCGAAATCGTTTTGGATTAGCATTTGACGCAATAAAACCAAACTTTACCACATGAAATTTTCCGAGTAATTTATTATACGAGAGAGAATACGAGTATCATTCATTTTAGGTAATTCAGAATTCTTAAATATTATTATTCTTTAAGGGCCTCTAATGATCAAGTAGAGATAATCGAAGTAGTTCTGAATCAGCATTTGATAAAAAACGGAATCTTACTAGCCCATATGAACTAAAATCTCTCAGATTATCGTTATTCAAGAGAAAATATCATTGAGTGGAATACAGCATTGTTAGATATTTTAATTTCATTTACTCGATTGATTAATTACTTCGATGATCGAAGTTGTTTTGGATAAGCATTTGGTGTAAGAACGCAAACCAATTTGTTTGGAATTGTCCGAGATGTATGATATTCGAGAGAGAATATCATTGAGTGTAAGAAATTTAGAATTCGCATATAGATCGTATCGCATATAGATGATTGGAATTCTTTTGGAAGAGCATTTGAGGCAAACAAATAAACTAACTCACATGTTCGGAACTCTCTGAGATCTTTGTTATTCGGGAGAGAATATTATTGAGTGAAATACAAAATTTTTAAATATTTGGAATTCATTTCTCAGAGAAGGGGGTCAATCTCTGAGATTATCGTTATTCGAGAGAAATATCATTGAGTGTAATACAGCATTCTTAGATATTTTAAATTCATTTACTCGGTCCCTACAGATCACATAAAGATGATCGAAATTGTTTTGGATTAGCATTGATGTCAGAAACCAAACTAATTTTCAAGAGTTTTTAATATTCAAAAGAGAATTCTCGTATCAAGTAAAAGAAGTGGTGGTGGTCGATTTAACCCATCAAATTGAAATCAGAGCTAGTAGAACAAAAGAAACCGCAATAAACTTATTAGAATTAACGGCTTGATAAAATTTGTTAAAGAAATTTATAAGCAAGCAACACAAATTAATTTGGACAAAATATACTCATTTTATACAACACCCCAGAAGAACCTTGTCTAAATTTATCAAACACATAAAGAAAACCACCAATAAATTATTCAATGTCGCGCTAATGTAGTAGCGAGTTCCAGTTCTTCCAATCGCGCAACAATGATGCGCTCATTTTACATGTGTATAGCATAGCTAACGATGTCTATTATTTAAATTAAAACAATCATAAAATGTTGATACATACGAGTAGTTTCAGCTGAACATGGTCAAATTAAAAATGATGATCAAATGATCAAATTGTAAACTTGATTTTGTCAAATATACTCGTATGAATCATAAACAATATTTGTCATATATACGTTACAAATTATGAATGATTGTTAGTCATGTACGAGTATGTCTATATACCAAAATCCACACCTTTTAAACCAAAATGCGCATTGTTGTGATTATATATTGGGGTTTTCTAGTACATATCCCGCACACTTGCCGGACGCGTTCCATACATAGTTTAATACAATAACACTAAAAAATGCGAATTCCTAGCATCAATTTCAAACAAAATTAAAAATTTCGACTCAAAATTGTTATTAATGTTAAATTTAATGATGACCAAATGTGTTTTTATCGAATTGATTCATCAATATTATGTGCTATATAGTTAAACTTAGTATCGCACTCTTTATATTTGTTTATAGATTAACTGAATTATTTCCGATTCCTTAACGGTTTTTATAACCATAAAACTGAAAGAAAAACACGGTTGTTGACTCAAGTGCATTCTATAGCCGAATCCAATTATGGCAATCAATGTACCTGTGGTGATACACATTTATCATTCGAATATATTATGTACGCACCTTGAGTACCTCTATATAACGAAACGTGCCAAATAAACTTTATTGGCCTCTAAATCATCTTGGAATTTTATAACAATATATTAACCAAAATGAATAATTTAGAGAAGACCGGAAAATCAAGCAAAAATGTTAATTTTTGATAACACGCGCATTTTTAATCGTTTCATAAGAAAAAAATGTCAAAAAAATTTAAATGTGATATGTTGCGGAGAGAACAACGTTATAAAAATATACAATGTAATTTAATTTGAGTCACATTTTTCTTATACAAATATTCGTTCCACCTTTCAAATCTTATCTAAACAAAACACAAAACCCACTTACTAACTGACACTCGTACGCAACCTTTAATTTTTTTGATCAAAACGACCATAAATACAAATAATATTAAAGTTAAATTATTAAGACGAATAGGAACTACTTGTCATGCTATCAATCTAGTTACAACTAGTTTTCAATATATAAATATAAAACGTGTAGTATAAATATATAAAATGTACACACCTCCAAAATAATTTCGAATTAGGTGGACGTAAAATCATGCAGACCGAGAAAAATAATATTTAAGGCGCCCGAGAAGGGAGGGAGAGATATGGGAATAGAACATTGTTGTAGGTTTTTTTTCATGTCACAGTTACAACTGTATGCATTAGATCAAAACTTGTTGAAAAAAAACGGTAGGGTACGGGAGTCTAAAAAATATTTAGTTGCTCGAAAAATTCCCAACATTTTATGCGATCCATATAGGATCATACCCGACATTAGAAACGCAATACCTCGTATGTTAATGAATAACCTCGTTCTAGCCGCTCAATAAATCGAAGTAAGTGAATCTCAATGTTAATCCAGTAAATGTAAAGCGAATACGTCAAATAGGGTGTTAACATCTATGTTTTGGTAGGTGTTAGTTAGCAGTGTAAATTGACCTATGGAAAAAGTTTTTTGCAAAGATTGCGTATGTTCTAAATTTGTGTGCGTTAACTGCCAAAATGAATTTAATAACGCAAATATGACCGTTACGAATTATGCACAAATATTTGGGACCGATGTTACATTCAATGATATTCAGACGGTGTCTGTAAAAAGAAAATATCCGTATGTCAGGCCATGTCCAAAACCAAACCTTACGCCATACACAATTTAATACTATAGTCTTTGACTCCTATTATAATCGTTCAAAGCTGGTTCACACGAAGCAATTTGACATCTCATCATCTACGATCGCAAAAACATGTTGAGGCAAGGCAACACTAACATAATTATGAATCCCTCTAACTCTTGTGTGAAGTTAGCCCCGCCCCGTTTTATATTATATTTTATTCCAAATACACTTCATATGTGAAGTTAGCCTCGAAACACATGATAATTATTACTTGTAAAATAAATGTAATAATTCAATAAAATGAGGTCTAATAATTTTTAAATTGACTCATAAATTGGTCAGATTATCAAAATTTGGTTATAAGACGGTCATTCTCATACCTTACATTAAAAAAACACGAAACCAAACAAAATATTTCCTTGTAATCCATTTTTGACCAAAAATAATGACATGTAAGAAGTATTAATTTGTCGGATCAGAGCTATATGGTTTTGAGATAGCCAGGCCCCTTACATCACTTCGGCAAAATATAAATAAAATAGTCTCGTTGCAGCCTAGCGAAATGAGGCTCCGTGAAATTTCATGCAAATTCGAGGCTAACTTCACATATGAAGTGTATTTGGAATAACGGGCTAAAATCTCTGGAAGATGTAAAGTTCTACCCTTCGAATCGAGAATTTGTCGTCAGATCTGAAGGCGTATTGGACATTTATTAACAATAAAAGAAAAATATCTGGTTTCCTTCGTCTTTGTCTTACCCAGATTTAACCGCTTTCTCTCCCGCTGACACATGCGATTTACGAGCCTTCCACACAATATGTTAATTCTGTTTTGGTTCTAACAGCAGTTCAAAATTCACATTAATAAAGTTTACAGAAGACGAGGTTCGTGATTTCCTGTATCACTTGCACTTTAAACAATGCTGGAATTCAACAGATTTTCACTCACTTTCTTAAAGAGCTCGAAGGGAATTTGGTTTCTTCAATCGTTTCTATGTAACGAAAGTTTTTGCACAACTCCGGAGTAAAGCTCGAGGTTGGGAACTATCGTTATGTTTCTAGCTTATCTGTAATGAAAAAGCTGTTTGAATAAATGGTGTACAACATTTTAACTTTTCATATTAGATCGTTTATTTCTCCTGCTCAACATAGTTTTTATCCCGGTAGGTCGACAGTCTATATAATCTGATTACATTTTATGGTGATGTTAATACAGTATTAATTCAAAAATTCAGTTAATTTCAGGTCAGTCACAATGACCCACGAACATTTACAAATGATATAGAAAATTGTTTATATTTCGCAAAATGTTTCCATCGCAACCGCCTCCCCTATAATTCAGCAATATTTTTTGCACAACAGAGTCATAGACAGGAGTACTTTTTCGACCTTGGGGTAATTTAGTCAATGTTAAAAGAGCCCCCACACCATGTTGGGTTTGACAACACACAATGGCAACTATTTTTACGATCCGCTCACACTGACATCACTGTAAGTCGCCTTTGTTCGATCGACATTGGACCTTTCTGGTCTAGTTCCCATTCTTCGAATACCATTCGAACCAAATCGAAAGCATTCAGAAGCAACCTTTGTGCCAACAAAATACAATTTGCGGGAAGCGCTGCTTTTTTGTTTTAATTTGAAGAAAATTGCAACTGAGGCACATCGATTACTGTGTGAAGCATATGGGAAACATGCTCCATCAATAAAAACATCTGAGTACTACTTCCGCTGTTTTAAAATTGGCGATTTTGATACCAGTGACAGAAAACGCGAAGGGAGACACCAGTAAAGTTTAAAAACGCTGAGTTGGAGGTGTTATTGGGCCATGATTGATGCCAAACTCATGAGGAGATGGCTGAAACTTTGGGAGTGACTCAACAAGTGATTCAAAACCGTTTCATGACCACGGGTATGGCGCAAAAACAAGGAAATTGGGTTCCGTATGAACTCAAGGTCATACATCAAATTTAACCGTCATACCGAATATTCATGGCAAGAAGCTAATGCGGTGCATCTGATGGGATCAGTTCGGAGTAATCTACTATGAGCTCTCCAGCTTAACGAAACCATCATTGGAAAACGTTTTCAACAACAATTGATCCACTTAAGCCGAGCATTGGAGCTCAAACGCCCACAATATGCCAAGAGACATGACAAAGTGTTCTTTCAGCACGATAACGCTCGGCCACATGTTGCAAGGGTCGTCAAGGAAACTTTGGACACGCTTCAATGGGATGTCCTACCCGACACGCCGTATTCACCAGACATTGCTCATTCCGACTACCACTTGTTCCGGTCGATGACTCATAGCTTGGCCGAACAACATTTCACTGCTTACGAAGAATACATAAATTGGGTCGATTCTTGGATCGTCTCAGAACACGAGGAATTTTCTCGACAAGGAATCCGTAAGCTGTCTGAAAAATATGGGAAAAACTCGTAGCTAACTTGAGCTTTAATAGCTTTTATCGATGTTAAGAATGCCTTTAATATGTTTTCGACGAAGGCGGAGATGGGCCATCCTGTAAGCGGATTAATCAATAATCGTATGCTCTTAAGCAAGATTGATAAGGCCGAGCTTGACTATCCACCACAAGAAGGCGGCTGGCTAGAGGATCAACCTATCTAATACCAAGATGATTTTGCTCCCAATGGAACACTGTTTGAGAAAATATGGAGCTTGAAACGGGTGTTGTAACACTGGCTCTTTACGACCAGTACTTATTTACGGAGGGAGTTTATGTGGCCAACCATTAACAAAGTCAATACGAGAATAATGTAAAAGTTACACATATCATCCTATATGCATATTAATGGGGTGATGAGCACGACGACTATGAGAGCCTTAACGGTTGTGTTCTCCTTTCTTCTCCACGGCCAATAAGCGTCTCCGGACGGGACACGCGACGATAAGCAATTTGCTATAGGCTTGCGAAATTTGATTTCATTATACTACCTTTATGTTTCGATAAAAAAAATTCGAACCATTAGCCTTTCGGAGAACTCTGGAAGAGCGGTTCTGCGCGGAATACTGAAGCAGTGCATTTTTTCACTGCTAGACCGAAGGGTAGAAGTTTAAGTCTCCTGTGATCAACTATACTCGTTCAAACAGATATTCCGGCGCCGTGTAGAGGACAAGAACTGCAGGAGAAGAAAGAGAATGTAGTTCATTTTCTCGGTACCTTTTCGGCATTACCATATTAGTCCGAAAGGCACAAAAATTTGGGTAAATTTATAATGGATAAAATATCGGGTCTTAAAAACTGTAAAATATAATACATAAAGAGAGAACCGTCAGCGTCGATGTGAGTATACGCAACAACTATTACCTAACCATACTACTAAACTAGGAAAAAATTCTAAACGTCTAAAGTGAGATGACAGCGATATAAGAAGACAATTTTCCTCAAACCTTAGAAGGTAGAAACTCATTAGTAGATGATGAGTGATGTGCCAGACTATATTATGATGTCATGATGATGGAAATGGGAAAATTGCTGCATAAAACTAAACAAACTTGCGCAGATGTTCAAAATACCCGAAATAGCGACAATATGCATAGCAACCTTATGCAAAGATTTTTTTGATGTTGTCAAACTTCATAACCATAACCAATAATAATCGATACAAGTAGCCATGCAGTGGCGTAATAAAAATGAATCCACTCCTCACAGTTTAACTTCTTCATTTATGTTGGAAAAGTCACGACAATAGTCTATTTGATCTCAGTAGGATTTTTAATAGTCGACTTAAAAAGTAAAAGTGCCGCATTTGGGACAATGAACCGATTCGGAAGGCCAAAAAATACTATGAGCATTATGAAGGCATGTCGTTTGATCAATTTAAACAATGTCACAGTCGTAGAGATCCGGCACCCAAAGTCAACTAATCCTATTTTCAAACTTCAAAAAATGAGATTTCTACGTTATCTTAGCTCCGGAATTTGTCAAATATACAGTTTTAAAAAGAGTTGATTAGGTGATGTACAAGCTAGTACCCCTCACAAATTAAATAGGGGGAACTCAGTTGTCCAGCCCTATTCTGTTGAATATTTGGTTAGTGAGGTTGGAAATCGCACTGTAAAACAATTACTAAAGAAGAAATGGGGGCCAACACCCGACTTTCTTTCACGACAAATGTACATAGATCTCGAAAAATTGAACCTACCGAATTTTTGACAACTGCTGCCTTTTATAATAAAAAATTATTATTTCTGCTTCAATTTCAGAAAAACAACAAGGTCAACACGCTTGTTGAAGATTTAATCTTCATTGCAAAAATTGAAAAGCTGCCACTTCCGGTACACAGATGTCCACCACATTTCGCATGGATCTCCCAATTTATGCAAGAAGGTTAAGTCTGATGTTTGATAACAAAAAGTCAATCCTCCTGGACTGTAGAGATTTATCAAAACCCACCATTTCAAACACAAACAACAACAAATTTTATTTGAAACTTAATCTACAATTTCACCGTTTTAAGTTTTATTTTTGTAAATGATATATACTTTTCAAAATATGTATTTGCCAAAAAAGAAAAAAGCTCTAATCGAAGCTGACTCGATCCGTCTACGCTGAAAGGAACAAACAACATTTAGTCTGCACACCACACCTACACCACACCCACAAAAACAGATTTTTTGTCAAAAAAACGCAATTTCCGCTTAAATGTTTAAAACACGATCTGAGCCGGTATTGTCGCAGTTTTAAATTTAGAATCTTTTAGTTCATAATCGATATGAGAAAAAAATCACTGATTTCGCCCAATTTATAGAAGAAGCTTAAGTATGAAGTTTCACCCTAATCAATCAATGAAGTTACATCCCAATTAATCGTCTGAGCTGTAGTACAGAGCTGAACTTTTGTTAAAAAAGCGTTTTTTTTCATTTCCGCTTAAATTTTGGAAAAATGATCTGGGCTGTTATTAGCAAATTTAATTTAGAATATTTTAGTTTATAATAGTTTTTCTATAAAATGCCACTTCCAATGGACCGATTATAACCAAAAATCATTGGGATCATGAAGTTTCACCCCGATCAGTTAACCCGTCTGAACTGTAGAGCACGAACAGACATTTAGCCGTCGTACCAGAGGTTTTTTAAAACCCACATATTTTGACCTCGATGCGCGATAGCGAATGGTGTCAAAAGAAAGTAAAGTGGAAGCATTTTGTTAGTTTGCGAAACCCAAAAATGTGAAGATTTTGTAATTTCCTTGGACAAGCTATTTTCGAAAATTCGCGCAGTTACAAGTTTATTGATTATTATCAAAAGGTTGGTATTTTTTCGAGTTTTCTCGGATTCCAAATTTGTTTAATTTTTAAATTGTAATTGCCAATGTAAGTATTTTCTTGGGAAAAAACTAAATGCGAAAAATAAAACATCCCGTGCTGACTTATAATTAAAAAACCACAGTTGAAAGACCTGGTAGCGACTTTACAACCCGTTAACCAGAACAGAAGAGGATATGAGCCACAAATTATCAAATATGAGTTCATCTACTTATTTAAATACATTTCTCATAATCCCGTATATTAAGGATGTTGTATTCTAATACTATTAATCCAGACATAAGAAAATAGCTGCACCATGAATATTATTCGAAGGAACATGAGCAAAGTTCAGAGACAACATTTGCTTATATCACCAATCCGCATCATCGGCGTGCCGTTCATGTGTTTACAAATGCATATTATTCCAACATACGGTTATATCTCATTATGAATGTGCAACTATTGCTCAAAATATGATGTTTCAGATTTCGAGTGTATTCAAGTTAACAAAAATTGTTGAAATTTAATTTAATTTATTGAAATCCTGCTTCTTGAACTTTTATTGAGGATTTTTAAAGTGGCCGATATCGCGCTACCTACAGATGTTGTTTACTACCAAAGTAAAACAACTACAAAGTCGAGTGTATTTGTTGGTGTACAATTTAAATTTGCTACTGATTGTGATGTTTTGAGAAATGAGAATTGATCGAAGTGTGACATTAGAAAGCAATTTGGTGGCGCGACTCAGACCTGCTCTGTAAAGAGATTCATCATAATTAAAGCTTAAATTTACTCTACTACAATCAGGTTGACTTGATGATAATATGTCTTCCATTCAAGGGAATCTGCCATTGTATTTTCTCCAACAATTGCCGAAAAGTAAGCAATTATCTCCGTACTGAGATGGATGTATTCATTAGTCGGACTTACCGATTTTGTTGTGTTTAACTGCATAAAATGCTGCAAATGACATTTAAGATATTTCCGCTAATGCGTAAGAGGCAAGACACAAAATAAATATATCTATATTATTACCAATCGATGCCGATTAACCTTCCTGCTTTACCATTTAGCAAATCAAAATAATCAAATACAAAATAAAAAATTCAAATGCCTCTCTCGCATAAAACACTGTGAGTTATCAAATAAATATTAAAATCTATATTTAAAATCAACTGGGGTGTATGCTAATAATCGATATTTTCTACTTAACAACAAATGTACACACAAATATTTTTCATAATAAATGGTAGATACTTGATAGATACGAGAACCTGTGCGAATATTTGAAATAATTTTCATAATAATTTTAATCACTAAATATGTATAATGTATATTTTACGTACAACATAAGCATAAATAAATAATTAATTTAAAATATTAATTTAAAAAATTAAATATTATGTTATGATATAATATGAAATATAGCAACATTATAGCGTATTATACTAAAGACATTTATAAATCGTCTCCATATACTTACACATACAAAATGAAATAACACAAAAACTACTTTTGCATGCAAATTACGCTTTTTATCCGCAAAAAAATATTTGTCCAAAAGCTGATAATTTGGTATGGCAATTAAATAAATAAAATTATTACTAAGGCATGCGGAATCAAACCAAAAAAGAATAAGAAATGTTAAAACAGTATAATGTGACTTCTTTAAACTAAGAAAACTATAAAGAAAAGAGGAGGGGAGGCACGTATTTGAGGCACTACACTACTGTTGTCTAAAAAAATAATACAACGGATTTATTTTTCTTTTAATTTTTAAGATTAAAAAAAAATTAGTAAATCGAACAAAAACAATTAAAAGATTTTTGGCATCTAACGCTAAAATTTGTAATTATATTTTTTCTACAAGAAAAATTTATTAATTAACCTGTTTCTTGTTAATTTTATTTTTTTGCTCTTTACTACTATTAGTAGTAATAATAATATCATTATTATTTGGAGCTGATACATTTGGTAGTGAGCCCGCTTTAAATGTTCCTAGGCCACAGGATGTGGGTGCCAAATTTGTAGGACGCGATACCTAAAAACAAGTAGTATTTAAGATTTTATTCTTTATCAAAAATAAAAGAAAATATAAATGTGTAGATTACTCGTAATATTTTGAACGCGTCTTAAATATATACGATTTTTAAATTTAAAATAAAAACTTGAAACAATATGGGAGTATGTAATTTGGAACTTGTTCGGTAGGCACAACAAAACAAGTAACTAAATAAATCAAATTAAAAAAGTTTTAACAAAATTAAATAAGAAGTCGTCACCAAAAAAAACCAAAGTAAATCAAATAAAACCAAATATAACTGAACCAAATTGTGTGGAAAATATTATCAATACATAGAGTGTCACCAAAGATACTCGGCAACTTGTCTATTATTTGCATTGGATTAGCTTAATATTACTAATCTCAACAATACTTATTATGTATGTAGCTCTTATGCCAATATAATGTGTGTTATAAAAAATTGTGCTATGCAGTGTCTGCTAATCTACGAACCGCGACCTATTTTTACATTAAAATGTGATCTCTAAACCTCTATTGCTAATTCTTCGCATTTTAAACTTTCAAAAGGTTCTTTAAGTCGTATTAAGTTCTGTAAATTATTTAGAATTTTATATGATCATATATAGAACATAGCTGTCAAGTCGGGGAAGCAGCATCCGGCACCAGGGTTGCAAAAAAAATGGGTTGCCAACACTTACTTATGCTGCGAAAAATTACATTTTTAAATTCTATCGACCAACTTGAGGACCGATCGGACACACAGCTCGAGCTATTCACTGCATACTTCACGAACTACTGACTATCAAGAACAAGCAAAACAATCACTACCGAAGGATTAAACGTCTTAAAGAATGAATAACTTTCGATATCTCAACCAATCAATTCTAACTATTATCTTCTTCACTGGGTGACTCATCGCACATATCGCAAATACAGCATTTCACAAAATCATCGCTAACTCATCACCCATCACTCTGTACGTGCAAACGGAGAAAATACATTAACAGATGTACATATATGCGCTAGACGAAAACAAACAGCGACACGACGAATACAAAGCAAAGAAGAACGAACATTTCTTTTTTCATCAGTTCGTCTCCATCAGCCGCACCAGTAAGACGCCGCTCGTCAGCGCTGTCACACACAGTACAATGCCACATAACACTCCACCATTACATATGGCGGATAATAATATTAGATTAAATATTTTAAATTAAAATAAATAATATTTAACAATAAAAAATATTATATTGTTATAACTTAAAGTTTTGTGTTTCAATTGAGATGTATCGGATTTGAACCCCAATAGAGGCAGAAAGAAGATAGGTTCGGATTCATCTTCAGATTACGATAGGTAATGTAAATGATGGCTTCAATTGAAGCCGAACATCCTCGATTTTCGGATCGAAGCAAGCCGGACCAGTGTTGGGTATTCCTCTAAAATGGAAAAGCACAATACTTTATTAAAAACAAGTGAAGTAAAGTAAATTTTAAGGTAACATTTAACTCCTAAATTACTCTTTATTCAGTCTTGAGGGCGGAATGGATAGGGCCTAAATTTTTTTAACAGAGGATTTAATTAGCCTTATAATATTCTGCTGAACGGATTCTGTTAACTTTAGACACGTCAATTTTAGTTTAAGCAGAGTATCGAAGCCACCGCCAAGTTTTAGACTTTGATATTTTAATTTTTCTATTATACGTGAAAATATGTTATCGACTGTTTGAGGCAGACCAAACTCACAACTTACTATGCTTAAACAATAATTCTGGCTAGTATTTCCTTGTACACATCTAATTCTTATATCCAATTTTTATTTATTTTGATAATATTGAATGTAACACGTTCAGTGCAAAATGCCAATCTTTGAGAATTTAAGAAGAGTTCATAGTACAGCCATGTATATTTCTCATTAAAACGTGCTCATTTGCCACTCAGTCTAATGATTATTTACAAATATTAATGGTTTGTTTGCTATTATTATAAACCAACGAGCTAAAAATAGTTAATTTATCGTTGTGTATTAAGGTTTATAGTACAGAATTATTGTACTAATTAATTAGAATGATTATAACAAGAAAATAATTGTGATTTTCTTCAACACGATAATTCATTCATTCGTCTTTCCAATCTAAGCTAAAAATAAGAAATTTTTTATGATATGCAATAAAAATTTCTACACCAATAACTAAACAACTGATTTAAATTATTTATCTCGTACTTCGATTTGTGTTTGAAAGTAAAAAGATTTCCTCTCCTTCCGAAATACATATTTTCATTTTTCCAGTGCATTGCGCGCTCTCACGGTAATTTATCTTCTAAAATTTTAAAAATTATAACAAAGTAAAGGAAAATTTCGGGAAAGTAATTTAATAGTAATTAAGTTATCTATTAATACCAAAAAAAAAATAAAAACTAAAAATAAAAATTTCATTTCCCTGAGATATTTTTAATTTTCGTCTTAAGACTACTTATTAATGCAATATTATAATAACAATAAATGAAAATGAAAAATTTTCTTTATTTTTCTGCGTTTTTTTTTTTTTTGTGAGGAACAGAAAAAGTTATTAATAGTATCCAACACTTTACTCTTTGGTTGTTAAAAACGGTGTACTCCAAAACTAAATTTTAGTAAAATACGTTACGATTAGTAAAAATTATTTGTAATTTTAATTACATTTATCGATCCTCGCTCGCATTCCTCATCTCGCCGCGCTATTTAATTATTTAACGAATTTTTGTTTAATTTATAAATAAAGTATTTAACGAGTCTTAATTAATTTACTTCTTCACTTAATTGTCAAAACAAATAATTTAATATTATATACATTTTATGGCAGATCAAATATCAATATATATTTTGTAATATCCAATTTGTTTTTAATTTTTATGAGTATTTCGCTCTCAATTAATCGCGCCAATTCCATCTAATCATCACGATTTTTAATTTTATTTTATTAATTTTCCGCGTGCGTGATCAATGTGACTCATATCAACAAATATTTTTAACGCATAATTTTATGTCCCGATCTTAAAAAAAAACTTTCTTTTTAGAATATCAGTAACAGCAGTTGAATCATTCCTAAATGGTTTTTAATATTGATTTAATGATCGCCACTATGAGTAGGTTAGATCAGGGATTCGTTGTTGGTTGCGTTATGAATCACGATCGCGATATTGAATTTCTCTAAATGATAATTAATTATTGTTAGTTAGAAAGCCTAAATAAATAAAGTATCCGCGAAAATGTTTCAGATAATTAACAGTCACAAACCAGTCATTCATAGAAGGTGTAAAAGAACCCGTGTCTTGAATTGGTTATTTTATTGTGGCATTTATGTATAAGTGACTGTGCTTACACAAAATCATTAATCTTTGTTAGGCGTATTACTGGATTGGATTTCAATCGACAAAAAATAGCTTATGCCGCCTTGATTAAACAATGGCTTAGTTCTGTTCAAATTGGCCAATTTGTTTCATGGTAACAACCGAGTTATACCCCAATAGTTTGGAAATGGTTTAGTTCCATTCAATTTATTCATTTTCCAGAATCACCCCCAGAACTGATGTTAGAATCCTACTTTTTACATACAAAGAGAATTTATATTTTGTCCCAATTAGATAAGGAATGGCGTAGCTCTATTAAAATTGGCAATTTTTCAGAGACGCATCCAGAATGTATTTTTTGATTTCCATTTTCATCATATCATTTGGAGTTCAAATTTGTTAAAGATCGGTGCGATTCAAGATTTAGTTGAAAAATGTAGCTTTGGCTTTCGCAGCAGGCAGTCTGTTATTTAATATTTTAAATAAAATAATTTCAACTGGTTTTATTGGGAGCTACACGCGTATATGCGAAACCAGCTTTCGAGAGAAGATGCAAATTATATTTGTGCTACTGGAATGAAGCGGCGCTGCCCGATATAATTTTAACTTACCCCGGAACAGCTTGAGATCGTACCAGCATACATTCAAAGTTTGGGTATTAATCTGGTACCTTCATAAAAAAGGTTCACACAAAATGTATGACGGTAAAAAATAAATAATATAATATTTTAGATGATATTATTATTTGACTACCTAGTTTCAGGTGTGGGAACTTGAGTTCTCTCCCTTTTGAATTTTGTGCAATGCAGTTAAATTGTCGTCATTCATAACCAGTATACAGTACGCGCAATTCGTTTAGCCCAAATCATTATAAAGACATTATTGCATAATTTTTTTTCTTTTAATAATCATTATAAAAGAAACAATTCAAAGGGTCACGCAATTTAATAAAAAATTAGATTTATTCGATTCATTTTACATAACTATAAGGTAATTTTGATTAAAAAATGTTTTTTTTTGGTGCAAAATTTTTGACTACATTCATTGAAGTAGTGAAACAACACAAAATTTGATCCAGAAACCACC
This sequence comes from Nephrotoma guestfalica, assembly GCA_963691935.1. Classification (NCBI taxonomy): domain Eukaryota; kingdom Metazoa; phylum Arthropoda; class Insecta; order Diptera; family Tipulidae; genus Nephrotoma; species Nephrotoma guestfalica. The sequence goes on along the minus strand of OY829915.1, from coordinate 232,387,172 downwards.
CCTCCCCCTCCTAAACTCTTTCCCAAAATCCAGAGTCACCGCAGTAGATTCCTGACACGCGCACTTCCACTCCGCACTTTCACACCAATTTGTATTAAGACGAAAATTAAAAAAAAAAACATATCCGAGCCCCCTGGAGCACCTTCTAAACAAATTTTCACGAAATTAGAATGCATTACAAACTATTATCGGCCCTACATTTCACTCCTCCCTCAAAAATTATTATAAAATTCCGCGATTTGAATTTAAAATAAATAAAACCCCTCATCGTCGCAATCGATTCCCGATACCTGAAAACTTAATTCGTGCATAAGGGGAAGCAGGCTGTTAAAATCTTATCGCATTATTTAATTTTGTCTTGATTGCTATTAAAAAGTACGCGATAGATTGAGAAACATCGAAGACTTGTCATACATGTTTCGCTTACGACAATGTTATGAAAGAAAAATGTATATGACATGTCTCACACGTGTCGTCGAACGTGGACAATCATTGGATAAGTCATTTGAGAATCTAATTTAATAGACGAAACATTTTTTCAAATAGAAACGTCAGCTTTTCCGTAAATTTATTTTACTTCCGTTTACATAGTAAAATAAAGTACAGTAATCAATTTTTGATCTCGAGTTTTTTGCAAATTTTTATTTCGCTATATGACTAAAAGTTTGTGGCTTCTCTAGAGACCAGACGCGGCGATTGGTTGGAAAATCCCTTTATCGTTTTTTGCAAATATTTTGAAAAGTATAGCATTTATGAGAAAAGTGACCAAACACAATGAACTAAATACAGATTCTGATGTTCGACCAACGCGTGCAGTAGCGGTCAAGCATTAGAAAATATTAATCAATTCACTTTTAATGTTACACTTTAGGTACTGTGGAAGGTGAAATGAGAAGAATGCGCACAGAAAAATATTTTGTAACTTGCTTCTGTTTTGCACACTCAACCTAGACGGTTTTGTGAAACCAAAATTGATTGTATCTCGATCTGTCTACAGCTCCTTCTGTACTTCGCCGAAGTATCGTTAGGATTGCTTAACATGCGGATACAGCCAGTTTCTGGATCAGTTTGCCGTTAATGTCTATGACTGGAAGTCAAATTTTCCAACCTTTCTTTTCATAACGACATGACTTGTAAAAGTGCTCAGTTTTAGCTGGCAAAAAATCTTTCGAAAGTTAAAGATTTAGTTAATCCAGCGATGCAATAAAATGTAGCAAAAATAAAGTACACTCAATTTTTGTCTATTGTTTCGCCGAGAAGAGGGTTTTATATAGCCTCCTACTTTATAGCTTTAATTCTATTCTATTTACAAACAAATGTAGCTTATTGTTGATGTTATGTACATGCTTTCAGATTGCAACATGGATTGAACATTCTTAGCTTGATGTCGCGAGATAGGACAGATATGTTCCAGACTTTGTGTAACATGTTGAATGTTGTTCTGGCTCTGTTGATTCGTTTCTTTATATTTTCATCTGCTCTACTCGTTTTCGCTAGTGTACAACCACAGTATACAAATTCTTTAATCGGCTCATACTCGTAAGCTGTCCTAATATTCTTCACCGTCAATATGAGATATGTTGATTGATCCCTATCAGCTGCTTATTAATGCGACCATCATAAAAGTCGTGAAGCGATTCACGATTTTAGTTAGGTTGGTATAGTTGAGGTTTAATTACAGGTAATTCTCGTTGGAATTATTGGATTATTTTCGGAACGAATAGATTTGGAAACGAATTAAATCAATTCGAGTAACCGAATCAATCGAGAACAATTTATTTTTGGAATCACTTGTTTACTTAATAATCATAATTTGTCTGAATGACTTCTAATTAAGTAATGCCACTGTATTTTAATAACAGAAAATAAAAAAATTTCATCAAGCAACACTAATCAATAAATTGAGCAAAATGTAAAATTGTAGGATTAAGGCTATATGGTTTTGAGATGGTCACACTAATGCCTTATTTTACAGACAATTAGAAAAAAATTGTTCCGTGGCAACTTAGCAAAATTAGGCCTTGCGCCAGATATTGAACTCGTACTTGAAAGAAAATTACATTTAAATTTGGCACGTTCAAAGTATAAATTTGTCGGATTACGGCTATTTAGTTTTGAGATGGTCATAGTTATGCCTTACTTTAAGGAAAATAAGAAAAAATCGTTCCGTGGCAACTTAGCGAAATTGAGACCTGACCGGATATATTCATTCAACTAGTTCAAATACGAGTTGAATGAATATATCTGGCCCCGAGCCCGATTTCGACAAGTTGTCAAGGACGATTTAGTTCTAATTTTCCTTAAAGTAAGGCATGAGTGTGATAGTCTCAAAACCACTAGACCTTGATCCAATAAATTTAAATGTAATTTTCGTTAAAATACGAGTCGAGTGGATATTCTAACCCGTAGCCCGGTTTCATTAAGTTTCCACGGAAGGATTTTTTTCTAATTTTCCTTAAAAAAGGCATGAATGTGGCCATCTCAAAACCATATAGCTTTAGTCTAACAATTTTATACTTTTAACGTACCAAATATAAATGTAATTTCAATAATTTTCGAGTTGGGCGATTACTTCACACTTAACTATTTATTTGTAACCAATCTAAACAAATTTTGGGCTGGGTTAACTTCACACAAAACCTGTCTTTTATTTATTAGTGTTGCCTAATGATTTTTTTAATTTTCTGGGATAGAACCATGGGATAACTTCTTATACGTTTGAAATATAATACCATGTAACCATTCAAGTAATAAACCATTTTGTAACATCGTACCGACAATGGACCCATACCCGCCTGGTTGATTCAAATCAAGATTATTTTGATTTAGGACCTGTACATTACATGCCACATAAATTATAATATATTTTCGACATATCATTGATATCAACCTAATCGATTTTCAAACCTTCATACTCACTATTTGTAGGCAGTATGGTAGTGATTATTATTCTAATCTATACACAATGACTAAACGAAATTGATTCATAATTTTATTTTATTTTTTTTTTTTTCTAAAATACTACAACGTAGTATACGAAGTTGTATGTTGTTTGTTATTTTGCCTTTTTATAATCTAATTTTAGAATTATTCTAAATGCATAACACAATTTTCTTATACGTATACATTTCATTCTTATTTAAGATTTAGTCGACACGCCGCCGTTAAACATTATTGATGTCGTATATTATAAACAGAAAGTAAATATTAGGGAAATATGAAAGAGAAAGTACTTTTGACTTCTGATTTTTGGGGCCCCGATACCTAAAACGTTCAATTTTTACGATTTGACCCTGATCACCATACATTTAATTTCAAAATAGATTAAAACCTTTTTTCCCGCAACTAAATAATAAACAATAATATCTCAAACACTTAAAATTATTGTTATTGTTAAAAATAAATAAATTTAAAAGAGAACACAATTTCCAAGTACAAATTTTTAAATATAAAGTTCGGGAAAATTTATATAGATTTTGTATGGCCAATGAGGAAATCGATTTTAAAAATTTAAATTTTTAACTGCGCGGATATTATCCTCGCATGGTTTAAATTTATATTATATGGATAAACATTTAAACAATGCAATTTGCGTATCCAGCACTCTCGTATGAGGACAGGGTACGAACGCTGTTATTTATCTAAAATATGCAAATATTTATTTTCAATTTGAACGTGATTTTTTAAATCTCGTAGTATACAAAACATTTTATTTTTTATTTTATTGACCTAGCCGACTGTTTATAGAAAGAAAATAATTTTAATACACACACACACACACACACACACAGACACACTATAATATATAAGTGTGGTGTGATTAAGTAAATTATAAGATTTATAGCTTTCATATGGGAAAAACATTCTATAAAATTCGCGTTTATCAACCCTTCCTTATAAGATTACGCGATTTGTTTATTTTAATTTACATATCTAAATTCAAAATGCATCCACGTTTAATATCACAAGAAACCGGTCATCGACGGTACATAAAATTGCTCAAATTATACTGCATGATATCAGCACACAACAAATTAAGAAACTGGATTTTTTCTTAACACTCAGAATTGAAACAGATACTTCGTTTAAAGTGCACGATTAAATCTTATATTTCAAATTTACAAAGTGACAACTTATAAGATGTAGCCGAACTATTGATTAATATAATTATAGCTTTAGCTAAGCAAACAAAACAGATTTTGTAGTTTTTTCAAGATTTTCTGTATTAAAGCGTTTCCAAATTGTTTAAATGTTGTAATAAACAAATATTTGTTTTTAACACGATAAGCGATGTGCTAAATGTGACACGAAATAAAGAGATCACTGGACAGACGTAATAAAATAACTTAATAAAATAGAAATCTATTGCGACTCTTATAAAGTTTTAGTCAAAGCCAACATATTGCAAGTAGATTACAGAAATATGCCATACGTCGTGTTTTCTAACTTATTTTAGATAAACACTAACGCTACATTATTACATATTCTTAGAATACAACAAAAAATGTTCTTTGAATTTCCAGAATCATTTAACTTTTTTTAATTTGATATCATTGCAGAATTAAATAGGAGAATGGTCTGAAAAGTTTCCTACCTCAACATGAAGATGGCAACACTCTTCAACAAAAATGGGAGAGTGGGTTGGTGCATGTGTTGAAAGTTACTTACCGAAATATCTCTCTCTCCAATATCTCTAACCCATACGGTGTGCTAATCATAAATTATAAAACGGGTGATTTCTAATTTGAGGAAATCTATATATTTTCAACCAACTAGGTGAAACTATTAGTAGCAACAATCTGGAAAAATCCATGATTGGGAAACTAATGCTCAATTCAATTCATTCAATCAAGTTTTTAAAAAAAAAAGTCACTATCATTACACTTCACACGTTGATGCATTCCGTCGTAAAACTCTGGTTCTTACGCGAAAAACTTAAATAAGAACTGTCATCCCGGATCAGCATTTGCAAAAACATAACCACCTAAGAAAACTACAACTTCCTGGTGGACGCACTTTACTGAAAAATTCTAGTACCTTTCAATATTAGCATGAAAACTTAATATGAATTGTTTTCCGATTAAAGTAAGCTGACGATTTTTCGGTTGGTTGATTCCTTCGGAAAGCTCCTAAACCCATTATTTATGTTAACAGCTTAAATGTGAATTTTCATACCGAGTTGATGAAAGGGACGTCCACAAAAATTCAAAAATTTACTAAGAAATTGCCAAGGTTAAAAATAAATTTATATTCCAATCGATTAACACGTCTTTTCGATAGAAAGAACAGACAAATATACAGACCAACACACACTCCGTGTGAAGTTGTTGACTCTTCCACAGGGCGCCCATTGGATGGAGAATAAAATACTACTCGTGGACCAAAACTGACAAGAGAAATAATATATTGTCTTTGTAAAACGGAAGAAAAAATTTACAATGAGTCGACACGTGAGCGCTCCTTGTTGTTAAGATCAAGCGTTGGAGTTAATTCAATGCCGATTCCATACGAAGACCAACTCACTTTGGCAATTTAAGTTTCAGACATTAAAAATAGGACGATTACACGGTGACAATATAGTTTGCAGATTGTTTAAATTTTATTTTCTCTTTTAGAATGGCAGCTCCATAATTCCCATTTTCTACGGAAATGTATACGACTTCAAAGATGTAAAGTGATTATGAAGCAGATCAGGAGCAATAAATCAAGCAAATTTCTTTTTGCCAATGAGGGAAGCATTTCACAATCGAACAATGCTACAATGAATGTGCAGAAAATGCTAGACTATTGATAGTTTCAGTAATTGTATTTGTGTTATAATTTTACCTGGGTAAGACGGAAATTTTATTTTGCTTGAATGTAATTATGAAATTTTGCTATTGAAATTAATTGATTTGACTTAATAATATATTTAAACTACAGATTTTAAGAAATGTTGAAATCCACCTATGCCAAAACCACGCCATGTATTTGGCCTTGTTTAAAGTTACATTTACATCGAGATGAGCTCGATCATGACGGAAACTTATTTTGTAAAACCAATTATGGTTACAATTAAACACACTAATATAAAGGAAGCATTAGGCAAAAAGTGAAAAAACCGTCGAAAGATCAGCAATCTTGTCGAAAGGTATTACAGGTCCTTCTGTACTACAAGACAAACAATAAATTCTGTGCTTAAGAAACTTGGCATTGAGCAAATTTCCGGCATTGCAATTTTAACCGAAGTTTCAAGTGCTCTTGAATCCCTAAAGATTGTTGTTGAAGAATTAGGTAAGCAAAATGCAAACTTACTTTCAGCAGAAGGTACATTGTTTAACGTGTTTCATTAAAAAAATTGAATACTTTATTATCACACCGAATAGAAATGTACGCTCTATGATGAATTACAAATATCTTTCCAATCCTTCATGATGGTAAAAGAACTGAACGAACGGAACAACTGTATCAGTCATTACTAATAATCGGTTTCCCTTCCACACGCTCATAGTATTTTCTGTGGCAAGTAATATAATTACGAACCTTCGAAGGTAACTGAAGGCGAACTGATCGACAACCCGGGTAGCAATAGAGTCGAGTATTTTAGAAACTCTAATTTAAACTCTCCAAAAGATAATCAAATTCTTCAAAATGAGATATTTCTAGGAATTTAACCACAGCCTCAGGTCTTAGTTGGGAATTATGCCAATTAGAAAAAATTGAATGCAAAAATTTGTTGAGATGAAGAGTGGAGTTCGCTCCTGGATATGCCGCTCTTAATTTTTGGAGCTAACTGGTATGGTCCTCAACTAACACTGGCTAAGCATTTTAAATAAATTTGGTCATAATAGAAAATTTAATAAGAGGTTTCGTTTCCTGAACAGTAGTGACCGAACGCTCTATTTGTCTCAGGTTACGTTAAGATTGATTCATCATACTAGTCCCTCAATAATCTTTTAATGATAATAGCAAATTTTTAAATAAGTCTCCTATCCTGGAACACCAGTGTTCCCTCAGATTTTCCGGGAAATTCGTGTTTTTAATTAGATTGGGTCTAGCTAGTACAAAGTGAGAACCGTACCGAAAACTATCCGAGGTGGTTCGACACATAAATCATCTGACGAGAAACAATTTCACGGACAAAATTATATGATCGATGTGGACGTGTAAAATGACGGGCGCAATACGCATAGCAATCACAGCACAACCGGAGCGAGTGGATAACGACAAGGAGGAGATAATTAACAAACTCGAACCGATAATACGAGAAACGTTATTCTGTAACTGGAGTCGATGACAAAAATAATCGACTCCCGACAAAACGATCTAGGCCACAGTCACGACGTCGCTGACGAGCACGCGACGGTCCACGACCACGAAACAATTCACGATCACGTAACGTCGAGATACCAGAAGTATGCTGGTATCACACAAATTTAGACAACCCCCATAAATGTCGCCCGCCATGTAAATACAGCGTGTCATCGTCCTCGCAAACACACAACGATAGATCAAAAAAAGGCTAATGCTGTAAATGCGGAAATAAAAAGCACCACACTCGTTTCCACACTCAAAACCAATCAAATTTCGTGAAATACCATTTGCCCCACCTACTAGTTCCGCACTCGAGTTGAAATATTTTTAGAATTGTTGTTATTTTAATACATTCTGCGCGATATCATCACCTTTCGGTACTCCCTGTCAGACGTTATGATACGTCATCATTATTTTTGATATTGAAATTTAACAATCTAGTTTTATCAGCAGCCAATGGTTCGAAAATCAATACCTACGGCACGGAATTGGTCAAGGTTAATATCGGACTCAAACGCCCATTTACTCATGCTTTCGTTTTAGCTGATGTAGATCGTCCGATCATTGGTGCTGATTTCCTCGGTAAATTCGCACTCTTAGTCGATATTAAACGAAAACGGCTGGTTGATTCAGCAACTTAGCTGTCAATCAATATCACGTCGATCAAAGTTGATACACCCACTCCGATACATTTTATGATCGATAACGATTATGATCGGCTACTAAAGAAGTTTCCTTCCCTAACAACCGAACCAAATTACAATTTACCTGTTAAACATTCCGTGGTTCATCATATTGTAATGACAAGTCATTTATCTGTATCTGGGCTACGACGACTAGATCCAATTCACCACTAAGCTGCGTATACTGTATTTCAAAACATAGTGGAATTAGGGATTTGTCGCCGATTTCGTACCCCCTTCATATGGTACGAAAGAAAGATAACGATTAGAGACTACCGCCGACTTAATCCCGTGACGATACCGGATCGTTACCTGACAAAATCACCCGAGGATTTATACAAAACGGCAATTACGACACCATTTGGCCTTTTCGAATTTACACGTATGCCATTTGGTTAAAGAAAGGCCGCTCAAATGTTTCGACGATTTATGAACGAAGTCACGCGTAATTTAGAATTCGTGTTCACGTACATCGACGACATCCTTATGGCATCGAAAAATGAGAAACAACACAAACTACATCCCGAACAATTTTTTAAACGACTCGATGAGGTCGGTATCAATAGTAAGAGTTCTAAATGCGTTTTAGGTTCGAACTCTCTCGACTTCCTCAGCCACATGATCATCACGTCGGAGTCACCACTATTTCGAACGATAGTTGGTAATTTATTTCGATAAATTTTTTTTATAATTTATAACTTATTAGATGACAACAACCGACATCCTGGCGTGCGATGAAAATCCGTCTTGTTTGGTGAACGTAGCGCAACTAGTTGTTTTGAAGAGCGGAGATGAACTGAATTATGTTTGATTATCGCTTTATGTTGAAACTTCTCAATATCAAATTCACATTAATTTGTTTATTTTGATTGTGCGTCTTTATTATCAAGTTCAGTAAAAGGGGTTGTCGCTGTGAGAAGGCTGCTGTTCAAATTCATTAATGAAGGAGTTATCGAAGATGTAGTCTTCCCTGAACTTATCCAACAATGGTTTCGAGAGAAATTTGCAGACTATATCGACGTTATGCAACCGTAATCTCTGAATTTAAATCCTATTTTATTTGGCATGCCTGAACGCTACAGCCTTCGCCATACCACATACAACTTTGGAGCAATTTACTTGCTCAAATCGTCAAGGTATAAGATCAAATGCCTCTGGAAATAATTCGACCTGCTGCCGATAATTTTTGTAAACGTTTGTAGTTATGCATAGTTACTCACTCAGTATCTGAATTTTATTATTACTCATTATATACGGACAACCCAAACCGTATGTTCAGACAGGAAAAATAAACTAATGTGGATGAAAAACATATTAGTTATCTGTAGATTACGTGGACATATTTAAGAGATGAACAAATAACTGCGTGCCAAGTGTCAGAAGTGAATCCCGAAATAATAGAGAGCCCTCGTCTAATCTATTTTTTATATTTGTGTAATTAAAGCTATATATTTTACAGTGTTGCACCTCATCGAGGACATCTCTCAATCCTAAGAAATTATGAAATTTACCTTTTCGTAATCAGCTCCTCAAAAGCTTAAAATTAACGGTATTCTAAGTGGGTACCTATCAATCATAGAAAAGGATAGGACCTTGCCAAGAGTATGATTTTTGCCATAATTTAGCAAGCTCCTTTCTGAAAATATAAGCAAGGCACATGAGAATGAATTTTGTACTTCGCAAAATCAAGGCGTATACAGTCCCTGGTCATTGTATTATGGACACTATTAGTATTTTGGAAATTCCTAATTTCTGCTATTGTTTTATATTTTAAAATATTTCAAAGTAATAAAATACATTTCGGATCACATCTGTTATTGTTTTCGCAACAAAATTATTACCTGAAAAATGACTAAAAATATCAAGGCATGCATATTTTCCTTTTAGTTTATTCTCTCATTTTATGTTTGACGCGCGGTTTGACAAAGTGTTTTTAGAAATTTTGTGACTGAACTAAAGTAAGAAATAATCTACGTTAAGTCGTTTTTATCATTTAGTTAAAAAACTTGTGTTTAAGTTAAAGTGTGTGTGTGTGTGTGTGTGTGTGTGTGTGTGTGTGTGTGTGTGTGTGTGTGTGTGTGTGTGTGTGTGTGTGTGTGTGTGTGTGTGTGTGTGTGTGTGTTTGGAAAGTCTAGACTGAGACATTTATTTTTAAAAATGGGTCGATCTAAGGAGTGATAGGATCTAAGGATCTAAGCAGTGAAAAAACATGCTATCGGAGCATTATGAAAAACAAAAAATCATTCATTCCGCGAGATCATCAGTAAGTGATTTGGCAAAGATTCCTCTATCTGGAGGTACATTTTATAAGACCAAGAGAAGAAACTGTAAGGGGAACAGGAAGACAGCGCCCAAAATTGACCGGAAAATTACTCAATCGGCCTTAGAAAAGCGTTGCTCTGCGCTTTTTTTTGAGCGAGCTACAAAAGTACCTTAGTGAAGAAGGGATAAAGATATCAGCGATGACATTGCGACAAAAGCTATATGAAAATAATTTGAAATGCAAGCGTACAGTAAAGAACCCAGACTCACTGAAAAAACGTCTTATTTGGGCCAAACTTCATAAGCACTGAACAATAGACGACTGGAAGAAGGTAAATCGAATTTTTAAGCACTCATTATATATTATCAAAAATTAAATTAAAAAAATCCGAAATTAAAGAGTTTTTTTAAATTTATAGGTTATAATTATTGACGAATGCAGGCTAGAGGCCGTTACAGAATCGGCCCTGTTCGTCAGAAGGAGACTAGGACAGGTTTAGGGAGAACTGTGTAGTCAGGAGCATAAAACATCCACCATCATTAACGATATGGAGCTGCAATAGTGGAGATGGACCTGGTCCAATGTACTTCGTAGAGGACCACATGAGAAAAGAACAATATAAAAAGGTGTTACCCTCCTACGAGGTCGCTATCTCAAGGCCAATACTCTTACACTTTTATGCAAGATGGAGCTCCTTGGCATACCGCAAAATTAATAGAGAAAGTCCTCCTTAACCAAAATATTGACATTTAACCCCTATCGAGAATTGTTGGGCGTTACTTAAGTCCAATGTATATAAAAACCCCAATCCTACAGTGTCCACCCTAAAATTTTGAAAAAATATGGAGAAATAGTGGTCAAATTCGCAATATGATCAATAATTGTATATATAGCATGCCTGAAAGAATAAAAGCTGTGAGGAATTTTAACCAAATTTTAATTGTTTTCCAATTTATGTATACTCAAATTTATTTAATTTTAAAGAATTAAAACATGAATTCTCCGCGATCCGAACTACTACAAATATGTGCAGTAACTCTAACATACGAAAAAATACTCAGAAATATTTTTTTTAAACATTCTAACCAAATTTAAATTTTAACCAGTATAAATAAACTTGTTTGAAGGGACGCCACTGTGTCATAAAATATTATAAAATTCCAAATCAATTAAATTTTTCAAACTTGAACTCGTATTTTAACGAACTTCAGTTTATTAGTGACTTATAGTTGATCTCTTACAATACAAAGTTTTGTTTTATTATGTATGAACACACACGAGAGGTTCAAGCCCAAAAATAATAATAAAATATCGCTAATATAATTTTGTTTGCATTTGGTCGTTTCACATATTTCATACAAGGCCAAACAAATTATAAATGCAAAACTAAATTGCTATGAAGTTATTTATTTTAAATAAACAAATTAAAAATTTTTAACAGGTATATAGCTAATCTTCGGGAATTAGATATGAATAAATATGTAGTGTTAATTTTTAACGGTGGCCCCCGTATAAAATGCTGGTGTCACGTTGTACCAACGTCCCCTTTCTCGTACATAAATAAATCACATCTTCATTTCACCAATCATCTTAATATAGTACCGTGCTCTACAAATCTCATGTAGTTTTGTATGTTAAAATTGTGCTCAAATTAGTTTTTAATAGTCTTATACAATTTGAATAAATAGACATAAGACAAGTCATAATATTCTAACCGGTTATGATACTTGTATTTTTCAATGACATTTTTTATATTTTTTCGTAATTTTTCAATTATGAATATGTTGCGCGCTATTGTGTGACATAAAGCAAGACATCTTACCATTTTCTTATTTCTATCGGTGTATTTTCAAGATACGAAAAATAAAATAAAAACGTTTTGATTATTTTTTTTATATCACCATAGGCAATCAACGATGGTTGTTTGCGTATAGCAAAAAAAAGCGCCAAGTAAATTTTTATTTATTCTCGCGCGCTATTTTTAGCAACAATATTTTGCTATGTAAACTTATATAATTGTTGTGTTGAATAAATTCGTAGTTGTCTAAGGTTATGCACATTTCTGCACATATAGAAGATTAATTTGAGAGTTATTTTAATTTGATGTTGTGTAAAAATTAATCATTTATAAAAACGATTTGTGTGCACCATAAAAAATTTAGAATAAAGAATTTTTTTTTTGAAATTTGCCTAAAATCTACACTCCTCAAAAAATTTAAAGGGACACGCTGAAATTTTGTTGACTTTCAACGCATGTTACCAAATAGAAATTTATGTGTGCCAAGTTAATTGTCCTTAAATAGTTATGAACAGACAGACTTATTTTGCTCGTCTCAAAAAATAAAAAATGAAATTTCAATTTAACCGCTCGCAATTCAGCTCCTAATGTATGTTCAGTTGGAAATAGGAATTAGAATCGAGCAAATCAACCCAAAAATTCCTAAGATTCTTTGTAATTTTCACATGTCTCGTGAATTTCTTATTTATATACCGGGTGATTTTTTTAAGCTGAGACTTTCAAATATCTCGAAAAATAAGCACTCTACGAAAAAAATGTCCATTATCGAAATTTAATCATTCCGGAGGACATACATTAGTGCTAAAATTAGTACACCTCCTCCCCCCCTTCTTGTAGGTGGGGCGGGGAGTAACTATGAAATTAAAACAGGAACTTCTATTTTTGATTGCAGATTCGAGCTCTACTGCTTAAAGTACGTAGGATTTCTTTGAATCATTTTATTCGATTCATGATAGATGGTGCTGTAATAACGATATTAAATTTTGGCACTCCCCCACATTATTGAAGGCAACTTGAGCTTAGAATTACACCACACTATTCGTCGGTAGCACGTAAAGTACTTGAGCGTGATTTCAAGAGTCGCTGGATCGGTAGAGCTGGTCCGGTAAATTGGCCTGCCAGATCACCCGATTTTACTTCGCCAGAATTTTTTCGACGCTTCTCAGTTGTGTACATTCATTTGAAATGCGGATTGATAAGTGCATTGAAGTCGAAGGCCATCATTTTAAGCACTTAATTTAATTAAAATATGATGAGGCGAGGAAACCCATGTAAATTAAGCACCATGGTACGTGAGAGGCGAGGGGGGGGGGCGGACTTATATTAATCAAGCACCTCGAAGGGAACAGAAAACTACTACGTCCACGTCGTTGTTCCTGGATTACGCTGAAAGTAGTTTCACCAGCCAATTACTTTTATACAGGTAACAATTTCCCAGTTATTCAGATATTTTTAAAACAAAATACGAAAAAATCATTTATTTGAAAGCAGATTTATCCTGGGTTACGATAATAGAAGTTTCTTGACAAGTCAATTTTCAGTAATTAAAAATTTAAGAAATAAAATTTGTTTAAGACTAATTTCGAGTATTTATTTTGAAAACGTGTTAATTTTAATTCAAACGTATTGCAGAATCGTATGCATAGGTTCTCAGTAGGAGAAATCGAAAAAAAATAATATTGTTATTACAGCGCCATCTATCATGAATCGAAAAAAAAATGTTTCAAAAAAGGATCTGCAATAAAAAATAGGAGTTCCGAATTGAATTTCAAAGTTACTCCTCGCCCCACGTACAAGAAGGTGGAGGGGTACTAATGTATGCCCCCATCAAAATGTTTAAATTTTTTTTCTACATTTTTTTGTAATCTATGTTATTTTTTCTGGGGCCGAAGTACTCCCTGCTCTTTCGCGGCTTATTTTCCTGTCTTACTTTACGCAATTATTGCCAAATCGAATGCATGGTTATCTGCGTGCAAAACTCATGGACCGACCCATCTTCCAGTTCCAGTACAATAGGCTGGCATAGAGCTATGCGATATGCAGATGGTAAATTAAATCGGTCCTATAGCCGTACGTCTTCGATCTGGCAGTAATTGCGTAAAGTAAGACGGGAAAATGAACCACGAAAGAGCAGGGAGTGCTTCGGCCCCAGAAAAGATGACATGGATTACAAAAACAAATATAATTTTCAATTTTACGTGAAGATAGAAATGCAAACCTCCCCAATTTGATTCAACAGAATAAATAAATCATCAAAAATGAAATTCTAAATGCGCAATATTGGGCCGTTATAAGCACAGAAAAAAGGGAGAGGTGAATAAGTTGTGACCGACATCCGACTTTCTTTTACCAATTTTACGAATGTATACATAGATTTAATTTGAAAGTGAGTAGTACAAATACGTATGCAAGCCGGATCGCTAATTTAAATGAAGTGGCTGCAAAATGTGAGTTAAATGCACAGATGATACTTATGATAGTCTTACATACCTTCACGAGGCAGTAGGAACACCGATCTTACAAAAAGGTAAGCACAGCTTGTATATCGCCATTTCAATTGCCTAAGCTCACGAAAGTACCCAATCCGCTGAGTATTTTGGAAGAATGAAAGCGAAACTCTTTCGAACGTTAATAAGTTGAACACTCGAAGTAAACAAAATCGCGCTGAGTCGTTCCGTCGCAATCGAAATGTGTTTCGTCAGGTCCGGGCTGTGGATCAAAGCATAATCGCAGCAAATGTTGATTTTTTAATGCCGAATGTCAGAAATGTTTTAAAGTTGGAAATATTTCGTCGGCACCTGCATCGAGAAATAGTGATTAGTCTAATCGATCTCAAAAAGATGGTGATCGAAGTCAATTAAAGAGAGACTTCGTTTGAGGAAATCCGTTTGAGTGACAATGTGGCCAACTCTAAACAGGAATCATTGATGTTGAATGATGTTGCAAGTTTGAAATCAAAACCAAAACAAGAATTTACTAAGCAATCAAATTGGATGGAGCGTTGTGGTAGGAAATTTTACCTGCCAATATAAATTAGCGGAAAGATATTAAAATGTTTATTTCACACTACACTGAATCATCGTGAACAAAAGAGCGTCAATGGTAATATTCGGGTGCCAGTGCGTTGCCACTGCTTGTGACTACGGTCGACGGAGCAAATGTTTTTGGAGTGAACTGGTTCGATTTATTGGGTCTTCAAATTCAGTCTATTAAAATTGAGAAGAATTATTAATTTTCTACTTCGTGCGATTGGGAAACCAAAGTCGGTAATCCGTGTAAAAAATACTCGAGCATTTTCAAACCTGGTTGGATCACTGTAATCACGGAACCACAAGAAAATGTTTCAAAGTACGCCCGTTACCTTTTGAGCATTCCAATTACGTCCTATACACCAAATTTGCTCATACTCGAGTTCTAATTATCAAGATACATACAGAACCAGAGATACAGCGACAAGATACATCGATAAAATACATTTGTCTGCCGGCGTTGTCGCTTTGGTAAACACAACAATTGCGTCAGCGTTGAAGCGGCGAAACAAGAACAATAATAACAAATTAACCCTAAAATAGTTCATTTATTTTTTTATCGACTGTACATAGGCTGCCGTAAACGTTTTTAGAAAATGATAATACTAGTGTTTTCAAAAAGTGTAACATTTTTGGAGGTTATGTTTCTCAGTGTATATAATTGGTACAATGAATTTAAACGTGAACGACGTTCACTCAAAGGCGAGCCTCGTGAAGGTCGTCCAAAAACATCTGTTGTGCCAGAAAACATCGATGCTGTGAGAAAACTTATTGAAGAGGATCGTCATTTGATTTATCGTGAAGTCGAGGATTCCACATTTGTTTACAGACGCACAAAAAAAGGTTCGTGTCGATTGGAACCGCCAAATGCTTGAAAAATTCGTTGGAGGTATTTCCAAAAACGTATACAAGATCGTGACAGCTAACGAGTCATGGATATATGCATATGAGCCGAAAGGAAAAAGGCAATCGACTGTTTGGGTCTTCCAATTCGAAGAAAACCCAACAAAATTTGTGCGAGCTGAGAGCGTTGAGAAGCAAACGGTAGCGTGTGTTTTCACGAAAACCGGTCATGTGGCTGCTGTGGCTCTTGAAAAGCAAAAGACAGTCAATTCAGCTTGGTATACGACCATTTGTTTGCCCGAGGTTTTCAACAAATTGAGAGAAAACAACCCAAAACTGCGAATCATTTTGCATCACGATAATGAGAGTTCACACACATTACATCAAAGAAGCGAGCATTTGAGCACTCAAACGTTCGAATTGATGGGTCATCCGCCTTACAGCCCCCGACTTGGCACCCAATGACTTCTTCCTGCATCATCTTCGGACTGGCAAAAGTGTTTCGATAAATGATCCAATCGATTCGATAGCTCTTAAAGGCGAATATTTTCAAAAGCAATAAAGCAACTTTTGATGAAAAATTTTAATTTTTTATTACTTTTTCTAAAAACTTTTACGGCAGCCCTCGTATTTAGATTTTTGTACATAAAACATTATGTACAACATTCAGATTTGATTGAAATTGATTTAAAAGCAGTTCTAAAAAATTTGATACCAACATAATACTCTCAAATTAGTTGGTAGTACTGCAGCGCCAACGACAAAATTAGAATAGATCTGATTCTAAAAAAAATTCGGCGACAATGTCGTCGTCGCCAGCGACATTGATTGTGTTAGTATCCAATGTTTTATGTATATTTTAATTTAACAGGCGTTGTATCTTGTCGCTGTATCTCTGGTTCTGTTTATACCTTCATAGTCAAATTCTAAAATTTCGTCTAAAACAGGAATCTCATAAAATAACTATTTTTTTGAGAATCTTGTATGGAATATAAATTGCGCATACTTACAAAATTCCTCATTTCAAGATACTGATTATAAAATAATGAATTCGGGTTTTGTAATCCTTGGTTAGTTCGAAAAACTTAGTAAATATGAATATGATATTCTCGATTACTTCTTAACCCGCTATGGTCAAATCCGGTATTTAGGTCAGGATTTGCATTATAACATGAATTTTGAATGAACTCCTAGAATATGACCATGCTGAACGCAACATACTAGTTTCTTAATAGGTTTATTTAGAATTTTTTCATACTGAAACACTGGAAGGATAATGTACTTGATTCAGAGAATTCCTTGCCATAGCTCAGTACAAATTCGTTTCAATTTATGTACTTATTGTTAGTGACGCTTCCATTATTTGTAGTACTTCAGCGTATCATATTACATTTCATGTCTTAAAACTGTATATCTTGCAGAGTTTTTAAATTCCAACCGGAGAGCGGTAAAAAATTAATAATTTTCGGCGGAGAGATTCAATTTAAATTTTCATAAGTTTTAACTTTACGATTTTTCAATGAACGAATGTGAAGTGGTTAATAAAAAAAACACTCAAGGAACCGCCAAAACCAACAGCTGGATAGAGATAGAACCAGGAGTATAAATCAACCGTTATCAAAATTCAGCTCAAGGCTGTGGAATTAAGTTTGGACTATTGATTTATCGATCATCGCATCATTATGTCCAAGAGATCCTATAATTATAATAGGAAAAAGGATCGCCTAAAACGATTAAAGTCGGATAGGGGCCAAAGCTGTATTCCTTTTTTCATCAATAATTTAAATAGGGAAGTATTCGAACCCCGTAAATCCAGATTCAAACGTCATAGCTTCAACTACTACAACCGTATTCGATTGCTATAGGCTTGTGTTCGATTAAATTTTATTTGTCACTAAAATTACGAATAATTGTTGTATTCCTCCTTATAAGTCAAAGGGAAATTCATTATCAGAAAGAAATTTAGATCAACGATGCAAGAGTGCAAAAACACCACACGAAGGTAACGAAACAAGAAGAATTACACTTCAGAGGCGGTTTGTATTTCATACATGAGACCAAACTATTCGAAGTCGTTCAAGATTAGTTTTAGCATTTTTAACTCGTATAGTCAAAACATTTTAGAAAATTACACCACTAAATAATTTTTGAGAACAACTAACACAATGTGTTATGTGCTTTAAAGCACATCTGACATTCTTTTGGTTTATTGTTAATAAAAAATAAAAAACACAAAAAATCCCTTCTTCCCCGCCCTTCTCCAAAATTTAATGTTGTTACCACAATCGTTCAAAAAGTTTTCTCAAAATATTTAATCGCCCTTTAATTTTTTTGAAGAGTGTATTTCATAAACTTAAATATGCGATGTAATCACGTGTTTGTGCACGCGTGTCAATAATACAAAATATGATTGGCAAAAATGAAATGCGAGCTGTATTTCTGGAATTTTTTTTATATCTGTCAGAATCTAATCGAAAACAAAGTTCTATTTACCAAACAAAATAAAAAATCCTGTGGTGAAGTTTTTTTTTTTTTTTGTAAAAATGTCTTGTTTTTGAAAGGTTCTTGGAACATTTATATTTTTTGTGCGATGATATACAATCGGGAAGTCATGTAAATTCGATTAGTCATCTATACTTTCAAGCCGTATCCATGTAAAATGGGCAAATATAAAAATTACCGATAAGATTATTACATTTTCAAATGCGATAATTTATTTGTGTTCGTCGATATGTTAAATCGATATGCCGCCTAATTAAGTGATAATTACTGTATGTAAATTATGTATTCAGCGCGTTTACGCCTAAATAGTGCATTTCTTGCATCAGCTGTATATTCAATATAAGAATATTTAAAACACAAGAGCTAATCTTATGTCATAAAATTAAGCATCCAGCCATTCTATTAATAAACATTTAAATTAATTGATTTAATTTTAATTACATTTAAATGGTGTGTTCGAACACAAAAATGATTTTAGAGACTATGTGGCTTTGTTTGTTTTAAATTAAAACGATATTTTGAAGACGCGGCGCAGCGGTCACGATGGTTGTTTTAAATATATACAAATTTTACAAAAATTGAGCTAGATATCTAAAAATAGAGCGTACCACTTCTAATATGATCCTGCCTTCGATGATTAATAAAAAAAAATTTGTACATATCTCGTCTCAGTTATTTATCTTTTGTTGTTTTATTTTAATATAATTTGTCTACATAGACGATGCCATGTTTTGGCAAAAGTTTTTGGTATTTTAATAGGCTTAATAGAAATTTTCAATTTTATTTGTTCTCTGGTTGCATGAGTGTGAAGTATATATTCAAAAGAATTCCTCGTTGGTATAAAGTTAAAACAAAACAATTTAATTTTGAAAGGATTAGGTTTCACCTGTAAATTAACTAAAGCGGAATATATAACAAAGGTATTTTGAACACTATCTGCCGAAAATTGGCGAAAATATCCCTTGTTTTTTGTTTCGCAACAATAAATTTTCTACTAGTATGTAGATACTCCCGATGAAGACCTAACAAGTCAGTCGAAATCGATCGAGTGTATTTTAAACTTTTTGAAATTTTTTAAATATTCAAAAATGTATAGTTTCGACACAAAAAACAAGTGATATCAAAAAAAATGTGTTTAAGTATATAACAAAGGCGTGGCCCTATTTACTGTCAAACTACAAGTTTAAACCCCGCTGTAATTTCTTAAATTTTGGGATAAAATCACCACTTTTATTAAAGGAAAGTTGAGTTGTTGTTGTCCTCAAAAAATCTATTCTACTAATTTAAGGACTACAACTAAATTCATAATTCATAAATAACTGTTATTGTGTTGCATGGCTTTAAGATACCTGAAAGAATATAATAGGTAGGGGAAAAAGTTCGTGGCCCATTGCCCGATAGATGGCTTTACATTCATATATCTCAGTAACCATTGATCGTATCGGGCAATTCTTGTGTGTGTGTGTTTGAAATATTTTAACTTGCACTTTGACATACAAAACATTAAAATCGGTGAAGTGAATAAAAAGTTACAACATTTTAAACATGGAGTTAAATAATGAAAAAATTCGATATACGAGTATTTTACAATTTTATTACGACAAAGGAAAAAACGCGGTGAAAAAAATTTGTGGTGCTTTATCAAAATCAGCAGCAAAGAATTGGTTCAAGCACTTTCGTTCTGGAAATATCGATGTCAAAGATGCATGTCGCTCTGGTCGACCAACTAATGGAAAAGTCGATGAAATCATGCAGAAAATTGAAGAAGACTGGCATATAAGCAGCCATGCAATGGCATATAAGCAGCCATGCAATTGGTAAAGAACTAAATATTGATCACAAAACAGTTTTAAACCATTTGAAAATGGCTGGATACAAAAAAGAAGCTAGACGTTTGAGTACCACATGAATTAATAGTTAAAAATTTAATGGACCGGATTTCTATCTGCGAAACGCTGCTGAAACGGAACGAATTCGAGCCATTTTTAAAGCGAATGATTACTGGTGATGAAAAGTGGATAAGATACGACAACGTTGTGCGATCATGGACGAAACGAGGTGCAGCTTCCCAAATGGTATCAAAGCCAGGATTTACGCCAAGAAAGATAATGCTGTGTGGGATTGGAAAGGAATTGTGCATTATGAGGTGCTGCCACCGGGCCAAACGTTCAGTTAAAACGTCCAGAATTGATCAGCAGAAAGGGTGTTGTGTTCCATCATGATAACGCTAGACCACACACATCATTGATCACCCGGCAGAAACTGAGAGAGCTTGGCTTTCCGCCTCTAAACTACAGAAGTTCTACAGTGATGGGATCATGGCTCTACCAGAAAAATGGCAAAAGGTCAACGATCAAAATGGCACATATTTAGTTTAATAAAGTTCATTTGAAATAAGAAAATTCTTTGTTTCAATGTCACCCCAAAAAAGGCCACGAACTTTATCTCTAACCCTTTATTAGGAATGTACAGGTTAAAAAATATGTACTAGGTGTGCAACTAAATTTCCGGGTCTTTTGAAAAATGAAAAATTTCAATAGAAATATAAAAAATGGTTTATTCAAAGTATTGCCCTTTGCTATCTAAACATTTTTGCCATTTCTCTGGCAATACATGAATACCACAACGATAAAACGACGCGTCTTTGAACCGAAACCATTCATCCAACCAATTTTGCACTTCTTCGAAACTGGCCAAGTGTAGCCCTGCCAAGCCATGTGCCATCGACCGGAACAAATGATAATCCGAGGGCGAATAAGGCGGGTGTGGTGGCAAATCCCATCTCAGCGTTTTGATTCGTGTCCCAATCTGGCTGTTTTTCGAGCAATGCATGGTTCAGATTGATGAGTAGCTGTCGGTAGCGTTGCCCATTGACAGTTTCGCCCTGTTTCAGCAGCTCATAGTACAAGATTTCTTTCTGGTCCCACCAAACGTAGAGCACTGTCTTCTTCGCCAGGTGAAAGCCATTACTTTTTGCGTTTGGAATTCTTAAAAAAGATCCACTCCTCATTGCCCGTAACAATTCGATGCAGGAAGCCCTTTCCTTCATACCGTGAAAGTAAAATTTCGCAAGTGGCTGCTCTTCGATGTTCCATAGCAGCTCGGTGTCTTCAAATGTGTTTGGCCTTCCGGAGTGCTTCTTGTTCTCAATGTTAAAATCGCAACTTCTGAAGCGTTGAAACCAATCTTCACAGATAGTTTTAGATGGTTCATGTTCGCCGTAGGCCTCCTCAAGCAAATGACGTGCTTTAGCTGCATTTTTTTCAAGTTGAAGCAGAAAAGCAAAGCTGCCCGCAAATGCTGTTAGTTTGGTACAAAACTCATTTTTGCGTTGCGATGTGTACAACTGGTACATATCGCTGGTATTACAACTGGTTATCGTTAACAACAGTCTACGCTATGAACAAAACACAACTTCTGACATAAATTACACCCAGATACCCGGAAATTTAGTTGCGCACCTGATAAATGTTGAAAAGTGAAAGCATTCACTATTTAACTGTCACTTTGCGTTCATGCAACCCAGTCTTAAGTACGACAGACGTTTGTTATCACCGCGTCCAAATTTCTCCAGATTTTTGTGGGTTTCAGTCAGCCATCGTTAGCCCATGTGTTTACTATTATTCTATTTAATTGAAAAGCGAATTATTTAATTGAATAATTATAATTCTCTTCAGTTCGAAAACTATCTTCCCAATTTTTGGAAATTTCACCTCCTCGCGTAAAAAATAATCTGGCTAGTTTCATCCGAAATAACAATTATTTCACTTCCATATGTAAAGTTATAAGTAAATGTGCAATTTTATGAACGTCAAGAATTTGCTCCACAAACTGTTTCATATAATTGATGCCTAATTGTGCTATTTCAGCTTCTTGGCTAAAACTGTAAAAGATTTCCATAAACGAATAGAAAACATTTATCTGGTAAAAAAGATCAAAACGGATTTACATGACCATTTTCTTAGTAAAATATATCGTCTATAAATTGCTCCACACATGTTTGTCATAATTTAGGACAAATTAAAATTTTTTTAATTTCTTGGCAAAAGCTTAAAACCTCCATATCCCCCAAAACACACCCTAGTTTTTCCGGCAATTAAGACCTTAACGAATTTATAAGTGCAATCTTAGAAAAATTTATCGCTTAGAATTTCTCCACAAATAAATTTGTCATGGTTTAGGCCAAATTAAATTATTTAATTTTTAGAGTCAAAATTTTGGAACCATTTAAGATAGAAATCATAACGGATTTGGATGTGGAATCTTAGGAAAATGTCTAGAAAATAATTTAGGCCTAATTAATATTTTTCAATTATTTCTTGATGAAAATTTTAAAAATTTCCATATGTACCAATACAAACCCTAGTTTTTGTGGTGGTTAAGATCGGAACAAGTTAAAAAGTAAAATGTTAGAGAAATGTATAGAATATAATTTGCTAAACAAATTTTTGTCATAATTTAGGCAAAATTAATTTCATTTTCTTGGCTAAAACTATAAAATCTTAGATAAATCAATATGAAGTGTCTTTGGTAGCAACCTGAAAAAAATGTATTGGCCAGAAATTGTTCCTAACATTTTTGTCATAATTTAAACCAAATGAAAATTTTTCAGGTTCAGAGCCAAAACTTTTTAAACTTCCATATGTAGAAAATATGGGCTCTTGTTTTTCTGGTAGTGAAAATCATAACGGATCTGTAGGTTTTCATTATTAGGAAAATTTATCGCCTAGAATTCACAAACATTTTCATAATTTTAGCCAAAACATTAAAAGTTTCCATTTATAACCAATTCGAGATGCTACTGAAGTTAGCCGAAAATTTCAGCCGAAAAAACCTCTGGATTATTGACACATGTTACGAAAGGTGGTAGTACAAAATTCTGTTATATTAGCCGAAAATATTTATAATTTGTCGTGAGTTGTGGCACTAACAGCTACATAAAATATGGCCTGATTTTTGACACAGGTGTTCATTGTTAGTGCCACAACTCAAATTCATTGGCCCCTAACACGACAAATTATAAATATGGGATCCAGATAATTACGAGTCTGTCTAACTTCATCCAGTTCATATGACCTTTAAACATTCGAATTATGTGATGTTGATTTTTCAAATTTTTTTCGGCAAAAATTTACTGTTAACTTCAACCACATGTAATTTTCGGCTAATATCAACAGAATTTTGTACTACCACCTGATACGAAATATGTCGATAATACAGGGTTTTCTCGGCTAACTTCAGTACCATCAATTCGAGCCCTTATTTTTCGGATCCATGATGAAAATTATTCGAAGATACCGTAACTCATTTCGAACTTGGAGGTACATTCGTTAATGTGGTTCGATAGCTATATATTTAAAGATCGTTTAGCTATAGAACAAAGTAGAAATTGTTCCAGAAAAATTGGAGAATTGTTACCAAACTGACATTCCACTGTAATCTGAAATCTATATAATTGCAAATAGATAACCACTTACTTTTATTTATAGTGAAATTTGAAGTGGGGAAATTTAGGTCTAAAGATTGGAATTCCCAATCTCGGGATCATAATTAGAAAGCTGAAGTGTTGATATAAGGTTTACTGTTTATAAGAATTCTTCAGATTAGAATTATCAATTCAATATATTATGATTTCTTATTTATACCTCTATAATTTATTCCATCACTGTATCTTATTGTGTAAAGGACAAAGTAGAAAAATAGTAGAAAAGTAGTGAAATTAATTATTTCATCCTTTTGCTTTCAACACGACGACATAATCATATTCAAAGTAAATTGGTCAATATGTAATTTTAAACCAATTAACCTTTTAAGGTATTAGGGTAGGGCAGAGGTGAACGGGCAACCGTTCTATATATCGTATATGTAGTTATAATTTTTGGGAAATTTATTTTTTTCATGTTTATGTAGGTAAACGAAAATTCCCCCAAAAAAATTTAATCGTTTCTTATCTAACACCATATAATATTACAGAAATTAGTTTATTTGCAACATTTTTTATTTATGTTATCGCAAAAACACAAAACGGAATTGAATTTAATTTCTCATTTCCTAAAATTATATGTTCGCTTGTCGTCGTCTGCGCTTAAATTTTGTGTTACCTGTACCTAGACCGCCATGACTGTATATAGTTACATACCTATTTATAATCATATGTATTATAATATATCCGATTGAATTTGTATGTTTAATTTTTATGGTGATGTTTGATTTGTCACACACAGTTTATCTAAGCAAATACTAAATAATAATGACTGTGTGTGCAAGTTTCTTATCATCAACCAAAAAATATTGTATAAAAATGTTTACAAATAAAAATAAATTTATTGGAATCATACAATTTGAGACACGATAAAATTATGAACATAACCTTGCATGAAACCTCTTTTTGTAAAAAGAATTTCCTAAGCTACCAGTAAATTGTGTAATTCTTACATAAAACATAGAAATCCAGCAAGGCAAAAACAAAACCGAATAACCATAACATTGGCATAATATCTTCAAGACGTATTTGCTTAGTCTTTTTATGTTACGTTAGATTTTCTGTATGGACAAGAGGTTTCGTTTCTTATGTACTATTTTGTTTGACCTTCATATTGTGTAAACAACAAGAAATTTTTATATTCAATAATAGTAATAATAATATTTCTAAGAAACGCACTATTAAATTATTAATGAAATGTAAACTCAAAATTTTATTTTTGGAATCAAAACTTATTGTGTTTTCAATATTCATTTATAGGTAGCAGCTATATAAGGCCTCTAAGGCTTTTATATCTTTTCTTAAGATGCCGATGAAAATAAAAGTAAAGTGTTGTGCTAAATTTTTGATGTGGTTTACACAAAAATTGGGTTTCATTGTATTTTTAGCACCAACTTTATATTTCTTAAATAATATCTATAAGAATATTTTATTGCATGAAGTGATATTATATCCAACCTTGAAATTAATTATATTCCGAGTATATAGAAAAGTTGATCGATAAACCAAATTATCGAAACACAACTTGTTTGCAGATTATGTAGGATTGTAAATCGCATGTTCGCATTTCATTCTCATACACAAGATACTCGTGTAGTCGGGATAATACATAAAATGAATCATAAACATTTAGTTGTGACAATTTCAATAAATCGAATAACTAACTAACTAAACGATCTACACCAGTCATTGGTCAATGAGCTTCATTCATTGGTCGTACAACAATAATCTAAATTTAGTTATTAATTATAATGAAGCTTGTAAAATCCTGGAATTCATAAAGTATCTAGCTTCTCTAATGATTTGTTCATAATTCAAAAGTATCATTCATACAGTGTCTGTGCATGTATACGGCCATATCACAATATTTGGACTTTGTATGTATGCAGGCCCAAAAAACATCATCAAGCTAAAGACTTCATAGTGGAAAATGGTAAAATTATGAATGAAAACTAACTTAAAAATGGAAAACAATTTATCAAAATTAAAGATTATATTATAATTAAAGTTTACGCTCAGGAGAATAAAAATTTATTTTTCTGCCACATTTACAGGAGGCAGTTTTATAAGTCAGTGACTTTTTGAATAAAAGATATTTTTTTCGGCAAGAAAGCGTTTTATTTCTCGACGTAGTCTGCTTTACGCTCGATACATTTAGTTAAGGGTTTCTCCAATTATTTTATTCCTTCCAAATAATAGGTTTTCTCAAGGTCCTCAAAACAGGCGTTTGTTTCAGCGATGACCTCTTCAATAAACCCAAATCCCTTACCGTCCAGCAATTTCTTCAGGTTTGGAAAATAGAAACAGGAAATAGTCGCAGGGGGCTAAATCTGGAAAATATACTGAATGGGGTAGCAGTTCGTAGGTCAATTTATTAATTTTTGCCATGGTGGCTACACACGTGTATGCCATAAATGCGGTCGTTTTTGCTTCAAATCAATATCGAATCTGTCCAAAAGCTCTGAATAATATTCGCCAGTGAACTTTTTACACCTTTCATCCCAAAAAAGTGTTGCCATGACCTTGTTGGCCGACGGACCCATCTTGCGCTTCTTTGGTGCACATTCATCCGGAGAAACCCACTGTCTTGATTGGTCTGTGGTCTCTGGAGTGTTGTGAAAAATAATAGATAAAGTCAAAAAATAAATCAACGAAAAAGAATTTCCATAGTATATGGAAGTTTTTGAATTTGAAAGTAATCCCCCTCGGCCTCAATACACTTGTGCCAACGTTTTTCCCAATCCTCGAAACAGTTGTTAAAGTCAATTTCCGGAATAGCCTTCAATGCGCGTAGCGATTCACGTCACATTAAGTCTTCAATTGACTCAAAACGGTTTCCCCGGAGCGGTCGTTTGAGTTTGCTGAACAGCCAGAAGTCACATGGAGCTAAATCAGGCGAATACGGTGGTTGCGAAACGATATGGGTGGAATTTTTGGCGAAAAAATCACGTAAAACCAGTGCAGTATGAGAACGTGCATTATCGTGGTGCAAAAACCAAGAGTTGTCGACCCATAATTCCGGCCTCGTTTTACGAATAGCTTAGCGCAATCGACGCATAACAATCAAATAGTATTCCTTGTTGACAGTTTGGCCGGTCGGAAGGAATTCGGAGTACACCACACCTCGATAATCGAAGAAAATTGTCAACATCACCTTGATTTTTGACTTGCTTTGACGTGGTTTTCTCGGCTTCGGCTTACCTTTGGCACGATATTCGGCCGATTGATCGTCTGTTTTTAGGGTCGTAAGCATAGATCCAAGTCTCATCGCCAGTTATTATAATACTTTTCATGACATCCTGGTAGTCGGAAAGCATTGTTTCACAGACGTCAACGCGAAGCTGTTTTTCCAAAAAATTGAGTGATTTTGGAACCAATCGTGCTTTCACTTTTCTTAGGCCCAAATGATCTTTCAAAATGGTTTTCACTGATCCTTCCGATATTTCAACGATACCAGTAAGGTCTCCGACTGTTAATCGTCGATTCTCGAGCACCAATTCCTTGATTTTATTAACGTGTTGATCATCAGTTGATGTTGATGGCCGTCCTAGACGTGGTTCGTCGTCAACACGTTCTCGACCCTCTTTGAACAATTTGTACCAATCAAAAACAATTGCTCGCGACATACAATTATCACCGAAGGCTTTTTGCAACATTCTGAACGTTTCGGCACCACAAAATTGATTCCGCACACAAAATTTAATGGAACTTCTTTATTGAATAATTTCACTCATTGTAAAAATTGCCTAATGCACTTTTTGTACTTCAGAAAGACAAGCGTATACTAAACACTAATGATTATTTTGATGTGACATTTGACACAGATGTCACTGACAGTCATACCAACATAGAAAAACAAATATTTCAACGAATGGTTTCCCGCGCGAAATTTAAATTAAAAAGTCTTACTACTTTTTGCCCACAGTAGTATAATTGACTGAAGCCCAATATTAGTTGTGTGCCACATTTGACTTGTTATACGAGGTAGCTCTGATAACAATATTAAAACGATTTTTATGTCACGAGTGTTGCTTGGATGGCTTGAGTAAGTGAATTTTTTCCTCCAAGCTCATCTATAATTGGCAGAGGTAAAATACAACAAATATGCCAATCGAATCGTGGTCATGTGAGCTAGATCAGATAGCAATATCAATAAGAGTTGTATAATGTGAATTACATTACAATGGCTTAAATGAAATTTCGAATTTTCATAGAAATTGACGGGATTTCTCCTGATCCTCCGTTTAATCGAGGTACCATATGAATTGTCTACCAATGTGTTTATGTTAGCTAATAAAAGTACCAATATCAACAAGATTTGCATGTTGTCAGCGGCCATACAATTGATTGAGTGATTGAGGACTGAGTCCTAGATGCATACTTTCTTGCTTCCTGTTATCCAGGATAACTCTAAATGAATCAAGACGGTATAATAGAGACGATGCAGGGAAATTCTTCTTATAGTCATGCTCGCTAGAAGTAACGGCTATTGGCACCGCAAAACCATAACATTGAACATGCTAAGCATTTTAAGATCCTTTTGAGATTACCAGAACTACCTACAAAAATCGTAGATGCTCTGGGAGTGGGATTCACAATACCACCAATGGTTACACCCATCACTGCAGCGGCCAACAGAACGAAGAGGAATTTGGAGTCGATTTTCTGATCCACCGGCGAGTACAATGTTAAATCATCGACTTCCGTCCGATAAACATGCAGACATGCACGGTTAGACTCCGCAGAAAGAAACTCAATATCACGATTATGTTTTGCTTACCAAAGGCAACTAAGATGATGTCAAAGATGTATTCGTTGTTCAGCTGGAAGACATCATGAATAATATTCTGCACCGTGATATCAAAATTACCGTCGGCGACTTCAACGCGAAAATCGGTAGAAGCGTGGATACTACAGCACATATTGGGCCGTATAGTTTGCATCAGCTCAGCAATAACGGCTAACGCGTCACGGCACTCGTGTAAAGAAAACTGTGCCCTGGAATACAGATGAGCTTTAAAATGAAGACTATCTGCAATGTTACTAATCAATAGGCACAACGAAAACTACGAAACTCCACCAAACATCCAGGAGCAGCGACTTGCTATCTAGTGAGCCATAACCATCGCAGCAGAAAATACAATTGGAAGGATAACGAATGCTGCGTGATAAATGGTTAGCCAGAAAGAGTACCTATGCACCAGGAAAGGTGCGACCAAATACCTTCGGAAACAAACAGTGCAAATATATGAGGACTTGTATCGAAAACATCGCCTTCCAGAAAACGGAAGACGGAAACTCAAGATACTGCTTTGCCAATGCCGCATCCATATGTCTGCTAAAGCAAAAAAGCAATCGAAAATATCATCGGCGACTGCCAATGTGGTTTTCGAGCAACCGATCAGCCAGTAACTACTAATGTTGAAAGTACAAGATAATCATTCACCAGCTATAAGAAAGATGGTCGGCAAACCTAATCTGAAACCAGGACAACAGAAAACATTTTAAAACCCAAATTTGTTACTACCTTGGCTACTTTTGTACCTAGGTATATACACGATACTTGAAACTAGAATTTTTAGTGGGTATCTCATTTCAACATGTCCTTCTATTATTCAAAAAACAATATAATATCGAAGGAAAATTAACCAGCGCTTGTCAAAATAAGTTCCGTATATTTCCATATCAGATAATCTTCACATTACAGAACTTCATTCAGAAATAATTTTATGAGTTCATGTGGTTCGACCAAAGATTTCACCATAAATGCTTTTAATTAATGCGCTAGTTGACCTGGAGGAAAGATGTTTCACCTTTCAAAACTTCACACAAAAAACATTCCTAATCTTATGAACTCTCAACCCCAAACAGCCTAGTTCGGTCCCACATGGCGATATTCCAGCTTCATCAAAAATTCATATAAGAATCCTAATTTGATCACACATCACATTTTATCAAAGTGGGCTGAAAAACGGTTTTAACGATATTGCAGAAATCATTTCAGAACCCAATGTTTATATCATAAGTTGGCTATTCTCCAGAACTGAAGTACAAAATCATTTTAAAACCTTATTTGAATCTCGTATATGCACTGATTTTGGTTAAAATCGGTTGAGAAATAGCTTAGGCCCTAGTTAGTCATATTACACAACTTCAACCAAAAATAACAATATTCTATTTAAAAAATGAAAACTAGGTTCTAAGATTGTGTTTAATCTTGACTAAGCTACCATTTGATTACTACATATTCCCCTTAAACTTATATAAAACTCATTCCAGTCTTGCTATAAAGATTTCAAATATGTATGTATAAATAACTGTTTTGAACAACAAAAGTCTAAACAGTCTCATATTATTCGATCTATTCTGGTGATATTCTAAAAACAGATGTATCTGCTTATTTGATCAGCTTTTCCAAATAACCTTGTATTGTTCGCGATCATGACCTGTTGTTTTTGTAAAAGTGAAAATAATAAAATATTACATCGTTATGTATATGTACATCATTTTTCAAGGGGCCGAGATAAGTGTTGGATATCTGCCTTGTATGGCAGATAACAATAATTGGCTGATTAGCTTTAAACGTACTTCGTAAAAATAATAACGCTGCGCCCTTAGCTTAACCACCTTAACCCTGGCACTCTCGCGCTGTACTGTATAGTTAGACACCGCTTATATTCATCAGATTTACACTTTTAAAGTTGATCTCGGTGTTTTCTTAGAACGTGTGGCTGTAAGCATCGGAGAAGCATGAAAAACGTTCGCAAGGAGACGTGCTGCTCAATTATAGAATCTAAATCTTTCGGCACAAAATCCAAATTTTGTTCATCATTGACCACGTCGGGCGAAGCCCATTTTCATTTAAATGGTGATATTAATAAGCACTTTATGTGATCGGTTAAAATGGATGCACAATAGATCTAAAGGGTATACAATAAAAAGGGCCCTCGTGTGGATGTGCAACCACTAGCAAAAAAAAACTTGACCGCCAACCTAATACCAGCTTCCAAGCAGAATATTGTATTTCGAGATATTGTTTTGGCAACGCCAGGAATATTATTAGTCAGGTCCATCCAACACCCACGACTTTTAGAGACGGGATCGGAAAGCTGAGAACAAGCGTAACTAACGTTCACTTTGAATGGCAATCTTATTTCTAAAATGTACTAAATCGAAATCATGACGTGCCACCAATGTTCGAGTTATTGCTTCTCCAGGCGAGTAGGTCTTCGTTCAACAGTAAAGGGATTTGACGCAGCCATTAAAATAGAAGCTGCAACCGACCCAACACCGGCCGACAGACATATCTATTTCTTGGATTTGAATGAACACCAAAATAAAGGAACTCGTCACACACTTAAATGTTAAGTTCACTGATAAAACGGTTAGTTACACGATAGGTAAGAGTGGAAAGCCAGTCTTGCATCAGCAAACCCAAAAAGTAAGTTTCTATTGCTGATTAGTTATATAGGATTGATTAATTTTAACAGTGAACCAGCAGCGCAGGTGGCATGCAGCAATGCAGTGAGTTAGTACCCATGGGTTGTGTTAGATCAACAGAGAAGATTTATGAAATGTGTACGCGATCTGAGCTCAAGCGCGCAACAATATATTCTAAAACCTACACCACGGTCTAACCGTAAGCCATCAGAATAAAAGACTAGCGCTTTGAAAAGGTTGTTACTGAAGTTCAGGGGGCCTATTATGCTATTTTCGATAGCTTTTGTTTTCGAGAATATCGAACGTCTCGATAACATTGAAAATAGCTATTATGAAATTTTCGATTGTTTCGAAAATATAAAAATCTCAATAAAATTGTATTACGAAAACTTTTTATAATTAAACTCATTAAATTTTAATAATTAAAATTATTTACATAATTCACAGCTTAATATTTTAGTATAATTTTATAAATATTTTATGTATTCGTAAAGATATTCGACACCTTAAGAGGTGTCGTAAATAAACGCTGTCGAAAATTTCATAATACCTCATTTTCGATAGTATCGAATAAAAAACGCTATCGAAAATACCATAATAGACCCTAGAGAACTAGACCAGTTCAATTCTGGGGTAATCCTATTGTTAATCATATGTACTTCGTGTGTTAATAAATGTATACTTGTCGAAGAATTGGTTGATGGTCCCAACAAAAGCACGACGGGTATTGCACGCGCCACTACCATTTAAACGATAAACCGCAAAACAGAGGAAGATAAAGAATGGTCTTCACAGCAATAAGTCAGAGTTCAGGAAAAGAAACCAGTGATCACCGTACAAATAAAATGTTGCATGCGATTGAGTTTCGAAATTGTACGTTTAAGAATAACTACGGGCCACCAGAAACAGACGCGCAAGTTAGCAACGGCAGAAGAAGCAATTTGTGTGTACAATATAAAGTTTTGGGGATAGCCCCCATAATTTTCAAATGGCTCTGCGACATTACCAGAAAATGGTGATAGCTTTATGATGTTTATGATTGATGTTAGCTTAGCATCCACAAAAACACACCAATCGTCTACAATGCGAAGATCCTGTCTTGTCAATTCGGATATTACGGTTAGAAGCTAACCTGAAACCGTAAAAACAATATTATTCGCATAACCAGCAATAAGCCTGAATAGTTGAATTTATCAATCTCAAATTTGATAGTGCCAAACGAAGTATCATCAAACAATCCCGCGATGTTCAGGAACGTATCCATGGAAAACTTGTTATTGTACAGAATGAAATTTTAATCCTAGTTACAAGTTTATGAAGGCTCGTTTTACAAAACTTGCTTACTCTGTAAGCATGCTGCATATTACTGAGGGAAGTTAAGTCCAAAAAACGATAATTTCTATCAGTTTCAAAAGGTCGACGACAAACTGATTACACAACAACTCTTCGAGTCGGTCTATAGAAAGGCTAACCGGCTTTGGGTATAAGTAAGGCTTCTGTTCCAAAAACTCCGAGAAAATCCTAATTCCACGCAGCCTTGCAACAGATGGAACAAATGATCCTTTAATAAAGGATAACCATGCCGTAACAAAGCAGGAAAAATCCCATCAACATCGCCAAAATTATACGGTACAAAAGAAAAAAACTCCAATGTATAATACCGCATGTAATCAATCGTGCTGTTTCGGCAGGAAGAATGAACTGACCGATCGCACCGTATTGGAAACAAGGGAAAATGAACGGCGAGAAGGGAGCTTCTTCTTCAACATCCTATAATGAAGAAGTAAACTTACCATTAGGTATTCGAAGAGAACCAAGTCGACTTTTACCATGCGACTTTTACCATACCTTGCCAAGATTTTAGAAAGCCTATAGTGATGGCCGACAGATTGTTAATTTTGTGACAAAATTTATTCCAAGAAGATCTAAAGATTAATTTCCGACTATTTTGATTAGTAGTAAGAGGACAGGCATTTTCAAAGGTAGTCAAGATGGCATTCGATCAATTACCGATCTTACATTAGTAGATGTATATACTCGTAGCAGACTCGGTAGTGAGGTAGAGAAAATTTCTCAGTTTGTCAACTTCCTATTACGGTACGACATAATCGGCGGTCTCTTACAATTAAGATTACAAGTGATACCCCTGTAACCAAAAGTTAGAATATCATTCGACACCTTCCAATTGAGAACCAAATCGATCGTTTGTTCCATCGACATGGAACACAAACTGATATTAAATCACTTTGCGACGAGCGGAAATGACAAACATTGGTTCACAGCCGAAGTTAAGAATTTCAAGCTCGGTGGAGCTTAAAAAGTAAAATAAAGAAGTACCCCTTCCGCTGCTATTGAAACTCCTCGAAATGGAGTGATATACAATAGCGTCTCACATCCAACCACGAGAGGATTGTTTTTATCCTTTCTCCAATTTAAAAGAGTCCTTCGACGGATGAGGATCAGGTAAGTCTTATGGTAGATATGCAGAAGCCACAGTCAGCTGGATAACACGATCAGAACACTCACGAGTAATAATGAATGAATGAGAGTGACTCTGAAATTATTAGACAGAAAAATGCACGCTCTGCTTTTCATGATAGAGTTGAAGTATAGAATTTTATCAATGTTAGTACTCCAGGACAGCACCATCAAAGACGTATCGTTGTTGGATTAGGTAAACATTTGTCTCTTATACAGAAAGCAACTTCCTTAGTTCAAGGGAAGCTGATTTATTGTAATGCAACGTTCATATTTTCGTCGACACAATTTGGTTTATTAGTCCAATGTTAGTTAATATATCATTAGAATCCTCCGGAGGAATAGGGACCCCTCACACAACCACTTGTAGGAGAAGTCATTTGCACATTTACAAATAATGACATTATTTGAAAGATAACGTCCCTTCCATCTTCCACGACCTTAAAACCTTGTAAAATGTTATTTTAATCCATATAGGATAACTTCAATCTTTAAACAAAAACCCCAGCTGAGCAACAATAAATTCGTCATCTAATTTTTCCAAATGTCA
The DNA here is from genome assembly GCA_963691935.1 of Nephrotoma guestfalica. Lineage (NCBI taxonomy): Eukaryota > Metazoa > Arthropoda > Insecta > Diptera > Tipulidae > Nephrotoma > Nephrotoma guestfalica. The sequence goes on along the minus strand of OY829915.1, from coordinate 232,352,811 downwards.
ATGGCGGTTATGTGAAATATCATTTGACAGATATTTCAAATCTATACGTACAATTGGTCCTAGATATCGACAATGAATAACATTACTATAACTATGTAGTTCTTATCTGTAGATACTACAGAGAATATAACCAATAATAAAATTGTTATACGCTAAACATAATATAATTATTTAACGTGTTTAATTTCATTAATTGCTAGAAACCACCGTTGTTCAAAATTGAAATGCCTTTCAAACAATACCCTCTTAATACTTGAAAAAAAAATTAGCCCCCCACCTCTGGCGCTGAAACTATTTTGCAAGTTCTTCAGAGTGTATCATTATATTTGGGACGCCCTGTATATGCGGTACACTCAAGAGAATTGTATATCACATTTTGTCATAAGCATCTAGATAAATTGTATATATGTATATTCACACAGCCATAGAAAGAATATAGAGCGCCAAAGTGAAAATTATTTAATTTTTTGACGTCAAATGGCGTTTAAAAAATTGCTTATCTATTTCCACAGTAATCCACAATTACCAATAATTTTGTGATAGTATTTTTTTTGTATTATATAAAAAACTGAGAAAAACAAAAAATATTGTAACCAACTTCTATCATCGTTATTTATATGTATTGAGTCAGTCAGTCACACACGAATACAAAACAGTATGAATAGAAAATCTCAACAATTTAGGTACGTTAGAATCTTTGACTTCAACTATAAATCTCAGTTTCGGAATTTTTGTTTACAGAGAGCCAGCGGTTACCATATTTTTACCCTCAAATGTAATGTAAACAAGTCGTACAGATGTTTCTCTGAAATACCTTTTCACAATGTATACTTGTATATTGCCGCTTATACTATGCAGTATGCACATTTGTATGTATTCTTTGGTGTTACATACCGTCTTAGAAAAAATTATTAATGAATTGAAAGTGGGGAAATATTCACTAGATATAGACGTAAGTAGTACGTAACGCCAAATTGTTCGTAAAAGTAAAACAATACTAATATACGTTCGGGTAATTAGGTAATCGTACTCTTTACATAAAATTTATATGTAAATGTAAACTAAAATTCTAATCTAATTCTAATGATAATTCTAAATTTTGAAGTCGTCGACCTTTGTACATACACACATAATTATCAGTCGTTAATGCATACTGGCGAAATGCCAAAATGGTGCTATAATAAAATATCACCCACACACGTCTAAGTAGTTTCTCGCTTTGCTACAAAAAATCCGGTTCTGAGCGAAATTGCCTTATGATATTGGAATGATTTTAGCATCTAAGATACATAGGATCAATAATTTCTAATAAACTTTGAAAATACATCGATATTTTAGATATTTTATCTCTATTCATTATCAGAGAACCATTAGAACCCCGTAGTGGATAACCTGATCAAAAATAATAAAATTACTTTACATGGAAAATAAAAGGTTAATATTAGGCCAATTATATTTTAAAGGTAGCAAAATCTAAATCGAGATATGACTCGAAAATTTAGAACTCAAAACCAAAATCAATTGACACACAAATAATTAAAGGCGCAATATGGCCTAATGTCATTTAGAATAAATTCATTCTTGACAAAGCATTGGAGTTTTCCATTTAAAGCTGCCAGAACAAAAATTTGACCACATCCAAATTTAGAAATCAAGAAAGGATCTTATGCTATGTGAATAATTAAAGGCTCTGTATAGATTAATTAAAGGCCTTATTAAAACATTTTCGGGTCCACTCGTTTTTGAGAAAGCAAAGGAGTTTTTCCATTTTAAAGCTGGCAGGGCCAAAATTAATCGGAAAAACGAGTGAAGGCTAAAATGTCAATAAAGCATTTGATTACCCTATAGAAGGCATTTGATTAGTCATCAACTGGACAAATTGAATGGTTTACTCAAACAGAATAGGCCAGAATTGATCAATATAAAAGGTATGTAGTGTTCTACCAATATAATGCTAGACCACAGAAGTTTGGTAACACGCCAAAAGCTATTGCAGCTTGGATGGGATGTACTACCAAACCCACCATATTCTCCAGAATTGGCACCTTCAGATTATTACTTGCTCCGGTATCTACAAAATTTGTTAGACAGCAAAACCTTTTCTTCAAAAGCGCATCCTCAAAAATGCATTGGATCAGTTTTTCGCCAGCAAAGATCAGAAGTTTTATGAGCGTAGAATTATGATACTGCCAGAAAGATGGCAAAATGTATTGGATCAATATTGCAGAGCAGAATATTGGAGAATGGAGTATATCGTCTTCCATGTTCACCAAAAAAAACGAAATTATTTTCCCAACAACCCATATGTGTCAAATTCATTGATATCTGGAACACTTTATGTCAGAAAATCGCTCCACAGTGTCCTCAACAATAAGGGAGTTGTTCGTATGAAATTTGATCAACTCTGGATTAGTACAAATTCAGCCACTATACTTTTTCGGCGGTTGGCAATGAATATACCTTATAAGAATATATAATCAAAAATCTAGAACATTTTATTTCTAATACTTAATTTGTTGATTAACACAAATATTATTTAACGGTACATTGTACTTCGTTTTTAATAGATACTATATTAGGGGCTTGTTTGTTGGTCAGTTGGAAAGACCACAAAGTTGATCAGTTTAGCCGCCTTTCTAAAACGTTAAAGTTGGGCTTTAATGATTTCCGGTTTAAGGGCGAAAATTGAAATTTAATTTTCCTGTTTTCTCGGCTCCTGTATTAGCACTATTAGGCCATATTGCACCTTCGATTTACGATCCGTTTATCGATTCGGATTCTACTTGCTTTAAAATGAAACAGCCAATGTTTTATCAAAAAAACGCGTAGAATCGAAAATCGTTTAACGGAGCATTTAATTGGCCTAAAATTAACCTTTAAATTTTTTCTAGCTGGAAGAGCCCAAATCGATAGACGGTTGAAAATCCATTAGTCATACTAATAACGAAAGGCTCATTAGGGCCTAATTAAACGTCCACTCGCTCCACTCGTTCTTGGCAAAGCATCGAGTTTTTTTTTCACTTAAAGCTAGCAGAGCCCAATTTGAAAATCGGGCCAAAACTAAATTTAGAGCGCAAAATATGGTAAAGTATTATATAATTAAAGGCTCTTTAGTTTTATCAAATCCCTTATGGAAATATTTTGGGATCTGCTCGTTTTTGATAAAACAATGGTCTGCTCCATTATAAAGGTAGCAGAACCAATATCGAAAAACAGATCGAAAATTCTTGCTGTTGCTGTTTTTCTGTTTACATTCGGGTTTTAACCGATTTTCAATTAGGGTTCTATTATCGTTAAGTGAAAAATGATCTAATGCTTTACCAATAATGTATAATTAATTAGACCATAATGAGCCTTTAATTTTGTAAGACAATATATATTGTTTCGCGTTTTAAAGTTCCTCGATTTGTGTTCTGCTATAGCTTTAAGATAGCAAAGCAAAATGCTTTACCAAGAACAAGTGAAGGAAGCTCAAAACTATTGAGACATTTAATTCCCTATAGAGAGCATTTAATTATTCACATAACACTAGATCATGTCTAGAGTTCTAAATTTATTCTAACGGAAATTTACCAGCGGAAAATAAGAGATTACGCTATTCGCTCTAGGCAGTACTATCACACAAGAGAATGACTAATGTTATTTTATAACAAGCGGAAATTTTTAGTTTCTTTTGTATAAAAGAAAACATTTCAGTGGAATAAAATTTGAAAAATTTTCTTAAATTATCAAATGTCAATTTATTGACTTTCTTAGTCGAGAAACTCGGCCATTTCCTAACCAATTATAATGAAATTTGGTTTTTAGTATTGAATAGGGATACTAAAATAAGTTTCAGACAATATTCTGAAACCTGTTTATGCTGCTGCATTTTCTTAAATAATTATTCTGACATTTTCTAGTAAGGTTTTATTGGGATTCGGAAATGTATTTTATATGAGATTCTGGGATCGGTTCGTGCTGAACAAACCTCGAAACATGCTAGAGAGAATTCTAAACAATAAATTTCCTCCAAATTCCCCATGTAGACTCAGTATGATCTTACCTCATGTGAGGGGTAGCGCAAACTCATTTTCCGTTGGTAAATATCTGTTAACTTATACTAAACTCGGTTTTAATTCCATTTTCGATTTGGGCTTCGTTAGCTTTAAGCAAAAAACTCCAAGTCTCCTCAAGATGAAGAGGTGCCTAAATATTTTTAATGGGGCGCTTAATTAGACCAAAAGCAAGCCTTTATTTGTAGGTCAATATATAGTTTTACTTTCTAAAGTGGGTCTCCACTTCCTTAAAATGGAAAAGGCCCACGTCTTATCAAAAAAACAGTTAGCCCAAAAATGTTAATAGAGCATTACATTTTTCTAAAATTAGCCTTTAATTTTAAATGTTCAACTTTTTCTATAGTTACCTCTTGTCTAACAGAGTATTTGCAGGATTGTGCTAACTTTAGGAATCCAATAGAAAGTTCTGCAGCGAAAGGTTCAGAGAATGTAACAATTAAAAATTCAATAAAACTTTTACGATAAAATTGGTAGAATTTTGTGGAAACCTAAAACTCGAATTTGTTTAAATTTTTTTATTTAAATTAATTCGCGAATTAATTTGAAACAAATCGAGTAAAGAGAATGCTTTTAAACAATTCTAAACGATGAGGAGTGCTCAAGCTAAAGTATACTGTTAGTTAAACTTAAAGCTTTCAAACAATTATTTGCTAGTCATTACTGTTGGTCATCTATTTTTGGTAATTCTCAGTCTCCAATTTTTACAATTTACAAACTTCAATTCAACAAAAGTTTAAAATAATAGTTCAGAGCAAAAAGAGTAGTAGCTGTACACAACGATGATCCACGTGGAAAGAGAGATCAAAAAATACATAGTGAGAAGATACATCTTCAACTCAAATCTCCCAAAAGACAAAATCAGCACAATCGAGTAGAGATTGGAACAAATAGTAGAAGTATATGTCAAGAATGCTATCAACGATTACACTAGAAAGCCATGGATTAGAGATGAAACTTCGAAGAAAATTAAGGAAAGCCGTTAGCAGAAATTACCACCATGCAGTGATACAGATAAAAATAAACTAAAACAGCAAGAAATGATCGCATAAAATACATTGAACACATTCTCGGCTGCAGTAGCAACAGCTTATAGAAATCTGAATTACCGGAAAATTTACAAACTTACCACTAATAGAGGATTTTTTGGTCAAGTCCTAACCACAAAAAATTAGCAGCTAAGCAAACAGCAACAACTGCACAAACAGCGCAAAAAATAATGAGCTTACTAATGGCAACTATAAACAATCATCACCCATCCACCATTGGAGCGGGAAGTTTAAAGGGCTATTCAGACGCTGAAAAACAATGAGCGACTAGCATGGGTAATGTTACAGCTGAAATAATTAAAGACGATACATCTATAACTGCTGAAATTCTAACTCCACTACTACCAGAAACAAGGATCACTGGAAAAACTTCATCAAAATGGAAGGAAAGCTTTCCATTTGTTGATTATTTATATGAAAACAAGCTGGTTTCAAACTAAGATGAATCGTTGACTTCGAAGGCTCATTCGATTGCATCAACAGTAGCGCAATCTAAAAAAAACAGTATACGAGAAGGGCATTCCAAAAAAATAATAGAACTTATCAAATATTACAATACGCGAGGAGTCAGGTAAAGATGTGTTCTATTTCCACTACTGTTTAGTACTGAACACTGTGATGCGTAAACTAGTAATAAACCGGCTAATACAGTCGATTTATGTTTAGGAATCCGGTCTCAAAATGGCATCAAAAAGACAAAGCATAGGCTGAACACAAATATTGACTGATTGACCAGTATACATCAACTATGAAACCATGGAAGATGTTGACAAGATATACACCATGATTGTATCGTACCGAAAGGCGGAACAGAATTAGGAACAGAACAGGATAAGATTGAAATACATTCAATTTTCCTCACAAAGCTACAACCAATTTCTGCGTAAAATCAGTCCCGCTGGATGACCGTTAAATATGGAAGCACACGCAGAAGATTGCAACTCACAAAAAAAAGAACTTCATGTATTTGTAAACCATCGCCTTAGTGTTTGATAAGATGCTTCAGACCATACAAATTCATAAACAAAAAACTTCTGCGGCCAACAAGTGAAGATGAATAAGACACACACAGAGTAAAGAGCCTAATAGCATATCAAGAAAAGAACGGTATCAACCAAACGGCGCAATGGTTAAAGCTTTGGCATTGGGATCGGGAGGTGTCGGGTTCGAATCCCGATAGAGGCAGGTTGCAAAATGGAATTTTCATCAACAGATTACAATCTGTGATGAAAAGGAACACAACTATGACCCCTGACGTAGTGTAGAATTCATGGGCCGACCCATCTTCCATGTATAGGCTGGCATGGATCTATGTAATGCCAGATGGTGATAAAATCGGACCTATAGCCGTACGTCCCTAATTTGGCAGGCGACTGCGTAAAATAAAGACGTGAGAAGCGAACTGCGAAACAGTTGGAAGTGCTTCGCCCGACAAATATAAATATAAAGACGTCTGTGGGAATTAAAAAGTTGCAAATGGGTTTCATTCTGTCACCGATAATATTTGAAGAAAATGTAGCCCACTAAAAATATGTAAATGAAACAGTCATAATTTAAGGGATTACAGTAAGACCAAATCTGTTTCTGCGAAAGAACTGTGAGTATCAAAATTATTCTAAATTAAAATCACCGAAATCAAATCTCAAATCTCATTCTATACAATCAAGAAACTGGTTAACTTCTTTGCCTTAAGAAGTTAACAGAAAATTTTATTTGAAATTATGGAAAGCTAAATAAATAATGATGCAGAAACTGTTGTTAAAATCCGAGTTTATTGGTCGATATCAATCCTAGTCAGTTTGGTTTTAATTCAAGCATATACTTCAAAGTACTGTAACTACAAAAATTACAATATTGCAAACAAATAATCAAATGTAAACATCAAATTTGAAAAGTGTGAAATTTTTTAATGAACAATATTTATAATTAGCACGTTTGGCCTCTAAATAGCAGTGCCACCAACCATACACTAATATTTTGTGGATTTTCCAAGAAGTGATGATTACTTTTTTCTCGGAAGTGGACCACCAGCTATTTGTTGTAACAATCGAAGGAAAGAGGGATTTTCCCCGAACAAATTTTTTACCGGAAGTTTATATCACTATTTGATTAACATTTTGATAACGTTTATGAGTTGTGTAGTAAAAGCTGTTCCGGACAAATATAACCGTATGGTTCGGAATCATTCTAAACAGAAATGATGATCATCTTTAACTTTAACGAACACTCAAAATGAATTTAATCGGCCCAACACTGAAAGCTGCTGCCCTATTCCTGAAAAAGATACGAAAACGTAAATAAATTCGTACGATTCATATTTAAAATTGAATAGCAATCTTGTACTTTCGTTTTCGTATCGTATTCAGGAATAGAGCCCCTGTAATTTAGATTTGTAAGCCCTAGAAAACCTTTTGTAACTCCCCATTCCCACAAAGCTTATTTACTTAAGCCAAAACAAATCATTTCGATATATTCTAACTGTAATCAGTCTACAGAAATCAATGAAACGAAACAAAACAACAAATTATTCAAACCAAACATACATATGAACGTGTGTACTCTGTGTAGATTACACCTAAATTTTACCATCGACTGTACTAATCTAATCAGACAGATGTTTTCGTATTAGAAAACACATTAGAATCCAATAGAGCAAAATCGACAGACAATGCAAAGTAAATTCATATAGGAAACGTAAACCAAAACGAATCAAAAAAAAATTCTTTCACATACAAATATTGTTTTTTGTTGTTGTCGATTATTGTTGTTGCTTAGTAAAATGAATAAACATAACAAAAACTCAAATAAATGTAGGAATAAAAGCGTAAGTGAATAAAATAATAAAACAGAAAAACTATAATTGTGCAACAGCGCGCGTAGAAAATGAAAATTGATGTTTATAAAATAATTATTGATAGCGCGATTTTATTTTTGTTGGTTTACAGTGACACAAAACAAATATTCGGACACGTTGAAAAAAAATTTTAATTAAGAATGCAAGTTTAATTTTTTTGGTTCTATCCAAAATATTGGGTAAATTTCATTTTTATGAGGATGATACTTCAGAAAGTCAATATTAACCTTTGTCGGGTGCCGACAATTTAATGGGGAAAATAGGGAAAATAGTTAAATAGTATTTTAAAAAGTCTAATTTTTATTAAGGTTTCATCTGTGTATTAGTTTTAATCATTTCAAAGCAATTAAAATAAAGTTTGGAATTCCGTTTTCTCAGAGAAATTTAATACGAAATACTAATTACCGCACGTTTTAAACGTTGCATAGTTCCGTTCAAAACAGTGGCAGTAAAAACGTAAAGAAGTAGATCTTAATTCTTTTGGCAAACAGAAACTTTTAGATATATATTCCTTAGATATACTAGATATGTATTGCTTATATTCTATACGATCTTCTAAATACTGTGATTATTAATTGACTTCGAAATTAAGCTAATATACTTTTTCCAACAAAATTGCGTTTAATCATAAGATCTGTGTTAAAAGTCGCCATAATATAAATCTAAACGCCATCACATCTACAAATTTGAATATTTGTAAAGCCTTCCAACAACACGGAATTTAGAGACCGCTTCTTAATAGATAAGACCCAACTTTCCTACTTCCCGAAAATTTTAGCTCCTTGCCGCTAGAAATAAAATTAAAGATTATAAAATTAAATTTCTGGAACACAGTCGAGCTATGTAAGATAAGCAATTGCTTAAGTGTTTATTATATAAAATTTTGGCTAGAAATAATAATCAAAACCAACTATTTACTCGTAACCTTATTGAATGATTTAGAAAAAAGAGGTAAGAGAAGATCAGCTGAAGACATAGCTGCACAATTTTTTATATGACTTAAAACAGCAAATTTTTGGGAAATTATGCATTTTGGCAGTTTTATCCATTCAAGACCTTTTACAATATGCCAAAAAGATGTTAGATGAAAGTTACGACTTAACATGCGGTTTAAACAAGACGGTGCAACTGAGCAATGCAATTACTGAGATCTGTTTCCACAACAAATTATCTCAAGAAAGTCGAAAGCCGCGCAGGTCACTAGATTTAATAGCTGGGACTGTTTTTCTGGGGATACCTAATGAACAAGGTTTATAACAAACTAAATAACATTAATTGAATATCGGTAGAAATGTGTAAACATGTAAAATGTGTAACTGTTATAAATAGATATCGTAATTGGGTAGCTGACATTGGCTGCCTTACTAATTCCCAATATTCAATAAAACATTTATCAGCATTATTTAAATTATTTAGTTTTTATTTTCCAAAAAGTTAAGTAAACTAAAATAAAATAGTAATCCGGCAACGAAAATGAATTTTACAATTAATTTTGTAGGACGACTTGGAATATGGCCAAAGGTTGAATATATACATTTGATTTCTTAATATATTTTAAGACAATCAAAGTAGGACTAAAAAATAAAATTAAGATCCCCTTAAAAAAACTCCGTAAGTATTTAGAATTATGACAAAAATTTAATGCTGATTTACCATAAAAATTTAGTTAATTGAATTTCTTATCGGATTAAAATCAATAGACATAATATGGTAAAAACTTCAGCTTCAGTAAAAAATGCACACGACAATAAGGTCAAGAATAAATATATTGTATTAAGCAAACACATATTAGCCGAGCATTCATTAGAATCCCCGAAAATTACAGTTGGCGCGAATTTTACTAAAGTTTTGAAGGAATGCGTAGGACGCACGACTTAGCGTTATGTTTCGTTATATCTGGTCAAAAATTAATTCGTCAGAGTATGGATAAGCTGATCGGTTTAGAGTAGAACTAAATTTTCTGCAAGTTCAATATGTAGGCATATATTACTATGCATACTGAATTTAAGAAAATACTGATTGTTTTTCTTGTTCAGATTACCCAAATCATATTTTACTTTCATCGTAATATACATACCATAGGATATTGAAGTAAATTTAGATTTTAGAACAACCTTACCAACACAACTTTGTGGAGTTTTGAAAAATAATATTCCTTTCGGATGAATAAACAGAATTCGTATTAATGGGCAGACAAAAGATCCACTAAAAATAACCTAATCCCATTTTGCTTGACCAATTCTATAACTTTACCAAAATCAATTAGAATCCTTATTCTATCCAATAAACCAAATTGGAGGAGCTGAAGGCAGGAAGAGCAAGAAAAAGCAGTTACCATTTTGTAATGATTTAATTTTGGTTTAGCTTAATGTATCAACGGTTGGTCGCCAAAAACGTATTGATGGTGCGACTTCGCGGAGCATAGTTTAATTCCGCGTATTTAAGAATTATAAATAGAAACAAATAGGCAGATCATAAACATGAGAAGGAACACTCAGTAACTAGACAATATAGAAGCTTCGATTATACAATTATTGGCTAGTTTAAATGATGTCAAACAAAGAAACCGAAAATTGGAGCATAAAGTTGATAAAACTAAATGTGCAGATGGTAGATCAATAAAACGGAATATTAATGCAGCATGAACAATTAAACCTAAGAATAATTATCGAAACAACATTGTTCGGGTTTTTTTAAATTAAATTTGCAACGGCGGTCAAGGGCGATCGACTAGATTATACATCTCACACATTCAAATAGGCCTGCCAATTATATGAAGGTAGGAACAGTCATGATTTTATTACCTGTATAAAACAACGTCCACTATGCAACAATTACTTTTGCGGTAGTGAATGTACAGTCTCATTTATTACCAAACCGCCAAAGAAGGTAAGGCACCCTGAATCCGAAATGACAGTGGCGGACTAGAATTAGTTATGTGACAGAGTAGACTTTGCATTTTGCAAAACTGAAGAGTACTATGAAAGATGCCAAGACGACTCTCGATCATACGGCGAGAGTCAAAAAGAGAATCAGAGTTGTCAAGTAATGAACGATTTTTCCATGACTCCCGTCTCTATTGCACAGAGCGTAATTGTTACGAAGCCGTAAGAGCTTAACGATAACAAGAAATATTGATGGCGAAAGTGGTACTGATTGCTTAGCAGCAACTAATCATTAATTTTTTCGATTTCAAAGCCGATAACTATACAGAGAAGAATTGGATTCTGTTTGAGATAAGCAGGCTTAAGTGGAGGGGAGGAGGATGTAGATAATAACTATCGAAAACTTTACGCTTCGTCATAATATTTACTGACTTCGTAGTAACATTTAGCCGTAGGCACTAAAAATATTGGTAAAGGTTCGTATAGACACACCTTAAATTTAATGTTTTGAATTGAACAAAACCAGTTCAATAGTTTATAAAATAATTATTAGTATTTCAATTTTTCTGAAGTTACAATAAACAAAACATTGTTAAGTAAAATAAAATAATGCAGGTATTTAATTTACGATGAAGTGATCCAAACCTTAATTCAGAAAGCTAATTTGTAACAATATCGAAACAAAAACAAAAATAAAATAATTAATTTCCAAAACCTCAGCTAAATTTCACAACTTTTGTAATTTTAACACAGTTTATAGTTGAATTTAAATCGTGCAGTATGTGAAATTACTGCAACCAAAGGCGAATTACACATCACCATCAGGATTTTAACAGATACATCAGGGTTAGCAGAAGTTAAAAAAATCAAGCAGCGGTATAACATCGAATTACACATACAACACTGTACAGAGACTCATCGACTACCGTATCATAAATCAGCTATCCTATCCTACTTAAAAGTACTTAAAAGTACCACCCTGGAATGTTGTACGATCACTATTTTCGATTTTCGAGTTAGTCTATGGCTCTTTTATACTAGTAAAGTTAGAGTCAACTTCACTTCTAAAATTACATATTTTCTATTGTGTTATCAGCTGCTCTCATGAAACATCATTCTATTTCTATTCCATGATTTCTTAAACTGCGTACTAGATTTATTTATTTAGCTTTCTTCATTAAGCATTAGTAGTAAGTACAAGTAAAAATTATGCTAATTAAATGAAAGAAAAGTTGCTACAACTGCACGCTCTTGTGTGAGCAGCCCCCACTCATAATGTAAAAACACTAGCGCTAAATTACGATTATCGTCGTCTTTGGTCTTTTTTATTTATTTTAATTATATTGTTGTATGATTCTAATAGAATAATATAAGATAGGACCCGGCATACTTAGTCCGAAACAACGAGAACATTTTAACGTCCAAATGCTTGTTATCTCAACTCAAAGTAAGTTGCTCAAAAACAGTTCAACTCAAAGTAAGTTGCTCAATATCCCCTATTTGGGGACCGCCACTTTTTTGTTCCGGTTTAGGTTAGCACAAAAACTTTGAAAAAAATTTATAGCGCGAATTCCGTGTTAAGACTTTGTCAGTTCAGTTTAGAAATTTAAATAGTCTGATTTTAATGATCGTCTCAAAAAATTTTAAAAAAGCCTGACAGCAATGAAATAGGAGCGAGTATCATCATTTTTGTATATAGGCAGGATCACCGACCGTTTCACCTGGCTAGATAATATATCCAATCAAATATACCATTACTCTTACTTAGGCAGCATTATTTTCATCACATTGGTCAAAGTCTAGATTCTGATCAAATAACAATTTGTTGCGGCTTTTCTATTAACTCAAATTTTAGCCATCAGAAACTCGCAGCCGTATTTGTGATATTTTACGAGGTCTTTGACCAGTATTATTCCTAAATCTCACAACTAAACTATAAGTTTGCAGCACCCAAGATTTTACAAAAAATTGGAAATAAGTGTCATTTGTCATTGTCACTTAATCAAAATCTATGTCCAGAAGACACATATAAAAATTAATAAAAGTTAACTCTTGTAATTATCAAAGCTAAAATTGTAAGCTCTGTGATTTAGTTGTGCTATTGAGACAAAAATGGAACTTTATTAATTTTCCATATAAATTTAATGCCGAACTTTTTCAGATAGTTTATTCACTTCAGACATTAATAGATGCCAAACCGAAATCTTTATATTCGACGCATATTAGTTTATGAATATTAGAGGCATCTGTTAGTGAATAGTATGAACTAACAGTCAATTTAGTTAGTTGAGCTATTTAGCAAAATAGTCGGTATGATATGAGAGGCACACATCATTACCAATCAAAAAACAAACAACATATTTTATGGTTGCTCTTTTGAGATTTCAGTCTTCACAATTAGGGAATGTACGAAAATGCAGCTTAAGTGTACTAATGGAGGAACAATGCGAAGGGCAATCAGCTTAATCGTTCTGGCCAAAATATTGTTCCAGTCAGGAGCATGAATCTCCCACGAATTTACAGGTTCTAAGAATCAAGCAGATGACTCGGCGTTGTTTGAAATTTTTATTCTAAGCCTATGGTCAGAGGAGCATTTCACTAGGACCTATTATGTGAAAGTTGGGCTAGGATATTTTCAAAGATCTTATTGAAACAGTTAGCCATCACCAAAGAAATTTAACCAATTACCAGTTTTTTATTACCTTAATACATGGTAAATTAATTAATATAGAAATGTAGTTCCGCCAGGTTAGTGGAAGTGAGGCCTCCAACTTTGTGTGGGCTTGATACCTTACTTTCAATTGACTCCTCCATATATAAGCAGTTATTAATGTGATTAGAGACAGTATTTTGGAAAAGATCGAAAGCTAAAGTGATTGTTTTCAAGTATCACTAAATAACTGTTCGTGATTTTATCAAAATGTTGAAGAGATAATAGAGCTGAAATTTATATGAACAGATTGAAATCGCAATATAAAACTTAACAGTTTAGACGAAATAGAATGGAAACTGGTTCATGAAAGATGAGTAGAAAGTCAAAACTAGTAATGGTACTAGATGCGCAACTAAATTTCCGGATGAAAAATGGAAAATTTAAGAAATATAAAAAATGGTGTATTCAAAGTATTGTCCATCGCTATCTACACATTTTTGCCATCTCTTTGGCAATACATGAATACCATGACGTTAAAACGACGCGTCTTTGAACCGAAACCATTAATCCAACCACTTGGAGCAGCGTAGCTCTGCAACTCATAGTACACGATTCGTTTCTGGTCCCACCAAACGCAGAGTATTGTTTTCTTACCGAAGCGATTTAGTCGTGTCGTCGATGTTGATGCTTCGCCAGGGGAAAGCCACGACTTTTTGCGTTTGGGATTCTTAAAAAAGATCCACTTCTCATCTCTCGTAACAATTCGATACAGGAAGCTCTTTCTTTCATGCCGTGAAAGCAAAATTTCGCAAAAACGCAAACGTTTGCAAATACCTTGGCGAATCGTGTTTAATGCCTCCGCAAGTTGATCTTGTGTTTGCGTATCATCTTCATCCAATAACGCTTGCAGCTCGGTGTCTTCAAATTTTTTTGGTATTCCGGAGCGCTTCTCTCGTCTCCTCAAGCAAATGACGTGCTTCATCAGCATTTCGTTTTCAAGTTGAAGCAGAAAAACAAATCTTCCTTCAAATGCTGTTTGTTTGGCACAAAATTAGAATATTTTGCGTTGTGATATATGCTGGTATTACAACTGGTTATCGTTAACCCCTGCCCACGCTATGAACAAAACACAACTTCTGATATAAATGACAACTAGATGTGTCGCTAGCACCATCTATGTGTGAAACCTGGAAATTTAGTTGCGCACCTGATATAACATCCCAGCCCTGCTAGTTATGCAACCTAGTTGTGATTTAGAAATACTGAGGTGGTTTACATCGTCATATTAAGCCCACAGACTACACATTATACGACCTAAACTGAATAGGTAACTAGGTTATCTATCCAGTTTAATTAGGTTGGTTTTTTGTTTGGACTGACCCAATTTAGGTCGATGAATTAATATGATGTAAACTACACAGACCTAAAGGGTTATTGGCATAAAATTTAGTTTTACGATTGTTAAGTCAAATTTAAAAATGGAAAATATGAATCGCGATGGGAACATAAGCAATAATTTTAGTTTTATTCAATGGATAGTGCACATAAGTGCAAATGCGACCTATAATTTTTGGGTTGTAGAAAAGTTACAACTCTGTCAAGAGATTACGAAGGTAGAGCTAACAAAAGAAGAAACTGGCAAGAAACTATGGTAAAAAACACACGGACGATATTCTGAAAACTGCAAAGGCAGCAGCAACAAATTGGAATATGCGCACACTACATCAATACGTGATAAGTTACTGGACCATTTTCAAACTTACCAACAATTACAAATATTAACAGGTAGGCAGATGGAAAGAACATACAGTGAACACGATGAAGCAGTCCAGCAATAAGCAGGAATTGAAAAGTGACATACCGAAGCTGAAGTACAACAAATGGGTCGGCATGTAATAATATACCAGCAAGGACTATTTAAATGCGACATAACTATAACTAAACTAATTTTATTTGCCCTCTCCTAAAATTTCCTTTGCTAGGTATGTTATTTTATAGTTACCTATCCGTTCCTATAACTGGGCAAGTTTACAAGAATATAATTAAATACCGGAAACAAAAGCCGTAAACGAAATTTTTATCGCAGGAGAAATCTCCTCCTACTTACCAATTTTTGATAAACTAGGTCTATTTAGTTTAGTTTTATAATTAAAATCAGTTTCATAACCGGCATGATATAAAAAATTCTTGGCAGAACAACGCAGTGAATTTTATTGTGAGTGCATTGAACTACCATCTAGCCATTAAATAATCTGTCTATGATTGTGTTGATAAAATTGCTTAAATGTGTTCGCGTACGAATAATTGTTTGTTTCACTGTATAAAATTTAAAATTTTATAATTTTGATAACAATAACTAAAAATATGTTTATTAAAACTTATATACCTATTTTTCGTCAACTAAATTCTTTTTCTTTTCCTTTTTTTGTTGTACGTATATACAGACACACAACACAAGTACAGTATTTTCGAAAGAAAACAAAAAAAATACAACGCAATACTTCAAGATTGTGTAATTAATGCAAATTTAATGTATCATTTCGTATGAAACATTTTTTTTTTTAATTTTTATGTTTCATTAGGATGAATACAAATCGAACAATATAAAAACAATTTAATAAAAAAAAGAACAACAAAACACAAATTATGTCAATTGTACTAAAAAAATCATATAATTATGATAAAATGATAAAGTCAATTGTCCATTTTATAAAAATAAAAACAATTTCGCTGTTATGTATTTTAAATGTCAAAAAGAATGATGATGAAAAAAAACATAATGATAATGTATGTAGTGTGATAAGGAAAAAAAATCCAATTGGATTGTTTATAGAGGGAAAAAAATTTTTTTGGTTTAGACAAATTCTAAAATAAAAAATAGAATTTGGTTTGATACCAAAAAAAAAACAATAAAAATTCCAACAAAACCTACCTTTGCTGTCGCATCAGATACTTCCCGCATAATCCTTTCAAAAGCAGCTGTTTCTTCTGCTTGTTTTTGAATTTGCAGCGCAATTTTTTCGCTAAATTTTCGCGGATTCGCCATAATTCAGATGATTTAATTAATTAATAGAACTTTACAATATTTTTTTTCTATGAACTATTCTTTTTGCTTGTTAATAATAAATTTTAGTTTCGATGTGATATAAACAAATTATCAATTTTTTTTATTTATATCAACTTTTTTTAACACCACATTGTATTCATTTCATTTTAACACACAGCACATTAAAAAAAACGAAACGAAAATAATCGAATCGAATAATTCTGTATTTTTTGTAATTATTCCATATAGATAATTCATATTACAAAAAAAAGCACAATAAAAACACTATCGATAAACCTTAAAACACACACACACGCATTGTATAACAAAAAATTTCAATATTTTTATTTTTATTAAATATTTTTTGGGATAGAAAACTATTTTAGAAAAGAAAATATTTTATTAAACTTTTTTTATTTGTAATAAAGATTTTGTTAGCACAGAACAAAAATATCAGTGGAGTGTTTTACGAGTCTAAAATCACGGCTGAAATTGGTGGTGTGGCTAGATGTGACTTATACCAATTGGGATTTTCCTTCGACGAATCGTATTGGATTTTTATGTGCGCTCGGAAATTACACATAAAGTGCGGAGAGAAATGTTTTGAGAACAACGCAAAACAAAATAAAGTTTACGATTTATTTGTTTTCTTATTGGATTTCAGGGTTGCACACCGACAAATAAATGCGTGACGAATCATTAATCCCAATTGGAATCGTATTGAATGCTAATTTGATTTTTATTTATGTTACATTATACGTCTAATTGGAAAGTGTGATATTCGGTTGAATCCTACTTTCCAGTTAGAATTGTATTAAATTCCAATTTGATTTTATTGATATTTTTATATACACGGTAAATTGGTTCCGCAGATTACCGGGTGAATCCGAAGAATTTCGTGTAAATTATAGTTAACAGAATTTAGCTCAATTTTTGTATATTTAACTTTATTAATTCTTTAGCTTTCGTGTAAATCGAAAATGCGATTTTTGTATGAAAAACCGTGTATTTTAACGTAAAATATATATAATAAATTAGAAATAACAAATAAAAACTTAAAATATATTTTTTTGTTTTTTCAAACCGTGCAAAAGCGAAATCGTGTAGAAAAAGACCCGTGTAAATCGGGGGATGGGGTAGTATACATATATACGGCCAAATTGAATTCAAATATAAAAAATACGGTTTGTATGTATGCAGGCCCAAATAACGTAAACACGAAAAAACACTTTCATACAAATGCTATGGAATTTTTTTTGGACAGTTTTATTCACTTTATTTGTTTGAAGTTATGAATGAAGTTTGTTTATTTATCTTTTCTCTTAGAATTTTACCATTTTCCGCTATAATATCTTTAATTTGGAGATCGCCGTATAATCTTACTATCCTACTCTTCATGCATATACAGTAACTATGCTCAACATATTTTATATAACGATCGTCAAAAGAAAGACATCATAGTGGAAAATGGTAAATTTCTAAATGAAAATTATCTTAAAAATAAAAAACAATTTACCAAAATTAAAGATAGATAAACAAAGTTCATGCTCAGGAGAATGAAAATTTATTTTTCTGCTGCATTTACGAGATATGAATAAATAAAGTTAAAAAACTTTTCAAAAAAAAATTCCATAGCATTTGTATGAAAGTGTTTTTTCGTGTTTACGTTATTTGGGCCTTCGTACATTCAAACCCCATATGCCCCACTGCATACAGTAAATATAGTATATTATAATTCAAATCAGATTCGTACGATTCTTATTTAAACTTAAATAATCTAATATGTACTCTTGTTTTCAAATGTAATACGCTAGCGAATTTGGGTCAGGTTGGAGTAGGCAGGTGTAACACCTATATTCTACTCTTCATTCTGTATATTCCGAACGTTCCAATACTGACATAAATCGTACTTCTAATCATTCTATGTATTCTGTTTTTTTTCGTTTCTTCTTTTATTTACATAGAATTTTCGGAACGCATCCTTTTTGTACTTCATCGAAACGTAGAATGAAAAGAATATTCTGTTTTAAAATGTCATGCTGTGACAGTGCGTATGCAAATAATTTAAATTTTTCTTTTTTGTTGAATAAAACAACATAATTTATATATCATATATATAATATATTTATATATAATCTATGACACAAGTAAATGTTGCCAAAATGAAAACAAATCGATGCTGTCAATAAAGTATGCTGTTTATTCTATTTATGTTAGGAAAACGATAGGATCTCTTAATTATAGTAGCAAACGAAAGAGCCATCAATTTCAAAATACACTGTTCGGTTAAAAATTCTGGGCCCTTGAATTATTAATGCATAACAACGCCAGACTCCACGTTGCAAACGTTGTCAGTAATTATTTTAATGAGGTGGGAATTGATCGAATTGTTTGAAATGCTCGCAGCCCAGAAACCTTAGATCATCTTCAATCAGCTCTGCAGGAAGAATGAGAAATTATACATTAGGAGTACATTGCAAACCTAGTGCATAGTATACCAAAAAGAATGCTAGATATGATCAGAGCTCGTGGAGGAAATACTCGATATTAGTACAAACCACTAAGATTGATTGTTGATTTTTATTTTAGGAAAGGCGAAGATATATCAATATCCGCTTTTCGGTAATTTCTTTATTTCATTTGTTTTGATCCTGAATTTACTTTTATTAAACAAAAACTGGTTCCGTTTATGGCGTTTGGCGCACATTATATTATTTCCTATAACCATAACTCGAATAATGCGAATAGTTAAGGACTAGACACACCAAGCGTTGACGGCGAGCGGCGTCATAATAATTATATACCAATTATTTATAAAAACATCACTAATTTTAGATTTTTAATAAAAAAATTTAATTTTAAGAAATTGTATCGAATGAAGTTGCATCCACTGCCGCGAAATTATGTTCCACACCACGTGGCCAAAAAAAGTTGTCTACGCCAACAAGCATATTAAAGAAATTCTCAAAATTATGCAACACAATAAAATCGCCCCACCGCTTTTGCTGTGAATATGCGCGCATATACGCATCGACTTGTATGTTGTGTCTAGTCTTTTACCGTAAATATAAATATTTACTGAAAAGATGTAGTATCCGCAAATTTTGACGATAATTGTAGGAAAGGAAAAAATATATAAACTTCTATAATATATCGAAAAAAATCATGTTACAGCATACGGCCCATGAATTAACAAAGCCTTTGTAAATGTGGCAAATTTCCTTTTGTGTGGTAGTGACATGCCAAATTTGCGAACTATAACGCGACTTTATGCTGCGAGGAATCTCAAAAACGACTACATCTACGGTCTACAGGACCATTGAGCCGTTTATTTTGAAAGTGGCATAAGTCACATTTTCAAAAATCAAGTTAATGATAAGATTAGTTAGTTACAATTTCGGTTTCTCTTATTGGCAAGATAAAGTTGGCATCAATATTTTTAACCATGTTAAAACACAAACCCTTAAATATCTCGATTTAAAAGCAAAGTGATTTATGCCAAAATTTGTTCAGCAATCGATTACGTTACCGCCGATCAATTCAAATCATATTATTATCAACCCGGTTAGATTATACAACTTGAAGTAGCAACTTAAAAGATTAAAAACTGGCAGGAGGATCACAAACATTATGTAAAGAAAAGGAAATTTAAACATGCCGCTATCCATATGCCTATAGTTGTTCCTAGTTGAAATGGATGAAACCGACATACATATGCGTCTATCAAATCGTTTTAAAAAAAAGACGAATCGTGTATTAATTATTTGTATGAAATTGCTGCCCAAGCAAAGAAATGTCAGTTTAGTATGACGGCTACTCAAAAATACATAATTAATGAAATTAGATGCACGGCGATGCGTCAAATTTTGTTAGCGAATAAATCCAGTAAATCAAAATTAGATAAACCGAAACCCTATGATGCAGCGATTAATAAACTGGAAAATGGAAGTGCATTATTACAGTTGCAGAACCAAGGAGTAGAATCAGTGGCGCCGAGATTCAACAGTGGAGAAAAGAAGAATGACATTAGTGTAAATAAAATACGTTGCTACAATTGTTTTAAAATGGGTCATCGTTTTATTAATTATCCAGCTCCACAAAGACGAGAAAGATGTAGATTCTGCACGCTGAGGATAGATATTTCGTGAAAATGAAAAAAATGACGTAACAGAAGCGCCACCTATTCAATTAATTCGTGATGAGATATTAATGAATCGCTCAATTAACGTGGATAACGACGTGCTGGAACGTATTGCCACTTAGATTCCTTCCAAAGGAAATTCGTCTAGATAAGTATAGAGGGACATCGTTCTACCGTGTCAATAACTCAAAATTAAAATTATATACACTTATAATTCAAATTGAAAAATTAATTGAAATTTTTATACCATTAGATTTCACGTTTTACCGCATGACACAATAACCTACGATTGCATCTTTGGACGAGCATTTTTAAAAGAACGTCGGTGAAGGGCTCGTAATCGTTGAACCATCCGAAGCGTTTATTGAAGCCGATCGATTAAAAGCATTCAATGAAATTTTGAATATTGATTTGAAGATGATTTTAAAATGTAAGGTAAATATAACGTTGGTCCTTATTTTAACAATGTTGCTCGAGATTGTGTTGAAAGTAAAACTATCGAAATGTTGAATGAGTTTTTGTGTTAGCCAAGTTCAGTTGAACCTGATTTTAAAACCGAGATGCGGATTGAAACTAAAAGTCAAAACCCGAGATTTTCGTATTTTGATCGGAATATAGTGAAAGAGATAGTCAATGATCGTTTGAGTAAAAATATCACTAGAACCGGTTGTATCGATTAAGCAATACGTGTCGTGTTGGTGTCTAAACCATGTCATGTTGGTTTTTCCATTATAAAACTTTTCCACATTCCAATCCACGCCGGATCGATTTCATTCATAACTCAAGATTGGCAATTTGAATTCTTAAATGCTTATTTGGAAGCCATTTCCTGTAGTTCTCCAAAAATATATTAATCAAATTTTTGGATCTCTAATTGATGACGGTTCCGTAGTGATTTATTTCGATGGTATTACATAACAGTCGAAGATCAATATGCCGTTTTAAAACGAATTATGGATTTAATGTTTGATAATTCCAAAATCATATTTTTTTAAACCTAAATTGGAATTTTTAGGATACGAGATTTCAAGCGACGGTATAAAACCGTCTTCGCGTCATGTCGAAGGCATTTAAGGGTTACCACTACCAATAAACGTGATTGAATTAAATCAGTTTTTGGGTTTTACGAGTTTCGCTGGTATTAATGGCGCACCTTCTTATAAGGAAAACATCCAGCTATATCAGTTATTCTCAAATCACTAATCGCCCACCAAAATAATATATGATTTAGGTTCGCCGTAAACATTTAACCGCACATTCTCGTAAATGACTCGACATATGAACGGTCCATCTCATAAATACTTAATCGTAAAACAAACCACACTATCAAATCCATGTTTAACCATATGGCAACTTAATCGTAAAATTATTATTTTTTTTAATGCTCGCGGTCTTTCATAGTAGAACGAAAACCAGTTTCTCAAATAATTTTAACATTCCTGAATTAATTTTATTATTTTTCTTGATTTATAACTACGTAATAGGAGCAGTTATCTGAATGATCAAGACACGAACAACTTAATATAAGAAAAATTTATCACAAATAGTACAGAACACAAGAAAATTATATAACTAGTAGCTTAGTACTCAATGGAGGTCGTAATCCTGAAATGAAGGAACAGAGGAAAATATTAAGGGAACTCCCTTTCAACTTAAAATGTTTATAAAAATTCTGAGTTGTATGACCGACAAAAAACGAATTAGCAGTAACTCTGGCCCTCTCTATATTGCCATCGTCTTTAGTTTCCACATCCTATTATTCATAGTCGGAGTATTATTTCCGATTCAAACGGATTCGTTATTAGAGAGTATGAATTATATCAGTTTTTGAAGGTGTTTCTATGCCTTCTCTATAGAGAGAAGTTCGGATGGTGCATTTTCACAGACAGCTATTGATTTTGTGGTTTCTGGTCAACGTTATCCATCCATTGGGGCATTTCCTTGGTACATTTTTGTGAACGAGGAACGTATAAAAGTTAAAAATGGCTTGGCGTTGATGATTTAATTATTCCAATTAGGTCGATGTTATCTAGATCATTGCTGATCTGCAGGTTCAATCACATTTTTCCTTCTTTAATAGGCCCTAATCTCATACGTACTAATTTGCGCCAAAAAATGGCATGCTTTGGCAGTGCCGTGATGTTATCATCCAAAACTCGCTACCAAAATTTACTGAAGGTCTTAACAGTCAGAGTTTTGTAAATCTTTAATTTTAGCGTAGAATGATCGGTAACCTGCTGCGATCCGCGAGGCTATGCTTGCAGAGTCTATGTTTACAGTGATAGCAAGACTTCTTTTAGAGATACCATATGTCGTCCGCGTAAGCGTAAACTTGGCTTGATTTTTAATATAAGCAGACGCGCTATGCTATGTTGAAAAGAATTTGGGCTATTGGTTCTATTTAACGCTCTGTAGCATTCACATCTCATGAAGGGATTTTGCCGCCTGCGCTATGGTTCACCAACTGCCTCGGAACATCACATGCTCTCTAAAGTTTTGACATCCTTTTATACGAAGACCCAGCGTCGTCTAGGCCATCCCCTATGACGTTTGTCGACTGGTTATTGATGAAACGATTTTCGTATAATTCGTTTTGATAGAGAGGTTTCAATGTGGTCCAGCCATCTAATTCGATTGGATTTAATGAATGCTATAGTAATTCAGTATAACGAGATCCTTAGTTTCGTAATTCATTCAATTAGAATGATCTTTCAAAAATAGATAGTTATCTGAAATCATTGGTGGCTAAGCTTCAACTTTCACATCCGAAAGTTAGCACATGTTTTTTCAGTGGTTTGTAAAGCGCTAGTTTACACGAACGTGAAAGGTATATTTGACTGTGCGTCGAAGACTCGATGTTCCAGGGATGCTCCAGGGTGTTGATAACAATTTTTTGTTGTTTTTGCTGTATTAAACTATCCTTGATATCATTTGACTTCAGGCCAAGAACGATATCATCCGTATATCTAAGAATTTGGTCTGACTTATTGCATATGCAACACGAAGTTTTAAAACTTTTCCGTATTATGTACTCGAACCAGATTAAATAGCACAGGCGTGACTGTAGCTCTCTGTCGCCACCCCTATTCCTGAATACGATACGAAAACGAAAGTACAAGATTATTATTCAATTGTAAATAAAAATCGTACGAATCTGATTCAATACAAATATGAATCTTGTATTTTCGTTTTCGTAACGTATTCAGGAATTGGGCCCACAACGAATTTTGTTCGAAATCCATGTATTGAGAGTTTTGCTGTTGTTTCATAAGCGGATTAGGAGTAAATATTAAATTTTATTATTATTTGCATCAAGCAATAATAAAATTCGTTTTGTACATCTAGTAAATTTGCGAAAAAACAGCAAAACTCTCAACTCTCATTTTTCGAACAAAATTCGTACTCGCGTGACCCAAAGGTTTTCGCGATTGATGGTATGATATGCCTGTTGAAAGTCTATGTAGAGTTGATGAATGGTAATATTGTACTACCAACATTTCTCCAAGATCATCCTCTACGTGTAACATTCATCAGTGGTTGATCGAGTGGGGCGAAACCACATTGAATGATTATGGCAAGTGCAAGCACACCTTACTCCTTTCACACGCTTGATGTTATTTCGAAAGTCTCTTATAGTTTGCCTTCTAATCGAATGATTTAGAGTTTAGACAACCTATTAATGGGGTTATTTTCTCCATAGTTTATGGAATGGTGTTCTAGTGCTAAAAACTCATGGTTTCGAAATGTTCTGCAAGTACATGAATTGATGTTTTCCAAAATGTATGTTGAATCAATGTGACCAAGCAAAACGTTACCAATCAAAGACGCGCCTAAGAGAAGTCGCCCATTTTCAAGCCTGCATATTTTGTAATCCGTGCATCTTGTTGAATACGGAGGTAACCGAGTCACATTTTCAAGGTATGATAAATTGTGGTCGTAATCCCAGTTGCTTTTCTTTAACAAGAAAATCAGAAATGGAGTAGTATGGATTCCAGACTGATACAGCGTATTCCAGTTGTGATCGAACGTAAGCGAAATAGAGTTAACATAAGGTTTGCATATCTTTAAATTCACCTGCCCATCTTTTAACAAATTCAAACATACCATTCGCTTTCGCAATACAATTTTCATTATGCCTATTAAAACTGGCATTTTCGACAAATGTAACACCTAACACCCCGATTACGCTAGTCGTGTACGTTTGTCGTTTCAAGTGACTCTTTTAATATGAAGCTGTAGTCGCCTGCCTAGTCAAATTATCTAATATGTTTATTATTGTAGCCACTTCAAACGAGAATCGGCGTATTTTATGTTTCTTCTGGTCACTTCAAAATTTTACACGACTCGAAATTACTGTTTTTAATTGTTTCTTTGGTCTCAAATCACTTATTGGCATAGCAACTGGCTAACTTTTCATACAAATAGCAAATTTTTACAGTCACTTGAAACGATAATCGACACGACTAGCCTAATCGGGGCGTAAACCTATAATCTCATTGCAATACTTTTTTGTTGACTTTGATTTCTTTTACGATGGAGACATGATTTTGCATTTCTTAATATTCAAATAAAGAGAGTTTCTATCACACCAATCACATAATCTATCGATGTCTTTTTGAAGTTTCTTCGTATTTAGTATTCTATTAAGTTCGAAAAACTTTAACGTTGTCAGCAAACATGAGGACGTTTGAGTTTTTGATTATCTCGGTTATTCGATCTATGAAAACAATAAATATCCAAGGCCCGATGTGTGATCCTTGGGGAACACCAGACGTAACTTTAGTAACGTTTGATGTCTCATTTCCCATTATTACAAATTGTCGCCGGTTTGATAGGTAAGACTTGAACCAATTTATGTAATCGAGTGAAAACACAAATGCGAATAGCATTAGATAGATAGATCCCTTCTAGCAATAGATTTCCTTTAGACTTTATTTCGCAGCTGAATAAGAAATACTACAGAATATAGGTGCCTGGATGTGCCTTATTTGTTTTTTTAATAAATGTTCAATGTTATCCACAACTGTACATTTTCATCCGGTAAATTCCCGTTCAATTTGTTTCTTTACAATTTCCATTATTCAATCTCATGCTCATCCGTTTGTTTTCACAATTCAAAATATAACGACTTCTTAAAGACAAGACATTCATTAGTAGACCTCAATGATTATATAACAACTCAATCAACCGAACTTTTGTGTAAAATTTTTTTCATACAAATCTATCTTTAAAATAGAACATCCAGCCATGTTGTAAAAGTAATTGTTCGATTCACTTATCTATAAAAACAATAAAGAAAATAACCCCGATAGTAACATGAAGAAACACGTCACATCACGAGAATTTTTTTTATTGTTTTAAATGTAAATCCGAGGTTAAAATGTTAAAATTTACTGTCTGCACATACATTCAAAATCAATATGCATTAATATATTCACATATATTTATTTAACAAATTAATTAAAAAAATAACAAAAGTTTTGTGAAAACTGTTTTGAATGTATGTAATTAAAGCACCCATCCCAACTTATTTTTATTCCTTGGACTGCATCATTTTACAATTTTGCATTTGTTTTCAATAGAGGCACTAATTTTTGTGTCAACATCAAATTTCCGGTGATTTTTAGTTTTCCCTTCATAAATGCTTGTTGCGGATTTAGGGAGCCGGTCGCTATATCAACCATATCCGCATCACTTACAGTTAACGTTGTATCGACTTTATCGGTAGATGGACCTTCGTATACTTTAAGATTTTTTAAATCCAATGCTACATAAACAAAAATAAATAATTAGGGAATATTTATTTATATTTTTGATTTTCTACTTACTCCATTCCTTTGCAACTTTTCCATTTTGCGTTATTTTATATGCAAATATGGCATTTATACTTTTAGCCTTTTCGGGATTTTCGGCTACTCCTTCTTTAATACGAGCAAAAACGGCGTCACTTTGAAGCGCTTCACCACTTGTTAAATTTATTTTAACCATTTTCAAATCGACGTACGACTCTAAAATGCGTATAAAAAGTTATTGATTAGCAATTCTAACCTATAAAACGAGAATTTGTCAAGTTTTATTAGTTTTTAGAGATTATATCATCTACTAATTTATGAATACGTTAATATTAATCTAATCTGACACTAATTCTTTATGTGAATAATTAATTTAATTTTTTATATTTGATAAAACCAAACCTTTGGTATCAAGTCTGACTGGCTATTGGCTAATAACAAACTTCAACTACTACTAAAGTTCTATAATAAACTGTAAATTATGTATATGTCAATTAATTGTCAATGTGTTTGTCTTACACAAATCGCAAGTCACAATGTTTGATTAGAAATCTAATATTTGAACATGGTAAAATATACATTTGTACATATTTTATGAACGCTTTTAAGTACTATTTCTAGTATCTAATCAATGGAATGGATATAAAATGCAAGCGATTTACGCTAGTTACGTAATTAACGAATTTGGAATGTACTAATTGTAATTTAATTATTTACAATATGCGTTTAGCTGTATACATTTCCATAAGGTCATTAAATCAGAAGTTGAACTTTGATTTCTTGATTTGAAACAAGAAAAATGAGGGGCGGCGGTATTACTAATTAACAATTCATGAATTTAGTAATGTAATCCTAGCTGTTCCCATCCTGTTACGGTGCGAAATTATTGAATCTATAAAAAATAAAAATGTACTCACGTGATAACACTTCCTTTCCAGTTTCCAAAGTTTTTGCACTAAAATGAATTCGATTGCCATTCTGCCACATATCGACTTGTAGGGTTTGTCCAGGAATAACTGGTTTTGCAAATCGAGCCTTAACTGCTTTAAATAGGGATGCATCGCTATTTGCGAAACGTTTTAGGACAAGTCGCAACGAAATTCCGAGCGTACAGAGACCATGCAAAATAGGAATCTTAAAACCAGCAATTGCTGAAAAATCAGGGTCGATATGTAATGGATTATAGTCACCGGATAGACGATAAATGGCGGCCTGATCTGCATTTGTTTTGTACACGGCCGAATAATCCGGTTTACGATTTGGAACTGGGAGGGCCGGTATAACGGCACTACTGGCTTCCCGTTTACCACCGAAATTACCAGCACCAACGACGAATACTGACGATTGGGTCCGAACTATGTGGTTTCCTTCTAGATCGTATGAATCATCTGCGATATAAAAAATCTAGTAAGGTTCATGTACCGAAAAATTAGTCTCGTTTACTTACAATTTGCTATAACAACGGCACCAGATTTCTTATCTAGCACTTCAACCACGCTGCCGACTGTATTTAATGTACCGTCTTGAGCTGGAGTATCAATAAATTCCAGATATTGTTCCCCGTGTAAAATATTGGCCAAATCAACATCTGTGTGGGTGATATGTTCAGCTACCAAACCGGATTCCATACTCAAAATTAGACCGGGTTGAATAAAGAAGGCTGGTAGATAGGTGAAATCCGGATGTCCTTCATACAACAATTTTAGATCTGATTTATCAGTTACAGAAGTTCCTACACCCAGCGCGTATAATATCAAATCTCTCGAGTTGTATGAGAAGTCGTCTGAAATGGTCCGCTTATTTGGATCGGTTGGATTTGCTTTTAGATGTTCGAGCTTAGCGAGTAGCTTCATAGAAGCTTCACCAATAGCATTAACATGTTCGGATTTAGACATGTCAGTTATTCTTCCCCAAATATCACGAACATTTTCGGGACTCACACTATCGCCGATGGAGGAGCGTAGTAAACTTCCCCGACCTCGTACATAATGGATTTTGGTCGCCCATCCAGCTGCGCTTTCAATCACTGCTCCGTTATCAGTACATGAATCGTGGCACATATAGACAACAACAGGTGCAATCAATTGGGGTTCTGGAATATAAAGAATATTTTTATTAGCCTATATTTCGTTATTCAAGTTATATCAAACCTACTTAATTCATTAAATAATACTTCTGGAATAATTCCCTCGGTAAGACGTGATGCCGCTGTTGGTACAATAACATTACAGTGAATATTATATTTGGAACCTTCGATCGCCATGGTGTTTGCAAGACCGACTAAGCCCATTTTAGCGGCACTGTAGTTAGCCTGTCCAAAATTACCATAAATTCCAGAATTACTGGAGGTCATAATAATACGGCCGAAATTTTGTTTCTTCATTACAGGAAATGCAGCTTGTGATGTCTTAAAGCTACCCTTCAAATGCACATCCTGAATAATATCCCAATCCTCGTCGGAAATCCGAAGAAAACTACGATCACGCAAAATTCCGGCATTGTTCACGAGAATATCGATTCGGCCGAATGCTTCAAGTGCGGTTTTCACAATTTTATCACCTTCCACAACCGAATTGTAATCAGCCACGGCAACTCCACCCTTGGCACGAATCTCATCCACTACAACATCAGCTGCACTTTGTGAATTTCCTTCCCCCTTCTTACTACCACCCAAATCATTTACAACCACTTTAGCACCTCGTGACGCGAACAGTAGCGCATATTCCCGTCCTAAACCAGCACCAGCGCCTGTCACCACAGCAACTTTTCCATCAAATCGTAGTTCCGCCATTGTAAATTTCAAACACAACTTAAACCTTTTCAGGTATTTTAACACTGGTATTCTAAAATGAATTGTAGAAAAATGAAAGTTTAATGTTTTATATCAAAGAGTATAAAGTGCAATCAGAAAATCAGACGACGAGTCCCATAGGTCACTGATTACAGCAGCGATTTTTTCTGTTAGCACTATTTTTATACGATTTCACTTATTTTTCTGCGTTATCATTACAAGTACATAAATAAAGAAGTGTTATTATCTTATTTATTTATCATTCTGCTTTAATAATTAAGCAATAAAGCAACAACGAATACTTACAAGTAATGGTGTTAAGCAGCTTGAACAATATTCGACTGAAATCTGAATGAATAATTTTTTTATTTTTGTTTAATTTCTCTCCTATGCGTGTTGATGGGGCAAAATAACAAACCGGAATGTCAAAAACTCGATGAATAAATAATATTCCAATTGGATTATACCACATTCACAATATGAAGGGTGGTTTGACAGTGGAATTATAATAAAACAAACAGTGTATGTACTAAAGTTAACCCCATGTAGCGGGTAATGCTGGTTATCTTGAGTAGATAACAATTTGTCTGTGGTTGTTATCACACACAAAATGTGAATATGATTTATAACATGTTAGTCTAATATGAGAGAAATTTGTGTTAGTATCAAAATCTGAAATGGCCGTGGCATTGTTCTTATCTTTCATATATCTATAATAAAATATTGCATAATTACCATTAAAAATGGTTTTGTAAACCATTGAGGCATCAGCAAAAAGGTGGTCCTGTACGTAGAAGTGTTAATAATCCAGCGATTTAGGATTTTAGAGAGGCTTTTTTTACCAGAGACACTAATCAGAATCAATGAATTCGCTTGACAATGC
Organism: Nephrotoma guestfalica; assembly: GCA_963691935.1. Lineage (NCBI taxonomy): Eukaryota > Metazoa > Arthropoda > Insecta > Diptera > Tipulidae > Nephrotoma > Nephrotoma guestfalica. The sequence goes on along the minus strand of OY829915.1, from coordinate 232,322,662 downwards.
GCGCCACTACACAATCTCGAGAAGATAATTCGATAGAAAACTGTAAACAAAAACAAGTATTTCATTCCAAGCATCAAGAGCAACTAATCCCCGAACTGAACAAGTTGTTGCTTATTGCCAGAGATAAATTTGTAGGAGTAAGACCGTTAAGTATTCAACCAATCTACAGAAAATTGCACGGACAAATAGCAGTCGTTATGGCGGATGATGTAAATGAACAAAACTGTATGACCCCCTGTCAGAGTGCAGAACTTAAGGCAGTACTTAATAGACTGGAATGGAGCTATGCATTGCGAAGATGGTAGCAGTTACGAGCGAGATAAATTAAAGTTTCTTCATAATTCGGAATAATTGATCAAAATCATTGAGTTATCGTTGTTTAATAGCTCTGTACACGCTCTTTATTGCTGTTAGATTTCTAAAACTGTTTATGTATTTAAACCAGTGGTCTTCATCGAAACAATAAATTTCTTATGTAAAAAATTATACCTAAATTGGAGAAATAATGCTTTCAACTGCAAATTTTCATCTAGCTAAAATTAAATCATTATATAACTGCGACTGCTGTCACGACACTCGCGACGCTGTCATCAACTAATTTTTTTTAGAGTTTATTGGTGTAATTTTATGTTACATTACTTTTTAATTTATTTTTGTTCGTCCCACGAAATTGTTTTTCGAGTTAAACTTAAAACAGGACAAAGATTAAGGAGGGTACTTTAGTAGAATATGCTTGGGTTAGATAGACAATTTCCTTAAACTTATGTATTATTATGTATATTATTCAGCATGTTTTCAATTAAGAGCAAGCAATTCTAAGATAAAAAGTGTTTCACAACTTAAGTAATACTTATGCTACAGAATGTTTTGTTCGGAAAACTAGAGTCTATTAATTACACAATAAAAAGATTTTGTTAACTACCTTATATTTTAGAAAACTATCATATAATAAATAGCTTTAGCTATCTGCAACAATTCGTTGCCATTTTTAAAAGCATAGTGAACATTTATAAAAATAAATCCAAACTCCGCTATACAAAATACGAGTATATCAAGTAATCGAATTATAAGGAAAACAGGATAGGAACCAGTACATAATTTATCGATAAAAAATATTAATATAAAAAAATAATTTTTTAGGGGAAAAGGGAGAAAGCAAAGGTGGCTAGACATATTTTGGTTTTAAAGTTAACCATATCTTTCAAGAAAGATTATTTATTTAGTTTTGTTTTATAACCACCCAGTAAAATCAAAGGTCTGCTACAATTCTATTTGGAATTTTATGGCGCTTGGTTCATACCCAGTTTTTCATAGAAACATATCGTTAGCTAAGATAATTTTCTCTATAGTAAAATTGTTTGAGTCGATTGCTATGAAAAAATGTTATACCAAATATGAGAAATTATAGAAAAGACAAACGTCTCTGTTCATAAAATGTAAAACAAAAATTAGGCAAATAAATTGTAGGGGTTGCCATTATAAGCTCAATCTTTAGCGCAAGCTTAAACGTTTTACGCAGAAAAATTGGTAGCATCTGATACCTCATTATCTTTGGCTGATTGGCTATGATATTTCCAAGCTTAAACGTTTCACGCAGAAAAATTGGTAGCATCTGATACCTCATTATCTTTGGCTGATTGGCTATGATATTTCCAATACCTATTTTCTTTTAAAATTTGATTTCTTTTCAAGAAGAGCTTATTTTTCAAAGATGCTGTGTATGAAACAAAAACTAAATCATTTAAACAAGTAGATAATCGTTTGATCGTAGACGCTCTTAATTTGTTTTCTGTAAAAGTAAATATGAGGAGATCTTATAACACGACCCGGTCTTGTTCTTTAATAATTGTAATTCACATTGGTGTCTTGACAATTGTGTGAACAATTAGTATTATTTGGGAAATATTATAGATTGGTTAAAAATATTTTGAGAAGTATTTTGAATATTTGTGATTCGTGTAAACCTTCTAGAATTATTTTAGAATGATTACGTTTTTAAAAAACGTGTTTTATAGCACCGATATTCATTTGCTACACCATATATGATCTTGGTATATTATTATATTTTCATATTTCAACCATTGTTATCATAGCGGCATTTCACGGCCTATCAGGTTTCTTGTAACTTTTTATCAAGGCAGGTTCTGTGCTATTGTCGCTTCTGTATTTCAGGCATACATTGCAATTCCCAATGATTTTTGTTATAATGGTACTCATACCTGGCCAGAATTCCATTTACTTGATTCTTACAGCGTTTGATTCCAAAATGGCCCCCACTTTGGACCTCATTTTGGAAGGCCTGATACTTTTAAAGACAATACTATGTATTACAATGTAATGTCATGCATGTCGTCTTTTATGTAGAAATATATTGAGTTAAAGATTTTGTTAGACAACTCTTAATAGGCTATCCGCTTCTGCAATATGAAGTTATTGCCTGTAAAGAATTACCTTTCAACATTTCATTTAATATAGCAATTTACATTTTGTCGGGAATTACAACATTAATGGAAAATAAATTGACATAAAGAGTTATATTCTCAAAAAAATTCATATTCGACCTCCGGCAATGCAACGTATCTGCTATATACAATAAATGGACTGGTATGTAAGCGACATTAAGTTCGTTAGCTTGACAAATCATTCACAATCTCTGTAAAATCATCAGGACGATGTTTTGTTATATACCATATTAACGATTCCAAAGATTTGTATGGTCTTCCAGAGTACTCAAGCTAGATGTTCGATATTGTGACCAAGATGATTTCTAGTTAATTTCATGCCAAGTGATGCTTAGCTACTTCCGATTGATTCGGGCGAGTGCAGAAAATCTGCTGTCTAGTTTCCTAGAATACAGTGTATGATCGAGAGGCCAAAATGGGTCGTTTTGTTTTTTGTGGCCAGTTGTTTTAAAATACAATAGCAGCTACAAGTAAGTTAGCTTGTAAATAGTAGAAAACCGAACCTGCCAAAGATAGTAATATTTGGCTGCAATTTCGATTTTCCACTCTGGTTTTGTTTGAAAACCAATACTTTTAAATACTACATTTATTTTATACAAAATATATAATTTTATTATTTTTTGTATGAATACAAAATGTTTATTTATCGTTAATAATTTTGAATTAGTGACGATAAATTATTATTTTGAAGAAGTTTTGAAATTCTATAAATGTTCTTTATATAATTTAACTGATTACGTTATTTTTTATATTATTTGGGAGAAATAATCATCTTATCGCTACTCGTCCGAGAAAAAGTTTATCATTAGGAAAAATCCCCACATTGTTGAAACAAACTTGTAATGATTCACGCGAGGCACGTGGAAGAGATATATATAAGATTATCGATATACAACTTCACTATCAAGGCCAAGCAACCGTTGCTTGAGTGAGTACAGATTTGGATGATCGCATGGGAACAGCATTGAAAACTGTAAGGGGAAAATAAAATGAGATCGAAACCTTCCCACTCCTTCGGCTTGCCAGTATGTCTTCAGCAGTAATAGTGTGTCCTTTCCAGTATTTGTGGCACTTGGCTTAGAATTCAAGTTAACTTAAAAAATAATCAATTCTTGCACTACCACTGGTAGTAAACTTGCTTAGTTCAAATTACGGTTACTAAGTTGAAATTAGATAAGTTCACCGCATTTACTCAAATCAAAATTTCTCAATTATTTTAGTCTAGATAACGAGAAATAATCATTTTATTATTTTTAATTATTTCCAAGCTCAAGGTTTTGAGATAAACAGAAAATTATACATCGTTATCACTGCATGTGTAAACCATACTTTAACATTTTGTACTAAAATAAAATTAAACATTTGGCTAGGTGGGTTATAAACTAAACAATTTATGAAAACATTTGCCTCTTGGGCTTAATCAGATTTCTTTCCCACACATTTTTTTCGTATTGGAAAAATTTGGAACAGTTTGATTTCGACTTTCGTTTCGAGGCTTGTTCGGGTTGTTTAGTATATACTTGTTGATATAATTTTATTTTTTTATTACCAAAAAAATTACCATAATACAAAATTATAATTTTTATATTAATAAATTGTGTATTAAAAATAAAATACATTTAAATTGCCCGGCTAGGAATTAAATTCCAAAAATAACAAAGTGTGTATACGTTTCCGTGTGTGAATTTTTTCAGGTATATAAATTACATTTTGTGTATTACTTGTCTGGTTCAATTTAAAGGTCATAATTGTTAATACAAAATGACAAAAAATTAATGCACGAAATAAATTAGAATTTATATACCACTTCTTTCACTTTCTAATTGATTTTTGCTTAATTACCTATGGTGTTTACTTTTACGCGTTTTACTTTCAGAAAATTGTAAAAAAATGTTAACATTGCCAAAAGTGAATTTGGATGAGCCGCGATTCGATCAGAGCACTTATATGAATCGGGCCAAACATTTTCTCATCGTAACGAATCCATTGAATGCGTTCGCAACCAATGAGTCATTGGAGCGGGCGGCTAGAATTGTTCGGGATTACAAGTAAGTCAAAAATGTATATATTGATTACGATACAACCATTTACTTTTAACACTATGCGCTGCAGTTACTTGGCGAAACACATTACACTTATTAAACAGCCATTTGATAAAATTTTTATTTTACCGAGTTTATTTAATTGGGGGCGAAGATTGTAGACTTGATCTTTACCACAGTTTTGTTGACTGTATATGACTCGATCTTATCGTCGCAGTTGAGTAATTTTTTTGATAAGAGTTTCCGATTTTCTTATTAAAATAAATCATTTCTTTCTGTAGCTTGGCGGACCCATGTTATTACTGTTGTAATACGGGAATCAAATGTTTATACTCTGAGGCAAATTCTACACCAAGTTTTATTACTTGTTATGTAATTGATGTGTATTGTATAAGCGAATCGGTATTTACACAGAATACAAACAGGCATTCTTTACATGATTTTTGTATGGAACAATTTCGACCGATTTTTTTTAGGTAATTTCGTTTTGCTCCACTTAAGCGTATTTACTTTATAATATATGGTATTTGCTTTATTCAGTTTGAGTCAGAGTTCGATCAGGTTCTGAAAATCGTATTTTTTGAATCCCTGAATTTTCTGAGTAGGTAAACTATTTTAAAGCCGTCTTTTTCGTTAGGCAAAAGACATGCTAAGCACAAAGGGAAAAGGCCCGGTGCCTTGGATTTTAATGGACTCTGCCTCTATTTTAGAGAGATTTTATTCCGCTCATGGTTTTGTGTCGTGTGGTTGGAGTGCTTAGAAACTTGGTTTAGGGTATGTATTAAGCAATATCCTCTTATTTTGAGTTTTCAAAATATCTTGGCCCTGGAAAAACCAATGCCCAGGTTTCTTTAATTAAATTATTCTTATTATCTATATTTTATTTACTTCTAAATTTAAATTGACCGAATGAAATAAGGTCCAAAGCGAAATTATTTTAGAAACGTTTTAATCTTTTAACATCATTAGAAATGTTGGGCTGGATCTGACACAATAAATTCCAAATCAAGGCCTTGATGTTGTAGAAGCGATTAATTTACGCTAGTTTTGAAATTGTATAGAACAGCCTATATTTTATAGAAATTTCAAATAAGATGTTTCAAAGAGATTTTGGAATTATCAAGCGTTATCGTTTAACTTTAAGGTTCAATGAAATAGACAGAGCTGATACGAGATTATAGTGGTCTGAAAGCGGGATTTTTATTGAAAGTTAGAGAATGGCGAGACATTTGTGCAAAGTAGCTAAATGATGAAAAAAGAAAAGAATCGATCGACGACCTCTCCTTGAAGAAGCCAATGCCAATACAAACTTCTGCCAGTTTTGTTAAACTAGAGTTTCAAAAAGTATTGTTTTAGTCATTTCGTTAGTGTCGTTAGTCATTTCGACGCTTAAATCAGGAAATTAAAAATAATTAGCCTTTGTGCGATCGTTCTTTTTGAGTCTCAGAAAAAATTAAATTGATGTAGTCAAGTAGTCAATTAAGAATGAACAGATGGGATTATTATTTCTAAATTGATCAAAGTAATAATGCCCCGGGAAACACATATGGTCGACAACGGCTTGTTCTTCTGACGAACTTCTGGCATCTTTAGTGTCGTTAATCGACGGGAGGGAGCAAGAGGAATGGGAATTATCAAGTTGTAATCTAACTCCTCCTCTGATTCGTATAAAAAAAAATGTCTAAAATTCCTTTTATGAACTAAACTAGTAGAATTTGTTTAGTTCAACTTGAAGTGTCAGTTTCAATCTTTTGTAAGCGAATGACACTTCATATTGTGGTTTTCTGTTAGTCAAAAAACGGCAAAAAACTATGAACATCAAAAAATTTGTTCTATTCGACAGAAAAAATAATTTTTTTTATGTACATCAATTTAAAAAAATGTACATTTTTTCGTAAATTTTTTTTGATGGACCAATACCAATACGAAAAGAAACGTCAATTTTTTTAGAAACGTTAATTGGTGTGGTTATTATATACATATATTCAACTATATGTATATAAATATTTTAATCTTTCATTAATAAATATTCCGTATAGTGGAGTGCACATTTGATGCGGTTTTTTCATGACTTCTCCAAACTTCAAATAAACAATAAAATCCTGTTTAATATTTCCAATACATACATAAACCACATCAAATTTGTTTTTTTTTGTTAATTACTTATAAAAAATGTACATTTTTTTAATTTTTTTTGATGTGACTAATTCCAACTTTTGTAGGTGTAAATTTCTGTTGAAACATCATATTGGATGTGGTTTGGTTTGGTGATAGACGTAAAATTTTTGATTTTTAATAATTAATAAAGATATAAAATAGTGGAAATTAGAAAAGGACTTTAATGTAAAGTGGTCTGGACTTCAAGTCGAGATCAGGTATAGGTGTGTGTGTTATGAAGCGGACAATAAAACCTATGACAATAACAAAACTAGCCGTGCGGTTTATTCTGAATCAAGTTACGAGTTTACATTTCTATAAATATATTAAATTTAACTTTAATTTTTTATTAAATAAATTTTTTGAATTAAATTGAACTTAACGATATTTTCTTTATTAAAGTACCTCTGCAATCGTGCTCCGTTTTATTTCTCCTAAGTGTTTTAATCTTGCTTCTGATACATCTTCCATATTTTTCATCCACCCCGCTCGTATTTATAGTTTCTGCTAAGATAGGTTCAGCAGGAACTTCTTCCGTTTTAATTTCATTTCTACTCAAAAAAATCTAACCGAATGAGCTGACTAAACCTTTGTTTAAGTGACCCATCGAATTTAATATATAGGGTGTCACAATAACCGGTTCAGATTTGACATATCGGTTATTTTGGCTCTGGCAACACTAATGTCATTCTTTCTTTGACAGAAACCCAGTATAGTAACCCAGCAATTGAAGCCCCGTGACCATTCGCTTCGATGATGGAATGGGGTGGGTTTTGTTGAAGCTTAAGTAACTGTGCTCTACCGCCAAAGGAAAGGATAATAAAAATTAGGGGAAAAAAATACGGAATGGAAAACTAACTTAGGCAACGATATGCATATATATATATATATAGGAAGGGCCAAATAATTTTTTTTTTAAACGTAATAAAACAAAAAGTTCTCAATATTTTTTCAAATTTATTTTTTCATTGTAAAGAACAATCCTTCCGATTAATTATGGAGTACTATTTCATTCAACTGACTGCCTCGACTGGCCTTGACGTACCCCATACGACCGGTTCAATTTTTGAGCACATTTTCGATGGTATGCGGCATTATGTCTTCAATGGCAATGTGAATATTGTTCTTGAGAGCGTCAATCGTTGCTGGTTTATCGGCGTAACACTTATCTTTGACGGCACCTCAAAGATAATAGTCCAACGGCGTCAAATCACAGCTCCGAGGCGGCCAAATCACATCAGCATTTCGGCTGATAATTCGATCTTCGAAGACAGTGCGCAAAAGATCAATTGAAAGGTGTGCTGTGTGGCACGGAGCGCCGTCTTGTTGAAACCAAATGTTGCCTATGTCCTCTTCTTCAAGTGCCGGAAACAAACAATTGTTTATCATGGCGCGGTAGCGCTCACCATTGACAACGGCGGCTCCTTGCACATTTTCAAAGAAAAATGGCCCAATGATGCCACCGGACCAAAATCCGCACCAAACAGTTACTCGTTGAGGATGCATCGGATTCTTTACGATCACGTGCGGGTTCTCCGTGCCCCAAATGCAACAATTCTGCTTGTTTACATAGCCGCCAAGATGGAAATGCGCCTCATCCGAAAAGATGATTTTTATGCCAACATTTTCGAATTGATGTTTCAATATTTCCCAGCGTTGTTCAAGCGAATACACAACCATTTTCGTTCAGCGGAAGGATAAAACTAACTTTCTGTCAAATCAGAAATGACATAACCCTTACCATACTCAAAAAACCGCTAGTTCAAAAAAACAAATGTATTTGCCCCACCCTGTATGTGTGTAGAATTTGCTAGCTACGCTTGTTGTTCCAGATATGTGTATGCTGAATGAATATCGGTGTCGAACTGTTGTGGTGGGGTCGGAATTGTCGAGGTGATATCTTCTTATCTTGGTTTTGCTGAAAAACATCAACGGGTTGGATGTGCTTTTCATTGTTCTTGCTGATTAAGGTAATCACAAACATTGGCCTATTTGCCTTCTGTGTCAAGAATAAATTAACGACAGAAATTATTCCAAAAAACTGTCTTTACTGCTTGTAGTTATTGAGTCGGTTGAATTGCAAAATACGTTAACACTTTTGTTTAGTGCTGACTGCTTAATTCCTTTTGCAATAATTTCATGAAAATCGAATTTAGAATTTTGGGAATTGGTATTTTTCAAATGTTTGGTGAATCATAATGAGTGATCGTAGTGCCATCAATAAATCGTCCAAATATGCAAAACAATAGAATGTGCTATTTTTTCAGCATATTCTTCAATCAGCAGTTTTTGTTATGCGGAAAATCCTAAAGACATAGTATGGGATTCGGTCTGAAATTTAACATTGTTGGGAGCATGGTAATCGCCTCAGGGTGTCCATTCACCAGACATACAAATCGTATAGTGTTTGCTTTGAAATATTGCTTGTTATTTATGTCCTTACTAGAAACACAAGTGCTTTTGTAGGGAGCGGTGTGGATTGAGACATCGGTGCTACCATCGGTGATAACTTGAAATTATGTAGTAATGAAGGAATCGGCGGTGGGTAGAAAATTTTTTTACACTAGATTGCAACTAGATAGTTCTAAGAAATACATCATTAACGTCGGCGCCGCCTTTGATCTTTAATCAGTTTTTAGTCCTATTTTATCTCCTGAAGCAAATTATAAATATTGGTATTTTAAGTTATGGCAACTTTCTCGAGGGTCTTATTATACTAACGATGATCCTTAAATGACTAGCGGTGCAATAATGGACGCATCAAGGAACGAACTGCTTGCAATGCAAGTTTGTTTTGCAAATAATAGTTTGACTCGTGTAGATCATTGTCTCCATATTCGTTGTTGGGGTTGTTGATGGATTGCTTAAAATAACAAACGTTGATTATAGTTGGTCTGTGATGCTTCTGTTCGTCACACATGACAACTTCCACGCGATTGAGTGTTTACAATGAACCTCTAAAAATATCGAATATTCTTATTTTTATAAACGCGACTCCACATGTTGTAAAAGCATTCGAGACAATAAACCTGATCCGAAACTCACTAATTTATGTGCTAACGAAAATTCGAACCTTCTCAAGGCCATGAGCGCTACTATGAGAGTATACATCGTTTTCGATTATCAAATCATTCTAAATCTTAATTTTGACTTTCAAGGTTAATCCGGTAACTGGTTCAACTTGCAACTTATATATGAAAAACTAGATTGCTGGTTCGGATCTTTATACACCTAAACCTGAAAAATGATTTGAAGAGCTAATCCTTATATCTTAAGTCTAATTTTAAGTTTAAAATTTTTAAGTACGCATCTCGATAATAACGACTCAGAATTATTATTACGTTGTACGTTACTTATTTAAGCAGATACACAATAAAACTAACCTTGCTGGGATTTTCGACAATTTCTTATCAGACTGCATAATGATACTCTCGTGATACAGAAAATTTGCGTGGGAATTTTGCACGTTTTATGATGATAAAATTAAATATACTCAAACATCGTAATCTGTGAACGAAGCGAATAGAAAATGCGTATAATTTGATATGTTGTGTTTAGATAAAATTGTACAAAAATTTTAATTGTAAACATGAATTTAATTTCTATTTCCAGAGCCGGTAAACCTACACCAGAATGTAAATCGGTTGACGATTTATGGAAAGCAAAATACTTATACGATTCAGCGTACCATCCAGAAACGGGGGAAAAAATGCTAATTATTGGCAGGATGTCGGCACAAGTGCCTATGAATATGATAATTACAGGGTGTAAGTAAAAAAATTGCGTTCCTGCTTTATATATATCTTTATTTATTTCATGTTTTTGTTTTTATTTTATACAAATAGAACAAAATTTTATCGATCGTCGAATATTAAGCTCTTTATAAAAACGAAAGTTTGTATCATAGCGCCAGTCTATGTTTTTGTATTTTAAGTTTGCTATTTTTGTATGTAGATTCCTGAGAATAATATTCTCTTTTCATTTTAAAAATTTGTTTGCCCCCACAATACTCAATTGGTATTCAATCGGATGATTAATGTTCTATGTAATGGGTGATCTAAAAAGAAAGATACACACACATTGCTAATCACCTCTAATCACAATTTAGTTTAATAATTTTATTAACACAATTACTTATTGATGATTAACACTGTTTAGTATTTGTTACGATATGATGCACAGATTTTTGATGTCTGGTCGATACTGGATTTAATAAATTTTACATTAATTATTTTTTTATCGTAATATTTGTTTAGGTATGATGACTTTTTATAAATTAACTCCAGCCGTTGTATTTTGGCAATGGTTCAATCAATCGTTCAATGCTGTTGTGAATTATACAAATCGTTCGGGAGCGTCTCCCATTTCTAAAGAACAATTATTTACGTCATATTGTTTGGCAACTGGTGGCGCACTTACGACTGCATTAACATTAAATCGTTTGGTTAAGGTAAGTTTTTTTTTTGTTTATTTTCTGTTAATTTTAGTTCCAACAAAATCATTTTTAAATTCAATCGCAGTATAGAAATTTTCTAGTTGTAAACCTGTATTATCATTACATTCCGAACTAGAACTTGTTGGGTTGGTCGGATTAAATTAAAAATGTTAGATAAAAAATACAATACAGCCAAGATGGATACTATAAAGGGTTCTTCAATAAGGACATCACAATTTTATATTTAAATAAAACACAGAATAATTGAGACATTGGGCTGAAATTCATTCCAGGTGCAGTACACATGTTACATTTAACCATCGAATTCGATCTCGTTCATATGACCACCACGAGCATGTTTGCAGCGATCGATTCTTTGGAGCTAAGTTTCCACGATTGTTTCACACGTATCGGCCGGAACGTTGGTAATTTTGCGTGCGATATTGTCCCTGAGTTCCTCTAACGTTGTTGGTTTGCTGGCATAAACCAACGACTAAACGTAACCCCATAAAAAGAAATCCAACAGCGTTAAGTCGCCTGAGTGAGATGGCCATTCGCCGGACCATTTCTCGAGATTACACGTTTACCGAATTTCCTCTTCAATAGATCAATTGTTTGACCAGCTGTGTGTCATGTGTCATCATCTGTTGCCAATTCTGGCAAAAAAAAGTCTTCCAGCATATAACACGATAGCGAACTTCATTGATCGTAGCGATTCAATCCTGCTTAAAATCCGCACCGTACGGACATTTTTTGTGGTTGTCATTGAATATCTTGAAGCGCATGTGGGTTTGTAGCAGTGCCCAATCGGAAAAATTTCAGTGCTTCAAATGATCAAAAGGCTTCAGTTCTTGAGTTAATTTGATCTTGTAAAGATGTAATCAAAGATCTTTACGCAAATTTCGCCACACTGATTTAAGATATTTCCCATCGATTTCAGAAGATATTAAAGAGTTATTACGAATAAACAACTTATTTTTTTTTTTCGATTTTTATGGCACACAAGATCTTTATTGGACTTACCCACACTACCTCAGTTATAACGAGTATGGCTTTTCATTATATTGGTATTGATAGAACGTTAATGTTGAGTCTAAAATTAATGCCCCTATTATGGTTCTCGCCTCACCATCGCTTCACCACTCTTTCGCCGTGATACTTAGATTCGTGTGAGCAATATTTTAGTATTATGGTTCTCACCTTTATTTTGGCGAGAGAGTATGTGTCGCCGCATTATTTTTGGTCGTTATTTGTTCTTGGTATTATGATTCTCGCCGTGAGAGCGATGTGAAAGAATGATGTGTAAAAAACGATCGCCTAAAATTTTTAGGTGATGAATGTGATGTAGTACGAATAAAGTTTTTGAAGGTTACAGGACAAATAAAAAATAATGGCACCAGCGATAATGTAAGTTTTTTTTTCAATAATTTTTACGCTTATAAATAATTTATAAGCTTATAAATAATTTATAATTTAATTTATTTATATATATATATATATATATATATATATATATATATATATATATATATATATATATATATATATATATATATATATATATATATATATATATATATATATTTATTTATATTTATATATATAATATATATATAAAATTGGTAAACAAATTATTTATAAGCGTAAAAATTATTGAAAAAAACTTACATTATCGCTGGTGCCATTATTTTTTATTTGTCCTGTAACCTTCAAAAACTTTATTCGTACTACATTACATTCATCACCTAAAAATTTTAGGCGATCGTTTTTTACACATCACTCTCTCACGGCGATAATCATAATACCAAAATATAAATACGGCGACTCATCGTCGCCTAGTGACGCGTAGGCGAAAACCATAATAGGGGCATAAAGCTTCTCTGGAATCGCTTAACATTTATGTTTTAAAATATTTAAAATCAAAATGTAATATTATTCCAAAATTGGCAGATATTGATTATGAATTGGAAATATATAAGTTACGGCTAAAGTACGAAACTGGTAATTGTGCGAATTAAATTAGAAGAACTGTTTAACTGGAGCCTAATTTATAAAATAAGAGTCCTAAATTTCTGCTAGGTTGAATGATAGTCGTCTTTTACGGGCACGCGGAAAATAACTGCGGTTCTCATTCCGCTTAGCCGCTTGTTAATAAATGAGACTACAGAGGAATCTATGATGTAGGAGAGGTCGAGAAAATACTACTACTAATATAACCCATATTTGTTTTTCTAAACATAACATATACTCGTACCTAAATAATATTATTAGAATAATCCTTAAAATTTTATTATTAAAGGCACGGTGTTGTGTGCAAATATCAATTAAGTTATGATCGATCGATAAACCGGGTTTGAGCCCGAACTGGTTCATAAAGATACATTTAAATCGGAACTGAATTGTAACGGAATTGGAAAGTTTGAATCGTAACTGCAAACCGGAACGTTATTAATTTTGGTTTGACCTCTGTTCACAGGTCATTCGAAATCACACCATCCCTAATCAAACTATCAATTATCATAGTATAATTGTTCAGAGGTATTTGTTCGTTTAAAAAATTTCTATGAGAGACCAAACGATCGCTATACAGCTTTTGGAACCGAAGAAAGTCCATGTTTGCCCTCGTCTACGTGACGACAAATACGCATGCCTTCCATCAACATTCATTGCTGATACACCATCTGAAAACGTTGTCTGCTACTTTATAGGAGTTATATTTTCTCTACTGAATGAGCCTTCAAAGTTATCATTAGTTCGTGCTTCAATTTGTTCCTATCTAAACAAAGGAGACATTGTTCTATCATTTTTTTAAATCACGTATTTATACGTATCGGTGATTCAAAAAGTTTGCCTTCCGTGTGCGTTTTCAACAACATTTACGTGGTGACCGAGAGAGGAGAGAGAATGGAAAGAAACCCATATTGTAATTTGAAACCATGACGTAATACAACAACAACATCTATAAAAGCTGACAATTTATTCATTTTCCAAGTCGATTTTCACGCAGTTTTAAGGGTTGTCTTATCGGTTTGAACTTTCCTCTAGAAAGCCCTAACGTAACACTTTTGTTTGTAAAACTTGGACACTACGTTTGGAATTCTAAAATTACCTTGTATGATTTAGCTTCGAATCAACAATCGGCGTATTCCTTTGTTTTTAGTGAGAGATCTTAAATATCATATAACATTTAGTGAGGCCTCACTAAAAACAGCAGGAATCTCAGTGTGCCGAATACGGCCCATACAACTTGAAACGATAATTTGAACCAAATTATTACCGCAAAATATAACAATACACTTTTAAAATAATTAATAGATACCATCGAGAATTCCAGAGTCAGAAACATTTTGATGTTTAGGTCTGAGCTAAATTAATTCAAAATACGGTTCTGTTCGAGTCCGGTTAGGATAATGATTATAGAGGGTGTTTCATTTCGAAGTATATAACTTTGAACTTAAATAAAACACAGAAAAATAATTTTTGATGGCCACGAGACTATGTGAAAGATAATTTTATGACATTAATGTTTGAATATGATTTCGGACATGTGGCGGCCGCGACTGGCGCATGCATGGCGTAATCTGGGGGTTCAATTTTCGATCGCTCTTCGCGCCATTTCTGGTTGTATTTCGGCAATGACGCGTCGAATGTTGGCTTCCAAGTGTTCAATAGTTTCTAGCTTATCAGCGTAGACAAGTGACTTCACATACTCCCAATGAAATACACGTCCATTCATCAGTCTGTAACGTTTTCACCAGCTTTTAAAAAAAAAACATGTCCTTCACTCCAAATGCGACAATTATGCTTGTTGACATAGCCATTCAACCGAAAATGAGCTTCATCATTGAAGAAAATTTTGTATGGAACGTTTGCATCGATGTCAATATTGGCTTCGACCCATTCACCGAATTCGCGGCGCGAACGATGGTCGTATGGTTTTAATTCCTGCACAAGTTGCATCTTGGAAGCATGTAAACCAAGATTCTCACACAAAATTATCCATAAAGATGTTGGGTCAAGTCCCAATTGTTGTGCACAATGACGAATCGATTGATTTGAATTTTCTTCAATACTACCCACTACAGCTGACACCACCTCCTAGATGCGCGCCATAAGGGTTCTTATGGGACGCGTATTATCATTTAGAGTAAACAAACAATTTGCAAACGTTGCTCTGGCGTGAGTCTATTCATTATGAAATGGCAAATCAAACTAACCAAAAATCAACTGTCAAATCGGCGGTCCCTGAAAAAAATGTAGCCAACTTAAAGTTATATACCTCGAGGTGTTTTATACCCTTTATTAACAATGATAAGTATTCAGCTGCAGCTCGGAACATTTCTATAGACCTTTTCTTTGTAATTTCGAAAATAATACTCATTTTAATGCATTTCGGTATTACATCTAGGAGCCGCATCGTTTCAATTTATTATAATTTAAAGATTTTTCTAACTAAATGATTATATCGATCGAATTTGAAAACGATTTGATTGGAACTAGATCCTCAAGTTTAAAGATGTTTATTCTATGCTTATAAAACGACTGCGACACACCTCCAACATTGTGTATTTGTCTATTTTTTTTTGTTTTCTGTAAAGTTCTATAAATAACATAAATATTTACTTATCTACGTAATAATCATGTGTGTTGTCTAAACTCTAATCGATAAACAAAAAAAAAATATATCAGTCAACACGCACGTCAATACAACCGCGAGGCATTTACACATCTTTAAAATTTTTGTACTAATTATAAATAATTAATAATGTTAATGTTGTCTAAATATATCCTACACATAGAATGCACCCCAAATTGTTGGCCGTTTAGTACCTCTAGCAGCTGTAGCCGCAGCAAATTGTATTAATATTCCATTAATGCGAATGCAGTTAGTATAAAATAAATTTAATTTAAATTAATTGAAAAATTGTATTAAACAAATGTTGCAAATAATCCGCCTTATCTTAGCTGTTCATTGCAATTTTACGCAATTGCTATCAAGATTGTTCAAAAGAAATTAAATTTTAAATACTTCCGCTTTAGATAAGACCGGTTTTCGTTCGTGATTTTGGTCATTTTAAAGATGAGGCGAAATGTTTTTTTAATACAATTTTTAGGCGTTTTGCCACGTACGATTAATAAACCAGATATACTTTATTACGGCGAGGAATTACATCAATCACGAAATCTTAACGTCAGAGATCAATACATTTTTGCGTGCTGCGATAATTTAGCCCAATTATGCTAAGTCATACTTGAATAAAGATGAAATCGAGTTTAGTTGTGTTTTGCGATCGAATGAATTAAAATATTTTTGTGTTATTATTGATATGGCCTTGAAACTATTTAAGTGGTTAAAGTTTTGTTTACAAGTAATAGTTTCATTTCCAAGTCATAAACAAATTTTAAATGTATGTTTATATTATGTTTATATGTCTTAAAATAATTTGCAATCAATTTTGAGTTTAAAGCAAAACGGACCAAAATTTGGGTAGGAACTAAGCGTAAATTTTATCGATAAAAAATCAATAAAATATCTATAAAATTCGAAATATGATTGTAGTAGGCCTTTGATTTTACTGGGTGATCAAAAACATAACTATATAAATAATATTTCTTGATAGATATGGTTCACTTGTAAACCAAAATAAATCTAGCGGCCTTTGCTTTCTCCAGTTTCTCCTAAAAAATAATTTTTTTATGTTGATATTTTTTAATCGATAAATTTTGTGCTTAGTTCTTATCCTGGCTTCGTTCTTTATTTCATATCCAATGTTAATTTTTCCTTCGCGTTTGTGACGAATAATTGACTCGTTCTCGAATAATGACTGATTAGTTGCAGAAGTAATTTTATTCCCTATATTAAGTTACCGTATTTAATCTGGTCAAACCTAGCAATAATGATAAACTCTTAAAAATAGAACAAATTTAATAAGCTTAAACGTGAAAGTGTCGAATATTTTGGGAAAGTGATATCATAAAATAAAAATAGTCAAATGTTAAACCCAAAGGTTTCACATTTCTTCTTTTAGAAAATAATATGAACTGACTCTCAAAATTTGATTATGAGAGATCGACTATGACCTCTTTGTTTCAGCTGATTTTTTCCCTCTTGGATGCAGAAACATTTCGTACGATTTCAGATCAGCGAACAGGTGTGTTTTCGTAGTGGAACAGCACTTTTTCCTTTTTAGTAAGAGGCCGTGTCCCTTTTTATTTCTCATTGAACGCGTCCAACAATAAATCTACAAGCATTATTCGCTTCGAATACCGCAAAAATCGAAGTTACGACCATTCCGGCCGATGGGACAGGTCATCTTTACCTTCTTCGGAATCACCGGGAGAAATCATTTGTTTTGACAAGCACTTGGTCTCTGGTTTATAGTAATAATGGATCCACGTTTCATCTACGATAACGATTCGGCGGAAAATTGCCTGCTGATTTCGCTTAAAGATATAGATCGAAACTCTGCTTCGAAGTTGACAAGCGTATTTGCTTGTTGTCCAATCGCAATCAAATAAAAAAATTTACGTCACATTCAAAAGTAATAAATTAAAACTAATTTTCATTATTGTGATCAATTTTGCGGCTCGTCTATAATTTTAATTTGATTTTTGGAATAGCCTCCTTTGGGTTTCAAACCTGCCGTAATTCTATTCGTGATGCTTCCTGTAGGTCGATTCTGCCTTTCTTATAGGAAAAAGGAATTAGGAAAGATTTTTCGTAGTATTTTTGCCGTACAAATTTTTTTTCCGGCGTACTATGGTAAGCAGTTGGTGTAAATTTTTTCATAAACAAAATTAAATTGGGAATATTATTCCTAGCCAATTTCGATAAGGAAAAAATATTTCCTAAATTATAAAAATTTAGATCAAACATAATTTCTCAGTAGGCCAAAAAATGATATTTGACCAAAATGCTATGTAAATGTTTTTCCTATTTCCGTTTCCTATATGAAAGCCAGAATCGATCTACTGCTCGTTTTCTTCCTGCTATTTTAATTGATTTCTGTGCTTTGTCTAAAAAACAAAATTTTCAAGAGAAGCCCCCCCCCCCCTTCCCCCCTAAAGCTCGCTCCAGAGATGCATTATAGCGAGGGTTAAGTTGGGATGGCCAACCAAACATTATGAACCCTTTATTCCCCCGCAGTTTTTTCCAAATTTTAGCAGTATACTTGGGGACCTCGCCTTATTGAAAAACAACGTCCTCAATTTTATACTGCCAATTTTTCGCGCTTCTAAGAAAATTTACTTCCAAAATTTGTATGTAGGAGCCCGATGTCATTCTTCATTATCATTATTTTTGATCTGACCAAAACCATGAGCCAAGTGAGAAACCGTTTAGGTTTTGCATTTTTTTACACAATTGAGCCGAGGTTCACATAGAGGAAGTGGTTTTATCGCTTTTAGTTAGTTTTTCATTCTGTTCCGGAATATCGCTCCTAGCAAGCACTAGCTGAGAGAATCGAAGAAATATTCGACCGATCAATATGTTAATCGGTGTTATGAAATTCGATTACTAAAAACTAGGATGAGATATATTTTTTAATTTATCTTTTAATCTGTTCTGGGGCCTAGGCACTTAACTCTTTCGCGGTTCCCTTTTCCCGTCCTTACCTTTTCTCCGGTTCCCAGCCATTCGAGGACGTACCGCTATAGGTCCGATTAATCATCTGCACATTACATAGCTCCATGCCAGCCTATAGTACTGGCATGCAAAACGGGTCGGCCTTGAATTCTGCACTCCGACAGGGGGTCATAGTTGTGTTCATTTTCATCACAGATCGTAATCTGACGATGAATAAACCCTTTTGCATCCCGATCCAAACGCCAAAGCTTTAATCTCTGTGCCATTTGATCGATGAGATATAATATTTGCGTCCCTTAAACAAAAAAATCTTATACGATTCTATTGGGTACAGAAAGTTGTTCCCAAAAATAAGTTAAACTACAACTTGTATTCCCAAAGCCTACCTAATTCGAGTAAAATAATCACCATACATAGGCTCAAGCTTTAACCTAAGTAGTTAAAATATTTAAACTGTTGAAAACTAACTACAACTTATAGGGTGCTTAACCAGACATACACAAACACAAGTTTATCTATTATTGCTCGGTTGAAAAAAATTAACTTCATACTATAATTCGAAAGCAACAGCTTCTGAAAATAATATTCGTCATGTTATTATAAAATCAAGAAAGATCATCATCTTCATTTAGGAAAGACCATTGAATGATAAGAATAAGTTCTTTCTTAATGTGACTTATAATGGGTTGGGGAAAAATAAATCCATTATTTTTTCACTAGATGGCTTTACTGGCATAATCTCATGATGTATTTGACTCAGTGGGCCATACTTATATTCGTTGGAAGGAGGGATTCATATAAATACTAAAAATATTATTTTGTCCTTGTTGTGATTGATCGATTCAGATGTGGGTTATAGCGTGTCAAGGATGGAGGTAAAGAAAGAGAAAATTCGCTATATTTTAGAATTTTGCTTTGATAAAGGGGAAAACGCAAGTCAGGCGGCTGCAATTGTGAATGATGTCTATGGTCCCGATACTGTCACAGCCAATCACGCGCAATATTAGTTTTGTTTCGATTTATTGGCCACCCACATTACTATTAAGGCGGTTGATTGAATGAAATTCCTAAAATTAATTCATCAAATGTCTTTCTTATATCTTAGACTACGAAGATTGGCCACTTTCATCGGAAGCTATAGCAGATCCTTTTCAGATTCTGCAAACATATCAGATGAGCAAACGAGAGAACTTATTTAAATCGTTCTTATTGAAGTTAATCAAATGTTAGTATAATAAGACCTCAGTTTGCAGAGCTGCGGAATAAAGCTCCATACTTTAGCAATAAAGTGCTAAATTGGTCCAACTTCGAGTAGTTCTATTCTACTTCTTCTATTGAATTCGATTAGCAACAGCAAGGTTTGTAAATAAAAGAAATCGACCACCGCCGAGACAACCGTCGTACGTTGATACGCCTTTATAATGTGTTATTTCAACTTATACCATTACGCACCTAGATTCTCAGGTAGAGAAAATCACAAAATAGGAGCCAAACTTTAGGCGTACTAACTTACTTCATTGTAAAACATATTTGGCTATTATAATCCAAAATTTCCCCCATATTTCACAATTTTGTTTCTTTATAAGAAATTTAACAATCATTTTAATCAGAACTTGTATCTTGTCCTTCCTACATTTTGTTCAATTTTATGGCCAGCTGAATGTGGCTTATTTCACCCGTCTTATTTGGACGCTTCAACGGAACTATAATTGGGTTACTTCACATCAGCTTATGGTGGAGTTCTGCTTATAATCGTGTAGAGATGAAGTTCTTATTTTAAAGTTTGCTTGAAGAATGATTAGATGGGGTTTTGGGCATCTTTAGTAATCAGCCAACAAAATAGGTACAACAATTCCAAATTGTGTGAACAATTGAACAAACAACATTTTAAATCTTATTATCGTACAAATTCCGACAATTAATAAACAATTAGTAAAGACAACTTCAGACAATTAGTAAAGTAAAATTTTCCACTTAATATATTTTCCGTAGAAATGCCTTCGGTAGTCGAATATCAAACTTGTTGTTATATGTTTGATAATGGCTTTTGATCCTTTCTGTGATTTAAGTTACAACTTCACCGTGTTCCCGCTTTATGTTGTCGTAATAACTTTCAAAGTATTTTAGGTTTTTTTTGTTTTACTCTTCCGTTTCCGTATTTATTTTCTAGTCGAGATCGGTAGGATTTTTCCATCATTCTTTCTAAACGTTTCAAGACAAGCAAATAAGTATTTACCTGTATTCATTTGTTTATTTAAGATATCATTGCTACAAATTACCTCAAGGAGCTCTACCGATATTTTTAGTAGTTTAATTTGGTTCTGAAAATTATTCTCCCATTATAAAAACGGTAGTCGTGAATCATTTCATTTATCTTGCATTTGGGTTACTTCCTATAGATTTTTGAATTATAATAAGCAAGGCATATAACGAAATACTGCTAGCAATTATGTTAAAGTATACAAAATCTGGATATGCAGAAGTTATCATATCTCTGGACTCGGACAACATATTGGTTTTTTAACGCTGGTTTATTCGTCGTAGACACGCACATAATTTACATTGGTTTTGTTTATCTAACCAATCAAAATATTTTACAGAGAATTGAAAAGTGGTGTAACCGTTTTAGATGATAAAGGTAATCCTCTCGGAGAAAGTGTTAAAGCAGCACAAAATGGAATTGCAGCAGTAACATTTAGTAGAATTGCAATGGCAATGCCTGGAATGAGTAAGTTCTTTTTTGTAGATTTTACATCAATTATACAAAATTAATTATTTTTATTTTTTTTCAGCATTGACTCCACTGCTGTCGGATTATTTGGATCGTAAAGGTTTATTCCGTCGTTTCCCGTGGGCAAATGCACCAATTCAAACTCTATTCTGTGGTTTATGTTTAACATTTGCCACCCCATTATGCTGTGCCCTATTTAGTCAAAAAGCTTCGATTAAAGTTAGTAGTCTAGAAAAAGAATTACAGGAATCAATTCGTAAAAAGAATCCCGACATTGAAGTCGTATACTTTAATAAAGGGCTGTAAGATGGCCCCTCGAAAGTTATGTAATACGCACGACTAGTCAATTTTGGACTGTGTATTACGTTCTAAAATAAAATCGTTCGTTATTGATATATAAATACTTATAATGTCGATTGCACCGCAAACCTAATGCAGAATTTGATAGATTAGGTTTCAAAAACAAAAAAAAATTCTCTATTTTTTATTAAGCAAATACTATTTTAATATATTTCTCTATTTAGTACCGCAATATAATTTCGGAATGTACACTTTATTGTTATATTGTTATTGTTTATGTTAAAAGTTTTTTATAGTTTTTTTGATTAGTTTTGTTGCTATATACCTACTTTATAAGAAAAAGACAATAATATTTAAAAGCAAATATAAAACTTGATGTACAAATCAAAGTAAGTTTTGTGGTGTTTTTATTTCACAAATGGATAAGTTCCCATCTTTTCGCGAATTAACGATAGGGGCTTAAAACGAAGATGGAGTATATTTAGCTAACATCGGATATACGGGCGGCGAGTGGCTAAGATAGATAATATGACAACAACTTCATCACCATCGCCAAGCAATTATTTAATGATGTAATGGAACGACAACCTACTGCCCCCCCCCCCCCCCCCCCTTCCCCCGGGCATGCCAGTATGCTTTGCTTAGTACAATGGACCAATCATTCATTAATCTGAAATGAAAATGATTACAGAAACGAATACTACAAGAAATAATACAAATCGGCACACACAAATGATCCTCGGGTTTCGTAGATGGACTCGAATCGGAAATTGGAACATCAGAAACTCTTAACAGAAGCATCAAGGCTAGCATTATTAGGGAAAGAAATGAAACGTTAAAAATTCTCGGCTTCGGTGAAGTGAGATGGAAAAACAGTGGTGAAATAAACAGAAGCGAAAGAATAAGAAACCTGCATATTTTCTGGACGAGGTGACAGCCACCACTAAAGCAATAGTAAGAACTCACAATAGCCACAATAGTAAGAAGTCACGGAAATGTGGTATAATTCAAGAAGATTTCAATGCAAGAATGGACTCCGATCTGACAATTATAGAAGCGTTAGACTCTGTGCGACTCTGTGGCTCGTCGACTTCTGCGTCACAAACTTGCTATTCATAAGAGACATTAGATTTCCACACAAAACTACACATGGACATCACCTGAAGGTAAAACTAGTTACCAATAGATCGCGTAATGATCAACAAGAAGTTTCTCATCTCATTACAAGATGTCAGGGCAACGAGAGGTGTAGATATTCACAGTGACCATCAACAGGTTATATCACAGTTCCAAATTACACAGTTAACAGCCTGTCGTTGTAAACCGCATCAAATTGAAAAAAATTTAACACCAACAGATTAAAAGATGGCGACACAAGAAACACATTCTGCAAAGCGCTCAGCTCCTATGAATAGCTGGTTTGTGACGCAGAAGTAGATGAGCCGTTATTTAAACCAATGAAGAAGCAGCCATCTATGTAGATCAACAGTGGAAACAAATCGATGAAGCGTATATCGAAACAGCTACCAACACGCTCGGGCATCAAGAACACACGCAAATCCTGGACAGTG
This sequence comes from Nephrotoma guestfalica, assembly GCA_963691935.1. Classification (NCBI taxonomy): domain Eukaryota; kingdom Metazoa; phylum Arthropoda; class Insecta; order Diptera; family Tipulidae; genus Nephrotoma; species Nephrotoma guestfalica. Next base: position 232,299,379 of record OY829915.1, on the reverse strand, counting down.
GAAGATCTGTACTTGGAATAAAATCGAAGAACGCCAACAACTCAAGTTGCAAATGTGCCAACAAAACACGTTGGAGCTGAAACGTCAATACGAAGATACGGCAAGAGAAATCAAGAAAATGGCAAGCAGTGACCTTAGGCAATACGCTGAAAATATTCTCAAGGCAGCACAATAGGCTGCAGCAACCCGAAACATGCCTTAGGTGCTTCTGGCTGAACAACATAACAAATCTTGAACTGCTTAGGCAAAGGATTTAAGCAGTCATTGGGACCGAAATAAAAAAGCACAAGTGGAAATGGATTAACCACACACTGAGAAAGCTACCGACTGACAGAACAAGAAGCTCTCTATCTGGGAATGGAACCCAGAAGGTAAAAGGAAAGTCAGACACCCAGTTGTAATGTGAGGACGAACGATGCTAGCGGAAGAGAACAACTCAGTAAGTTATGGATGGAAATTAAAGCAATGACACCCCACAGAGTTTGATGGTCCAGCCTAATTGAAAATAAAAGAAAGAAAACTGCGCCTATAATACCATAATCAAAAGCCATTTAATAAGTTTGGCTATAACATAACTACTACGTGAATGGTAATAACCTAATCGTCAAAACACTAACATGCTGCGCGAGTTGGGAGTCACATTCTTTAATAGCACGATATCGTCAACTGGTACTGCTTTCAAACTTGAAAATAAAAGAATTCAAATGGCCGTCTCATCGTGTGTCATTCATGACCAAGCAAATACGCCAGCATGAGTAACAAATATTGGGCTAATAAGACATTTACTTCAAAAACAGCGCCATGCTACCGTTGCTTACATTAATACAAATCTGGGTGGCCTGTGTCTACCTGCACCTGTTGCCGTAAGATCGATTTATTTACTACTAGTATCCGCGCTCCATCCTCGGTGAGCAAACAATATGGTTTAAGTATTGAGTGATGGTACGAGAAGTAGGGTAGTAGGGTAATTAATTATTATCTTCTTTCTACTTGACACCAGAATTGGTTCGAACAGTTAAGGCGTCCTCTTGCAAGAAGCCAAAGATTTGCGGCGCTGCATCCCACGCCCTGTTGTCCTCAATTTCAGAATACATATTACAAATGATTGCTTTAAAATAAAATGATTCCTTATATTTAAAGAGTGGTGGCTTGGAACACAATGCTTCCAAAATTTCATTTCTGAACATGCAGCGCTATAAAACGTTATCTCATTAAAAAGTAGAAAAATTTAAAGAGATAAGAATCCACGCCTGGTATGCAGTAAGGCTTATCCAACAGCCTCAGAGTTTGGCTAAAATCCAATAGACCATAGACCAATCATTGAAGCCTAACATCACATTACAGAAACATCAATAAGGTGTCCAGACCTCTCCGTATGATGTAGCGCCAGCGAACATAATTACGCAAAAAGGTAACATTTTGGGGAATTTAAATTCTTGACTAGGTAAAAATAATTTGGTCTATGTAAACATCTAGGTACTTCAATGGAGGTGCTAATAATAAATTAGTTGTTGCAATCATGTTTAAATCTTCTGATAAATTCCTGAAGTGCAAATAATTAATGCTAATAAATCTATTTACAATTCTTACTTTCACTATTTGAACCGTTTCTGTTAGTTTCTGACCAATTGAAAATATCTTCTGAATACTGAACCAAAATGTGCTTCAGTTTTGATGGTCACACATTTCTACGTAAATAGTCCAAAAGACAAACTTAGTCCTCTAAAGCCCCTCGGAGGGATAGCTTAGGGGAACGCAGCGACATCCCTCGTTCCCATGAGAGCTAGATAAGCCGTTAGCGCTTTACAATTGCATTATTAGTTCCAGAAATTCCGCAAATTTCATTTCCCATACAGGAAGTTGGGCGAGTGATACTACGTTGTTCCTTATGCGTGAGCTACACAACATAAAATAGTCGAAAACAAGATTGAAAAATATTTAAACATGTATATGTTACGGTTAAAGCCCGAAATCGGAAAATGCCTAAATTTTTATTTTTTACATTCGATTTAAACGCCGCTTGTACGACGTTAACATGTTTTTTTACTAATACCCCCCTAGATCTCCGTAGTTTCATTTATTCTTCAACAGACTGCTAAGCGACATGAAGGACGCAATTAGCTCCCGCGAACCCGTGAGGGTTAGTGAAGACGTTAGTCCCTACTATTTCAAATGACTTCGCAATAGAAAAAAATAAAAAGTAGTCCGTGGGGTGAAGGGAGAATCATTTTGAGAATTAGGACTCACATTTCGAAGCAATAAAACAGATTTCTCAAAGTTTTATTCGGATATTTAAGGATTTCGAACTTTCATCGCAGATAGCGACAGAAGCGTCATAACGCTATTTTTGTATGGTAGGAAGCCGAAGGTAGAAAATTTTGTATATTTTAAATTCAAATAAACAATTACGATCTCATAATGAAGTTTTGACACTCTATTTTGCCAGAAAAATGTAATTAAGATAAAATCAGCCGTTATAATTTTATTCATTCTATTTAAAATTTAAGTTTCTTATGAAATATTTAAGGTAGGAAAAAAATTACTTGGTCACCTCATTGACAGTTCTGGTTAAATTTCTTTTCTGTGCCTTCAAAAACTGAGAGCAGCGCTGCATAAAAATTACGTAACCTATTTACAGATGAAAATCAAAATCTAGTTTTATTTAAAGTACTAATTAATTGTTTCAATTATGTTTAATTATTCTTCCAACCATTAAAGACTGTTTTGCGTTTATTACTGATCATCAAATAGTTAATGAACCACGTGTCGTGCGCCTTCACCTCATCGAGCGTGACATCTGTCGACATAATATACAATTATTATATATTACAGTTGACGGTTAAAAAAAATTACTTACGTGGGAAATCCTTCTTTAAGACATCAGTAATCCGATTTAAATTCGTCTTATAAATTGTTTTTAACCGTTGATACAAATTATGCTGATCCTCTTTCCAGCCGCCAGTATGTCCACCATTTTCTTCGAGAAATTTATCATACTCCTTCAAATCTTCGTTGAGAATTGGTTCACTAATTGCTTTCTTCATCACCTTCTTCTGCGACACAAAATATTTGGGAACATCCTTCAAAAAATCTGGGACTTCAGGAATCGATCCGTTGATATCGATGTACTCCGTTTTTAGCGTTTCCAATTTCATATTTACCGTTTTTATTAAATTCGCAATGTTGTTGTTAATCTCGATTACTCGATTTCGATACACAATCACATCCATGGTTTTGAGATTATCATGCATAATTTTCGCTTTGAAATCGGAAATTTCGTTTAGCAACGATTTCGATTCCGCTTGCAAATCACTTTTGAACGTAGCAAACTTCACCGCGTTGTCCAACTCGAGCAGTTCGATCTCTTTCAGCAAATCTTTTTCGATTTTATCGTTTTCGGTAAGATGGAGAGGTGCAAATAAAGTTTGGGATTTTTCCAAAAAATACTGTTGAGATTTTAAACGCGTTATTTCACATACCATTGATGTGGGCGTTGGAGTTTTCTTGATTCGTGTACACATTTTCCGGATAATCAAAGTTTTAAGTTAAAAATCAAAAATAAATGTTTATTTATGTTTGGGTAATTCGATTATATCCGAAATATTAATACCTAAATTTGGATTCCACTATGTGGAATATAGCCCGAGAAACAAAAATTTGGAACGCAACTGTCAAAATTTTAAAGTGGGATAGAAAATTGTAGGCCCTGATTACATAAAAGTCGTTCAGTTCATTTTTGTTGAAACGAAGTTTTTCTTGTGTCACTGAAAAAGGCAGAACGATTATACAAGAGTAAAAAATTAATTTTTCGGTAAGTGAAAATTCACTAGATTATGTGCAAGTATTCAGGTTGTAATTAGCTAATTGTATTAATGAAGTTATTTTCTTTGGGGACTCAGGAAAATGGCTGCTCGTCGTATCACAAAAACATCCATTAATTGGTCTGCTTTAGCCGAACGTGTTCCATCAAATCAGCGCACCAATTTTACTGCTTTCAAAACGAAGAGCGATAAATATTTACGCAGCGTAATGGCCAATCCAGAATCACCACCAACAATTGATTGGGCATTCTACAAAACTCGTATTACCGTGCCTGGATTGGTTGATACGTTCCAAAAACATTATGATGCATTAAAGGTACCATATCCAGCTGATACCGTATCGGCTAAGATCGATGAACAAGGTAAACAAGCTAAAAATGAAGTTGACAAATATGTCAGGGAATCCAAGGACCGCATCACATCGTACCAAAAGGAAATTCAATATTTGCAATCGTTGTTGCCATACGATCAAATGACCATGGAGGATTATCGCGATTCATTCCCAGAAGATGCTTTAGACCCAATTAATAGACCAACATATTGGCCACATACACCCGAGGAGCAAGCAGGTTATAAGCCAGCTGATCAAGTAGCACCACCATCCCATTAATCGGTGCTTTGGCTTTGGTAAGCAGAGGTTATTCATTTGCGAAATGTACTAAAACTTTGTTTCAGCAATTTAGGAAAGAATAAAATGTAATTTTAAAACGAACAAATCTAGTGTTTCAAATTACTAAAGTGATCTGTGGTTGTACATTCGCTTTAGCACAAGTTAGCCGAAATCATATTTTGTGACACAAGTTCGTCAAAAATCAAAATATTTTTGATCGACATTTAGGCGACGGTATTGAATCAAAGGATGATCGTTATTCGTTAGTAGGGATTGGTACTTAAAAAAAAGCTAACTGATACATTTAACCAGTGTTATGGGTGATAGTCCAGCACTGATGCATCGCTAAACCAGCTGTAGCTTGCGTGTGAATATTAATGAGTAAGCAACAAAATATTTACATACGTGCAGTTGGAATCGCGGGCCTAATCTGATATGCAACCTTAGATACCCAAGTACCTATTATGATATTTCAGAATTGTCGTTTTAATGGCGTAAATTATCATACACTGCCGAGCCTAACTGCAGTCTGCACTACAAACTATTTTGCAGTAAAGTCGGATCACACAAAAAGAAAACATAACGTTACAAGCCAAACTGAACTTGTTATTTAGGTAAGTTTCAAATTTCTATGACTAATTATCGTAAAATGTAATTGCGGTCTTATTACTCGATGGATAAACAGTCCATCAGAGTCAAATGGTTAATCAGACTCACATATCAAGTAATAATTGTTGCAAGGTCTTTACATAAAAGTAGTCGGTCACAGAGCGCTACAGTAAAATTTTTAATTATAATTTCATAATTGATCAACTTGAAACAACTTGTAATGAAATAAATTGATCCGACCGAAAACCGTTACGTATAATGTGTGTATTTTTCTATCTATCTTCATCTATCACCTTTTTCGAGCTCTTTCAGTGAGAGAAATAGTATGGAGATAGACAAAACTATTCAATGATTAAAAAAATTACATGGATCTCTATTGGAGGAGATAGACACAATTTTTGGTACTTAGACAACGTTTAGTACGGTGGATTTGGTGTATGTACCGCAAATTCATATGAATTTATTTTCGTCGGGAAATGTCATGGATCGTGGCTATCGATTGCAATCGAAGAGCAAGCGCTGCAAACTACTGAAGAATGGAAACATTTATGCAGTAGGAGTTCGACGCGACAGGCTGTTTGAAATGTTGTTCAAAGTTGAGGAATCATTAGAGGTCGATGAGGCTATCGCAAATGTGGCAAACAAGAAAATTTCACTTCACTCATGGTATCAGAACGTTGCACACGTGACATTTTTTTTACGAAATAATGAAATCGATTGCGTCTACGACGATGTTCCGTGCATCTACGGAAAGTATCATCGGGGAAGTTATAAACTTTGTGAAGAGAAGTCAAAGGAATGTGCTAAAATTATTCTAGTGAACATTTGGCGGCCAATGCAAACGAATTCGATTGGCGGTTCGAGGTATTTTTTGGTTTTAAAGGACGATTTTGCACATTTTCGTTACGTATATTTTATGAAGGATCGTAATTCGAATGCAGCAAGAGAACGGACACAAGGTGCACAGTTTTTGATCATACAACGGAACAGAGTACGCCAATAAGGAATTGGAAAAGTTTTTCAATGAGATGACCATTAAGCATCAGTGAACTGTACCGTATACGGCGGAGCAGAATATGTGAAAGGCGAATGTGTGTGAAAAGGCGAAAATCGAACATTTGCGAATTTTCGGTCTTAGGTGTTTATGTACAGTCCAAAAAGGAGACGAGAAAATTGAGGTAGCTCGTGATGCCATTTTTCAACGTGACATAATGTATCATAGGTGTACGATGCTGTGACAACGCCAGCGCAACCACTCGAACGTGGTGCAATATGCGCTCTGGATAAGAAGAATATCATTGAACGACATTTGCGAAATTGTAAAAACATTACGGCGCGGCGATTAACGTGTTATACATCGGCAGAACATGTTGCCATGTTAGGAATCAGCAGAGAATCAAGGCGTATGTCCTTTGGATCAGCAGACATTTGGATGATCATGAACAGTAGGAGCAGGCAAGAAAGGAGGAGTAAGATTCGCTCATTAAAAATTACGTGGAACTGGGCGAAGCACACACAAACTAAAGGGGTCTACAAACTAAAGTAAAATTCAGATGCTCCAGTGTGGGGGTTCACACAGAAGTATGGCGTCGATTACCTAGAAACGTTTAACCGTGTGGTTAAGGTTACATCGATTCGAGCAATTTTAGTGATCGCGACATGACAACGAATAGAATTGCAGCAGTTCGACATAAAGACAGCTTTTCTGAACGGATATTTGGAGAAGAACGTTTATATGAGTCAATCGATCGAATACGACGATGGCAGTGGACGTGTGTGCAAGCAATCCAAGACCTTGTACGGATTGAAACAAGCCTCGCACTTCTGGAATAAAAAGTTTACGTCATTCATTAAAAAATTTGACTTTGTGGCGAGTGAGTTGGATTCATGTGTTTTTGTGAGTAATGCGAAGAATGGAATGATGATACTTGCGATTTATGTCGACGACGGTTTGAATGCAATGGAGAACGTGGAAACAATTTTACTGGCCATTGAACAGTTTGGTTGTATTTTTGACAGCGAACAAGACACACGTTGAAATAGATTTCTTCGTAAGAAATGAAATTTTATTTTACATGTCAGCATTTATTTTATTCATTCTACAGCGTATTGAACTGAACGTTGGAAAATTATCAGGATTAAGGTTAATTAAACAATTCAACATAATATGGCAATCCTTAATCGAATTCAGTAACTATCATAATGAAACTTTGTTTGTAGGATGGAATTGAGATTATTAGATTATTGTTGAGATTATTTTTTAAATCTCCAATGTAAAACAGCTGATAACTTTCTATATCTACCTATAGAAGGTAGCTACTTGGTTGCACGCGGCCAGGATCGAGAGATATCTTTGTTGCGCAATTTGGTAGTAAACGAAGCTTTATTATGCATATTCTATATACTCTTCACAGGCCCAGAAATCTGGAAGTGTTGGAATTTTTCTCGAGCTCTTTTGAGATTAGGAAACAATAATGCGAACTTAACCTTCCTCGTCTCGTTAGACCGTTTAAATGGGAAAATAACCCAACCTGCTCGAGATGACACTCTCTAGCAGAATTTAACGAATGAGGACAGAACATCAATAAAACATTTGGAAATCTAAGGTGTGACACATGCGTCGAGAGATGAATGGATAAGAGGGACACTTTGGTTGGCAATATCGGCACTCCGGATACATGACGCCCCTGGTTTCAAGATGCAATAGCAGAGGACTTTATTTCCTCATTAAATTTATAATGCAGATAATGACAATAAAAATCACAAGAGTACTGCTCGTTCAAATGCACCAATTCCGGAGCTCAAGTATTCTTTAGGTAGTGTCCTCGAGGGCCTGAATAACACTATGGGCTATGATACCTCTGTCAGCCCAGACTAGTCTAATACTAAAACCGTGGACATGTTCAGAAATATGTTCAGAACATGTTCAGAACTACCACGTAGATCCCGGGACTACCACGATCCCTCATAGATAAATTGACAAATTTAAAAGTAGAGGCTATAAAGCAAAAACGAAGGGGCGCGTGGTAGACAGATAATATGACCATATGAGAACAGCTTAAATAATAGTGATAATCGAAGTCACACCCAAAAGCAGTCTTCCCCTTCCATCAGCCCTGGGAGCCTGACTTAGGATTTAATGGACTAATCATACATTAATCCGGCAACAACATGATTTTATATAATCTCATTAATGAGGCCGGTAAATCCCTCTATGGGATGTATTGTCAGCAAGATAAATAAAATTAAGAAAAGACCCACGAGGCCACGTATATAAAACATTTGCGTCTTGGGTCTTTCTCAGGTTGATGCTCTCGATCGATGTTAAATTAAAATCAATGAGAAAACTGTTCAAATAAATGGCAAACGGGATACAAATCCTATCATGGCCGAAGGACCAAGGATAATAAATGGATCAAGTTCGTTGCAGGCTTAAGGTTCACCAAATTATCAACCAAAACTTTTCCGTAAGAATCGAGTCAAATGTAGTCAAGACCATATCATGAATGCAGTAGCTAGATTTCCCAAGGACGGTGTAATACCTCTTCGTCTACCTGTCTCTTCGTCTACCTGCCGCACTACAAAGCAGAAACGAGACGAATGAGCAAATAAACTGTCGGTTGTTGGTGCAAAACATGGGGCTACTTATAACGTGTGAAATGCTGCCGGGAAAGATAGGAAGGATAAATGGGTATTCACAATTAACCATCTATATTTGGCCTAAAATACTTGGCCTCTTAAAAACTCCAACTACAAAGCAAATTGGGGCTTTTCGGATCGGTGTAATTTCAAGGCGCAACAACAAGGCGCATCGGGTACGAACAAGACTACTACATGCTATCTCTGTCCTTAATACACATGGCCCCAGCATAGACAAGTTCTAGAAAAGATGTCAATACAGAATTAACTGCCTCTACCAAAACCCAATCTAAATTACAGCAACTGCTCACCTGTGTTGCCCCTTTCCATCGAAGTACTGGGACATAACACTTACACTTCAGCCTTGGAGCCGATTTTTATTTAATTTTTTTCCTATAAACAATTTATTTCCATAGTTTTAACCAGGCGTAACCAGGACGGCCAGGACGATTCCTGAAGACCAAGGCGAGGTGTGACGCGATTTTACATCATATTTGGAGAGCACAGACATGAAGCGAGATTCGTTTAGGGACGTGCTTATGATCCTACATTGTGGCCGTATAAAGTCTCTTGATTTGGCCTACGTTGTGGCATGTACGTTTAAAAATGAGATGTTGAAAAAGTGATGTGTGTGCAATCTAAGTACTCAGTTCCATTGTTTATGGGGTTGAAATCCGTTGTGCATAGGCGAAAACGATTGGTGCAGTACAAAAAACCAAACTCGATCATGTGCTTATTAAAGTTGCTATACTTTAACAGAGAATAACTCGAGGCGACTGTATAATCGATGATGTTTTGCCGATGGGCTCAAATAGAATGCTTCCAATAAATTCATTACTCTTACCGAGGTTGGTTCTTTCCTAGTATGAGATACGTAAAGAATCAATCAGGTCACGGGAACTCATTTACAAGAAAGTCGTCTAAACCAACCCAATAAGTCTTGTTTCCTGTAGAACAACAGGGAGCGAGCTTGTACTGAGATATCCGATTGAGAATTTCCTGTTGGCTCTCCGGACGATTTAAGCTGAATAACTCTTTGCCAAAATGTTCTATTTCCTTTTGTTTTGTTGGTGCCTGTCGTATCTGATTTTACAACTTAACTGTAAATAACTTACAGCTCGTATAACATCCTAACACCATACAAAATATTAATTACAGTTTTAAATATTTACTTATGAAAGTTGTTCTTTCTGCCTTTATACCATATACAATAAAATCTTACTGTTTGTAGTGACACTGCCTATCATAAACCAATTTACTTGTTGCTTGAGCTTTTTTATGTACTAAATGGCTTTTTTACTTTTATTTATTCTAACACGTTATAAAAGAAAATGGTGATAGATTTTCATGTCAAACGTGATGTGTAAACAGAAAAAAAACATTTTCATATTTCTATTCAAAAATTACGTTAGACTCTCACCCTCACCTCTGTCAACGTATAGGACGAGTGTGTATTACTAAACGTCACAGTGGGAAATTGAATACCTCTCGAAAATTTTGTTCGAAATAATTTCAAGAAAATTTGATAGTAGAAAGGCTACCGGGTGAAATGGGTTGAAATGATAAGGATCGTTGCTAAATGAAAATTAATTATAAAATAATTAATTTAGCATTGGTCACGCGGATGAAACGGGGTAATAAAAACAGGCACATCAATCAATTTTTAAACACAACTCCTCTGTAGTTCATACATTTTTCATTTCAAATTTCCATCATATGTAATTAAAAAATTTAATTAAACCTAACAATATAATTATAGATATTGTAACTATTTTTACGTTAACATGAATTCATAATTAGAAAATGTCTTTACACTATATAAAGTACTTAATCTGAAATGGAATTTGATCCACGTAATGGGGTTCAGCTGCCCAGCAGACCGTGTGTGCAATTATAGGACCGTGTGCAAAACAATTTGACTAGCCACCGGACTAATTACGTAAATACGTTCCGAATTGCCAATTTTTAGGTGCTTTAAACTTGTACCGACTAAATTAGCTCGTCTCCATGAAACATATACCACAGAGAAATCATTATCAGAGACCTAAACGAAATGAAAATTCATAGTTAAATCAAATTCTCGATGTCGTTACAAATGGAAAAATCTTTCTAGCGGATATTTATAGAAATGATTAGCTAAAACTCAAACCCTATTTTGGTGTATGTGCTCAATATACATATTTCTCGCTCAATATATTATTTCAATACGCGCACGTACATTTTACTTTAGTTTAGATCTCTGATAGTGATTTCTCTATGCCTATACCATAATTTGTTACACATTTATTAGAACAAATCCCGATTACATTTACCGTTTTTGAGGAACGAGTGGACGGTTTAGTTTACAACTAAACCTGCACTGTCAAAATTGTAATTTTTGATGTAGTTATCATATCGGGATGGTTCTTGGACCAAAATTTATTACTAATTTTTTTTCCTGTAACTCCAATTTAGGAGCATAGGACGTCTACTAGGCGGGACCATCTGACTCTATTGGGGGCTACAGCTTGTACCTTTTCCCATGATTTACCAAGTTGTTTCGCTTCAGCTAGCATTTTTCTCTTCCATTTCATCGCTGGTCCTCCTATTTTTATTTTCTCTTGCGGGTTCCACTCCAATGACATCCTCGTTATATCACTTGGTGATTTCCTCAGCATATGGCCAATCATCGCTACTTTCGTTTCTTTATTTCGGTCTCTATGCCTGACTGATTTGTTCTTCTAACTAATTTTTTCTGCATGTTTCCATGTCACACACCCATACAGTAGTACCGATTTCACACACGAGTTGAACATTCATATCTTGGTCTTGCGTAACAGGACAGAAGAGTTGCAGACTTTATCTAACATGCTGAATGTGTGTCTGGCTTTATTTAAGCGTTTGTTTATATCTCCCTCTGTCCCACCTATTTTCGATATCGTGCAACCAAGGTATACAAATTCATTTACATCTTCAATTTGTACTTTGTTGATGTGCATCGGTGTGGTTACATTTGTGTTGAGTTTTATCGCCTTGGTTTTACTGATGTTTTTCTTGAGACCAACTTCATTAGCTAGATCTGATAGATGTTGTACTTTCTGCTGCATGCCTAAGTATTTGTGTGTGAGCAGGCATATGTCACCTGCATATTTCAGATCCTTGAGTTTACATGTTATTCCCCATTGTATGTCATTAGGAGACGTTCCGCATTACATTATCCAATACGATCAGGAACAGCATTGGTGAGAGTACGTATCCTTGCCTTACTCCTCGAGTGTTGTAGTATTTGTCGCTTTGTTTGTCTTTATATTGAGCTCGGTTTCCAGCATCCCGATAGATTTCTTGTATAAGTTAAATCAATTTCTTTGGGATACCCATTTCACAAAGTGTCTGCCATATTGCGTTCGAAATCGACGAAAATCAGGTATAGTGGTGAACTCCATTCATTGGATTGTTCATTGATGATATACTAATTACATTGAACCGAATTACAACTCTTTGGTAACTCTTTGGACTATTCTTCACATTCAAAATTTTTCTATGCAATTACATGGATGCTCAATTGTTTCAAAAATTGATCTCGTCAGAGCGTATCATCTAATTCCAATTGACCCTGACGACATACATAAAACCGCGCAATTACCACACGATTTGGCTTATTTGAATTCGCCCGAATGCCATTTGGTGAAATCGTGAGAGATATCAATTTCGTTTTTGTATAGATTGACGACATTCTCGTAGCATTTAGAGACTTTGAATCAACAGTTACTCCATTTGGAACAACTCTTCCAAAAATTATCGAATAATGGCGTCAAAATTCACACAGCAACATGTGTGTCTGCGACAAAAAATCTTGACTTCCTCAGTCACAGAATCACACCTAATGGCATTCTGACGTCCAAAGGACGAATTAATGCAATTAGAGATGATTAATGCTGCACCTCGAACTGTTAAGTAAATTGTTGATATGGTAAACTACTATCACCGATTCATCCCAAAACTCGCAGAGGTACTTGCCCCTATTTTTCAAGACATCAAAACGCCTCAAAATTTTATTGTACTGAAGAATGTCACACTGCATTCCTTCAGCTCAAGATCAGCTTAGAAAATATTGCTCCCTTAGCAGATCCGATAAATGCAACAAAATATATCATCACCACAGCAATAGGCGCGGTCTTACAGTAATTAAATACAGAAACTTGGAAACCTCTTGGATTCTCCAATAAATTATCAGATGTCGCAAGAAAATATTCCGCATTTGAACGGGAATTGCTTGCAATCTTCCAAGCAGTTAAACAATTACGCCATTTTGTCGAAGGTCAGTAATTCACTATTTTCACCGACCACAAACGGCTAACTGACGCAATTTCAATTTTGTCTAACGCGGAACGAAATCCAATGCAAGCACGCCGTTTAGATTTTGTGTCTTAATTTACGTACGGACATAATTTCCGATTTAGAACTAGCAGACTGACTCTCTAGTTCTAAAAAATCGACGCTCTTCCAAATGGAAATTAGATAAATTTCCATTAGCTGATTTGATAGTTAATTGTGAAATAACTACAGGCAACAACCGCCCCGTATATTCCAGAGACATTACGTCGAACTATTTGCATAATATTTCAGATCCAATTGTAAGAGCAACATTTAAACTCGTCACTTCAAGATTTTTCTGGCCCAGTATAAACAAAGATATAACCCTGTGAGCGAAATCTTGTTTATCCTGCCAAAACGCAAAGTGCAACGTCACACCAAATCACCCCACTGGAATGGAATGTAAATATTGTTGGGCTTTCACCATCTAATGGATTCACATATATTTTAACCTGCGTTGATTGCTTTACGTGGTGGTCAGAAGCCTACTGCATAAAAGACATCTCTGCACCAACATTCGCAAAAATACTCGTCGAAAACTACATTTCTAGATTCGACGTACCGGTCAACATTACGACCGATCGAAGCACACAGTTCGAATCCAAACTATTCGTTGAGCTTATACAACGCGTAGGATCACATCGAAACGGAGTGTTTTCACAAATACCGTTAACTGGAGCTTAGAGATCCCTACCTGTTGAGAATCCGGGCAACAGTCAAAGACGACCTAAAATGTTCATCAGCAGAAGTGGTGTACGGTCAAACTATTAAATTACCTGGGGAATTCTTTCTGGAGCATCCACTTATATCCCAAATCACTACTGACACTGTGATTGATCAACTGCGCTCCACGATGAACAAACTCATCCCAACGGGCACGCGAAAAAATCAATCAAAACGACACTTGGTGTAGGGTGTGGGGTGGGTCACGCTAAATGGTGGCGGATGGGTCGGATGATCAGCCTGGCTGGGGACCCATCTAAAAATAATTGTTCAGTCCTGAACGGAGTCCTCTGGATACCTGGCGACCTCCAGTTGTATGTAGCCTTACCCGTGTATACGGATCTCTGTATACGGGCGGACCATCATTTTCTCCGATACTCGTGCAAACAAGTATGGAATCTAAAAAAGAAAAATAATTAAAGAAGTGGCCAGCACTTCTCAAATGCTGGTGAAGACGGGGGGTCTGTGACTCCAGCTGTCAGGGTGGCGAAAACTGGTTCCGAGGCTTGCAAGCCAGAAACTAGTGGTGGTGGAAAAAAGGAGAAAGTCATTCTCCTTCGGTTCGGAGATACAGGACGAGGCGTTCGGTCTTCCGTGTCTTGGAAAAACTGGCTAAAGTCCCGGAGGAGCAATGGACTGAAGATCGGAGGAAATCTATTAATTGGGCAAAGAGTTGCATAGCCGAGGAGAGCAATGCACGTAAGAAGGACCTTAGGTCTAAAAGACAGAGGTCTAGTGATGAGTAGCATGAAGGTCTGGATGCCGAGAGGAAACGGGAAAAAGGTCCACGTGCGGGACATTCGCCGAAGGGGCATAAGCTCTTCAGCGACATCGCGGTTGGTGTTTAACGCACTGAACCTAATTTTTCTGAAAGTCCTTGGACAACATCCGAGACCTCCGCCAATTTTTAGGGACGCGAGTTGGTATCAGCGACATCTGAAACTGACCGCATGTGCAGATCAAAGATCGGCCCTCTTGTACAGGAAGGCGATCGAGGAGTTAAGCGAGGTATGGCCAGAAGTGAGCTCAGGGCAGTTTCGAAGGAGGAGATAAACCTAGGACAATGGTCTGTTTTTCCACAGAGCCGGCTAACCTGGATGAATCCCTGAGGATTATCCAGATTTGTAATCCGGAGACGGAGGGGAGGATATTCTGGATTACAGCAGCATACATGGATCGGGAGAAAAGAGGGGATGCGAAAAGGAGGAAGGTGGGAGTTATACTAGGGTGTGACGCGAACTCGCATCATACCATCTGGGGTAGCTCGGACATCAATGACAGGGGTGAGTTACTTTTCGAATTTCTTTTAAGAACTAACCTCATTATTAGTAATATAGGTCGGGAACTCACCTTTGTTATTAGCAATAGACCTGCAGGAGGTTCTGGATGTTACTCTGGTCTCCGATTTTATTTCACCTATTATCAGGGAATGGAGGTTGGGGAAGGTGCATTCCTTCTCTGAGCATCGGCACCTAACGTTTAAGCTCAATCTCCAAATTACAATTCAGTGAGTGTTCAGAAATAACCGGAGCACCTTATGGCGCGCATATAGGGGAGTGTTGGAGAGCAGGATTCCATCTAGAGTCCCAGGATTCCCTGGCACGGGTAGTGATCTGGATTCAAGCTGAGGGGAAAGCGAAAACCTGTTTGGTGGACTTCGGCACTTGCGGAGTGCCAGAAAGTCTGTGATTCAGCTTTCAATAGAGCGAATAGATCAAGAGAAAGTCAAGTTTGTGACTTCTATAAAGAATGCCTCAGAGTATACAAAAGGGAAACAAGGAAGATCCAAAGGAATTCGTAGAGGCTTTTCTGTGATAGAATGGAAGGGATCTCGGATACCTCGCGCTTAAGAAAGATTCTCTCGACTAGTCCAGCTGTTCCAGGCTATCTGAAAAAACCGGATGGTGAATGCACGGTTTCTAGTGAAGAGACTCTTGATCTTTCGATGGAAACTCATTTCCCGGGTAGTGAGGATGCGTCGACTGCGGGGCCTTTGGTTGACTGCGGGTCTATATGGATGACTGTGGCGTCCAATTGTTGTGTACAGAGGATATTCTGAATATACTGAAGATATAATGGGCTATTCAAAGTTTTAAGCCCTTTAAGTCAGCTGAGAGGTCTTACTTCCCTGGCTGGAGATTATCTTCAAAGAGTGTTTGAAGCTGGGGTACATCCCGAAGAAATTGAGGGAGGCTAGGGTAATCTTCATCCCGAAAGCGGGTAGAGGCTCGCACGGCAACCCTACATTCGTACCATAAGAGTAAGTCCGTAGACACGCTATTACATACCTTGGTTCTGAAAATTGAGAAGTCACTGGATATTCAAGAATACTCGTTGGTGGTGTTTCACGATAACGAGAGCGCTTTCAACAACGTGAAGATAGTAATTAGGAGGCAATTAGGGAAGGATTGTTGCCACTTGAGATTGAATACCCTTTAACCAGGCTAATTAATCACCTGCTAGGTAGCGGAAGGGTTATAGCGGAGATGGAGGAAGTCTCCGTTAGAAGGCGGGTTGTTCGTGGAACACCCCGGAGAGGTGTCATCCCTCCCCTTCTTTGGAATGTAGTAATCAATGGACTACTATTGGAACTGAAGGGGGAAGGAATAGGCGTGGTAGCTTATGCCGATAACGTAGCGATAGCTGTCTCGCAGATGTGGATTGGGAATTAACCCATCTAAAACAGAGCTGGTCCTTTTTTTGACTAGCAGATATAAAATTCCGGTAACGGTTCCACCAAGTTGATAGGGCGAGATTCCTGGGGATTCTTCTCGACAGTAAGCTCAGTTGGAAACCAAACACGATAGAAAGAGTGAAGAAGGCCACTGTGGCATTCTATTCTTGCAAAAATGCCATCGGAAGAAAATGGGGTCTGAAACCGGAGCTGATGCACTGGCTTTACACGGCAGTAGTAAGGTCCGTACTATTGTATGGTGTAAGTGTATCTGTAAGTGCTCTGGAGAAATTATCATACAGGAACATGATGGCGAAGG
The DNA here is from genome assembly GCA_963691935.1 of Nephrotoma guestfalica. Classification (NCBI taxonomy): domain Eukaryota; kingdom Metazoa; phylum Arthropoda; class Insecta; order Diptera; family Tipulidae; genus Nephrotoma; species Nephrotoma guestfalica. The sequence goes on along the minus strand of OY829915.1, from coordinate 232,282,631 downwards.
TGCAGAGGGCAGTCTGCTTGCTCTCATTAGTGGAGCGTGCGACTCTCCAACTGGAACCAGGGAGAGAATGTGTAGAAAGGCGTGTAGGTGTAGGTGGGTCGTCAGTCAGACAGGATAGCGAAGCAAGTATGGCCTGAGCTGAGGTTGAAGCGATCCAAGATCTTGATCACACTAAGGAAGCGTGAATTGAGTAGAATTGTAAGGGTACTTACCGGACACTGCCTTTTCGGAGATAATGCGAGAAGGCTGGGTCTAAACATGGACCCAAGACATGATCACTTGGGCAAATACACTATGGACAGCCTCTCTTACGTTATGTGAATAGCACTAGATGAGTTTAAAGGGAGTTTAATGATGTCGCATCCTGTGGTATCACAATGGGCCAAAACTGGCCTAAATGTGGGATAGCAAAATAGAAACCTAACCTAACCTAACCTATCGTACCTGCAGATAAAAATGCACTAAAAAATGAATAGAGTTAAACAGAGGCATCTATATTCTAATACGGAACTGTGTACTAGTCATTAAAGGATAAACTAAAACGAAAAACTTGGTCTCAAACTGTTTTAGGCAAAAATTGTTGGTTTTCTGACTAAAGTAAATTTTTCTAAAAATAGATTTGTTGCTATGTACGAGTAATTCTAATTTTTAATTTCCTGGGCTACTGAATTAACTGCGCCCGCTTCTGAATTAAGCGTCCCTGATAAAATTCGAAACTTCTTCAGACATTGGTAATTTATCTAAATCTTGTGCTTTCGTAGCTTTCGATAGGCCTAAGTCTTCTCGAAACAGATAAACTCTAACGTCTAATCGTGTGTAGAAAGAGGGTCGGAATTGAATTTTGCCCATGGTTTAACATATTTTTCTGCCGCGTAAATATAACATGATAACTCTCTTGGCACAAACAATTATATGGCTTTCATTCGAAGTGTAATTTAATATCCGGCTTATAAATATTATTCCCAAAACTCTAATGATTAATAAAATTCCATGTAGTAAACTCACCAACCATTTTACTAGAACAGCGTCTAGTTCTAATTCCACAAAAAAATAATGAATCTCCTTTTCATTCATATACCTGTTCATATATGAGTAATTACATGTACATCCTACATACATAGTTCAATGATGTGTGCTTACCATAAATGTGCGCTCTATATACCCGTTTCTTTAAAACGTTAAACATGCAAACAACAACATTTATGTTTGCGCGCCCTTCCTTATCCTCTATCTGATACTGGGTTGTATGGCAAATAGAAACGGTAGAACCACCTTCTTCACTCCGTATATATTACATGTATACGGCTGTACTATTGTTGGTGTATAGTTCACCGAAAGAATCAGTCAACATACAAAACCAACAACATCGCTACTAGAGATAGATAGCTATTACCATATCCTAACTATTATTATGTCACTATAAATAACTTTAGTGCTCATTTTACAACACATAATATACAATATGCAAAATACCTTTTTTCAGCTTTTCATGAAAAACATAAAAATTAAAATTTTTGTATAAACGACACTTAGATGTTGTTATTCAGTTAGTTTATATCACACCTTAAAATCAAATAAGTGCGAAGCGTATCGTAACGCTCGCCCGTGTCTACTGTGGCTCTAAACTACCAAACATTTTTTGTTTTAAATTTATTATTTTTTAAACAAATTAATATTTTTTTTTTATTTAGTAATAAACATAAAAAATAAAATTTAATTTAATATAATAACAATTAATAATAATTATGGACGATAATAATAAAATTGTCGATGATGGTGCGGATAGTAATAAGGCGAAACGCCCGTCAGCAGGAATATTACGTGTTGATATCGGTAAGCCGAGACGATTATCTGGTGGATCTGTTGAATTTCGTAATCAACCGGAATTGATGGGACAGGTAAGCCAAGCTCTCTCTCCACACAAATCATCATTTATCATAATTTATAATATTTCGCCCATTTTTCATAAACCGCACACAAAATAAAAAAAAAATTTGGTTAGATTTCATTTCCATTTGGAAAATTCTCTGTGTTAGATTAGATATATTCACAGGAGCTTTGTGCTATACCCGTAACACCATTCATTACCCAGCTCGCCTGCTATACGAGTGTGGCACAAAGTGGAAAATATTAAGTGTTAAACTATTAAAATGTGCGGTGATGATAGTTAGATTTTATTTTATGTTTAATAAATTGATGGAAATTAATTTAAATGATTAATCTGTTTTTCCTTGTTGTGCCGTGTTTTCATCCAACAAGTGGATTGTGTATTGCATGTACGAGAAGGAAATGATTTGAAAAATAATAATAAAAAAAAACTTATGAACGGAAAATTGTTGATTGTCTTTAGTGGTAGCTGTGTGGTGCCTTGTGGCTAAATACAAATGCTACAGTTAGTTGCTTGCGTTGAATATAGCTGTAGTGGAAGTTAGTGATTAATTTAACTTAATTAAGTAAATGTGGGCAGTGCATAAACCGTATAAAACTGGATGTGCTTTAAAAAATTGTGATTAGTGAAGAATTTTATAGTGCCCCAAAAGTGTAGTGTGGCCAGAGATGCCGATGCAGAAGCCTAAACTTAGCTTACCAAAAAAGGTTTTAATTAGTTTATTTTTTATAACTAAGGGTTGTAATCGGAAGAGCATCTGGCTCAAAAAAATATTGCTTAAACATTTTTCAAAATTTACGATGGTTAGATGTTTTAAATATTTTCAATTTTTGCACTTTTGTTTAAGTGAGTGCTAAAGTAAGAATAAAGGCGAATGTGTGAGTAAATAAACATTAAACACATTTACACAAATTTAGATTATTTTCAAATTTACCAACTGATCGGGTAAAATCTAGTTTTTAGCAATAAAAAAATTATGAATATATCTGTACTGCTTGATAAATTTTTATTTTTTTTAAACTTATTTGTTACAACTGAGTTACAAATCACCTTCGCAACTTACTGGGTTTGACTAGTAACTACAACATACGACGTATCTAAGCATTTTTGCTTATTTCTTCACTGACGAAATCCATCTTCAGAAATGCTAATGAAGTTTATCCTTACCTTTGAGACACGTCGGTCGCGTCAGAGTAGATCGCAAGGGTAAAACAACATTCATGTGAAGAACGGAACATCATAGCAATTTTGATTCTAAGAAATCATATCCCAAAATTTTCACCGATCGGCAAACTTGCCACTATAATATTTTGGTAGACCCATATGAGCACTCTACTTGTGCCATCCCGATTAAAATTTTAATAGTTAAATTCTTAAACTCTGTTCTGAGTTGTTGCCTCCGATATATCTTTTTCAACTGTAAGGATAACTGTATCGTCGGCAAATGTTGCTTGTGTAGTACCTTGCATATTCGGTAAATCTCCCGTATATAAAGGTTGGTCAGAATAGGTCCAAGAACTGTACCTCGTGGTACACTTGCTGATACTCATTTTAGTTCAGAGTACTCGTTTTCAAGTTTGACTCAAAAATGTCGATCTGCAATGTAGGATTTAAATATTGATAAAATTGCTTAGGCAGGTTTCGATACATTTTAAATTTAAGTTGGTGCCAAACTTTATCGAACGCTTGAGATACATCTAAGAAAATACTGGATCATATCATCTTATTCTCCTTAATGACATCCGTTATTCTGTGAACTTGTTCAACTGTAGGGTGTTTTTCTCTAAACCGAAATTGCTATCCGGTAACTGGAGGGCAATACCAAATGTTCACCTCAAACTTGACAGCAGTACTCTATACGTGGTCTAATGAATTTTTTACATTGAATCTGATGTGATTTAAAGAACCTTTTGCATCTATTGAGGAACCCAAGTTTCCGTGAAGTTGAATTGGTCAATGCAACAATGTGTTTATTCCATTTTAAATTGATGCTAAATTGAACACCAAGCAGATGAATTGTGTTACTGATTTCTTTCTCTGATTTCCCGCACCAGCATTTTACTCAAGTCGGAATAAGGCGATGTAACAACTTTTATAGCCGTTTACTATTGAGTTCTGAAGAAGTAGGTTCCATCTCTAATGAAATCGAAGTGAAATATGGCGTCATCAACAAAGCTATGGATATGGTTGGTTAACAATGCTATCTAGCAAATCATTATGTTATTGTCTTCATAATAAAAACAATGTCGGTGACCAAATCAACCTCTGAGGGACTCCGGCATTTGGGGAGTATGCCGTTAATAATCTCCTGTTTAGCTGAGAAAGCTTTTTATCTGTTTATAATTGAGATTTTCATGTCAAAAGTCTTGGATATATCCACAGTTTTTGCAAAGGCCTCTATGTTGTTCTAGTGCGAGATTTCATTTGTTTACGACACACGCCAAGAGATCGGTTGTGGAATGGCTTTCACGAAAGCCATATTGTTTATCTGAAATTATTTTATTACTTTCAATATACTTGGTATTTCTAAAAAACTTTGGCGACGGCTTAAACAATTGATATAGGCTGGTAGTTTGAGGGATGAGTTTTAATATGCTTGAGTTCTGGTATTTACCTTGCTTATAAGGAGAGAATATTTAGTTAATATTGGAGCCAAGTCACAAACAAACTCATTCAATATTTCAACTGGAATTCCGTCGAGTCCGGTGGTCTTACTTACGTAAATTGTCTTGGTTTCTGAAGCCAATTTCCTCCGAGATTGTGATTGGGTTCATTTTGGAACCAGAATACTAGCTATAGCTTGGTGATTCAATCATTCTTTATGGGGGCATTAAAGCCACTAACTAAAATTAATTCGCAGTAGGGATGTTGGTTTCGAATGTCATAATTTTTGTCATCACAATTGGGGGATCTATACAAACGAAAAGGAGAACTAGCGTTATAACTGTAGTTATGAAAAATATTATGAATATTTTTTCTCATTTCAGTTGATAAGTGACTTAGCTCGACAGCTTCAGATGGTCTCAGTTTCCTCCTCGCCAGCATGAAACATTGTAATAATTCCAGTTTCTAACTAAGGTTTTTCTAGAAGGTGGACCCATTTTAAGTTTTGTTACAGTGCGTTATTTTTCAATTGTGTTATTCATAAATTTTACTGTTCGTTTATTAGATTCGCATTAGATTGAATAATTTCAAATTCCTTGTAAATACCACCACTGACGCGGGGTTTGCTACCAACATGTGGCTTTTCTTCATTTTGCTACAATTGTTGGGACACCTGATCAAACTGATGATAGAAAAAAACACTTGTTGCCTTTAGCAATGTCGGGATACGTATTTGGCAGATCGGTGGTCCGATAAGGAATGCTCCCTCGCTGCTATAACTAGTAGGCCAGTTCATTCGGTGAAGCCTTATTTTCTCGGCTCATATTCAGAGTATGAGCCAATTTTTTTGTAGTTACCTAACTCTAGGCCACCTTGGTGATGCTGTTGTCGCTGTACTGTCGCAGTAGAAATATGTTCCAATTAATTTTCCACAAAAAAGAGCAATAATATTCCACAGCTTACCTGATTTTAAAATTTTGCCCACGACTTCTTGAATAAGAACTTACTCTTCTTCCGGTTTTTTAGTCTGAGAAGATAAGCTGTCGAAGCAACCGTGATTCAGATACTTTTGAATTATTCAGAGCATCTTGCAACGTTTAGGGTTAACTCTCGCAGTAGCGTCTTTTCCGCATGAAAAGAGCGTTGCTCTTCGGAAATCTGGGAGAGAACGCTGCTAAGATCCCGTAGATAAATTTTGAGGGTATCTCTTCATTTGAACGATTACTATCATCCATGCATTGCTACTACTCCTTTGAAATGGAGTTATTGACCCAAAGCCGAAGTTGATAACTTCGTCATTTTTATTTGTAAGAGGAAATATGGATTCTTCATTGTTCTCGATCCTTGACGATTCAGGTCTTCCAATAGAGATTCGCTGATCTCTGGTTCCATGTATATGATACACGGAACGTTTGATGAGCGTCGGTATATTTTTGGTATCACCAGCAACAGTCTGACATGAATCATAGAAAGTCTACGTGGTAAGAATAATCACACATGGATAAGATTGTAATACTACATTGAGAAAATGAAGATTACCTTGGCGACTTTGTACCACAGGTCCAGTGTGGTATGCAGTGCAAGATTTCTTTGGGTTCCAAACAAATTTATACTACATTCTATTATAATTTGATAGGTCTACCAACTTTTATTTACTGAATTGCGAACCGCTGCCAACAACCCCACCAATAATAAATTCTGACCATACAAGTTTTCCCTCGGTCGCATCAGACACGTGGAAATAGTTCTTTAGTAGTCATGGTTCCAACGTTAAAATCGATATAACAGGGCCAAGTAAACCATCAACTCTAAACATACTTTTTTTACTTTAATGAAAATAAAATCTTAAAAGGCTTTTGTAAACAATTGAGATCTTGCCTCTGGCTTACCGACTCAGGATGCTTGTCGATTTTCTGAAAAGGAGTTCACACATAGGAATCTAATTACATCAAGAAAGCGGCATTCGATTTTTTAAGGGGTCTCTTCCTGATTGGGGAATGTCGTGTTTAGAATTTGTTTCAAATTCAATCTTATAGATCACAGAGATTTATCTTCTTGGCAAAGACGTAGACTATAACCCCATGCACAATTTTAAATCTCCAGTAGGTGATTGATGTTCTATAATACATTCTTATTGCTAGGTGGTAAAGAGCTAGTATAGTCCTTCTCAATCCACTCCAAGAAAAATGTTTAAATTCCACAGAGCACTGATAAGCAACAGTCTGAAAAAACCCTGAAAGGACACTAGAAACAGTGTTGTACCGTATGTCTATACCACGTAGATAATTAATATTCTACACGTGTAGACAATGTATGTAGAAAATTATAAAAATGGCGTCGACAATGTAGAGAATGTAGATAATCTCGAAAATTATTATTTCTGTTAGAAATCATGAAAATTCTATGATTTCTTTGTTAATGGAACCATTTCAAGATGGAGTTGATTCTTTCTTCACATTTAAAAATATGACCCCAAGCTTTTATATGGTAATGGAGCATATTTATGTATACAGGGTGGCTGATACGAAGTGTTGCCAAAACAAAACGCCACAGAATTTTTATTTTTTGATGAATTTTATTGAATCAAAGTAAAAGATGTTTACAAATATTTAAATTTTCGAATTGCATTAGCAGTTTTTGATTTGGCCATACTTAGCCGCGATTATGGCCTTCAAACGGCCGACAAAGCTATTGCATGCAGCACGAAAGTGGCTCTGCGGTATTTTGGCCTATATTTTGGCCTAATACTCCAAACTGATAAATCTAGCGGATTTGCATCCGATGAATTTGGTGGCCATTGGGCAGTGGAAATGAACCGCGGAACGTTGTTTCTCAGCCAATCTTGATTGGCGTGCGCTTTATGACTCGGCGCCTAGTCCTGTTGAAATGTCCAGGCTCTGCGGCCGACATGTTTTCGTGCCCAAGGCTTCAACGCCCCCTCCAACACATGATCCCGATAAATATGAGCATTTATCTTGATGCCACGGTTTAAAAAAACGAGCGGTGAACGGCTTTAGGCCGTTACGGCGGCCCAAACCATCACCATCGGCGGTGTTTAGTTTCGAGTGGTAATCCGTTGGTCCAAATTTTCAGTAGAATGGCCGGGCAAGTAAATCCGCTCGTTCTGCTTGTTCACATATTGCTCAATGACGAACGGTGACTGATCGGAGAAAATCAAATTCGGCAAATCGCCACTTTCGTGCAAGCGTAACAACTTCTTTTTTGAGCATCGGTGAGACCATGCGTTTTATGAAATTTCAATGCCTTTAGTCCAAGATGACCTTTCAATATGTGCTGCATCCGTTCGAGCGAAATGTTCGCCTCACGAGCCATTTTTCTGCCGCTACGGCGCGGATTCCGAGCTAATTTGGCCTTCACCTTCCGAATGATATTCGGCGGCAATATTCAATTTCTTAAGAAAATAGTAAATTCTTATATTCCATCCTAATAAATATTGAACCTGATTATTTATTATAAATTGTAATTGGAATTAGTTCACAAATTCAATATTTCGCCTAAATGTCATTCTTTTTTCATTTTAACCAATCCATACTAATTTTCGTTTCGTTTTGTTGGTTAGGATTAAGTTAGGTCTAACTTCACGCGCGTATACAAGCGTGTGAAGTTTGTGCTAAACTAATCCTAAAGTTAGTTCTATACTGGTTAGGTCTAACTTCACACGCATGGTTATTATTTTTATTAAAAATGGATAAATTTTCGGGTTCATCAGGATCAAGCTGAATTTCGTAAAAACTAATAAAGCTTTTCAAGTTCTTTTTGTGCAACGATAAAGTTAAGACAGTTTGGCCTTCGGTAAGAGAATTCCACATCCCACCAGTACGTAACTCAAATTTTCTTCCTTGGTAGTCGAACAAATCTCATTGAGATACTTTTAAATGCTACTGTCATCGGTGGCCAATTAAGGTCGGCATAATTAGATTTTTGGGGTAAAAACTATTTCAAAATAATTAAAAATGAATCCTTCCCTAAAACCTCGTATAAATAATTAAATTTTCATAATTTTCAATACATAATCATAAAACAATGACTAATAGTTTTCCACATATACAACAACAGCACCACCAGCTCCCCGCCAGTCGTGCTCGTGACCATTATCAATTTTACTATCATGCCGTTTTTTTTTTGTACGGTAGAATGTAACACCGTGAATAAATCAGAAATTTATGTATTTGTGATGTGTTGTCGTCCCTGACCATCCCATAATTATGTATGAGCTGTCCAAAAATAAGGAGAACATTAGAATTCAACTAGTTTTATCTATGTAGGTATACTCGTATGTGGTTTGTTGGTAAACAAAGTAATTGCACTATTTATTGTACTCTGTCTTTGAATTACTTTGTCTTTATATCGAACGATAATAAAATCGAATATATAAACTCGTAAGTACAGCAAAAGTTTTTTGTGAGATAAACATTCTTAACCTCTTCCATATACAGTTGTATCATGTAATAAAAGCTCGGTGGGTGATTTTAAGTACATAATACGATAATGATGGTGGTGACGGTGGTAATGATGATGATGATAATGATGATGTGTTGTTGCTGGTTCGTGACTTAAAATATATTTTAGTGTATGTGTATTACATACGAATATAAAACACCGCCTTCTTTAACTTAAAAAAAATTATCACAACACGAAATCTAATTATTTCTATATCTACTTTACATTTATCCATTCATCGACCATTCAACCACTATATACTTACAACAAGCAGCATTGAAAATGTAGATATAAAAAACATTCGTATCGTACTAATCATCCATGGAAAATTATTTTATAACAAAACGAATTTTTTACTTGCGAATATCCTTTTTTATTTTCCTACTGAAAATGAAAGGGTGAATCTGCTTTCCTAAACAATCAACTGGTGCTATATCATTTTAATAGTTTCATCGTACACCAGCAGACCATTCTGGGATTTGGATTTTGCGAATTCATTGTGTTATTTGATATCGAGGTTGGTTAATTCTTGCTAAATGATTTTTGATTACACATGGGCCGAAATGTACATTTTTATTCTTTTGAAATTATACAATAGATAGCGGTATAATCACAACATTGGATATCTATAGTTGGAAGAACTTGATAAAGGAGTACGTTGGCAATGCAGAATAATAGTCACCAAATAAATTGCATACATTGGGGCGACAGAGTACACGATAATGGTGTACAACCTTAAGAACCAGTTCACCAAATAGTACATTGTAGTGGAAGTGCATGAATTGATGTTTGTCACAGTATTAATCTTGGAAGTTAGAAAGTAATGTGATACGCGTGGCTCTAATAAGACTTTGTATGATGCAAAAGTTTTAATTTCATGTTTTGCCGCTAATGCTACTAGGGAACATGGTCAAAAATATACAATATTTGTAGCGCCGGAAGAACATTATGAATGTTTATGGATGATACCTCGAGTTCAGCTAGTATAGTGAGTGAAACTAAAAATCTAAAGAAACTGGAATTTTTGTTTGAGATTTAACAATATTTTAATTTTTACAAGTTTGGCCCATAATGGAATCATATAATAGTGGTACGATCATACGAATAAAATCTTTAGACGATGAAGTTCCAGGTAGCGCGTTAATCGGAACTAAGTTATGCAATAATTTTACTTATTCGCCTAAATGCGCGCTAGCTTAACTTATACCTAACATAAAACACCGATTTTTTATGCATATGAAACAGTATAATTTTGACTTGACTACAATATCAATACACTAATTATAGTTTATAGTACTTATTACTTTTATCAATATTGCACAAAAAGTGTGTTATGCTAAGTTTAATCGACTCTTCGATCATAACAAAACAATCAAAATAATTCGCCTTAATATATGTTGGATCATTTTAATATTTTCAAAATGGCCGAAAAAATAAAATAAAAATTAATAAAAAGAGAAGGATTGCTTTTTTCGCATTATGCTAGAAAAGTAAAATATATTGTAGTTTCTCGTGTTTTGAATCTATGTATGTATGTTGTGTGTTATTTAGAATATTTTATTGAATGAGATTTTTTCTATCTTTTGATGACGTGGGTAACTGCAGCAGGGGAAACTTTCGAATTTCAAAATGAAACTTTGCATACCGATTAAGCCCAATTTGTGCTAATTAATGCTCACGGGAAAAAATTAGTGCTAGTCCAGGAGCCGGAAAAATGGGAAAAGAAAATTTCAAATTTCGCCTGAAAGACGAAGCAAATAAAACCCGATTTCTAGAAAAAAACAGAAATAATTTAAGCCTAATTTTAACACTTTCTAAAGGCCGCTTAACTGATGAAATTTGTGCTTATCATAGAAATATAATTTCATAAATTTTCATTCAACAATCGAGGAAAACTAAACCAGCCCCTGAAAGATACTATATTAAAAAAAAACAGTGAAATATCGTTCAATAATATTTGTGTTGAACAACAAATTAAACAATCCAAATAAAATGTTATAAAATCCAAGTCATAAGCAATTCAGACAGTATATTCCTGTCAGGTATGTTGATTGCCATCACAAAAATATAGTGGCTGGATTTGTGGTAATCCAGAATTGGCCCAATTCCATTGAACAACAACAAACGTTGAATGAACAATTTTCTAACGTTTCGGAGTTACTGCTATATGCTGGCTGAAAATCAATTTCCATTAATTCAGCATTTGTCATACCTTCATTGTACGAGTTCAATAATTCTTGTATATCTTCGACTTCCATTCCTTCGATTTGCAATGTGTCAGCTAAACCAGCTACCTCACGCATTACATTTAACGTATCATCACTTGTCTCGTTTCCCAATTCGTACTGTATTCATTCGGGCCATAATTTGCGCCAACTTCCATTCATGCTTTTAGTAGTTACTTCATCCCAAGATAATGCAATAAATTTAATTCCGTCTAGTATAGTGAAATTTTTCCAAAACACTTTCATTGTAATATTATCAATCCCTTCAGTGGCTGGGAAGAGTTCTTTAAAAGTTCGGCGAAGGTAATACGATTTAAAATTGGATATCACTCCCTGGTCCATAAGCTGTATTAATGCGGTTGTGTTAGCTGGTAAAAAAACAAATTTTATATTTTCTGAGAGTTCATCTAAATCAATTGGGTGACTTGGGGCGTTATCCAATAGAATAAGAATTTTAAATTCTAAATGTTCTTTCTCGCAATATGATCTCAGCTCTGGAATGGCACATGAAGACACCCAATCACGAAACAAATTTGCAGTCATCCAGGCTTTTTTATTCCAGCGATAATGAACAGGAAGATGTCTCTTTAAAATACCTTTCAAGGCTCTAGGATTTTCAGAGGCATAAATTAGAAATGGTTTAAATTTATAATCCCCTGCAGCATTTCCACCTAATAGAAGCATTAGACGGTCTTTACCGACTTTAAATCCTAGAGCATTTTTTTCCATTTTTGATATGTATGTTTTGGTAGACAGGCGTTTCCAAAACAAACCTGTCTCATCTACATTACAAATTTGTTTCGAACAGTATCCTCCGTCTTGGATTATTTTTTTTTTATTTTTCTGGAAAAGCTTCTGCTGCAGTAGAATCTGAACTGGCAGCTTCCCCGTTAAGGCTTAAATTATGCAAGTTTGCTCTAGATTTGAATCGAGCGAACCATCCATCGCTAGCTTCAAAACTCAAATCATCGTTTGCAGCTGCACTTGTGTTGGGCTCTTGTAACTTTAAACTATCAAAGATTAATTTTGCTTTAGTTTTGATGAGCATTTTACTTAACGGCATTCTACGATACTTTTGTTCTTGTATCCATATTGTTAGACATGATTCCATTTTAACCATTATAGAAGGTCTATTGCGTGTACATTGTTGAGATAACAATTGTGTAGTATTTTTTGCACTTTCTTTTATTTTTGACGCATCCCGGTTCCGAATACTTTTACCTGTTGTTAGTGGTAAAGTTAGAGCCTTTGCGATATCTACTGCCTTTTGCCCACGATCAAATCGCTTAAGAATGTCCAGTTTTATTTCTAGTGTTATAGCCTTCCGTTTACTGCTCATACTGACTCACAATTATTTTAAAAATATAAATTTATCAATAAAAAATTATTAAACGAGAAATGCACAAGACTGTAAAAAATTTATAAAATTAACTTTTAAACATAAGCTAACGTCTACTTTCATACGATTATTCACAGCCAAATATTCTGATAGCAACGAAAATTCTCATTAGTTGTATGACAAAACGGAAAAATGGAAAGAAAGAAAAAGGACGCATAACGAAGAACCGACGCTAAGCAGGTGATTGGTTTTTTTTAGCCGACGCAAGAGCGAATAGACGCACATAGAATAGACGCATAGCGAGACTCTGCTGTATATATATATATATATATATATATATATATATATATATATATATATATATATATATATATATATATATATATATATATATGTGTGTGGATATATATAGCTTTGTAAAACACATTCAACCGCCGAAAATGTACCGAAGAGAACGGCCCAAACCATCACCATCGGCGGCGCTTGGTTTTGAGTGGCAATCCGTTGGTCCAAATATTCAGTAGAATGGCCGGGCAAGTAAATCCGCTCGTTTTGCTTGTTCACATATTGCTCAATAACGAACGGTGACTCACCGGAGAAAACCAAATTCGGCAAATCGCCACTTTCGTGCAAGCGTAACAATCAACTCCTTTGCTCTTTCCACTCTAACTCTTTTTCGAACATCGGTCAGACCATGCGTTTTATGGAATATCAAGGCCTTTAGTCCAAGATAATCTTTCAATATGTGCTACATCCGTTCGAGCGAAATGTTCGCCTCACGAGCCATTTTTCTGCCGCTACGGCGAGGATTCCGAGCCAATTTGGCCCACCACCATGGCGTTTTGCAATGCTGCCAGTATCGTTATAACGATTTATGGTGCGATACACAAACATTTTATTCACATGCAGATGTTTTAACTGGTTAACAATCTGTGGCTGTGGTTTTCCAGTCAAATATAGAACAATCACACTATTACGCTTGAATTCCATTGCGGATAATTTTTTTTCTGAATATTTCCACTTAAACGTTTTTGTACGCTTGTAAACAATGGAATGAACTGTCATTAGTATAAATTTGAGTGCTCTGTCATCACTGGTTTGACAGCAAATTATCTAACTGTTCAAACCATTCAATGGCCAAATCCTAAACCAATAGTTAAAAATCATTCATTAAAATCAACCTCATTTTACGAATTCAAACACTTTCATTTCAACGATATGACATTGTGTTCATTGCCTAGCTTAAATCACTGCTCAAATTCTAGTTTCTGCACTCGTAGTTCAGTTACATTCTAAGATAAATAGTTAACGTTTTATGTTTCGCTGTTGATCTACTTTAAGAGAAACAACGACTCTATTTTATAAGCCCCTTCGATCATTTGTTCATACAGAGCGTAATAAAAATTCCAGATAATATTAAAATAAAAGAAATAATGAATCACTAGACTTTGTGGCAACTTTTCAGCAGGAACAAATCGATAGTGGGTACGTTTACATTCTGGCAACCAATAAGTTTATTTCGAATGTCGATATTAATCAAACCTTAAATACGGAATTAAACATAAGTTCATAGTTTTCTCAAACTTCTTAAAACGTTTCCAGAATTTCGCATAAAATTTACTTTAAAATTCCGATGTAATTAGTACTCCACTAAGTATTATTAATCATCTATTCTGCATCTGGTTATTTCAATCCCAAACAATTAGATCTTATAACCAAATTTCATTGTCAATCTAACAAAACTGCAAAAAAAAATTCGATACTGTACGGCTCGATACAGTATACGATAATTATTGTTTCAAGCAAATTCTAGCTGGGTTTGCTCAACCTATACGTGGAATGTTAAGTTGAAATTATAAAACTGTACCGCACTTAAAAAGAAGTTGTCCATTATGCAAGTCCATTAGTGTAGCTACATATCCTCTGTCAAGTTAGAGTCAACCGAGGGTGTACAACCAAGGTCTGCTGAAAATATGCTGCTGTGCGTGAGAGTGTACCGCAAAACTTGAGGCTGTCAGGATTGCCGGATTTTTGGCGATACCAACCCGCTCGAACACAAAATGCATATCGAGAAAGTCATCGTACTTCTTCCAAAACGGATGGTATGGGACCGACGACATGTGGTTCCAACAGGACGGCATTACGTGCCACACAGCGCCTGCCACGATGGACATTCTGCACGAGCGATTTGCCATCAAAGTCATCATAACGAATCCCATACTTAATGCCATAAAATATTCTTTGAAATAAAAAAATGACTGGATATCGCTCACAAGGCGAAAGAACCTTCATTAAGACTTACTCCTATGTATGCAGACTGGTAAGCGTAAATTTTACCAAAATAAAAAAATTAGCTGAAGGAAAGTTTAGTCGGAGAATACGGTTTATTTTAATTTTAAAACTTTTTTCCAGCTGCGCTTGAAAAATAATAACTCTGGGTGACTACGACCCCAATGCTAAAATGTAAAGCTGTAAACTTGTTCTTTCTAGCTTCTCTAATTTCTTAGAAGAAAATAACAAAATGCTATGGTGTGCGTATTAAGAATACAAATTTACAAAACGCCACCCAATTTATTTTGAATTATTATTGTTAAAAATTTTGCGTAAGAGATTAGCGTTTTGTACAGAAGTTAACGAACTAATAAAATTTAACCTGTTGCCATAAAAAATCCTTAAATTTTATAGGCGCTGTTAAAATACCATCCATGATAAAATGTATAGTAAAATTAAATAATCATGACACGTTAAATTAAAACAATACATAATTATATTATTCACCTGACGTGACCGCTCATTTTAATGTGTGTACTAACCGCGTGTAATTTATTTTCGCCATAATCTTAATTTTATTCCATAAACTAAAGCTACATATTTTTTTTTGAGGCGCAAGCAGTCAGATTCGTGTAATTATTTTATCTATTTAGTTTTATAAGTAAGGCAAAATTTATGTGCTCATCATGCCTTAATATAATTTATCATACTCCTAAACATATTTTAATTATTATTCGGTATATCAAGATAACCTAACCCGCTATTTTTTGCTAAAAGGATATACACGGTTAATTTTTTTGCGCTGCGCTGGCCCAACTCTAACTACACACGTACTAAACAATATATACTCGTATCTAATTAAGTTAAATGACAAACCAAAAAAGCTCCTTCTATATCCACCTTCTTCTTATGTATTCGCGTCGACTATGTACGAAAATTTACTATAAATTATTACATGCAGAAAAATGGCGATATACTTACATATTCAACACTACTGGCCATGGTCACCCTGTAGAATATATAGATAATAAATATACATGCATACATACATAACACAAATATGTAATCCTATTAATCAACATAGCTTTGTGTGTATATGTGTAAGGTTAAATACATATTTACGGGTTTTCGAAAGAAACTCGTCTATTTTCTTTGAATTCAACGTTTAGTTTTTGATTTTTCTTCTTGCGGAATATTCGCCTCGAGTAGCAAAGGAAAATTATAAATTCGCGAGCTTTTTTATTTTTAGAGGTGGCGCGGGTCACACATTTTTTTTTGTACAGTATTTTATTGGAAAATATAGTTTGTAAGATTAAAAACAAGTAATTAGTGAATTTTTAATTTAGAATTGATTGTGATTTTATGTGATCTAGTGAATATAAAATTTAATGTTATTTGTGAAAATTTAATTAATTAAAAGCTCATCATACATATTTTGGATACCAGTATTTTTTTTTTAAATTGGATACACACTGCTGATTAATTTGCTGAACAACAATTGTTTCATCAGGTACAAGATAACATACAATTTCATTTGTTGGATAATAAGTCCACATGCTGTGAAGAAAATTATGTGTGGAAAATACTCAGAATTATGATATAAATATTTTGTTAACTTGATGACTAAGTGCTCGGGTATACGTGCTGCGTATTTGTGTACAGAAAATGAATTTGTTTAATTAAGTTACGAACAAATTTAAATCAGTTGTTGAGAATAAGGAACGATATTACTCATGGCCTTGTTACGTACATCTTGAGTGAAAATTGGAATATGTTGGGTGAAAAATTTTTTTAATAAAATTATTTGTGGCATAGGTCAAAATTAATTTTGAGTGATAAATTTAACTTTTTATCACCCCCTAAGACAAACTTCTCCCAACAAAACCAAAAATTTAACTGCAAACATTTTATTTCGCTGCATATTTATTTATATAAATTCTTTATAAATTACTCGGATAAAATTACTGAAGTTCAAAAAGTGCAAGTAGAAAAGTGTAGTTTGGAAAAAGTAGTAACGAACCACATTTTAAAGTTAACAATTTTACAACATAACAAATAATTCGGCCCAAATTCAGTCCCAGATCACATTATTACCATTTTACATTTCAGAAAAAAATTCGTGAATTATTCATGAATAAATCGCTAGAAAAATACGTGAGAAAGGCTCGTTAATTTTTTTTTCAAAAATATATGTTGACAAAGAATGGACAGTTACAGTGCTACACAATTTTTACAAAATCGGGAGATTTGCTCGGTACGTTTTATAAACATACTAGTTGGCCCGGTAAACGTTGTTCTGCCTAAAATAATTATTTTATTCCAAGATTTGTTTTGATTTAATTACGGTAGGAATTTTTTTTAATCAGAATGAAATGGAATTCATTATATACAGGGTGGCTGAGACCAAGTGTTACCAAATGAAAAAGCTGTAATTTTTTTAATTTTGATTATTTTTGATTGAAATTTCGTGGAATATGTTGAAAACATATTGCATTTTATGAAAAACATGTTACTGCTCGATATGACCTCCTTTGGCTCTGATTATTTGATTCAGTCTTCCATAGAAAGCATTGCATGCTGACCGAACGTGAGCTTACGGAATTTTATTCCATTCTCGAACAAGAGCTGACTTCAATGCATCAACACTTTCGTATTTTTTAGTGGACACCTTACTCTCCAAAATGGACCATATGGAGAAATCCATGGGATTCAAGTCTGGTGAATATGGTGGCCATTCTTTCGACGAAATCAGCCGCGGAACGCAATTTTGTAAAAATTGCTGTGTCGCTCGAGCTTTGTGTGACGGTGCCGAGTCCTGTTGGAATGTCCAACGGTTCGTACCAAAGTGTTTACGTGCCCAAGGTAGCAAAGCATCGTTTAGAATCTTTTGGCGGTACACCTCTTGGTTTACCTTGACTCCATGTTCGATGAAAACCAGAGGAGTACGTCTATCTGCAGTCACTGCAGCCCAAATCTTGTCAAATTGGCAACTCTTGTGTCCAAATTATCGTTGGACTTGTGCTCTAACCAAACACGATCATTTTGTTTATTCACATACTGTTGAATGGTGAAAATTTTCTCATCAGAAAAGACAATTTTTGGAATCTCACCACGTTCGGCCAAGGCCTTCAATGCTCGTGTTCTTTCAAGCCTAACCTTGAACTTTTTGTATCTTGTAGGGCTTCAAGTGTAGTTCATTTTTCAATATGGTTTGAATGCTGTATCGTGAAACATGTAGACGTGCGTCTAATTGATTGGCACTTTGACGAGGATTTCGTTGGATTCGTTTCTTCACATTTCGTATCATTTCTTTTGATGTTGCTGTCTTTTTAGGACCGCCTCTGTTGCGTTTAGCGATGCTACCAGTTTCGTTGTATCGAGTTATGGTTCGATACACAAACATTTTATTCACATTCAAATGCTGGAGCTGACGAACTATTGCTGTTTGTGAATTTCCACCCAAATACAGTGCAATTACACTATTACGTTTGAATTCCATTACGATTTTTTTATGAAGATATTAATTTAGAACAATTATTTGTTGACCACATGTAAACAACTAACCAGACAGAAAATGATAACTACACAAATGACAGCAGAGTGAAGTCAGTAACATTTGGTCTCAGCCACCCTGTATAGTACTTTTTTCGATACTTTGTCTATATGAAAAGTACCTCGAAACTTTCGAGCAATTTTTAGTACTTTAGAGAAAATTCAAGAAATATCACTCGTAAATTGATCGATGCAATCCATTGGGTCTCATATCAGAGGTGTCCAACAGCTTTAATTCAAAGACTTAAATAGTTAATCCAAAGTTACTTACGAAGCTGATTATGTTGAGCCAAGTGTAAAATTTTGTAAAGGTCTTATACGAAATCCAACTTTTTCCTATGAAACTCTCTGCCATAGCACATCAATAGCCATTTGTTGGTTTAAATGATAGGTCTAAAATCTAGATAATAAATTTAAAATTTATTAATTGTCGGCGAATTTGCTTCTCGAGTAGTTTGTTAATTAAATATTCGTGATGGATATACTCGTAAAACCATGTCAGGGGTAAAGAAGGGTAATAAAAAAATCAAGTGGTCTCGATTAGTTTAATCCCATTCCGCTAAAAGGGCAACGTTTGCCCAAATCTTACAACAAAAATGCCGAATTGTTTAGCTTCGCAAATGGGGCAACACATACAGTGTAAATAGAAAATCCCCAATATTAACAAGCCATTTTGAAGACATATTTACATTCAAATTTTAGTCTTTTGAATTGGACGCAAAGCTAAAGCTGCGTAGCTAGGCCTTAACAATTACTTAATTAGTAAAGTTCCTTTAAAATTATTGTTGTCGGGACACGGGGGCTTCTAATAGATCTGCTCTAGTAAAGTTTTATGTTCAAGCGGTTAACTAAAGGGTTTTCCAATAAGAGTGATATGATTAATGATAATTCAATTGTTGCACTTGCTGATCTCCATTGACAGTAACGATGATGACCAAACTGTCAATTTAGGTGAATGTAATGGTTTTTCATGAATAATTTGTGAATTTTTTTCGCACCAGAATCGACAGTTTTGTTTATTTACCGCACCACTCAGATGAAAGTGAGCCTCATCGGAGAAGATGATTTTCTTAAAAAAATCGTTATCGTTTTCAAGTTGTTCCAAGGCAAAATCAGCAAATTCACGACGTTTACGGTGGTCCAATGGCTTCAGTTCTTGAGTGAGAACAATTTTATACGGATTCAAGCCAAAATCTTTTCTCAAAATCCGCCAGGTTGTGGTTTGAGACAGTCCGAATTCTTGAGAACGTCTTGGAATCGACAAATTGCAGTCTTCAGCAACACTTGCCTGAACGGCAGCAATATTTGCAATACTTCGAGCGAATCTTTGTCTTATTGGCACTTCAACATTATGTAAAGAAAATGTACGCTCAAAATTTTCAACAATTCGACGAATAGCGAGCACACTTGGACGATTATTACGACTATAAAGTGGCAAAAGCACACGAAAAGTTGCAATTTGAGAACGGTTATTTTGAGAATAAAACTGAATAATTTGTAAACGTTGTTCTTGCGTATATCTCACCATGATGAAATTGTAAACATTACTGACATATTACAAATGGCCGAAACGTCACTTAAAAATCATATCATTCCTATTGGAAAACCCTATATTTTAGGATTTCATAGAAAGATCACAAAATATCTAGTCTTTCAGTAATCCGTAAATAAACAGAAATGAGGACTTCGTTGACGTCGCTCTTCCAGTCCAAAATTTCAAGATTAGAAATAATAATTGTTGAGATTATGATAAGTCTGCAACAGCAAACGCAGCTAAGTAGCGAAAAAAGTATAGTTTAATTCCTCAAGAAAAATCGAGCCCTATTATGATTGACAGAGTTTTAATGATTTTATGGAAACTTTTTCAATAATAGCACCAGAGGCACTCAACAGTTAAAACCCCACTACTTGGCAAACAACAAATTGTGGATCGTTACTACAGAGTGGCTGACACGAAGTGTTACCAAAACAAAACGCCACAGAATTTTTATTTTTTGATGAATTTTATTTCAAAGTAAAATGTTCACAATTAACCGCGATTATGGCCTTCAAACGGCCGACAAAGCTATTGCATGCAGCGCGAAAGTGGCTCTGCGGTATTTTGGCCCATTCCCGGCGAAGCGCTTGCTTGAGATGATTGACACTTTGGTATTGTTTTGTCCCAACCTTGCTCTTTAAAATACCCCAAACCGAGAAATCTAGCGGGTTTGCATCCGGTGAATTTGGTGGCCATTGGGCAGTGGAAATGAACCACGGAACGTTGTTTCTCAGCCAATCTTGATTGAAGCGCGCTTTATGACTTGGCGCTGAATCCTGTTGAAATGTCCAGGCTCTGCGGCCGAAATGTTTTTGTGCCCAAGGCTTCAACGATCCCTCCAACACATGATCCCGATAAATTTTAGCATAGTCGGTCCAAATTTTCAGTAGAACGGTCGGGCAAGTAAATCCGGTCGTTTTGCATGTTCACATATTGCTCAATAACGAACGGTGACTCATCGGAGAAAACCAAATTCGGCAAATCGCCACTTTCGTGCAAGCGTAACAACTCCTTTACTCTTTCCGCTCTAACTTTTTTTGAGCATCGGTGAGACCATGCGTTTTATGGAATTTCAAGGCCTTTAGTCCATGATGATCTTTCAATATGTGCTGCATCCGTTCGAGTGAAATGTTCGCCTCACGAGCCATTTTTCTGCCGCTACGGCGCGGATTCCGAGCCAATTTGGCCTTCACCTTACGAATGATGTCCGGCGATGTTGCACTGCGTTTCGCTCCACCACCATGGCGTTTTGCAATGCTGCCAGTATCGTTATAACGATTTATGGTGCGATACACAAACATTTTATTCACATGCAGATGTTTTAACTGGTTAACAATCTGTGGCTGTGATTTACCAGCCAAATATAGAGCAATCACACTATTACGCTTGAATTCCATTGCGAAAACCTTTTTTTCTGAATATTTCCCACTAAAATGCTTTTGTACGCTTGAAAACAATGGAATGAACTGTCATTAGTGTAAACTTGAGCGCTCTGTCATCACTGGTTTGACAGCAATGACAGTTTGAAGTTGGTAACATTTCGTGTTAGTCACTCGGTATACTTTTAAAATGAGGTTGTTGGTTATTCATGGATTAAAGACTGTGCGCGTTAAAATCTGGAACTACGAATTTGCGTAAAACAAACTTCACTGCATTTTTTTGTATGTATTGTTTTATTATTATAGTAGTGTAGATCTTCTATAATGAAATGATCTCACACACAATGCATTTCACTCAGTTCTCAAAATGTCGTCTGCAGAAGAAGATGTGCACAAAAGAATTATTTCCAAATACTTGGAAAATTCCGAATTGTCGGGTTTGAGTATTTCCAAAGAGTTTAAAATACCGAAATCAACTGTGTATAGTGTTTTATAGTCTGTAGAGCTTCAGAGATACATTATCAACTGAAAGAAAATAAGGTAGCGATATATTTTCGTCATATAACGTTGCATGGTTGTGCAATATTTTCAGAGCAAGCCCAATTTTTCAGTATACGTGAATTTCGTCGTGAAAACAACGTTCTGGGTTACACACATATAAAGTACAAAAAGCTCCAAACAGTAACGATAAACAGAACACGAACGCTAAAACACGCGATTTAGAATATGTTGTAGAAGATTTCAAACAGTTGCCGGGACAGGAATATTTTACTTCTACAAACAAACAAAGTGTTCCAAACAAATTTAAACAGAAAAAAATTGCAAAGTTTCCTAAAAATATTTGGTTTGCCAGTCGATATGTTCGATGTGGAAAGCGCAGTCAACCTTTCATATCGACAGGTACCATTAATCAACACATGAAAAAGTGCTTACAGAAACGACTCTTGCCCTTCCTAAAAAACCGTGAAATATCCTGTGCATCCACTATGTTTTGGCCGGATCTTGCATCATGTCATTACGCACAAGATGTGACGAAATGGTACACTTTGAATAATGTGCATGTTGTACCGAAATATATGAACCCACCAAATAGTCCGGAGCTTTGTTTTTTTGCGACTACCAGCAAATAAATTTTTTTTCATTAAATTTTGTATTTATAAATTATAGTTTTTTTTGTATTTATAAATTTTGGGGCTTGATTATAGTTTGAAGAATTCTATTATTAGATAAGTATCGTTCCTCTAATACCATTTATATTGCTGGTATTATTTGTTTTGTTTCAGAGTTTGATATTTGACGTTAATCTGGCTTTGGAACAAAAACTAATTATTTATTTAAATTTTTTTGCATCCGTACTTGAATATTCCTTGAATGTTGAATGAATATTGTTGCCTAGTATTCTAGGTAGGGTATGCTAGAGAGGCCTCGTCTATACAATTTATTTTGTCGTCTTAATCTGAGTCGTCCTTGTCTTCCTCATATCTGATGTATTTTTCATTTTGATTAGCCCTTATATTGACCTCCGAGTCTCGTTCTCTTTTAAAGTTTGGTTGGTTCATGTAATCGATCTTTTTGCTTCTTATCAATTCGACCACTTCCACTGCTATTTATGGCTTCGGTTCATTTTCATTTTCTGTTGTTGTTGGGTTATGCTGTATCCCATGCTCCTTTGTGAAAGTGTCCCTGTCGAGAAGAATCGTCATGCAAGCCATTCTCGAGGTATTGTCGATAAAGATAGTTTTCCGAATATCTAATTAGAGGGAGTTTTTTGTTTACTTTTTTACCTAAGTAATTTTTCGTTATTTTTCTCAGAATTTTAATAACTTAGTCTGATGCTAATTAGATGCAAGAAGTTAACCACCATGTTTAAATATTTCTGTGGGGGTTATGTTGAGACCTGGTGACTACGTTATTTATACTTGGGGTTGCAGCATCTTCTTCTACTATCGAATATGGTATTACTAGTTCTGCTGGCAACCGAAAATTATAAACATAAAATGCTGAAATATAGCATTTATAGTGGACTATAGCTCCGACCCACGGTAGGCATACTAATCTCAATTCAAAACATGGTCCTTCGAAATTAAAAACCAACCAGCGATAAAATAAATTAATAACAAACCAAAACAACAACCGGCCAAACAGTTGAATTATTGTTCGCTCCAGTAACTACCAAATCCATCGAAACAAATCTAAATAACAACCAGCGAAGTTCTCAATCATAATCAAGCGCTACACAACAACCAGCGAAACCGAGTATCACCATTCAACAAAACAACCGGCCATAATGGATAACTTACCTGATCAACAAGAGATTGTTAGAGGAAAAATAGCTCAATTCCAGAGCAATTACAACAAAGATGGACCATTTCGTAAGACGAGCAAATATTTGGACACGAAGATAGAACAATTGAAAACTCTATACACAGAGTTTGTAAAAACGGATAAACAAATATACAACCTTGTTCCACCAACCAATAATTCAATAAAGATCATCCATACACCACCCAGACAGCTACAGCGGCGGCAACCTACAAAAACTCATAGAAGAAACATGCCAGTGGTTAAACAATCCAACACCGCTATCGCCAGCGTGTAGCATAGAGTTCATACCCCAGTAACAGCTCGCTCAACTAAATGCTACGAAGACAAGATTTTAAAATGGGGAAATTGTACAGAGAAATAGCGAACGCCAGAAATGTCTTGGATAAAAGACAAGGCAAGCAAGATATGCAATTCGCCGTACACTACATGCAGCGGGCGATGAATCAAATAATTGATAGGCATGAAGAGCTTTATGTCGAGGCCTCAGACTAAGAGGAGATTATGAAGCATTAAAAGAAAGTTACGCAAAGATGACAATCGAAATCACCACTGCGATAGAAGAAACATCAGCTACCAGTCGCACAACATCAGAAATAAAGCTTACATGAAATGGAGTAGTTTTTCTGAAATATTCAAACGCCTTATAGACGCGCGTAGAATAAACTATCTGAAAAACCATCTTAGTGGAACAGTAGCTAAACTAATAGTCCACTTGGAATCAACCGTTGATAATTATAAAATGTCATGGAATGCCAACCATCAATTAATACAGAATCAGCAGCCGCAATTAGGAATTTGCACGACCCAACTAATGAGTGCATACACGCAATCAGAAGCCTAGGAATAAACGTCGAATCCTGGAATTCATTTATAATTTTCATATTATCGAAGAAATTGGACAATGAAACACGACGATTATATGAAAGGCGCTCCAGGACCCAACTGAATTTCAGAAAACCAAGGAATTTCTGAAGTTTCTTTAACAACGCTTCAAGTCCTTGGAAGCATCACATAGCCTAAAAAATGAATCGCAACAACCAAAGCCGCAAGTGGTAAGAGAAACGTTTGCTAAAACAACCCTACGCGAGATTTGCATCTATTGCCAGATGAACCATACATTAGACTATTGTCCACGGTTTAATCAACTGTCAACAACAGATAAAAACCAAATAGTGTTACTGCACCAGCTATGTAGAAGATGCTTATCATCAAGTACACGAAACGTACCATTACGGCCGAGAGACGAAATGCTCGATCTGTAATGGGATACATCATACTGTTTTGCATACAGCAAAGCCCAAAGTACAAAACACAAACACAGGTGAAGTAAATTTTTTTAAACTAATAACAAACGAGGATCACGATAAAGAACACGTATTGTTAGAACAGCAATGATTAAATCCTCTAATAATAATGGAAGCCACGACCTAAAGGGTCTTAAAGAGTCCTGATTGATCCAGGATTCCAAGTAACTTTCATTACCGAGAAAGCAGTTCAAAAATTGAAGCTGAAGGGACAGAAACTTTATGCCAAAATAGTTCGAGTCGGTGGTCGCAACATTGGGGAGAGGAGCATCCGAATTTAAATTACACTTGGATGCGTTAGTATTTCAAAAAATCACGACACTGCCACCAGAACAACGAATACAAACCGAAGGCTGAGAACATCTAAACAACTTAGAGCAATCAGATCCAAACACACCGGACCCCATAGACATGTTGCTTAGAGCAGTTTATTATCCAAAGATCGTATTGAGTGATATTATAAAAGGAAATCCAGAACAACCAATTGCGCAAAAACAGAATTAGGATGGATCGAGTTCGGAAAATTCAAAAGCTCAAGTATCCAACATCACTACATAAAATCTATGATATCGTATATCGAATTAGAAAATGAGCTAAAGAGATTTTGAGAAACTGAAGAAGTCCACGGAGAACGGGAAGTTACCAATGATGAACACAGATGCGAAGAGCACTTTCAAAAAAACTTCAAATGATTAGAAATGGTGCATACTAGCTCGCATTACCATTTAAAAGCGACGATTTCATATTAGGCGAACCAAGAAAAAAGGCTACAGCACACCTTCAAGAGAAAAGGCAACTAAATAAAAACCCACGGATGAAGAATGACGAGGCAGTTGAAGCCAACAACCACGTAAAACAGCATAAACGAGTGACAAGAGCAAGCACCAAGTCCAAGCGGCAGCTTCACAGCAGTAGAAACAGAAACACCAACAAGATGCAATATACGAGTATATCGAGATTCTCCTCTCATCTCGGGATTTACTTTGATAAAATTGGTCAGCAAGTCAAGCCAACGGAGAATGGAGGATCATAATCTATTATAACCTCACTTCCTATCGGGCAGAACTAAATCACTTTGGGAACGCCGCTCGTCAACTAGACAGCCTTGTTCAAATAGAACGCTTACACAACCTGCATCAACATCTTACGTCATTATAGGGATATCAGTGATCGCAGCAGCCATCATAAATGTGAAGCACAGAAGAACAACTCGAGTTGCTACAGCAGATCCACTTCCAGATCCGTAGCCAATCCTCCAGACAGCAACAGCTAGGCCCTGGGAATATGTTACCATTCAGCTGGTAACGTTGGGTGGTTACTTAAACACAGATCTCATCACTTACCGAAGCCATTGTTCTAATGTTGGAGTAACCGTGGCCGCCTAATTTAATTTATTTTGAAAGTACGATTGCCACATCAGTCACCATAATTAACGTGATACGATTAAAACAAGTCTACTTATGACGGCCATTTCTTGATTTTTATGATTAGAAGTAATTCTTGCTGTAAGCCCTCAGGACCTTATTCGTCACTTCGTATTTTAGAGATTGGTAGTATCCCTTAAGTTCAACCATCGAACAAGTTGCTCCCGTGTCGACTTGGAAAAATATCTGCTTACTATTGACACCCAATTCGACCATAATTTTTTCCGGATAATGCCCTCTCGCGGTTGACACTTGATCAACCTCTTCTGGAGTATCTGATTCCATATTAAAAGAAGAGTTTATGTAATGAAAATCGTTCACTTTGTTAACTGTTTCATTCCTCGTTGATTGATGGTTTTGAGCACGAGCTCGTCCAACCCGGCCAACAACAGGACACGATTTAAACCTTGTTTGATTTGAACGTTATTGATTTTGACTCTGATTTGGTTTTATGTAATTAACCACCGCTGAATCGGAAGTGGTTGCCAGAACTCCTTTGATAATTGCACCGGACCTTTTAGAGCACTCATACGCTTGTGCTATTTCGGTTACTTCGTCCAGGTTAGGGTTAGATTTCATCAATGCGGTATTGCGCACCGGCTCATGTGGTGTATGCTTTATAAGCATGTCCCTAATTTCCCACTCTGTGTAGTTTTCCGCGCATCCGGCTTTTAAATGAACGGTTTCGCGCTTCCCCGCATAAATTGGCAACCCAATCTGCATACGACTGATCCGGCAACATGCATATTTTGTAGAACTCACACCGAGATACGAGCACACGTTTTTTCCCACAAAATGTTCGGTTAATGCTTTTGTCAATTCTTGAAATGAATTTTTACCAGATCGTTAGGGAATAGTTTTTGTTTCATTTAATGGAGTGTGTTCATAACCGCACACAATATGCACTGGATTGAACGTAGCTGCTATTATAATGTGAGATGCATTATTTTCCTCTTCTTAATTTTGCCGAAACCTCAGTGGTATATTTCGGGATCGCTCTGAGCGGCGAACATCTACAAGTTTGTTGTTTATCTTTTAACGATAAAACGGTATTAAAAATCAAACCGTCATGACCCGCTACATTTTTGTTTTCCCTTTAAGGTGAAAGGAATAGAATTAGAAAATTTGACAAAATATGTAATCATTTCATGCTAATTTTAACCTAACCTATATTAACATTTAGTATTTTCCCATTTCGCGAAAAATGGTTTTACTTGTAAACCCTAATAAAATAGTATTAGGCCATACACATAACACAGTTGCAATTTCGGCCACATGGGGTGATAAATTAACATTTTATACTTCAAACTGTTAACATATGTCCTAGTCACAAAATACGAGGAAAACAGTATATTCGATTGTGACAAGCCTATGTACGTCATGTCATGCCAATCCGAAATTAGCAAAAATTGATTATTGCGACATTCAAATAAATATATCAACGTAAAAATCAATCATTAAGATCTAACCGTACCAAAATTGTGACTCAGTTTTTTAAGAATCGTGAACCTCATTTTCCGAGGTAGCTAAGTGGCATTGAATTTTAATTATCAACTGACTATTATGTTAAGATAGTCTGTACTACAACACAAAATACTAACGAACTTAAAAATTTGTAAAAGAAAACATAAAATGAAAGCATATTATTTTGCTGTCGAACCCTTAAAAAATCGGACACACCTCTTGACTAAAAGAATTTTTTCAATATACAAAACTTATAAATTTAAGACTTTGATTTAATAATTAGGAGGTAAATATGCAAAATATATAAAAAAAATCAATATCCACGTTTTTTTTGTTTCGAGAGGTTAAAGAATTAGCCTCGAAATTAATCCGATAAACTTAATAATCCTTACCGGATATATGTACGAATATAACCAAACCAACGCCATGTCTATAACACCGATAAATTTACCTATGCAGACATTAATCGAAATATCCCACCCCATACAAAAATCATAAGGCCCAAAATAAATTGGTGGCATTAGCTTTGTGTTGCGTGATTATAAATCATCAGCGCAAACATTACATGATTTTGTGTTGTGGTCTGTGTGTTCGTTATCTAAAACAAAAGCCATTCGAGGTTCTGTTTTGTTAATCACCTAAATAAGACATTTTTGTTCAAGATTAGCGTTTATTTCGAATTTTGTCTACATTACATTACATGTTACAGATAAAACTATAACGGGTTTATGTGTAATTTATGTACCTACTTGTTGCGATTCCTGATTTTAAACTACTCGTACACTACACCAATCTTACTGTTATGTGTCACGCTACTGCATCAGTAGACGATCGCGTTGCAACTGAAACAATTGCTATTTGAAATATGACAAGAAATAACAAGTTCAATCTAAAACAATAAAAATACGGAATTCAAATTTTGTTTATTTCGTTTAACGGTTTACTGCGATTTGAAAAATTTTTTGGTTGTTGTATACTGGGTGATCCATTTTAAATGTTCAATTAACCTATAATTTTCTGTATGATTTAATAGGGTCGTAATAATTCAACGTCAACCCTTGTTTCACCACAACTCTCGGTTACCTGGGCCTTCCCACAAGATCAGCAATTGGCACAACATCAACAACAACTAGAATCGCAACAACACGCACCACTAACTAAACGTGACTCGACCGAAAGTGGACAACGGTGTAGCGTCACAACAAATAAAATCTTTGATATCTCACCGGGTACACCATGCGACGGTGGCAATGAATCGGACGAAGATGATTACTCCTTAAGTGTTTCTGCGATTATGCAGAGACGTGCCAGTACACGAGGTAGTAAACGTAAAAGCTTTCGAGGTTCACGACGTACATCGAGCCCGATGGGTCACATTATTGGATTGGGCAATTTAAATGAAAGACGACGCTCGAGCGTGTTTACGACAAGTTCGGGAGAGTAAGTACAGCACAAAATCACACTGTCGTTTTATTATTAATTTGGTTAAATTTTTGTTTTAGGACGGCCATCTCATTTGACGATGGCACAAATCAGGATTCAACACAGGAGCAAATTTTCGAAAATATTCGGCTGCACAAAGAGGTGCTGCAGTCGGTGAAACTTCAACCATGGAGCATGCGACGGAAATTACGATTAGTTAGACAAGCACGTGAATACGTTGCACGACATGAGGGTGCATTACAGGAACGTTTTGCGATGTCGCGGAGCACAAGAGATTTACTCACCCGATTTAGAATAGTTTTAGCGGCGGTATGTTACACGTGCTCAACGAGATTCGCAATAAATATTTAAAATTTTATTTTATTACAGCGGTTGCAACACTTGCGGCGCGAAATAGCAAATTTATCAACGGTTTTGATACCGTGGGAACGCCGGATCAAAGAAATTGAATCCCATTTTGGGTCCGTAGTCGCATCATACTTTACATTTTTGCGATGGTTGTTTTGGGTGAATGTTGTGATTGCGGTCGTGTTGACAGCGTTCGTTGTAACACCCGAGTTGTTTGCACAGGAGCTGGGCAACAAAGAAGAGCGCAACATAATGTTGCCGGATGAGGAATCGATTGCACCTAATTTAATTACGATTTGGGATTTTGAAGGATACTTAAAGTATTCACCATTATTTTATGGATATTATTCGCCAACGGCGGCCCAACGCCAATTAAACTATAATTTACCGATGGCGTATTTTTTAACGGGCCTAGTGGCCTACGTTTATAGTTTTGTGGCGACATTGAGAAAGTAAGTAAAATTGAGAGCGCTTTATCGAATTTCTTTAATTTGTGCGTACAATTTAGGATGGCAGAAAATTCGAGGTTATCAAAACTCTCGTCGAAGGATGATGAATGTGTATTTACGTGGAAATTGTTCACTGGTTGGGATTTCATGATCGGTCATGCAGAAACGGCTCATAATCGGGTGGCATCTGTCGTGTTAGGATTTAAAGAGGCTCTTCTCGAAGAGGCGGAGAAAAAGCGGGCAATCCGTAATTGGAAAATCATAACTATAAGAATTTTCGTAAATATTGTAATTTTATTTCTGCTTGGCGTATCCGCATATGCTGTAGTGCTTGTCGTTAATCGTTCAGAAGAACAAGATGCAAACAGTTCATGGTGGCGCCGAAATGAAATCACCATTGTGATCGCGCTCATCTCATATTTCTTCCCAATATTTTTCGAAGGTTTTGGCTATTTCGAAAGTTACCATCCACGGATACAATTACGTCGTCAATTAGCCCGGATTATGGTTTTAAATTTATTAAATTTGTATTCGTTGATATTTGCCCTGTTTGTCAAAATCGACGGAATGTCAAAAGAAATGCAGAAAATTTATGTTAACATCACCGATTATAATAAACGAATGTCGTTTGAGGCAACGGCACTTGAATCAAGCAACGGCCTCTTATCATCCGACGGGCCAATGGACGTTATGGCGGAACAAGTAATGCCTGCTACTATCTCAACGATAGCGGAGATCACAACTTATTTTATTAATGAGATAACAACAAATTATTATGATTACCACAGCAGCCCGACGACACCTACCTGCATCCATACTCAAGTGAATTGTAATGGCCCGTACGACATAAGCAAATCTTTTATACTTCCGTTAACAATGTTGAAATTTTTGTCGAATCGTATGCTGATAAAATTAAACTTAAACTCTAGGCGGCCAATCCCCACTCAAGTTACAACCGAGTACAGCGACGATATTGATAATTTATTTAGCACGACCGAATATCCGTACTTTAGCTCGAGTAATTTATATGATTTAAACTCGACGTTAAATTTTCTCGATCCTGATAATTCGACCGATTTCGATCATGATAATGATACCGCTCCAGATGGTAACTACACCCGTTTGAAACGACAAATTGCACAAGACTATTACGATGACCTTGCAATGACTTTGCCTACTGTGTTAGAAGACGTGGCGCCCATTGATAAAGAAAATATTTATGATATCGTGTCGAAATTGTATTTTGACTATGACGCAACAGATTTGGCGATAGACCCGTCATTTTCGGCGGGCGAGAATACTTCTCTAATTCAGAATATTACCGATTTAATTGATACGACATTCACAACATTTATTGATAGTTTCACGACCAATTTTGAAACAACATCGGTACCCTACGATTATTATGGGGGCGATATTGGTGACAATTTGGATCTGGTTAGTAAAAAAATTCCGAAAGAGGATTTGCGAAGTTTTTTAGAGGATATCACGAATCGATTAGGCGATCGTAATATTACGAGTAAAATTTGTTATAATGTGACGTGTCCCGAGGTTGATGAAACAACGACCGATGGCTATTTAGAAAGTTCGACTATGCCAGTTTTTTTTTCGACCGAAAATATTTTCACGACCACAATGATTCCGCCTACTTCTACCATTGGAAACTTTAATGGGAAGACTATGCCAAGTGTCACGGAGAAACCTATAATAGTTAGACCTACTAATTATACCGCCATGATTGAAGGAACATTACGTAAATTATGCTGGGAAACTATGTTTGGCCAAGAGTTGATGAAATTAACAGTCATGGATTTGGTGAGTGGTTCTTACAAAATTTTAATGCTCAATTTAAATATTTGTTTATTCTAGCTCATGACCGTCCTATCAATTCTCATGTTGGATTTTATTCGGGCCCTCTTTGTCCGCTTTATGAATAAATTTTGGTGCTGGGATCTGGAGAAATCATTTCCCAAGTATGGCGATTTTAAAATCGCAGAAAATATTCTGCATTTAGTAAATAACCAGGGAATGGTATGGATGGGCATGTTCTTTTCACCGGGCCTAGCAATTCTGAATCTCGCCAAATTGGTGATAATATTGTATATGCGATCATGGGCCGTGCTCACCTGTAACGTGCCTCATGAAGTTGTTTTTCGTGCATCCCGATCCAATAATTTTTATTTAGCATTGCTCCTCACGATGCTTTTCTTGTGCGTATTGCCCGTTGCATTCGCCATCGTATGGCTTCAACCGTCATGGCACTGCGGCCCATTTTCAACAAAGAAACGAATTTATCTATTTTTGACGGATACCTTAGAGCAATCATTACCACAGTAATTATTATCATAACGATCAGATATAGAATTACGACTGATTTGAAATATTTTCTTCCGTTTCAGGATACTCAAGAAGCCATTGAATTATGTTGCTTCGGCTAGCACCGTAATTCCACTTCTCGTCCTTCTAATTTTGATAATTTATTATTTAATCTCGCTGACAAATGCGTTGCGCGAGGCCAATCAAGATTTAAAAATGCAGCTACGCCGAGAACGAACTGAAGAAAGGCGCAAAATGTTTAAGATTGCTGAGAATAATCCAACGAACGATTCCCAAAATGCACCAAATGCCTTGTCGGCTCGTTGGAAAAAAGTATTAGAAAATACGTCACCTTTGACACCGACCGGAGCGAATCTGCCGGAAATCGACGAGGGCAAGGCTCAAGCAAGGAAAGAATTACTGGCTAGAATTATGAAAAAGGCATTACGAAAAAGTTCTGGTACTTCGGACGACTACAGCCATTTAGTGCATACGGCTGATGATGCTACAGATACTGAGCAGCACGAATCTCTTCCACACGATAAGGACTACAGGCACGAAAAGCTGCGTCAGAAGAAAGGACGCGGTACACATGGTCACGACCATAACAAGCTTATCGATCACAACAAATCAAAAGAAGTTACCACTTGGCTGGCGCTTGTTAAATCTGCTGGTAAAGATAAACCTCACAAGGAAGTACCACATGATACGCCGGCTCCTGAATATACAGATTCGAATTACAACGCAGAAATTCAACATAAAAATTTGAAAAATAATGTCAACTTTCAAAATTCTACCAATTACGAGGCTGAGAATCGCGCGAATACCGAAAAATCGGCGCATCGGGCAGCCCCAGAGTACTCGGTTGTCAACGAAAAATTATCAAAAATTGCAAACACAGAACCCGAAGTATTTAAATTTGATGATGTGTTGCTAGCGCTGAAAAAAGAACGCGACACCAAGAAGCAACTTCAGAAAGAGAAACAATTGAAAGAGGAAGAAGATGAGTATCTAAGCGACGATATGTCCAGTTATCGTGAAATAAATCTCACAAATTTCGAAAAAACGGTACAACCGAACAGTAGCGAATCGAATCCTATCGATTCGAATACGGCAGAGGTTGACGAACCGATAAAAAAACACAAAGAAGAGAATAAATCGACGCGACGAAAAAAACTTAACTCATTTTTGAATTTAGTACGCGAGGCGGTGCAAAATAAAAAAGCGGAAGGTGATATGAGTCCCGATGGTGCAACCGCCAGTAGTGATTCACCGAAAAATGCATCTAAAGCATTTAATTTAACGCGACACAGTGAATCGTACCGCGAAAAGGATAAAACATCGGGCTCCAAAAAACATTTGAAAAAATCATCAACAGGTTCGGCTGGCACCTTGGAGCGCAAACAGAGCCAACAGGATTCGCTGAGTTCATCAATGCAGCCAGAAAATATCCCGGTGATCACGATCAGCAAAACAGGAAGTGTCGAAAATATCCTAAGCACGGATGCAGCTAAGGCGACGAGCAATAAACAAGCCAAATCGAAGCATAATGATTCGCGGAAGCATGACAAAAAATCGAGTAGCACGAAGCGGAGGGGTTCGTAAACGTGTGTAAACGAGACGTCATTTTTGAAATCGTCATGTAATGACGTAATTTATTTTGCTATCCTAAAATATAATTTTTGGATAATTTTGCACAAACATTTTTAAGGAATTCTTGTGTGGTTCCGCTCGTAAAATGAGCTTTTGTGATTATTTTGGGACAGCAGCAGCACCTTGCCATGATATGCGGGACAATTCAAGCAAACAACTTTAATTATTAATAAAGTAAACATTTAAGAATTTTCAAGTTAATAAAATATATTAATGTAAAATTTTAAATTGTATTTTAATTTTTTTGTTAAGTTGGGCAGAAGCTATCAGGATAGTATCGGACACTCGTAGACATACTGTTACGATACTATAATGACATCTAGCATTGAACGAAAATATTTATGTGTGGGACCTATTTGAACGGTTCGAACCACTACTAAATAGTATTAATTAAATTTTTTGGTTAGATGGCAGCAAAAATAAAATATTGTATGTGATGTGTGACATCTTTTGAAAATGATTTTAATTAAAGAAGTGGAACCTAATAACAGAAAAGTTTACATTAAAATTAAGATTGCGTTGTGCCCCGTTTATTCCTTTTATATTTATTGGATTTAAGAATTTATGTTAGGAGGTGGTTAATATAACGCAAGCTAACGTAACTCAAGTGTTACGTTAATCAAGAGTTTATTCACGTTTCATTTATCCAAAAATAACATTTCTTGTAACTGATCTAGACACCATTGTTAAGTAATAGTTGAAACTAAAGCTGTCAAAGGTGCTTGATAGATGGCAATTTACCGACATGATAATTTAAAAATTATTTATAAAAATATTATTTTATTTACGAATTTAGAACATTTGTGGCCAGGATTTACAAATAGCAAGTACAAAATTCATTGTGACGTTCTGTAGTGTTGTGTTGTTGGTACAAGATCTTTTTAGAATGAGCATTGGTCGACACATAGATTTTTACTACAAAAATTGGCATTAGTTCGGACCAGTCAAAGATAGGTGTCATTAGTATTCACACATTTCTTACGTTATTTAATTTAAAATTACAAACATAATGCTGATTGATAACCATCGTTGTATTAAGGTTGTTATTTAGATGGGTTACATTACACTTAACCAAACCAGCACTTTTACATTGAACTTTTCATGCCCATTTTTTGTCTAAATTCCCTAAATTAAGGATTAGTTTCTACCGGTTATTTATAGATGGCACTAAACAAATCACGTCTAATGTTTAATTAAAATTTGATAAACAAATTAAAATTTACCAATCTCCTGAGTATCTGTCAGGTGCAAATAATGCATCTGAACTAAGTTTGAAGTTTAAAAGTAAATATTAGGCATGTTTTGGTTAATAAACCCTCCCGATTAAATTGACTTATTACCCGATTAAATTAACTAAACTAAAAGGCCAGAAGTTCACGAAATATAAAAGAGATGTCACTAAAATGAAATTTGTAACATGTGTATTAATTTGTTAGTTTATACGTAAATAAATATCCAAAGATTGAACAACTTTGTGACTAACACAACATCAAAATGATAATTCTAAATGAGTTCTCGACATACTAGATGACAATATATATTATATAAATGCAGAGACATCTAGTTGTCAGCACTGTTATTAGTATTTTTAGAATGTTATGTTTAAATTTTAGTTTTCATATCTAAAAACAGTATTGAAAATTGCAAAACTAATATTATTAGACAGAATACAATGAGCCTTGCTTAAAGACGTACAAGGGTACTAAACCCACATATAATAATACGCCTAATTATTTTAAAAATATTTCCAAATAAATAATTTATATAGCAAGGCATATATTTTGCAATTATAAATTATTTCGAAAATAGAGTCGATAAGAAATACTGTTGCTTGGCCACCACCATTTACCAGTAGAATGTTTACTCTCCGAACGCCACCGATTAATAAAAGCCATAGTGGTGACTCCGACGTGATCTAGGGACACATTAAACATAATTTTTATGAATTCTGTCATCAAGCAGTTAATTCACAATTGTTGACAATAAGCCGCCTTAGTACATTTACAAGTTGCCTACCGACAATCAGCCACCTAACGCCCATAGTCACAATTGCTTAACATCCAAATTTGCATTCAACTTAAATGCAACCATTACCTTTAGACGACCAAATTTCCGAGGTCGCACATCTATAAATACAGCAGGAGATTGGTCCATTTTTCCATACCTCACGATGGATGATTTTAAAATTCAAAGATAAACTCAATGACAGTCAACAATAGAAATCACCACAAGCACCATCCCAACATCCGATATCGAGAGCGTAGGCCAGGAACAAATTAAGAAAATTCTATTAACTACGGAAAATAATTCGTCATCGAGTCTTAATAGGGGACAAATCTTTGCTCAGACGTAATCATTGCATCGCTAACCTTAAAACTCACTCCGTTGGTGTCACAGGATCACAGGGTTTGGTTCCACATTATCGTTAAAATCACTCACTTTGAATGATCGAGTTGTTAATGACATGAGCGATGCCACTACAGGTAATAAATCAAGTACACTGAATACCGATCTAAAATCGCCATTCTAGAGAAGTTGTGCGAGTTCAAACAGACGCAAAGAAAAACAAATATGGAGGAAGTAACGTCGATGATGAATTCATCCAGATGAACAGGAAATATTACCTTCAATCATGGATTCATTAAATACAACCAAATTCACTTTAATGACAATATAGTCCAACCAGAATCAGAATCAGGACGAACCTTCTGTCCTGTTTCAATTAAAAGAAATTAACGAAGTAAGTCAGAAAATGTTTCTGATCGAAAACTTCGTCCAAAGAGTAAATAATTCAGCACAAATTCTGCTACTTCGAAAAGTTCAGAACAACCGATATAGGCTATTTTCTACAGACAAGATTCAAGGACACAGCCAGTAATTATAATCCAACATGCCATTTTTGATCCTACATCAAAAACCCATTCTTTAATTAACACAGGTGCTGATATCTTCGTAATTCCCGTTAATCATAAAGATAAAAAGAACATCGACTTTAATCTCGGGCTTTTTGCAGCCAATGAATCAACAGTCAGAACTTTTGGTTAAATTTTAAATCTCAGTCTTAGAAGGAATTTCACGTTGACATTCATTTTGGTAGGCTGCCTATCATCGGGGTAAATTTCCTCAAATACTCAGGTTTGTTAGTGATATTTAGAACAACCGTTTAGTCGACCTATTAACCTCACTACGAGTACAAGCAATTGCGTCAGCAACAAAAGCTTCAAAATTAAGGATGATTAGAGTGTTGTCGCATCTTATTAGAGGAGCCCAAAGAGATTACACTTAACGTCCAAGGGCAATACAACTGCTAAACACCACGTAACATATCACATTACAACTCGTGGTCCCCCAATTACATGCATGAGTAGACGTATATCCACGGGAAAATTAGCCATACACAAAAAGGAATTAGAATACTTGCTTGCCTAGGTATTTACAGATCGTCTAAAAGTCGGTCGAGCAAGTCCTTGCTCTAGATCATTACACCTGATCGCACAGAAGAATGACGAACAACTTAACCGTGCCCGCTGTCTTACAGCTTTTCAACTATCGATTTGGTGCGTGCTTACCATCAGATCCCGATCGAAGAAGCAGATATTCCAAACCCGCAATATCAACATCGTTCAGACTATTCGAATTTATTCGTATCTAAAATTAGTTTTTGAGAAATTAAGCAACGCAGGTTTAATGATCAATCAAAAGTAATTTTTAGGCTACGAAATTAATGCTACAGGAAGTAAACCACCCCCTCCGGAAAATGTTAAAAACTTAGACGAGTTTTGGGAATGTTTAATTTCAATCGCACTTTCACACCGAATGCTGTTGGTTCTTTGCAATAATTTAAAAAGGGGGGGGGGGAGGAGTAAAAAACCGTTTCCAGAATTATTGATTAGGCAGAAGAAACGCCTGCTGTCAAACTCGCTAAGAAACAAAATAATGAAGTCGCGATGTTGGCACACCCGTTGCCTACATCCGAGCTGGCAGTTATGACGGACGCGTTCGATAAAACCATTCGGGCAGTCATCCAACAAAAAATTTACAACGTCTGGTAACTGCCGCAATTTTACTTATTCCACACCAATTCTTAATATACAACATATATCTGGAACGGAAAATGTAGTCGCGAGGACACTATCCAGAATCCGGAAGCCATAAACTATGAAATCATAGCTAAGACGAATCTTAGGAGGACCAACGAAACCTTGAAATTCGTGAAAATTCTATAAATCTTCAATCGAAATTTGAGCATCTACTGCGACGTTTCGGCTGTAAAAAACCATCCCTGGCATTTGAATCTGTATACATTATCTATCGCATCCAAGTATTCAAGCCTCCGTGAAAACCGTTTTGGTCACAAGGAGTTTCAGCGAAATTAATGAACAATTAATGTTACTGCGCAATACTCAAAGTCCGCTTTACACGATGGACAGAATCAGCAGGGTTTAACCCATAGATCTCACGCTTCGGCGTAGCACCAGTCATAGTGACAGATCAAGCAATTTAGTTTGAGTCTGAGATATTCACAAAATAGTCGTAAATATTAGGTTTCGAACGCAGAAGAATAACGAGCTATAATCTCAAATGCTATAGATTTGCGAAACTCGTTTTCGGAGAACAGATTCGGACTCCTAGTCAGCTCGTCCAACGACTTAAAAATCACTTCGAATTTATGCGATCATATAATATTTGTCTTTAAAGATTTAAACACATATTCACACGTCTTTACACGCACAGACGGCGTTAAGAAATCACTGCAGTCAGAATACCAAGGTACATATTTAGTCATCAATCGATCCGAAAAAAATTTCACATTATAAATCCGTGGTTTTAAACCTTGCAAAATTTCTATAGATAAATTAAAACCTTGTTATCTAGAGGAAACAAGTACAACACCTTCAACTATTGAACCAATGGAGACGATCACCAAATCAACCGAAGGAACCACGTTTCATGACCAATTCATGATCTCACCAAGGAAGGGGTGTGTGGCTGACACAACGTCAAAATGACAATTATAAAATTCATTTCAATTCGCAACATACTAAGTGAAAAAATAAATATTATATAAATTCAGAGACATCTAGTTGTCAGCACAGTTATTAGCATTTTTAGAATGTTATTTTTAAATTCTAGTTTTTATGTCCTCTCCACTTTTATTTTTTAGGTTAGTTCGCTGGGTTCTCTTTGTTTGCTGCCTCCAATTCATGCCTGTTCTAAGATGCTCAAGCTTGGTTTAATTTTTTATCGTAATCAAAAAATACGCCACTCTGGTAGTAATTGTTCCTGAGGTGCAGTTCTAAAAGCATCGTTCTCGATCGTTTAGCGATTTCGTAAACCAACGTTTAGCCAAGTCGATTAAGTTCTAAGTTCATGAATGAATTTATTCGCTACGACAACGCTCATCCATATTACTTGATCCATATTAGAAGTGCGCCAAACACGATAACCAAGTGTTTGAAATGAAGGCCCTTTCCAATGCCGTTCATCCATCCAATAGCAGGTATTCCGCGAGGTCCTGTCTACATTGGTCCCAATCATAGGGGCTGTGTTACGATAAACGTTTTTGGGAATAAAGAACAATCCTATTTGATGATTAAATTGTTCCAAGTACACCAAGTTCATCAACACAACAAGCTTTCGGCTATCCCGTACTGTTATCGCCCAAAGCGCGCAACCAGCACGCGTGACTTATAAATTGTCATGTTAGCGTAGCTAGTTCAGTATTCGAGTTTGAGTACGATTAGAGGTAGCAACAAAATAGGAAACCGGAAATTCGTTCAGATTCTAGATATTTACATCGATTAATTTTTTACGGAAGAATGTTGTTCTCTTGAATGTTATGTTTTTTGATAGAACAAAGGTCAAAATTATAAAATATTATTCAATACCTAACTTTATCAATATGAAACCTGTAAGTAAAATACTAAAAGCTTTATCGATGGCGCCTTCCTTCGAAAAAGGGAAAAATGATTTATTGTTCGAAAACCGCTGTATCGCCAGCATCGATTAAAACGTTTAACCCTCGTCATAATTTGTGCAGTGAAAATTTGGGAGTTAGGTTTCCCTTTTAGTTACACTTTTTACGCATGGATTGATGCAGGACGTATTTCCCTTAATGTGTGGTACACCAATAATGGTTTTGTACAATTTGTTTGACAAATATTCTAGATGCTAAAATTCTAGTCAAGCATTTCGAATGACGACCGGTAATGTTAAAATGGTTTTACATTTAAGACATTTCATGGTACCGTAATTAAGAGTTTGCTAATGAAGTTTATCCAAACTAATCCGAAAATTAGAAGAACAGCAACATTTGTGTAATAGTCTTGCTAAAAGTAAGCATTCAGGCGAATTCATGGTACGAAATTTCTACGAATGTGAAATATTTAAATTTTCCAAGGATACAGAACAAAGTCATTCTAAGTGTTTTCTAAGCACCTAGTATTAACTTCAGTGATATTGGCGCACTACTTAGACCTAAAGGAGTATCCCTAATAACTTATATGGTTTCCTAGTGGGTGTGACAGGTTGTTTCATGAGATTTAGAAATGTGAATTTTTAATGGGCCTTCACAGTCGTTCTAAGTATTTTCAAAGCTTTAGTATGAACTTCAGTGGCCGTGGTGGGCTGCTCAGTCCCAAAGAAGTCTCTCTAGCAAGATTTTTGATTTTGTAACGGGTCTGACAGGGTGCTCCAGGAGTTTTAGAAAAGCGATTTTATAATGAACGTCAGGTCGGACCCATTAGAAAACCATCTAACTTACTACGGTCACTCCTTTTGGGCTAAGCAGTGCTTAAATTTCACTGAAGTTCATACCAAATGATTAGAAAATACTTAGAATGACTTTGAAATGTATCTATGGTTAATTAGAAAATTATATTTTTAAACCCACGAAACACCTGTCACACCCATTGGAAATTCATATAACTTTCTAGGGTCACTCCTTTGGGTCAAAGCAATGTATAGTAGATTATTTTGACCCA
Source organism: Nephrotoma guestfalica (assembly GCA_963691935.1). Classification (NCBI taxonomy): domain Eukaryota; kingdom Metazoa; phylum Arthropoda; class Insecta; order Diptera; family Tipulidae; genus Nephrotoma; species Nephrotoma guestfalica. The sequence goes on along the minus strand of OY829915.1, from coordinate 232,241,666 downwards.
AAGAAGTGTCCCTGGGATTTGGAATTTACTTGGGGCCAGATTCATATACGAGTAACTCGTAGGACTATTTAGGAGGCTATTTCGGAACTTCTTCAATACTCTCATTAATATAAAACGGGGATTAGGCATTTATCTGGGGCCAGATTCTTATACGAGTAACTCGAGTATTTACGAAAAAATCTTGCAACCTCAAAACATGGATATCTGCTCACAGATTTTATTAGATTTTATTAGATTCGTAATTCTATTTCTGAACTACCTATACGGTACTGTTGCGACATGTCCAATTTTTCCGAAAAAACATGTAAACAGACCATTTACTTCGTGCATCGTGCGCGAATAATTTTTGTTAGATTTGACTCATATTGGAACACCAATACCGTTGACTGCTGTTTGGTTTCGGGCTCATACGCATAGACCCAAGATTCGTCATCAGTCACGATGCTATAGACATGTTTTGAAGCACCTCGATCATATTTTTTAACCATCTCTATCGGCCAATTGACGAATAAATTTTTTTGACGGCCAAATGTTCATGCGATATTAAATCTCACGATAAGTCACATGACGATCTTGCAGTATCAGTTCGTGCACAGCATCAATATTTTTCGGAACAACAACCGATTTTGGACGACCATTACGAAATTCGTAAACACTAGGTCCTTGATGGTGTTTCATCGCCACAAGTTGAATTAAGTTCATCAATGTTGTTGAATTAATCTACGTCGAAAGATGTAAGATTTAGTTCCATTTTTGCTTGAATTTTGAAATCACTGTAACAAAAAAAATTGTGGCGGTACAAAGAAACGTTCTGAGTAAATATACCGTTTAAAATGTCAAACTTTACCAATGAACTGCTTTATTTCGCCAATTGATGTTGGATCTGTAAAGTTTGAAATGACATCAAATGATTCTCGACGGTAGGTCTCCATCTTTTGTAATTGTGTGTTTGTAACTACATTCCGATGCTTTAATGCTAATTCTGAATGCGGAGAGACGTTTAAATATTGACTTGAGGTATTCACTGTGTTTCATCTCTGAGTGAGTCATAATAAAGATATCGTCGATATCTAGCTTGGAACGAGGTCTAGCCTGGAAATGCAGGAATGGGGGTGAGTTTCGGTCATATCATAATCTGGAAAATTCAAATAGCTCAAAAGTAGTGATCCAAATCTATTTTCGAGAAAACAATGGTCTTCAAATTTTAAAGTGAGTCTGTTTATACTCGGGGTGGGTGTCTGTCTGGGACTGGGACAGTATTTAACTGTTGATGGTTTCCACATGAAGACTTTTGTTGTGTCGAGTTGCCGTAGTATGATAAACTTAAATAGGCCAGTCTAGCGCCGTGACGATGAAGGGATATGTGAACGTATACCTGAGGCCAAGGTTAACTTCAAAAATTTTGTGTGGGAAGTGGAAATTAAACGACAATAATTTTTGTTAAAATTTGGAAGTCAAGATTTCAAGATCATTTTTTGATTATCATTATTTTCTTTAAATCACTTCAATCTGATTTTTGTTATATTTAAGCAATCTTTCATTTTCAGGCTGAATGAAACGTACAGGGGATTTACTTCAACATTTATAATTTTTATGGGTTGGTTTTTATTTTTATTTTCAGGTTACGATAGTGCATTGTCGAGGAGCCCGAAAATCCATTCCTTTCTTAACATTTTAATCTGGATTGATTGTGAAACCATTTCAATAGACATCAAAAGCCAGAAATCATTAAAAAAAAGTCAAGCGCTGAGATTTAAAAACCACCAATCGAAATTCACACAAAAAGTTATCGTAACTAAATCGTTTATAACAATAAAAACCCCATAATACCGAATTTACATTGTATCCAGCCTTGTTAATAGCTATTTTTACAAATTATAAAACCGATTTAATCTCATAATCCGCAATAAAAGCAAAACATAACCATCATTTACATTTTTTTTTTGTGTGTGTGTTTGTGTTCTGTTTACAATCAAAATAATGTATATACCCTCTACACACCCTGTGTTTACAATATAGATAGCACCATCCTTACCGATTCCCCCGCGCCGCTACGTATCTCTCCGATTTTCATCTCTCTAAATCACTTATTGTAAATAACTGAAGAACTCAAACACACAAAATACAAATCCACTTGTTGAGTTTTCTCTCTAATCAATTTAACATAAAATGGAAAATTATCTTCCCTTTCATTAGTCATTCAAATTTCGTCTTCGTTTTTCGCATCCTTCTGATGAATCATTTTCGTTGTGCTTTTCAAATTTTCCTTTTTGTATTCGACAATTCGTCGGCTCTCCTATTAAATATCTTATAAGCAAAATGCAATAAAGGACGACCCAGATAACAAACAGTTGGAACGCACACCGCCGCACTAATCATGAGTGAATTATATGCTCTCACGCGCATCCCCGTATTATGTAAATAGGGCAGATTTATGCATTAGAACATTATTATGAACTCGAGACTCGCTCACACCAACCTTACCAACTAAAAAATTTCTTTTTTGATTGATTGATTATCGAAATTCTGGGGAAAACATGATAAATGGAAATTTTGTGCCGAACTCATTTATTCAAACAGTTTTTTTTGTATACATGATGGTTGGAAAACTTATAGATCGAAATTTCGATTCGACGAACGTCACCCAGGTTTGTTTATATTTATTTATACGTTTAATATAAAGAGGATGGATAGGTCTAGATTTTGGTGTTGTTGTTGTGTTGGTGCGACAATCATTAATCATCATATCTAAGTTTGGGTGCGTAAATTAACCAAACAATTTTCATAAAATTGGAGATGATTTTATCGGAAGAACCCTTCGAAAATACAGAGACAATATTGTGCTTATTTTAAATATCGACAGGGAGTTTTTTTATTGGAAAAACTAATTTATTCTAATTTTAGGTACACTAATCCGAACTTACCAACGTTAGGATGCCATAATCATTTGTCATTCCCAAAGGATTCGTTAAATTTATTTTTAAACATTATGCTATATCCATTGTACTGCTACATTACCAGACACAGTGAAATCTATTTCCGTACTTTAAACCATATGGTAATTATCAATTGCAATTAAAAGATCACTGGAACGAGAAGCTTGTAAAGTTTACCGAAGTGTTGCTTATCGCAATAATATTTTTTAAACGAAATAAATTTTGCCTATGAAAACGCGCTTAAATTCGATATCTATTTCGATTTGGCATGTACAGGGTGGACCATCTGTTAGCCGTTTTTCATTTGTAAATAAAACACATTTTGGGATGAAGTCAAAATGTTTTATTGATAAGGAAAGGTGGTTCTATGCCGAACATCAAAATTTTCGATGACTTTTCCAATAAACGCGGATCAATGACAGCTCAATTTCAGCCCGAATGTTATTTTTAAGTTGTTGAATTGTTTGTGGATGGTTAGCATACACCTTACTTTTCAAGTAATCCCACAAAAAATAATCAAGTGGTGTTAAATCGCGGCTTCTTGGTGGCCAAGGAACTTCACAATATCAGCAAATTTTGTCGACAATAAATGGATTGTTGAACGACTTGCGTGGCATGTCTTTTTGAAACTAAAGGTCGTTGACACGCAATTCATTCAATTTGGGGCACAAAAAACCAGTTAACATGTTGCGGTAATGTTCCCTATTCACTGTAAGGTCATTTTCCTGTTCGTTTTCGAAGAAAACGGCCCAATGATGCCACCAGCCCATAAACCACACCAAACAGTGACTCTTGAAGGAGTATCTCCGCTCCCCAAATTCGACAATTTTGCTTATTGACGCACTCATTAAGATGAAAATAAGCTCCATCGCTAAAGATGATTTTTGACGAAAAACCTTCATTTCGTTTTAGCATCCATTTAGCATTTTAGAGTTAGTAGAATTTTGTACGGATGCAAATGAAGATCAACATGCAAAATGCGTCGTAATGTGGTTCGTGAAATATTTAGATCTTGTGAACGATTCCTGGTTGATGTGTTTGGTTCATTACGAACACTTTCACTAACAACTACCACTGCAACATTAGTACGAACTGGATGAACATGTTGATATTATCTACGACCTTCCACTGAACAACAAAACATCCATGTCGACCAACCACTCTCACGTAATTTACGAAATGTTGTTGTTTTTGAACGATTATTTTCATAATAAATTTGGACAATCAAAATGCGTTGGTGTGTTGTTAGCAACTCCATGATAAAAAATGGCATATTTTTGACTTTTGATATGTCAAAGAATTTTTTAGAACAGATAACATTTAGTACTAAAATTCATCGATCGAAAAAGGGACCAACACATGGCCGACCCTGTAGAAGGTGATTCGGTGATGTCGTTTAATCTAAGTAGGTGTTGCGTACTTAGACTGTGCAAGTATTTTGAAGACACATATCAGGCACTACGTAGGAAGCAATGTCAATCCCAAGCAAGCCAATAAATCAAATTGTGGTATTATGGTGGTTCAAAGGATAATCAAATAATAGTAGTTTTTGGTGATGTTGCGGGCGTATCCATCAAAAAATTAATTTAAAAATCCAAGAGTTCTTTTGTTTTCTTTTTTTTCAATACGATATTGAACAGTGTACCTTTCCAATAAAATCAATTAACAATTAGAAAAATATCTACTAATGCAGATACTAAAATGGTATCACACATCGGATTATTCAAACCAGAATATTTTTTATAAAGTAAGTCATTTTTATTATAAAATGCACTTTGCAAAATTTCGAGTGTTAAAATGGCCGCTTTTTCAGAAATAAAACGAAATAGTAAATACATCAGCCCCTTAGGGCTGTGGACTAATTCTTAGATCGATTCGTACAGTAAATTGAATCGATTAGTACAGTAAATTGAAATTTTAGTACAAATTACTTTTCAAATCGTACCAATTCCCTAGTAAATAAAATTAAGTAAATGCGGCTTAAAAGGACATATGATTCCTATGAATATACAAAAATTGGTATGTAGGTACACAAACTAATGTCATAAATGTTATTGTTGTTGTTCCAATTATTCGTATTGTGTATACGAATAAATTTAAATTGTATATTTGCTCAAATTTGTTGCGTAATATACACAATAAAATTATTGAAAAAAAATTAACAAATAAAACTGTGTTCATAAATTTACAAGCGCATTTTTATTTCATTGGAAATGGTGGTGAATATAAAAAAAATATGTCTAGAAACATGGCCGCCATATTTTCATGATTTGGTTAGCAAAAATAAAAACCACTAGGTACTATTTACCGTTTGTGTCTTCGCTTTACACTACTTTTTAGTACAATATGTCAGTTTACCGCACACACTGTTAAAAACGGCATTTACCCTAGATTTACCTTCTAAGAACACATTTTTTAAGCAAATCGAGTAACCCGAAAAACAAAATTTCTTGTATAACAAAGAAACACTGTTTGTTAAGCTCATCGTTATTGACACGTATAGACACATAGTTTTTTCTTGGTACTGAGAAAAACAAATTTCCTTTTCAGTACGGATATTTCAATGCCTTTAAATGTATGTACTGGTTCGTTTCTTTAATAAGTTTGAGTACCATAATTTCGCATAATTTGCTTACAAATTTAGAACTCTAATTGAAACTCTATCGTTGTTCCTTGGCATTGCTAAGGCTTTTCCGATCATTACATCACTAATTGGACCGGTTTATTGGTTTCTACACCCCACAGCCTGAGTGACCCAGAACCTCCGTCGATTTTTCCCCAATTAATTAATTTTTCTGTATTTTGAGCCGAAGTTGAATTTGAACCTCATTGATAATATCGGTGATCAGTAATTCATTACCTTGTTGCCTAGGGTGAATTTACTGTTTTCAGTAGCCGTTTGCAACTTCAACCTGTTGGCCGGTTATAGGTTTCGACTTATTAGATCTTTCGAACAATCATATGAGTTGCTCCTGTGTCTAAAGTAATCACATACCTTTCCCATTAACATCACCACCCCTTATTGTTAAGCTGTCTCCAATTCGTGCTAATCTGGAAATAGGGATGGACGTTAGCAATCAGCCCTGTGAACCAGCTTCTGCTTCGTTAAGCTGACTCTTTGGTGTTTTACGACCGTTTTCTTTGGTATGGATATGGTGATCTACCTCTTTCATTGGTTTTCCCTGCAATCCAGTGAGATGTAACTCACCTTGTCACACGTCCAGCAAGTGATTCTACTATCACGGAATCTGGATATCGTCCGCTCCTGACGGTTTTATGATGGATTGTGCGGTCTCAATTAAAGCACAGCTAAAGTTGCCTTCGGTGACAAAACTACCGCTCTGTATAATTCTGGATCCCGAATGCCATCAATGAAAGGATTAATTTTGTCTCTCTCTGACGTCTCTTCATTTCGATGCGATATAGTTCTGGCTTGTGGTCACTTCCGTATTTCCGATTCACTGCCTTCATTATCTCACTGTAGATGTTGCGACCATTTTCGAAAATTGTTTGTAATGTCTCGGCTGCTCCATCTTTAAGAGCTACTATTATTTCTGTGACACAACCCATTTCACCCCATGCATTTCTGAGTTTGAAAATCCCAAACGAAGTTGTTAAATCGAATGTTCGTAGCTTGAGTTTATTCAAGTGTACCGCCAGAGAAGGTCTCTCTTAAGTCGTTCACATTTCGTGCAATTTCGGTTCAATCTCCTGGACCTTCAACTGCACCTGTTGTACTTCCTTATTTACTTTCTCCACTTCGACTCACACCTCTAAAATCTTTTCGTCTATTTTCCTCCCCATTTGTTCATTGCATGCTTAGATTTTAGTAGTTATAGAGAAGATAAGTACCCGAAGGAAATAGCAACGCACCCGAGACCCAGTCGTCAAAATAGTATACATAATTTAACACGACGAATACGCAGAGAAATACGGGAATTTTAAAATATCAATAAATTCATACCTAGAATCACTCACATATGGTAAAAATACTGATTATTCATTGTGGAAAGCAACCAAATATTTGTAAAGACCAGTTAAGCACATACCACCAATCAGAACAAATAATGGTTGGCTGGCGAAACAGACGTTTCGCTGATCACCTTGAGCGTATACGTTTCAGCTCGATTGAATAACACTCAATCAACAAGATATACTGAAGGAACACCATACAACTATGTGGAGGCAAGAAATACCATTAACTAATGCCAAAGAAGTAAAACAAAAAATAAAGAACCAAGTGGTACCTTAAAAATTACGAGGATATGACTAGAAAATTGGAGGGATTCTCAGGCAACTACCTAATAAAGCTATAAAGATAATATCAGATATAATTAATGCTTCCTTCAGACTCTGTATAGCTCAGGCATTTGACAAAGTCTGACTAGATGGTTTAATATTTAAATTAAATTCTAAAGTCGTACCTGAAAACGAGATGTTTTAGAGTTAAACACGAAGGAGTTTACTCCAGCATAAAATAAGTGAAAACAGGAGTCCCGCAGGGGAGTGTCTTAGGGCCATTCCTTTTCGTACCGCAATATTTGCAGATGGCAATGCAGTTTTAGCTGTTGGTGATGCAATCGGTGAAGTCACATTTAAACTATAAAGAATATCCAAGATTGGCTGGCCAAGTGGAGAATTAAAGTAAATGAATTAAAGTCTGTGACTCAATAATATTCCTGTACCATATGCAAACTGAGCAAAATACCTTGGTATGAAGCTTGATACAAAGTTAAAGTGGAAGGTATACGTCAAAAATAAACAAGAAGAGGATCAGTTATCCAATCATAGTAAACTTATGCTCTATAAACAACTGCTCAAGCTAGTAATTCAACGAATAGTTCAACGATTGAGTGACCTTCATAGAGATCTCGAAATAGACACAGTCGCAAGTAAAATAAAGAAAAGTGTTTAAAGCACCAGGAGAGGATCCAACACCCTAACATCGAAGCTGCCAGACCACTCCATCAAGAGGGTATCATAAGAAGACTCAAAAGATTAAAACCTTTAGAGTTGCCTGAATAGCCCGCATGACACTTACGGCGTTTTAAAGTATTACATTCCACATTAAAATTTAGTTTGTCATTGTTCGTGAAAGTAACAACATTAATCAAAAGAAAACAGCTGCTGAAAGTTTTTCTTTGCTTCAAGAAACTTGTGGTGAACATGCACCAACTCAACAGACTCGCGAAAACTGGTTTAAACGATTCAAAAGTGGTGATTTTGATGTCAGTGACCATGAACGTTGTGATCTCTGAAAACTTGCCATGAAAGTGATTCAAAAAGAAGGAAAATGGGTACCACATTAACTGAAGCCAACATTAAAAATCGTTTAATGGTTTGCAATTCTTTGCTTACAAGACACCGAAGATGGCATTTTCTGTCTTAAATTGTGACTGGCGATGAAAAATAGATTTACTACAAAAACCCTAAACGCAAAAAAATCATGGGTTCATCCAGGCGAACCATCCACATCAACGGCAAAATAGACAATGATAGGCGCAAAGATGAGAAGAGCAGCACAAAGCTTCCAGAACAGCAGACGCCGCAGATCACGCTCACGGTGTTTTAGATGTCAACAACCTGGACACTACATCAGATACATCAGAGACTGTAAACAACCAGCAGTCGGAACCACAAGCCAGAAACTGAGACAGATCGATTTACAGCAGAAGGTGGACCAGGGAAACTAAGTGTCACCAGCTTGGCTGGGTGAAAGCTGGTGAGAGGAGGAGAGTGCTCTTACCGTCTTAATTACCCAACTTGGGAAGGACTGCAACAGCTTAGTTATCAACGGCGCGTTAGGGAAACAATCAGGGCGTATGGAAAAAGTGGTTCGTTATAACCTAAGAACAGCAACCAGAGATGCGGCAGCAGTGAAAGGCGAGTGTCCACTATTAGTCACAGTACGAGGGATACGATTTAAGCACAGATTCATTGTTGCCGGCATAACGGACCAATGCATCTTAGGCCTAGATTTTATGGCCGAGCACGAGATATTACTGGATCTAAAGAACCAAGTGTTGAGATGACAACAAGTAGACAACAATAATCACGGCGGGTTAAGAGTCATTACAGATGAAAGAATAGAAATACCACCGATGTCCGAGAAACTGATCTATGCCCGAATCAACGGTGACCTTGGGGGCAGCAAGGTAGGGGTAGTGGAGCCAACCAATACAGGCAAAGAAGGAGTATAATGCGGAAGAACCCTGTTGAAACGCATGCCAAAGATAGCAGTGAGCGTTATGAATATGAGCCCAACAGTAAGCGTGATCATGGAGGGGTAGTGATTGGCAAAGCTGAAGTGGTCAATTCCATCACAAATTGTGCAACGGGAGAAGAACATAACAAGGCCATACCCCCAGCGAGGAAGCGGATCATTCGCTTATTATGTGATCATCTCGCAGAAACGGAGGCAAAAGCGGCAGTAAGAGTGTTAGAAGCAGTTCGAAACGGTTCTGTGTCGACTACCGTAAGCTGAATGATGTAACTACAAATTACAGCTATCCATATTATCACGAATTGACGACACCTTGGACACGTTATCAGGAGCAAATATTTTCAACATGCTGGATCTGAAAAGTGGGTACTGGCAGGTAGAAATCCATGAATAGGACAGAGAAAAGATGGTCTTTACTGCAGATAATGGTCTATACCAATTTACAGTAATGCCATTTGGACTATGCAACGCCTCAATTGTCGAACATGTTTAGTATACCTTGATGACATCATCGTAATAGGACGAACATTTAACGAGCACCTGAATAATCTACCACAGGTCCTACAAACCATCAAAGCAGCCGGATTGAAGCTAAACGCATCCAAAAGTAGTCTCTTCAAAGATGAAGTCAATTACCTGGGCCACATTGTTTCACGGCAAGGAGTGCGATCCAATAAAACTAGACGATTTGTTCCGAACTTTGCGGATGTCGCCAGAAGCCTGCATCGACTTACGGAGAAAACTCGGCCATTTAACTGGGCTAAGAAGCATGAAGACGCGTTCGTGCAGCTAAAGAACAAGTTATGCCGTTCTCCAATTTTGGCATATACACGTGCAGGAGATCTTTCCAGCTTGAATACCGATGCCAGTAATACGGGAATAGGAGCAGGAGCCAGGAAGGTACAGAACAGGTTCTAGCGTACTACAATCGCGCACTATCCAAACCTGAAAAAAACTATTGCGTAACCCGGAGAGAATTGCTGGCGGTGGTCGATAGTTTCAAACATTTCCATAAATACCTGTATGGGTAAGAATTTCCTTTACTAACGGACAATGCAGCTCTGAAATGGCTAATGCAGTTTAAGGAGCCAGAGGGACAAGTGCAGCGAGATGGATCGAAAGACTACAGACCTACACGTTCAAAACCGTGCACAGGCGAGGATTGTTACATAACAACGCAGATGGAATGTCCAGGAGGCCCTGTAAGCTTCAGTGTACGCATTGTTCCAGACAGGAACAAAGAAATCCCGTTGCGCAAGTTTCGAGGATCAGAGTAGACACTGAAGATCACTGGACTAGGGAGCAATTAGCGGAAGACCAGCGTCACGATCATTCCATTGCTCCAATTATCAAATGGATAGAGGAAGGTACCAGACCGCAGTGGCAGGAGATCGCGACCTTCAGTGCACCCGTCAAAAGATCTTCGGCCCAGGGGAAGTCGTTGAAGATCGAGAATGGGTGATAAGACTTTGGGAATCGATCGACGGCAAAGACAACAAACCCCAAATCGTAGGCGTCAACAAAACGTTAGACAAGATACGGCTCCGGTTCTATTGGGTCAATTGCAGAAAAGATGTGGAGGATTGGTGTAGGAAGTGTGAGGTGTGCGCAACCAGTAAGGGACCACAAACAAGAACAAGAGGAAGGATGCACCAATACAATGTCGGGGTACGTGTGTTAGTAAAAAGAGTCAGTATTATTATTGAAAAATTCGTAACGAATCTTTGTGAAGCCCGAAATTCGTAACATTATTTTTAAAATTAAAAAACGGTCCGGATTAATTTGTACTCACTCCCAATACTTAAAATAAAAACTCCGTGCTTATCTTTTGTTTCTGTCTGTCTTTTGGTTTTATCGGCGTTATGTGTGCCAAACTTTTTGACCAGATATGTATGTCCATATAGGAGTCATGAAGAAACCAATATACACATCAAACCGTTAAATAGATTATTTCATAAATCGAAACTATTTAAAAGAACACACACACACACGCAAAAACACAAGACAGTACTAAACCCACATCAATTGCTATAAAATACACAAATCACCCCGTTTTATAATAAAAACATTAAATAAATTAGATAAACGAGCTTAACAACCAGAAAGGCTCAAGAAGATCAAAACCGAAAATGTTCCCAAAACCACAGAAATATTTGGCTTTTTGATGAAATTATATCGGGGCGACGCAAACATAAAAAAAGACGAAATTTAATGAACTTTTGATGTAGCCGTGTCGTATAAATTTTATCTGCTCATTTAATAACAACCAACACCTATCCTGGTATTATACACAGACGTACAAACAGAATTTTCCTACCACGGTGTATAAATTTTAATTTCTCGACACAAAGGTGAATAAACGGATTAAATTTGGGATTTTTTATTTTGTAAAACCGACACAAAAACTGTTCACCCGATTTATTCAAAAAATTAAATCGTGAACTTTAAATTATTAAATTTTTGTTCTACTACTGGTGCTACTATTTTATTACTGTTGTTACTATTTGGTCTACATACACTATACTGGTGTACAGTAGTTAGTACTCGTATAATGCCATATACGAGAAATATGACAATATTAAATTAGAACGAACACCCACCTAGGTATATTATGTATTTGTGGCAGGATACATTATTGTAGCACCAGAGATAGAAAAAGTGTTTGCTAATTTATGTGTTCACAGCACTCTGCACTATATGAAACCTTAAATATATTCCACTAAAATTTTTTATTAATAATTAATGGTTTCTGGTTTGCGATAAAAACTATTCTGAATTTTAAAAATTTTAATTTATCAGTGAATAGTTATGTCATTCAGATAATTCGTCTGCAAGTGGTTTTTATAAAACGTCTCTCTCATTTACACAAATCGATCACAAATGGAAAACTAGTATTAATCTATTTGAAGCAGATAGACTTAATGATTTATGATAAAATTATCATAAATCATGGATCCGTAGTTGCTAATCTGTAAGGCTAGTTTAGATTTAACGGTGCTTTAGGATATTCTTTGTGCAGGTTAAATTCTAAACAGTATCTCCGTTAAAAGGGCTTCGTTCTATGGAGTACTGCGTACTATACTCAGAGAGGAACTTGGGTCAAAAGAACCAAAAATCTGAGTCTATTTTGTCTCATGTTTTTCGATCAACCAAATCTCTTAGTTAAAAAACAAACAAGATCTTGGTTGAATAAAATTTTAATTTTAAATAACCAAATCGTGGTTATTTAATTTTTAACTTAGTTAATATAGATGCACGTGAAATACTTCCTAACTTTATCCTAAGTCAAAAAAAATTTAGGAAAGGTTTAGGAAATATTTCACACCCCTGTATATCGGAATGAAATAATTCCTAAAAAATCGTAAGTGAAAATCGTGTTTGTGCATTAGTAAAACTACACCAAAAAACATTTAGGCGAAGCTAGTTAAATATACAATTTTCAATAATTGGTTTTTCTGATGGAACGGTAAACTAGCCTTATAATACCAGGTTTGGACGCCACAGACGGCTTTCGACGCGATAAAAGCCGCATTGATTAGTACTCCGGTTTTGGCAACTCCCGATTTTAAACAATGTTTTTACCTACAATGCGATGCTAGTTCAACGGGAGTGGGGGCGGTGCTATTCCAAAAAACATCGGAAGGTGGTGATAGGCCAATAGCATACATGTCACATAAACTAACCAAAACTCAAAGGAACTATAGTGTGACCGAGCTTGAGTGTTTGGCAGCATTAATGGCGATTCATAAGCCGTCATGGACGGCTAGCTCGCTGGAGCTTGAAACTGCAGGGATATAATGTTTCCATCGAATATCGGAAGGGTTCACAGAATTGTGAACAACCGCTCAATATTGATCTCGATTCCGTTGCCTATAAATCCGACAAATACACGGCTCTTATTCTTGCATTGGAGAATAGCGCTCGTCAAAACAATACTAAAACTGTGAATGGAAAAGTTTACATAAATTTAAAACCTCATCTACTTGACGATTCCGGAAATGATCTTCCTTGTTAGAAACTGCCGGTTCCCGAAGAACTTCGGGCACCTTTAATTGAGTCATCTCACAACCCACCTTCGTTAGCTCATTTAGGCATAAGAAAAATGACTGAAATCCTAAAGAGATATTTTTACTGGCCCACTTTGTCTAATGACGTTAAATCATTTGTATCGTCATGTGAAGTGTGTAAGTCAAATAAATCTTCAAATCAATATACTCGATCTCCGTTATCTACTCTTCCCGTTACCTCTAGGCCCTGGCAAAGGCTATATTTGGATTTCTTGGGACCTTACCGCACGAACCCGAAAGGCGGAAATACATATATTTTGATTGTTCTGGATCATTTATCAAAATTTGTCCTGACAAAAGCCGTCCGCCAAGCTACTGCGGAACAAGTGGTGAGGTTCCTTGAAACTCAAATATTTCTTATGTTCGGCGTTCTGGAGGAAATTGTAACTGACAATGGGCGTCAGTTTGACTCGAATCCTTTAGGTAATTTGTGTAAAAAGTATGGTGCTAGACACTTATTCACCGCCAAATATGCTCCCCAAGCCAACGCGTCGGAGCGAGTAAATCGCACTCTTTTGGCTGCTCTGCATACGTACATAAGAACGGATCAAAAGATATGGGACGTACATTTAGCCGCCATCACGCACGCTTCAAGGAATTCCGTGCACGATTCGATGGGATTTTCACCTCATTTTGTTATATTCGGGCAGCATGCTATTCTGCACGGATCGCTTTATAAAATTTTAAGGACACACAAGAATTGATTGGAAATTGTCTGCAAATCACTGAAAAACCTGAAACCTTGCATCATTCATGTATATCGGAAGGTGGAGTACCACTTGCGTAATGCTTACCGTTAATCGAAAACCCGGTATGACCGTCGTAGTCGATTTCCAAACAAAACCGTGGGGCAAACTGTGTACGTTCACAACTTTTCCCAAAGTAAAACGGGCGAAAATTTTGCCGCAAAACTAGCTCCTAAATTTATTAAAGGAACTGTGTCCCAGTTAATAGGGAAGGTATCATGTGAATCATTTAAAAGATATTAAAACATAATTTTCCTTGCTTTGACTCAACTTATTTTTATTTTTAAAACGACATAACCAATATCTCATTTTTTTTGTTGTATCAGTTCGTAGGCCTGGTTAAGACTCATCTCAAGGGCAGGCCATCCCCACGATTTGTAACGAATTTTGTTTTCGCTACAATTTGTTAATAGTTTGGCCAGCACAGATTCTTGATTTCGCATTGGTCGTATTGTAGGTTTATGTAAATGTGTAAATTTTCCTTTTTTATATCAAATCCAAAACCCCGTTAGCCCCTATTCTCTCTCATTTGTGACAAATGATCACAATACATCAATACACATTTACATAAACCTACAATACGACCAATGCGAAATCAAGAATCTGTGCTGGACAAACTATTACCAAATTGTAGCGAAAACAAAATTCGTTACTATTCAATGAAATTGGGCCAATTATGGATTAGCACAAATTCAGCCACTATATTTTTTGGATGGCAATGAACATACCTGATAGGAATATGCAATCAGAAGTGCCAACTTCATTGGTTTCTAGAACATTTTTTGTCAGAAAATTGTTCATTCAACGGTCGTTGTTGTTCAATGGAATTGGGCCAATTCTGGATTAGCACAAACTCAGCTACTATAGTTTCTGGATGGCAATGAACATACCTGATAGGAGTATGCAATCAGAAGTGCCAACTTCATTGGTTTCTAGAACATTTTTTGTCATAAAATTGTTCATTCAACAGTTGTTGTTGTTCAATGGAATTGGGCCAATTATGGATTAGCACAAATTCAGCCACTAAATTTTTTGGATGGCAATGAACATACCTGATAGGAATATGCAATCAGAAGTGCCAACTTCATTGGTTTCTAGAACATTTTTTGTCAGAAAATTGTTCATTCAACGGTCGTTGTTGTTCAATGGAATTGGGCCAATTCTGGATTAGCACAAACTCAGCCACTATAGTTTCTGGATGGCAATGAACATACCTGATAGGAGTATGCAATCAGAAGTGCCGACTTCATTGGTTTCTAGAACATTTTTTGTCATAAAATTGTTCATTCAACAGTTGTTGTTGTTCAATGGAATTGGGCCAATTCTGGATTAGCACAAACTCAGCCACTATAGTTTCTGGATGGCAATGAACATATCTGATCGGAATATTCAATCAGAAGTGCCAACTTCATTGGTTTCTAGAACACTTTTTATCAGAAAATTGTTCATTAAACGGTCGTTGTTGTTCAATGGAATTGGGCCAATTCTGGATTAGCACAAATTCAGCCACTATATTTTTTGGATGGCAATGAACATACCTGATAGGAATATTCAATCATAAGTGCCAACTTCATTGGTTTCTAGAACACTTTTTGTCAGAAAATTGTTCATTCAACGGTCGTTGTTGTTCAATGGAATTGGGCCAATTCTGGATTAGCACAAATTCAGCCACTATATTTGTTGGATGGCAATGAACATACCTGATAGGAGTATGCAATCAGAAGTGCCGACTTCATTGGTTTCTGAACATTTTTTATCAGAAAATTGTTCATTCACCGGTTGTTGTTGCTCAATGGAATTGGGCCAATTCTGGATTAGCACAAATTCAGCCACTATATTTTTTGGATGGCAATGAACATACCTGATAGGAATATTCAATCATAAGTGCCAACTTCATTGGTTTCTAGAACACTTTTTGTCAGAAAATTGTTCATTCAACGGTCGTTGTTGTTCAATGGAATTGGGCCAATTCTGGATTAGCACAAATTCAGCCACTATATTTTTTGGATGGCAATGAACATATCTGATCGGAATATGCTATCAGAAGTGCCAACTTCATTGGTTTCTAGAACACCTTTTATCGGAAAATTGTTCATTCAACGGTCGTTGTTGTTCAATGGGGTTGGACCAATTCTGGATTAGCACAAATTCAGCCACTATATTTTTTGGATGGCAATGAACATATCTGATAGGAGTATGCAATCATAAGTGCCAACTTCATTGGTTTCTAGAACACTTTTTGTCAGAAAATTGTTCATTCAACGGTCGTTGTTGTTCAATGGAATTGGGCCAATTCTGGATTAGCACAAATTCAGCCACTATATTTTTTGGATGGCAATGAACATATCTGATCGGAATATGCTATCAGAAGTGCCAACTTCATTGGTTTCTAGAACATTTTTTGTCAGAAAATTGTCCATTCAACGGGTGTTGTTGTTCAATGGAATTGGGCCAATTCTGGATTAGCACAAATTCAGCCACTATATTTTTCGGATGGCAATGAACATATCTGATAGGAGTATGCAATCAGAAGTGTCAACTTCATTGGTTTCAAGAACATTTTTTGTCAGAAAATTGCTCATTCAACGGTTGTTGTTGCTCAATGGAATTGGGCCAATTCTGGATTAGCACAAATTCAGCCACTATATTTTTTGGATGGCAATGAATATACCTGATAGGAATATGCAATCCGAAGTGCCAACTTCATTGGTTTCTAGAACATTTTTTGTCAGAAAATTGTTCATTCAACGGTCGTTGTTGTTCAATGGAATTGGGCCAATTCTGGATTAGCAAAAATTCAGCCACTATATTTTTTGGATGACAATGGACATATCTGATCGGAATATGCAATCAGAAGTGCTAACTTCATTGGTTTCTAGAACATTTTTTGTCAGAAAATTGTTCATTCAACGGTTGTTGTTGTACAATGGAATTGGGCCAATTCTGGATTAGCACAAATTCAGCCACTATATTTTTTGGACGGCAATGAACATACATGATAGGAATATGCAATCAGAAGTGCTAGCTTCATTGGTTTCTAGAACATTTTTTGTCATAAAATTGTTCATTCAACGGTCGTTGTTGTTCAATGGAATTGGGCCAATTCTGGATTAGCACAAATTCAGCCACTATATTTTTTGGATGGCAATGAATATACCTGATAGGAATATGCAATCCGAAGTGCCAACTTCATTGGTTTCTAGAACATTTTTTGTCAGAAAATTGTTCATTCAACGGTCGTTGTTGTTCAATGGAATTGGGCCAATTCTGGATTAGCAAAAATTCAGCCACTATATTTTTTGGATGACAATGGACATATCTGATCGGAATATGCAATCAGAAGTGCTAACTTCATTGGTTTCTAGAACATTTTTTGTCAGAAAATTGTTCATTCAACGGTTGTTGTTGTACAATGGAATTGGGCCAATTCTGGATTAGCACAAATTCAGCCACTATATTTTTTGGACGGCAATGAACATACATGATAGGAATATGCAATCAGAAGTGCTAGCTTCATTGGTTTCTAGAACATTTTTTGTCATAAAATTGTTC
This sequence comes from Nephrotoma guestfalica, assembly GCA_963691935.1. Classification (NCBI taxonomy): domain Eukaryota; kingdom Metazoa; phylum Arthropoda; class Insecta; order Diptera; family Tipulidae; genus Nephrotoma; species Nephrotoma guestfalica. The sequence goes on along the minus strand of OY829915.1, from coordinate 232,224,142 downwards.
ATTCAACGGTCGTTGTTGTTCAATGGAATTGGGCCAATTCTGGATTAGCACAAATTCAGCCACTATATTTTTCGGATGGCAATGAACATATCTGATCGGAATATGCTTTTAGAAGTGCTAACTTCATTGGTTTCTAGAACATTTTTTGTTAGAAAATTGTTCATTCAACGGTTGTTGTTGTACAATGGAATTGGACCAATTCTGGATTAGCACAAATTCAGCCACTATATTTTTTGGATGGCAATGAACATACTTGACTGGAATATGCTGTCTGAAGTGCTTATGACTTGGATTTTATAACATTTTATTTGCATTGTTTAATTTGTTGTTTAACACGATTATTATTGATCGCTATACCCCTGTATTCTGTTTGTTTAATATAGTATCTTTTAGGGGCTAGTTTGTTTTCCTCGGTTTATGAATGAAAATTTATGAAAATCATATTTCTATGATAAGCACAAATTTTATCAATTGGGCTCCCTTTAAAAAGTTTTAAAATTAGGCTTAAATTATTACTGGGTTTTTCTAGAAAACGGGTTGTATTTGTTTCGTCTTTCAGGCGAAATTTGAAATTTTCTTTTCCCGTTTCTTCGGCTTCTAGACTAGCACTAATTTTTTTCCGTGTGCACTAATTATCACAAATTCTCTGCTGCTGCAGTTACTCACACATATTCTATGGACTTCTACTCTAGTTTAGGTTTAATGAGTAACACAGGATAAATTATAAGTACGCAATATTACATAAAATGTTTAAAATATCTGATTTTAATTAATAAAATATTACGATCCGGATCCCACACACAAAGTCCTTTATAATAATAGATAATAATAATGCTAAAGACTTATGTAATACACATAGCTAATAAAAAGCCACAAACATAAATTATATAGAGAGACGAGACTCTTTCGCATTTTATTGTCTTGTTATACGGAGGCAGAAATGGAAAATGGCTTTGATACATAATTTATACAGAAATAATCCGTTGTGCAATAATAATTTTCCTCATTTTGGTTCTGCGTTCTGCATTTGTATGTACGAGTATAAATCTACTTTGCCGTTCTCGTTATTTTCCCAGTTTGTATAAATTACGATTATTTTAAGGTGTATCATTTACATACAAACATCGTCGTAATATTTAAATGAAAATTATGTTCAAATACATTCAAGTATATTAAAAAAGAAAAATGTTGAACACAAGAAGCAAAACAAACGACACAAAATAACATTCAATTTTCTTTCTAATCAATCATTTTCTAATTTCCCTTTTTGCGCTCTGGATCTCCTTTTACATTTTCCACTCGCACACACACACACACACTCACTCACTATAAAACAACAAAAATCTTTAATTTCAAACAGAGTTTTTTTTTGTGTACGTCGAGTTGTAATATATTTGCGTTTATTTTTCATTTAAAAAATTTTCCATTTTTTTTCTCCTCAGTCCATTAATTATAAATCTTTTTACAAAATAAACAAACATTTTGTCACAAGAATATAAAAAAATGACAATTCATCTTAAAAAGCATAAAAAAGCAAACTGAAAAGCACACACAAAACAAAAGCAAATAAAATTGAAAGACGTATTCACGACAAGGAGCGAAAACACAACTACGGGGCGGCAGTGAAACTGGAAAATTGTGAGTAATGAAAAGCAACATCAAAAAAATTAAAAAAAAAAAACTAAAATTAAAAAAATAATAACAATACTATTAGTAATGGTAATAGTAGTAATAATAGTAGTCATACAATTTATATTTACGAATATTTCTTGGAGGAGAAAGCGCGCGTATTTTATAAAGCTCCAGCACACAACACAGAGAATTTGTTGTGGGAACAAAAATGAAAATATTTGTATAAACAAGTTTTCAGCTCGAAATACACACGGCACACAACAGAGCAAAATAAAAATCACCGGAAAATGAAAATGAAACAGAGAAACGACGAGTAGAAAAAAAAACTATGCGAGATTGTAAAAATATACCAAATGGTTGATTTGCAGTATAGTTCTCCCTTGGGCAACAGCACAGTGAGCTTATATTCTTTTGTTGTTACAAAAGATTTGTTGACGTGGAATGTCAAGATTTTGCCATATACCTGTACCGAGAAAATTTCTGTGATTAATTATACAACATCTTCGGGGAGAAATTTTTGTGTAAAGATATTAAGAATTAAAAGCCAGCGTACACACATACACACACCATAATAAACGGAAAATTCTAATAATAATACAAATTAAAATCACAACTTTTCTTGCCCATAGGACACTGAGGAATACTACACTGAGGTTATAACAATTCATTTTCTAGTAACTTTAATATTTGTACCAACTTTAGTCTCTCGTAAGAGTCAGGAATTGGTCTTTATCCTCGCTTTCATTATTCTAAGTAGATTTAACAGAAACACCGAGTCTCGCCCGACCAAACTGGAAATTTTTGTGTCATTAAGCTCGATGACTTTAAAAATCAAAAATAAATAATCAGTAGCTTCTTTAATTCTGAATGCAAGACAAATAATTTAACACCCGACATATTTTTGATATCGCATCGTTCCGTTTGTTCTCTTTAGCCACAGAGAAAAATTGGAAAAACATCTTCCGGTTACTTCATAAATAAAACGTAAACTTAGCCGAATTTTGCTGAAAACTGTGTTAAAATTTGCTTTTATTTAAATTATTACAACTTAATACAATTCATCTAGTAATTTTTCTTTCTTGATTTAGTCACTTGTGTATGAGAAGAGGCCCATTGGCAACCTTCATTTATACCGCCTTACTGCATGTGAAGTGTCCAACATACCACGAAGCTCTTCATTTACGTCTTGATAAATACGTTGTCCATGAATTACTGCAAGTTTTTTATTTCTTCTTGAACCGTCTGGATATTTAGGTCTCTATGAAGGTCATAATTCCTATTGTACCACGGAGCGTTAACTAGACCACGTAGCACTTTGTTCTGAAAAGTTTGTATTATTTTGGTGTTGGTTTTCTTTGTACAGCCCCAGAGCTGAATTTCGTAAGCCAATGTCCAGGTGCTAAAGCCTACCTGTTGATATAATACCAATTTATTTTCGGTTGACAATTCCGAATTTTATTGGCTGCTCAGCCAATACATTTTTCGATATTTGATATTAAGTTCATCACTTTCTTTTTAACGTGCTCTTTCCATCTGAGCCTGGTATTTAAGGTCATGCCTAGATGTTCAGCCTTATTTGCATACGGAATCTGCTGACTGTTAATGATTACAGGTTTGTCGGTGACTTTTAGATTAGTAAAATTCACATGCGTGGATTTTGATTCATTGAGTCCGATAGGCCACATTTTTGGCTATTTTATGATTTTGTCACATGCTTCTTGAAGTTCGTAGTCGATTCCTCGATAGTGTCTCCTACTGAGAGAACTGCGGTGTCATGAGCAAATGTTGCAACGGTAATATCGTTTAATTGAGGTAAACCTCTGGTGTAGAGCAGGTAAGGAATAGGTCCCAAAACACTACCTCGCGGGACTCCTGCCCAAATCTTTTTCAGCTCGGAGTATTCTTCTTCACATTTCATATAATATTGTTTTGGTATTGTAAATCTCTATGTAGTTTGAAGAGCAAACCTCTGTGCCCTGGCCCTCACCTTATCGATCACCTAAGATACTATAGAGCAAACCTTTTTCCACTCTAATGTATTCTTAATGATATCTGTAAGCCTATGAACCTGCTCAAAAGTTGAGTATTTCTCTCTGAAACTAAACTGATATTGTGGGATTTCTTTGTTCTATGGTTCTTTTCCAATCTTTTGCGCAACAGCGTAGGTCCTGAGGAGTTGCATTGATTATCTGTAATAATTTACGAGTGCCTGTTTCAGGCAGTTCCTTTATTATTTTCCCTGTTATCAGATCGTAACCAGACGCGTTCTTTGCTTTTATGTTATTAATTTCAGGTTTTGGTTCTTTCAATGATACAGGCCTGATATCTTCGAAGTCAGATGTTCTGGGCGTATCAGCAGTGTTTTCGTAACTGGTCTGCCGACCTTGAAATGTTTCTTCAAGATGTTCAGCAAACAGATCATTTTCCATTGTTTGTTTTGATTGTGGGATCTGCGTTTTTGGTTGTTTTTACACTTTTGTTGCTTTCCAGAGAGAATAGTCGGTATCTTTAGTCGGAGCTAGAGAACAAAGGTATTTTCCAATTCTTTCTTATCTTAAGTGCATCAAACATGTTGTTTAAGGTGATTTTATCTTGCGGCACATGCGTAGTCGGCTATTTCGTTCGGAATTTTCGTTTTTCCTGCACTAGTTCTCTTACTGCTATTGAGTAAATAACGGATTTTTCTTTCCTGGATGTTAATTGGGGGTGCTTTTCCAAACCGACCATTGCATGGCATCAAGAACCCTGTCTAGTTCCTCTTCTAATTCATTTTCACTTTTGATTGGCAATTGATGTTTTATTTTTTCCTCTACTAGCTGCTTAAACAATTCTGATTTTGTTTTGTTGTTTGTGAGCTGTGGTGAATTTGTTTTTCTATTACATTTTCACTAAATGTTCATTACTTTCTAAGAAGATATAACGTTTCATATGCCTTTAGTGGTGTAGAAATCTATAAGGTCTGGGATTTTGTTAGATCAGCTGCAAGTCATTTTTTGCCTTTTGGAGAGGTTAATCTTGAATCCCAGAAGGTAACTTGGTTCGCGCACGTAATATCGATGCGTATGGTTATAGCCTTGGAATTTTTACATTGTACTATTCTTGTACTGCCTCTTTTAACAGCTTCGATCTTCACTCGTATGTTGAATATGTCAGTAATATTGTAAGTCCTCGTTTTCAGACGGATTCTAGTTGGATCTCTCCACTACGTCTCTCTTTTTTTAATTATGTTCACGGCCTCAAGGATTTTACATCCTTTATTTTCTAGGTGCTTCATTATTGAATTATTTTCACAGGTTGGATGCAGACCTCTTGTCATGACCTGGCGGGATGATCGTTTTTATTTTCGGACGTGTACCACTGATATTCCATATTCAGCTTCATTGACAAGTTTCTGTATGCGTTTCGATTGGAAGTATTCAGAGCAGTGATTTTGTACTATTGTTCCATAACAGTACTCATTACACTTTGAATTTCTGAATAGTTAGTTACTCCTACTATAAAAGTCGGTGGTGGGGCTTTTACATTTCGCTGTGCTTCATTTTGTTGAGCTGGTTGCCGTTCGGGTGATTGTTCTACCTCTGGTGCGGACTCAGCTTCTTTGTTTTTGTTTCTCTTGTTTTGTTTAGCTTTTCCCTTTTCAAGCATCCAGTTAGTTCCCCTATCTAACTCTTCCTTGTCCGTTGAGTATTTAGTCTTCTGCGACTTGCCTCTTTTAGATTATACTTCGTTGTCTAATGCTTCTTTGTTTATGGGATTGATTTCCGTTTTTGAATTTGTTTTATCTGTTTTCAGGCAGATTAACTCGCGAGATTAGAAGCTCCATGTCTTGAATTTTTTGTTTTAGTGCTATATTTTCTTTTTCTAGATTAGAATGTCCATCATTTACATTGCTACCGACGTTGAAGATACGGTTGTCTGCTTCTGCTTCTACTTTTGGCATACGTTCTTGCTGTATTTGACTGCTGTTAAAACGGATTCGATGTTTCAAAATTGATTTCACTCACATGCCATAAGTGATTCCTCCAGAATCCATGGAACCGGCCTTCGAAGAGTGTGGATTAGCCAATTTGAAAAATAAATCCTTTTGTGTTTTGGTGAATTGCATTGTGTTAGATTGACTATTCGTTATATTGGTCCACTAATACGAAGCGATTGGTTACCTGGGCATTGCCCAGAGTGTGCCCGTATCCGAAAATACTTCGTGGATGCTGTCAATCATTTGCAACCCATTTGCCATTTTGATTAAATTTTTGGGAAATGATCTGGAGGTAGGGGAATAGATGGAAGCTACTATTTTTGTACATAGATTTCCTCGAAAATCTGCCAATTTATCAGAAAACGTTAATCTGTGCAGTGACCCAATTAAGGCAAAAAAAAACAGTTTATTATCAAAAATCTTTATTAATTAATTGATTTTTTCGCAGATGCTATACTTTTTAACTATTTTCATAAAACAAAAAGCCCCTACAGATTGGACTTCCCAATTTAAAAAAAAAAGGTGCAATATAAAGTCTCATTAAAATCTGTCAATCGGTCTGGACTGTAGAGAAGGCGCAGACAGTCAGACTGGCATCGCCTGAAAACCACTTTTTTCGGGAAGCAGTATGGCCAAATGGCAAATCTGGAAAAATTTCGAGATCGAAAATTTTCATGATTCATGAAGTTGAGTTGCAAAAAAATTTGAAACAATTTCGTCTCGCGTTGCAATTTCGACTCAACTCGAGGGCGATATTAAAAGGAAAAATAAAGCAAAATCAACGACGAATTGCGTTTGGCGCGAAATTTGGCCCGAATGTGTATTAACTGCATTAGAAGGTAATTAAGTTTTTCTGGTTCGTAACAAAATTACTAATTTAGTCCAGGAAGTGAACTTTGAGGGCATGATGAAGCCGGATTCGACGAAATTATCTCGATTTAATTAACCCAACTGAAGAGGTAATGGAAATGGCTGATATCAATTAAGAAACGTCTAATTTATTAGAATTTCAAGATTCGAAACCTCTTACAATAAACGTCTTGCAGAGCAATTAAACTAACATCTAAAGGACTTGGTATTTTAATAAACAAAGATCCCGATGAAAAACAAAGTGCCAGAATTTCACACAAAATTGGCACAAGCAACAGTTATAATGACATCTGGGTCACAAGAAAGCTGCAACACAGAGTATTCTAGATGATTGTTGGATTTGGCTGTTAAAATTTATTATAAATTAAACAGATTCTTGAATATTTTATGATTTTTTGATCGATGTGTCGTTTTTTGATTGGGGTTGTTGAAAGGCCATTGATTGCTGACAAAATATGCAAACTAGTCTTCAATTCGAGAACGCATTAGTAACGCAATTCGACGCAAATCTAATACCAATTATAGAACTGACGGTTTTATTTCAATAAAATTGGTTTTATAGTACTAACGTACAAAGTCAGTTGTACCCCATTTGGTTAACAAATGGCTTAGTTTCATTTAAATTGACAATTTTCCAAAGGCATGTTCAACATTTATATTAGTTGCTCATTTTCATCATTATCTGAATCCCCATCATTATCTGAATCCATCGGTTGAAAAAAGACATAGTTCTCAAGACGCAACATAATGGCTATACCGGAGCATCTCTCAACAAATTTCTCAAAGTCATGACCAATTGCAGTCGTTTCCTGACTCGAGAATATCCTCTCTCAAAATTTTTTATCAAAATCGTTTGAGCCTTATTTTTTTAAAAGCAGGGCGGGTCCCATTTGAGGAAACAAAATTCCTAAGAGGTACCTCGAAGCAACATGGTTCAAAATCGTGGAACATGATTCACATGCTGCAACATGGTGGTGCAACATGGAACATCCCATATTCCCACAACATGATGCAACATTCTGCAACCCTGGCTCAACAAATTTTTACAAAATCATTTAATGGGACTCGAGCCCCACCAAAATGGATCATATTGAAATTAGGACTCATCGCACTCCATTTCTACCATTAGAAAATGATTCTCACCGCAATTTTCCAAAATCAATCAAGCCTAAACGAGTTTTCCCGAAATTAGGACACATTGAAATCGATTCCTCCTATTTGTCAATGTTTATCTAAATCCTTCAAACCAATTTATTGAAAAATAGAGACCCGGATCCTATTTGGGAACCTACTAAACAACTTTAGAACTCATCACAATCGATACAAAATTTGAGATGATACACATGTCGCAACATGGTGCCAGATCTAGCAACATCTCACAACGTGATGCAACATTCTGCAACATGACACAACATACTGAAACTTCACACAACGTTCCTCAACAAGATGCAACATCAAGCAACATGATGAAACATCACACAATATGGTGCAATACGACGCAAAGTGGTACAACATCCCTTAACATAATGGAACATCCCACAACAAGGTGCAACATTAAGCAACAGGGTGCAACCTGCCTATCCGGAGAACCCTTAAATGAATTATCCAGAAAACAGAACTCGACAAATTTTATCTAAACCATTAAATGGGACCAGTGTCCCACTGGAGATCTTCCTGAATAGGAGGATTATCCTAAAATTAGGACTCATCGTAATCCATTCCTGCCATTAGAAAACGATTATCTTCTCATTTTTTTCAAAATCAATCGCCCCGGAAGAAAATGATAATGGGTCCGGGCCACACCAAAGGACTATTTAAACGAACTTTTTCGAAATTAGGACACATTGAAATCGATTAATCGCATTTGAAATCTTCCCTTTACCACTACTTATCAAAACTGTGCCTGCCAGAAAAATACATTATGGAACCCAGATCCACCGGTTGATTATTTGGAAATCACGACCCATCACAAACGGTTTCTGGTACTCTACAATACTCATACAACAATTTTTCGTACAAACAAAAAAAATTAGAGAAAGTTTTGGACGGCTCCCTGAGCGGATTTTCTTGCAATTAGCACCCATCGCAATCAATTAATGGCACTCGAAAACCCTTCCTCACCAATTTTTATAAAACTTGCCCGAACCGAAAACAATTAAAGATTGGGAAGGGAACGGGCCCCACCGTAGGTCCTTCAAATGATTTTGTCAGAGACAGTCGATTCCTTCATTTGAAAACCCCTTTACACTAATTTTTATCAGATTCGGAATCCAGCCTAAACCGGATAATCACCTAAATAATTTTTCACGAAATCCATCGCAATCAGTTTCTGGTACTCGAAAAAACCCCTTCAGTAAATTTTTATAGAAGTCGCGCGAGTCAAAAAAAAATTAATTATAGAAAACCCTGACCCCACCAGATGAGTTCAAAATCGTTTGTGGCGGAATAAAATTAGAAAGGAGACGAAGATCAAATCATTAATTAGATAGCCAATGCTACAAATCAATATTGTTACTCACAACAAGCAACATTTTCAAAAAGACGCAGTCATCGATAACTCATCATTCATCACTCTGTACGTACAAACAGACTAAATGCATCAACAGATGTACATATACGACGAATACAAACAAATAAGAAGAACGCCGATAAATTTATTAAATTAAGAAAATAAAATTTTTCCAATCAGCCGCTGAAACAAGCCGCCGCTCGTCCTCACTGCCGCAGCAACACTTCGCCATTGTTTATGACGGATCATTATAAATAGTAAAATAAAATAAAATACATATATAATTCTACAACGTAATAATATGACGGAAGATAACGCAATGCAACATAACGCAACATCATGCAACATGGTGCAACATCAAGCAACATCATGCAGCAGATAACTCCTTGTAACCGTTTCCTTGCATTTGAAAACCCAGTCCCGTCAAATTTTATTAAAATCGTCCAAGCGAAATAAAATGTTAAAACAAACATCTATCAACAAAAGGGAAAATGAAGCAAAATGCTACATAGTGCAATATGACGATGATTCAGCATACTGCAACAACCTACAATGTTGTGCAACCTAACTCAACATTTTTTGTAAACGTTTTTTTTCCCCGAAATTAGAATCCGTCGAAATCGATTCCTGCCATTTGAAATCTCCCTTTTAGCAATTTTTCAATATCGTGTGGACCGATAAAATATTATAATGGAACTCGTTTTTCGCTGGATGTAAGAATGGCTCTCCAAATGAGGGTTCCAGAACCCATCACAATCATTTTTTGTTAATCGAAAACGCTCCTCCAGTATTTTTACAAAAATTGTGTGAGCCGAAAGAAAATAAAAAAGGACCCTGGCGCTACTGGACGAAAATCTGAATGGATTTTCCCGAAAATTACGTTCATCGCAATCGACTCCTGGCGCTCGAAAAACCCATACTCACCAATTTTTATAATTATATTGAAAGCCGTAAAAAATTAATGAACGGAACTGGACGACCCTTTAAAATTTTTTTTTTCGAAATCTGGACCAATCGCAATCGATTCCTGGCCAGTAAAATGAAACCCCCACTTCATCAATTTTTATAAAAATTGTGTGAGCCAAAAAAATTAATAAAAGGAACGCGGGTCCAGCTGGAGAACCCACGACTCATCGCAATTGATTTCTGGTACTCGAAAACCATTTTATAGGCTTTAATGTAGGTGTTAGGTTTGCCAGCTTTAATAAATTTAAGAGATGGTTATCATCTTTCAAATTTGTGACACATGGAGTAAACATTGATATCTGTATGATAAGGAATAATTGTGGCCACACCTAAGTTACCGCTTAACAATTAGTGTAAAAAGTACCTGCATTATCGACATATTTTGTATCAGGTGGTAGTACAAAATTCTGTTGATATTAGCCGAAAATTACATGTTATTGAAGTTATCAGTAAATTTTCGCCGAAAAAAATTTGAAAAATCAATATCACATAATTCGAATGTATGGATGCATGTTTAGTGGTAATTTGTACTGCGTGAAGTTAGACCAATTCGTAAATAGCTGGATCCCATATTTTTAATTTGTGGTGTTAGGAGCCAATGAATTTGTGTTAAGGAATTACCAGTGGGCACCTGTGCCGAGAATCAGGCCATATTTTATGTAGCATCATGGTAAAATAAATTAAAAGCTAGACGCATGTTTCGTGGTAAATTGTACTGGGTGAAGTTAGACCAATTCGTAGCAATTCGACCAATAGCTGGATCCCGTATTTATAATTCGTCGTGTTAGGGGCCAATGAATTTGAGTTGACGAACTACCAGTGAACACCTGTGCCGAAAATCAGATCATATTTTATGCAGCATCATGGTGAAATAAATTAAAAGCTAGACGCATGATTAGTGGTAAATTGTACTGGGTGAAGTTAGACCAATTCGCAAATAGCTGGATCCTATATTTTTAATTCTTCGTGTTAGGGGCCAATGAATTTGAGTTGAACAGTTCCTAACAGTCAACACCTGTGCCAAAAATCGGGCCATATTTTATGTAGCATCATTTACCAATTGGTCTAACTTCACCCGGTACAATTTACCACTAATCATGCGTCTAGCTTTTAATTTATTTCACCATGATGCTGCATAAAATATGATCTGATTTTCGGCACAGGTGTTCACTGGTAGTTCGTCAACTCAAATTCATTGGCCCCTAACACGACGAATTATAAATACGGGATCCAGCTATTGGTCGAATTGCTACGAATTGGTCTAACTTCACCCAGTACAATTTACCACGAAACATGCGTCTAGCTTTTAATTTATTTTACCATGATGCTACATAAAATATGGCCTGATTTTTGGCACGTATTCACTGTTAGTGCCTCAACTCAAATTCATTGGCCCCTAACACGACAAATTAGGGATCCATCTATTTACGAATTGGTCTAACTTCACCCAGTTCATATGACATTTAAACATTCGAATTAAGTGATATTGATTTTTGACATTATTTTTCGGCGAAAATTTACTGTTAACTTCTATAACGTGTAATTTTCGGCTAATATCAACAAAACTTTGTACTACCTGATACAAAATGTGTCGATAATGCAGGTTTTTTTCGGCTGAAATTTTCGGCTAACTTCAGTAGCAATTTCATTAGAGTGGGTTCTGACGCAGATAGCAGCAGGGTTATGATGTTTTGGACTTTTTACTAGAAAATTCACTTCAAAAAATTATTTATTCTCATCGCAGTGAGTTACTCGTAGCGAACAAAACCACTGCATTTAAATGTCGGCAGACTGTTAATATATTAGTCAAAGTCTTGTGTTAAAATTAAAAGTATAAATCTGAAAAGAAAACATTCCGCACATTCGCTTCGCATACGTTACAAGAATTCTGTTCATTACACGGTTTGCACACCACATCCACAAGTTTATGATTCCTATTGTTGGTCCATGTATTTTGTTAACATAAATAAGCGATTATACGAATCGGACTGTGAATATCTTCACAAAAAAAACCGCACCACCATTTTAATTACTTAAATGCACACAAAAAAGGTATTTAGTGTGATTGAAAAAAAAAGAATCCAAAGATTTTTTTATTTTTATTTTAATTTTGGTTTTGCTTCTTCTTTAAGTATTATAATTCTCACAAGAGTATTTGCTCGGGATACAATGTTCCGGGCAAACACAAAAACCGCGAGCCAGAAGAAATATAATACATAAAAGACCAATTTTATGTTGTTCCTATGTATTTTATGTAACGCCGAGGAAAATGAAAAGAAAAGTTTGGAAAAGAAAGTTTTTGTGATCGCGGAAGAAAATGGGAAAACTAACCGTTAAACTCACCCATTCATTTGGTACAGTAAAATTTTATTTCTTTTGTTGTCGGATTTAGAATTGTTCCTACACAAAATTTTTACCATTATATTGTATACTCACTCACCAAAAATCTTCAAATAATGAATGAATGAATGAATCCGGATGAAAAATGAAAATGAATACAAAATAAGCTAATAATGATGTGAAGGTACGAAAAATGAGATGATTATTTTCGGTGTGTATACAACAACAAAACATCGAATCTATGATGATTGTCTGTACATGTACAGCACATACCTATACAAATGATATGGCATACAGCTACACAAACTAAAAATCCCATCAGAACTCCATAAAAAGGGTAAATTGCTAGTTTTGTCTGTTTTGTATATGGAAAACACACCATTTACGGAGATTTTCCACTGTGATAATCTTTATCGAAATATCACAACTTTATGCCTAACGGTTTTTGCTTATTTAATTTGGTCGTATCGTGTCGAGATCATATGAATACAACTATATTGTACCGTTTTGATGGTGTGGTTCCGATGCTCAACTATTCGAATTATCAGATTCGGGTAGTCTTATATAAGTTGAAATGAAAAACCGGAAAAACTGTTTTCATATTTAGTTATAAACGTACTCGTACCTACAAAAAATTATTTGTTTCATTTATTAGAAATGCTACCAATTGATTTTTTTTTATTAGGATACAGTTCCTGTAAGAAAAGTATTCATTTTTGAGTGTATTATTTCCGGTGAACGACGTTTAAAAATCGGTTATTTTTATAATCTGGGTAAAATTTTACGTAAGGAAAGTGTGCGGCTTGAGTAACTTATTCCGTTGATAGTCGTGTTCTCGGAAATTGGGAGGGAACAAAATTAGATAATTTTTGATTATGATGAAAATACTTACCACTATAGGAATATTCTCGAAATAATTTTCCCGTTAACAAATTTCCACATTTATTTATTAATCCACTTTACACCATTTACATTTATTTTTAATGAAACCGCTATTTTCAATTTAAACTCCACTTGTGATGACCACTTGTGTGGTATTTATCACAATTTATCACGCTGAATGTTCCTGATGTTCCGCGAACAATCGCCACGGTTCTGTTCTAGGCTATACTGCTATAAAACTACTTCTAATGCTTATAACTAGATGTCACTAATAAATGTCTGATATAAGACAAACGGCTGGTTTATTTTTCATATTACAAGATGATAGTACCAAATCATAAAACTAATAAATTTGATTGAATACACTTAGTAAATATGAATACAGACGTATCATTTTGTTCACATTGAGAAATTTAATAAATTGTAAATCAATAAAATAAAAACGCCACTGGGTTTTCTGCAGCACCCATTTTTCCTTTCCAAAAAAGGTAGAAATTTTCTAGTTGAAAGTCTGTCAACAATTTACAAACAAATATTTTTTAAACTACAACGGACAAGCAACGGTTCCCCAGTTATTTGCTTTGTGTGCCATCTATTTTCAAATGGACTTATTAAGGGTGATTACTATCGACAATGACAGTGTACAATTTTGATATTTTCTTTTTGTTTTTTTCATACATCAATAAACACATACCATTTTCAATTACAGTGTTTAAGTAATCTTGCCAGTATGTGATGTATATCAAAATTTCGTTACAACCTTGGTAACAAACTATTCGTGGTTAAAACAGTTTCCACATCAAATCATATCAACAAATTAGTTAGTTGCAAATCAACTCAATGGGTGGTTTTGTTTCCCGAAATTTTTAGAAAATTTTAGCCAATCAAATTACCTCAATGCTTACGACGTAAAGAACGTGTAACGAGGTGGACAGTCAAAATATATGAATTTTGAAAAATATTTATTTATTGTAACGAAGACAAAAGCTAAATATGACGAAACTGAATTGGTCACTCCCACCCACATTATTTGCCAAAAACATTTTTTTGTGATAGTTCATCGATTGGGTTTTTTGGAGATGCTACTTATTCTCGAATGGTGCCAAAAATCACTAGGATCTTCCAATGGCCATATATATTTAGTCTGCATGGCGCGGTACAACACACACACACAAATATCTGGTACTTGCACTACTAGGCGTAGCCTCTCCATCCCTACTCTGCTTGACTACGTCCACGCTCGTGTTGGTGGTAACTCGGTTCTAGGAAGCTAGGCCGAGGCAGAAGTCAGAGGAGAGTCACACAGGTCACTTGCAAATGATTTGCTTTAGAGCTTTGCGACTTAAATCCTGGAGAGTTTGTCTCACATTGAAAGGCATCCCGGTCAGCGACTGTACCCCAGGAGGGGCGACTGTGTACCTACTTGGCAGAAAGTATAAAATTGCTAGAGGAAAGAATCCAAGATGAGTTCAGTTGAGGAGAGTTTAGGAGAGTAGGAAACCCAGTACCGGCTGAAAGTAGTAAGCAAGCAGGCTCCCAACGGTCGAGATCCAGCAACTGCAATGTCACAACAGTGGCGTACTTAGCCGATGTGACAGATAAGTCTACAAGCGAAGATAGAGGAGCACTGAATCTGTGCATGGGGATAGAACACCCGCTATCCCGTTTGGAAAGAGTGCCTTAATGCAGAGATCCCCTAAAAAGGGAGCGATGATTTGGGGAGGTACAAGGAGGAAACAAAATTGAGGAACTGGTGGAGTTCGTAAGGCCGAGAAATAATGTGCATAGCGAGATCAAGAAGATGATGAGCACCATTAGATGGACGTTTTGGAAAAGCAGTACCAAACTTCACCGATCAATAATGACGTGAAGGAAAATTTAGTTCGTTTACGAACTGTGAGCTGAAACAGGAACTGAAGGGGCGACTAATGAAGATATACTACTTGTGAAGCCTAGTGGAAGTTAAAATCCTCGCCACCTACGAGTGATAAAAGAAGGCAAAGTAAGAAAAGGAATACTAAGGCTGCTCCGCAAGGTAATTCTCAGAACGTCCTACAAGCACTTCGAATGTCGGAGACCCTTATTAACAAGGAGGACGGAAATAAGAATGGCAGAAAGTAAGGGAAAAAAACGCCAAAAACGAACACGCCCGCAAAGGAAACGGGCTCGCCCGGATGCGCTGCTAGTAAAGAAGAGTGACGAAATTTCATTCGCCGATATGCTGCGGAATGTTAAGGTGGACCCGACGCTAAATACTCTTGGTGAACGTGTATCGAACATACGTCAAACTTAAAGTGAAGACCTTTTGCTGGAGCTACAAACTACAGGAGACCAGCCGAAGAACGCAATATTTTAAGAGCAACTAGCGAAAGCGATCATGCGTCAGTTGAGGCGTTACTGGTGATCAAAGACATGGACGAGGTTACCACATCTGAAAAGGTAAGAGAGGCTTTGGAAGCACAGTTTGAAGGTGTGAATGGTGCCTGTATTGTTAAATCACTCACAAAGGCTTACCGGTGAACGCAGACAGCGGTTGTTAGCCTCCCTAACACTTTGGTTGGTATAGTGCTAGAAGTAGGAAAAGTTACAATCGGCTGGGTTTTCTGTCGAATCCGGGAAAAAATAGAGTTGAATAGATGCTTTAAATGCCACGGTTATGGGCACCGGTCATGGAACTGTAGAAGTGAAGCCAATAGATCAAAGCTCTGCAGGAGATGTTGATGTTCTGGTTTACCAGAAAGCGCTGCAAATAGAGCGTTGAAAATTAAAGTCATCCAAGTCAATCTTAACCACTGTGAGGCTGCCCAGGATCTGCTGCAGCAATCCATACAGGAAGTGAAAGCGGACGTTGTAATTGTGTGTGAGCAATATAGGAACCTTGATAGACGGTGTTTGATTTCAGATAGATCGAATCGAGCTGCTGTATGGGTTTGCGGTACCTACCCCCTACAGGAAATTGGGGAGTGTATTGTACCCGAGTTTGTCAGAGCCAAAGTGAACGGCGGTCATATTTACAGCTGCTACGCACCTCATAGTGCATCAATTGAATAATTTAAACCATTTCTCGATCAATTAACGGATGATGCACGTAGCCACATATTGTTGCTCATAGCCGGGTATAGTGGGGATGCAGAGAAACCAGTAGCATAAGTACCGCATTGATAGAAGCCTTCGCATCATTACTGGTCGTATTAATGAATACAGGAAATACACCTACTTTCTGTAGAGGAAATGCAACCTCGATAGTTGACCTAACGTTTGTGAGCCATTGTCTTGCCGGTAGAGAAGTAGCGTGGAGAGTGAGCGATCTATATACGCATCGTGATCATCAAGCTGTTGTGCATGAAATGGCAGATAGTGGACCCCAAAGGACTATAGTTAGACACAGGAAGAAAATAGGATGAAAGTCCTCAGCGTTTGATGAGAACATTTTCCGTCTCATGATGGAGGATCTTACTCTCTCTGGTACCGCAAATAACAAAGCCGTCCAGATTATGAGACATGTTACACGAGCCTGTGATATAGCAACGCCAAGAAGGATGGTGGACAATCGTAGTAAACCTCTCTTCTGGTGGAACGACGAAATTTCGGAATTGTGTAAAATGTGTCTGAACGCAAGAAGGAAATACCAGCGTGCTAGACACGCCGTAAACTCTCCCCTTCGACAATGATAAAGCTCGATCGGAGCTCAATCATGCTATCAAATTAAGTAAGCGAAAGTGCTTTCGCAAACTGTGCGGGGATGTCGACCTGGAGTAGACCCTAATACAGAGAAAAAACTCAGAAGCAATTACGCCACTGCTTTACATACCTGGTCATGCTATCTGACATAGTGAGTCACTTGTTCTCGCAGCAACCCGATTGCGTATTAGAAGTATTAGGTAACGAGGAGGATTATGTACCACCAGTTACTGAGGAGGAGGTTCTGAAGGCATGTGGCAGAGTGAATAACAATAAAGCCCCTGGTATACCGAGACCGGGAAAAGACAAGTCCACTTTGATGCTATAAGTGCTTGGACTACGGGCATAGATCTTAAAACGACAGGCTTAAAAACGATTCCCACCCTCCAGCATCAATTTAAGAGCGGCAAGCGCCAAGCACGGAAAGACCTTTGTAAAGAGGTTGACCAAGTACAATGAAGTAGGCCGTACACGACAGTAATGATTTGTAGGGGTTTCTCCTCCTTATTTCCAGCCCAATTGGAACCTTGTGGGAAAGTTGGAAATTGTAAGGCGCCGTGCACCGAGAATATTCCAAACATAAAGCTGTAGTTCGTTTTAAACCTGGATAATGCCTTAGTTACACAATTGCCTAAAGGAAGGAACATTCCCAAAGAGATTTAAAAAGCTGAAGTTGGTTTTACTTCACAAAATGTAGAACCGAAAACAGAACCATCTTCAAATATACCGATCTGTATGTTAGACACAGCTGGCAATATATTAGAACGCAGTATTTGCAACAGACTCGAAGAAGCAATTAAGAGAGCTGGAAACCTTGCGCAGCATATATTAGTGCTGCGCATAGTTTTCGTAGCTCTCCTAATTGCTTAAGAAAAACCCGTTCAACGATACCTGGTGGGAAGTACTGCAATACACGATGGGGTTTTTCGGTAAAGGGTGCTTGACGAATTTAAAGTGGGGAGGGGGGGTTCTGATACAGAACACTTGTGAGCACGAGAGCATTATTCAGAGGTGGTTGTCTAAGTCAGGACTTCAGCTAGCTAAGCATAAAATCTAGCCAGTACTAATCACCAGCAGAAGATAGCGGGAAAGGATTTAGGTATCATGATTGATGCAATTTTTTATTCAGGGAGCGCGGTCCGAAATGTAAGGACGTATCGGAGAATGTGAAACATTTGTTTTTCATGTGCCGGCGATTCGAAGAAGCAAGACGAACACTCGCAAATTGACTCGGGCAATGGCACGAATGCTAGACTCTAGTGGCTGTTGGCCAGCTATTTTGATTCTTGCCAATGTAGCTTTGCCGATTTGCTTTCCGATAAAGATTTAAATTTTAAAGTACAGACATATTTGTCAGAATTAAAATTAAATATTCCTCATATTTTCAGAGGAACAAAAGGGTCAAAATAAAGTAGAATATTTAAAACAAGCAAAAAAAATTCAAGTATAAAATTTTCTTCTCGATTTTTTTTTGTCTCGGATATCGATAAAATTTTTCCATAAAATTAAAAGATTTTATTGTTGTCTTCCTTGAGGGTGCGAAGGTTATTTCATTTTAATTTAAAACGAGATTTGTACATAAATTTGTTGTTTTGTTGGTGGTGCTCTACTCTACTACCCTACTTTTTTTCTGGATATAACTCATTCCAGATCCAGGCAGTACCGCACCGATGAGAGCGATAACAATTTTAGCACGACAGCGACGACGACGACGACGACGACAAAGAAGAAGTAAATTTGTTACTTTTACTTATGCGGTAAAGTACCAAAATATTAAAGTAATTGAAAAATATTATTAATAATAATTTTGACATAGGGCACCCAATTTATTTATTTATAATTTTTTTTTTTAAGTACGACTGTGTACAAATATTATTATATATATATATTATAATATAATTTACTTATATTTATATATTTAAGGAAAAATTATAAATAATTTTGTGGGTAAACATCTGGTGATTGAAAAATTGAAATGAAATATATTTTTTAAATTTTTCCTTCGTTACATAGTACATACTGTGTGAGTACTCCAGCCCCATAAGTTTGATGACGATGATGATGATGGTATTATACGAGCTGTGTGGCACAAATACAAATATAACACGGGGATGAAGGTGGGGGCAAATTTCCATTTCGATTCGTTTTAAAATTCTATGAAATTAATTCTTATATTATTATTATTATTTCGACTAGAATTATGTTATTAAAAATACAGTGAGCGAAACAAATATAAAGGAGTTTCTACGTTTTTCAAATTCAAGCTTCTGAATCAACCAGATCTTCTGAATCGTCGAAGGTAACTCAGGTAACTAAAGATCAACAATCTTCGGTTTAAATCATTGTACTAGAGCCAGGACTAGACCCGTTATTGAACTTGACCCAACTCTTAAATGTGATTTGAATTTTAAGTGTTGGAGTCTCCCTTCAAACTCTTTACCCAAAATGTCACTAACATTCAATGTTGTGCCGTATTATCTACACCGCTGCGAATAGATAATGAATATTCTACACAATGAATGTATGTCGAAAATTAAAAAACTGGCGGCGAGCAATCATAAAATTTTTATGTATTCTTTGTTATTGGAACCATTTAAAGATGGATGATAATGAAGCACATTTATGTACTCGTACATGTTACGGTTAAAGTGTGAAATTGTTAAATGTGCAAAATTAAAAATATTTTAAATTGTTTACACGAAAAAAAATCGATTGTAGATAGGGAATGCCTCTGCCCCACCATCGCCACCGCCTCCAGGTTCTCATTCTTGAAAACATGAATGGGTGAAATAAGTAACCTAGGTGTGGGGGGATCAGGCTAATTGGTGGCGGATGGGTCGGATTAAGGTGTTATGCGAACCGTGCCGATGATCAGCCTGGCTGGAGACCCATCTAAAAATAATTGCTCAGTCCTGAATGGAGGAGCCCTCTGGATGCCTGGCGACCTCCAGTTGTATGTAGTCTTACCCGTGTATACGGATCTCTGCACGGGCGAACCATCATTTCTTCCGTTACTCGTGGGAATAAGTATGGAGTCTAAAAAGGCAAATAAAATTAAAGAAGTGGCCAGCACTTCTCAAATGCTGGTGAAGGCGGGGGGGGGGAGTCTGTGACTCCAGCCGTCAGAGTGGCTAAGACTGGTTCCGAGGCCTGCAAGCCAGGAGCTAGTGGTAGTGGAAAAAAGGTGAAAGTTAGTGATCCTTCGGTTCGGAGATACAGGACGAGGCGTTCAGCCTTCCGGGACTTGGACAAACTGGCTACAGTCCCGAAGGAGCAATGGACAGAAGTGCAGAGAAAATCTGTTAACTGGGCAAAGAGTTGCATTGCCGAGGGGAGCAATGCACGTAAGGAGGAAGAAACGGGTCAAGATCCATGTGGGACAGTCGCCGAAGGTGCATAAGCTCTTCAGCGACATCGTTAAGGAAGGGGAGGTGGTGCTAGCCGTCGTGGGCGAGAGTCATTAGGAGGGGAGCATTGTGGGAAACATGTTGGTTTATGTTTCACGCAATGAGCCTAGGCTTCCTGAAAGTCCTTGGACAACATCCGGGGTCCCCGCCAATCTATAGGGACACGGGTTGGTATTAAAGATCGGCCTTCTTGTATAGGAAGGCGATCGAGGAATTAGGCGAGGTATGACCAGGGCAGTTCCGAAGGAGGAAATACCGAGAAGACCTAGGGCAATGGCCTGGATTCTCACGGAGCCGGCTAACCTGGATGAATCAAGCAGGAGGAGCCTAAGGGCAGCTTTAGATTATCAATTATGATAATCAATAAGGAATCCCTGGCTCCCCTGTCAAAAACCAAAGGGGTTATAAACTCGGTTCCGGCTCTGTCATTCTTAAGGTGTTTGGAAAGGATGAGGTCAGGGTAAAACCGAACACCGCGCTGCCCGAAAAGGGGGAGCAAGAAGTTCAGCCGGATGAGGGAAGCTCGACAAGTGGTACCTCCCCAGAGGAAACATCGCAGCTAGTGGCAAACCCAAGAGAGGGGCTAACTACGGATCTTAGAAATCGATTATCTCTAGGCATGGGGAGGGGGAACACATCGCAATCTGTGGAGGGTGATGTGGACTTTCTTAAATTTAGGGACTGCGGAGGGAGTGGGCCCGTCGACTCCGTCGGGTCCAATTAACCGACGTATCAGTGTGAGTAAATACTGCTACTAATGATCAGGTTTGTGCAAATAAATCTACATCACTCCAAGGATGCTTCGGCGGCTCTACTTCTCTAAGTCAGGGGAGGAGATAGTTCTGATCCTAATAATCTTGGATTAAAACCGACAAGATCTGTAGTCTGCGAATAAAGGGGTATACCCTTCTTTACGCTTGTGAGACGGAAAAGAGCAGATCATGTATACTGGCGAAAAATAATATAATTGTTTTCCTACTTCTGCAGTATTGCAATGCGGACCTCACTGCGGTCTGTATAGAGACGGAGGAAAGGAGTTTCTGGCTGCCGCATTCATGGACCAGTGCTGCTAGATTTACTGAGGACACTTGTTTGGGACGCGGAAAGGAGGAAGGTGGAAGTTATCTGAGAGCGTGACGCGAACGTGCATCATACCATCAGGGGTAACTCCTGCATCAATGACAGGGGTGAGTTATTTTTCAAATTTCTTTTAAGAACTAATCTCATTATTAGTATCATAGGTCGGGAACCCACCTTTATTATTAGCAATAGACAGGAGGAAGTTACTCTGTTCTCCGATTTTATTTCACCTATAATCAGAAAATGGAGGGTTGCGAAGAAGCATTCCTTCTCTGACCATCGGTACCTAACGTTTAAGCTCAATCTCCAAATCACAAATCAGTGCGTATTCAGAAATTCCCAAAGGATAGTATGGCACGTATATAGGGAGGTATTGGAGGGCAGGATTCCATCTAGGGCTTGCAATACCTCTATGAGGAAAGCTTGCCTACTAACAATGCTAACGGGGAAGCGAAACCTGTTTGGTGGACCTCGGCGCTTGCGGGGTGCTGGAAAGTCTATGGGTCAGCTTTCCAAAGAGCGAATAGATCAAGAGAAGGTCAAGACTGAGACTTCTATAAGGAATGCCTCAGAGTATACAAAAGGGAAACAAGGAAGGCGCAAAGGAATTATTGGGGTTATTCTGTGATAGAATGGAAGGAGTCTCGGATACCTCGTGCTTAAGAAAGATTCTTTCTACTAGTCCAGCTGTTCCAGGCTATCTGATTAATCTGGATGGCGAATGGATGGTTTCTAGTGAAGAAACTTTTGATCTTTTAATGGAAACTCACTTTCCGGGTAGTGACGATGCGCCGATTGCGGGGCCTTTGGCTGACTGCGGGCCTATGGATGACTGCGGCTTCCAATTGTTGTGTAAAGAGGATATTCTGAATACACGGAAGATAAAATGAACTATTAAAAGTTTTAAGCCCTTTAAATCAGCTGGCCCAGATGGGATTGTGCCAGCAGAAATTCAGAAGAACTCGGAGGTTTTGCTTCCCTGGCTGGAGGTTATCTGGAAGAAAATGAAGGGAGGCTACGGTGGTCTTCATAGCGAAAGCGAGTAGAAGCTCACATAGCAACCGTAAGGACTTAAGACCAATATATCTGTCAACTTTTCTGCTGAAAACCATGGAAAGATTGCTGGATGTCCATATTCGTTCGAGAATTATACCCTGAAGCTGAGCACAGTCTCAACATGCGTACCAAAAGGGTAAGTCTGTGGACACGGCGTTACATACCTTGGTTCCGGAAATTGGGAAGTCACTGGATTTTGAAGAATACTCATTGGTGGCGTCTCTCGATATCGAGGGTGCTTTAAACAACGTAAAGATAGAAGGAATTATAGGGAAGGATTGTTCCACTTGAGATTGAAGACTCAGTAACCAGGCTAATTAATCACCTGCTTGGTAGCAGAAGGGTTATTGTGAGGATGGTAGAAGTCTTCGTCAGAAACGGGTTGTTCGGGGAACGCTCCAGGAAGGTTTCTCTCTCCCCTTCTTTGGAATGTAGGAATCAATGGAGTACTATTAGAACTGGAGGAGGAAGGAATAGGCGTGGTTGTTTACGCCGATGACGTAGCGATAGCTGTCTCGCGGAAGCACCTATGTACAATCAGAGATGTGATGCAGGGGGGAGATTAACCCATCGAAAACAGAGCTGGTCCTTTTTACTAGTAGATATAAAATTCCGGTAGTGTACTGGCTTGCTCGTTTATGTTGTTCGAAAACTAAGACTTGAGATTTGGGAGTTTTGCTGCTGTTTCACTAACCTACTAGATACACAAAATTAATATTATTGTAGATTAATGTATTGGGTGAATAACTTAGTTTTTTGGATTTTCTAAGAGATGGCGTAACTTTAGTACTAAATATTCTTTTACAATGACACCTACGGCGTTCCAAAGTGTTGACATTCCACATTAAAATTTAGTTTGTCATTATTCGTGAAAGCGTAAACAATTTATTTTTTATCCCGTTTAAACATGTCGAATTTCGTACCAACAAAATAGTATTTGCGGGAAGCATTACTTTTTTGCTTTCATCAAAAGAAAACAGCTGACGAAAGGTTTCGTGTGCATCAAGAAACTTATGGTGAACGTACACCAACTCAACAGACTCTCGAAAACTGGTTTAAACGATTCAAAGTGGTGATTTTGATGTCAGTGATAAAGAACGTTCTGGTCAACCAAAAAAAATTGAAGATGAAGAATTGAAAGCATTATTGAAGGAAAACTCAGCTCAAACAGTAAAAGAACTAGCAGAACAGTTAAATTTCATTAAAGCAGCCATAAGCAAACGTTTAAATGCCATGATTGGTTTGCAATTCTTTGGTTCATCCAGGCAGACCATCCACATCAACAGCAAAACGAAACATTCATGGAAGTAAGGTTATGTTTTGCGTTTGGTGGGATCAGAAAGGAGTGGTGTACTATGAGCTGCTAAAACCAAACGAAACTATTACTAGTGAACGTTACCGACAACAATTGATAGATTTGAACCATGCATTGAACGAAAACAATGCGCGACAATATGTCGCAAAACAAGTACAAAATACATAGGAAGTACTTAAATGGGAAATTCTACCGCATGCTCCGTATCCACCAGATAGCCCCATCAGATTACTATTTGTTCCTTTCAATGCAAAGCGATCTTTAAGACCAGCACTTCAGAAGACAAACAATTTTTTTTCGATGGAATCCATAAATTGCCAGAAAGATGGTCGAAAGTCATAGATAACGATGGAAAATATTTTGATTAAAATAAAATTTACTATTTCTTAGAAATAAACGTGTTTTTCTGCAAAAAAATAAGTTATCTCCCAATAAATAACAATTAAATGTTATATTTACATCTCTAGTGTGCTGATAAAAGAACAGAAAAAATTCCAACCCTCAAGTCACGGTTTTCGAACAAAATCCTTATGCGGGAATGAAGAAAACCACAGGAAGAAACAACCAAGACCAAAGGCAAATATTTGGTTCTTGCTCGGAGAGTGCAAGACTGCTTAAAGAGAGTTTACGGCCAGATAAATCGATGAACAGATTAGTTTATCAAATAGAGCAAAGATTTTTGGGTGAGGCCTAGCAGAAGATTCCAGTACGATTATTGAAAATGAGTCCAGCAGAGGAGTTGATTGGAGCGGAGAATCGTGCAAAGGTGTTGCCGCATTGAATTTAAGAAAGAGCTATGGTGGAATACGGGGAGACAGAGAAATGATCAGCGACATGATGAGTCAATAGTTGAGAAACGACGACAAATGGGCAAAGATCGATCCGCAGTAGCAACAGCACAAACGCCAGAAATAAATCAAAAGCGCAGTACGACCAGAGAGAGAGAGAAAGAGATTTGCCGATTTCCGAAGAGATGAGTTAGTGTGGCTGAATTTCTGAAAGCGGGACAGCAGATATAAAATACACAACGAGATTGGAAAGGTCCATACAAATTTATCAAGAGGATCAGCGACGATGTGTATCGGATACAAGAACGCTTTGGAGGTGGACCGAAAATCGTGCAGTACGGTAGACTAAATCGATACTACATTGGATGTGTCTGGGGGTAGTGTTATGAATTCTACTCTAGTCAGAGTCCATAATTTTATTGGGGCGATTATTATTCTTAGTACGGATCGATGTTGCCAGATCAAGTATTGCTCCAATACTGATTGAGAATTGGATTTTAGATTGGCTTTTCAAGTGGAGGGGAATATGCAGATAGCGAAAGCAGTTGTAAACGGCGGCGATAATCATAATGGAAAATACTGAAATTAACAACGGGTGGAGTATTCGCGAAAACAACCACGTGAGAGTGACTTACAATTGCAACACACATACGTCGCCAGATGCTATAAAACGAATAATCTCGAAGTGCAATAGACAAGTGTGTAGAGTCCTGGCTGCGATGGTGATAAATAAATGAAAGTTGTACCAGAACAAAAACCAATGCTAAGTTGACACAGACATATATATCCAGGCCGGTTGAGTTATCATCGTTGTGGTTCCGTTTGAACCGGAAAACATTTTATACATCGCCATAAATATTGGTTTGGATATTTATTTACCTGTGGCCGGGGTTTTACTGTTTCTTTATACGAGAAAATCAATAAAAAACCACGCATCGGATAATTTGCGTGTGATAGTTCGAATTCTGTTGCTCTAACAAGCCGTTAACCAGAGCCACCGTACCACGGCTTTTATATTTTTACATTTAGCGATTTAAAAAAAAATTAATTATACCATTTAGTGATTCAGTTAATTTCCTTATAACCATAAATAGTTATCGCCGAACGTGTAGTCGGTACTTTTCTTTAACCGTTAATATGTTTAAATCATTAGTAATTAATTAAATTAGGAAAAGTGCTTGCAAAAACAAAAAAAAGTCATATTAATATATATAAATAAAATTGTGATCAGTTGGTATGAATGCTCAAGAACCGCAATTGGTTTAAAGCCGTCGTATCTTTCAAAGGATACTTCAAGGCCTTGGGGAACCTGTAAACCGTAAGTACTTAGACCCTTTTCGAAACGTATACTTATTTAAAACTTATTTGTGTAGACTTACTGATTCAAATAAGTCATCTACCGAGGTAACTTATTTTCTGTCTCTTTCTTACATAAAAATCTAATTGATAAATAAAAAATGGCTGTCTGTTATAACGTAAGTTTATGTTTATCTTTCAATCAAAGTAATTTTAAACAATTTTGTTTTACAATATATCAAATTAAAATTAATTTTTATTCAAAGTTTTATAGAAAAATAAAAAATGATTAAACGTAAAACATCTCTAGCATACTCTAAAATTTATTACTTGCTTTAATAGTACACATCCTTAAAAATCAAACAAATTTTTACATACATAAATGTTTATTTCAATTCATAGTATTCTGAAGTGACTGAAGAAGAAACCGACGCTTTAATCGATGCCCGAGCTAATTTCGACCAACAATTTAAAAAAACAGCCAATACCACGTAATATGAAGGTCAGTATTGATAGATTTATACTGTTCATAAGTATTCAATAAAATTCGTATATCAAAATAATTTAATTTATTTTTGACTTAATAAGCTCATCGCGGGAGGAATTTAGCAACCTGCTCGATACATATAAAAAATTGAAGGATCCTAAAACAAGAACAGCACTAACATCGCTGACCGCCGATAATTGGGCTTATTTTGTCCAAAAATTAATGATTTTATGTCTCAAAAACATTATGTCGAAATATTTTCCGGGGATAGAGATATCCAGCTCATCTGAGTCGGATTAAAAAAGATCAACGCAGCCAAATAATAAAAAGTACCTTAATAATTTTGTGATTTAAATATGTTCCTGCAATTAAAATTTTTTAAATTCTTAAAATAAAAAGACTGAACTATAAAATAATTTTATTTATTAAACAATTTTTTGAACTCATTTGGTTTTACATATGTATACATAAAAAAGTACATAAAAAAGGTAAAAAAAATGTTTACATGTCCCCACATAATTGGTTTCGAAATTCGGTAGCATTTCTCTGTGAGGCATTCGTATTGTATTCGGTGAAATTTGGTCCTATTACCTCTTCATTTTCGAACTCTTCATCGATACTAATTACGTTTCCCACATCTTTACAAATATTGTGCAATATGCAGGAAATTGGTATGCTTAATACAATTTTATAATTTTAATTCTGGCGATCGTAAAAATATACACCTCATTTGGCCAAACGCCTGCTCTATGACTATACGAGCTTTACTATGTAAATGGTTAAACCGCTTCTGGCGCTGGTCTAACCCACGATCGGTATATGGTGCAATAGCCTTCGGCGGGATATTTTTCGTCAAATAAAATTCACTATTGCGCAGCTCTCGCTGGTCATGCACTGATGCCAGCCAACGTTGATGTTTAGGACTTTGTGACCGGCATCACAAATAGCTAAATAGAAATTGTAATTTTAATTGTTTGAATTTTAGGTTAATGATTATAAAAGTCGAACCTTGTAATTTAATAATGGAGTCCAGCTTCCTGTTAATATATTCATCATGGCGGTCAACAGGACATTTTATCTAAATGTGTGTAACATCTATGGCCCTAAACATGCTGTATAAGATAGCGGAAATTTTGCAGCGGAAAATGAGAGATTTCGCTACTCGCCGCAAGTGGCAGCACAATCACAAAAGAGAATTAATTTTGGATAATTACCAGCGGAAATTTTTTATTCATGCTGTATCTCTTTCTTCACTAAATAAAACATCCCAGCGGAATAAAATATTAAAAGTGATCCTTAAAATGACAAATTGATTGATCTCCGAAGTAAAGGAACTCGGTAAATCAAATCTTGCAATTTAACAATATTCCGTCTTCCCGCCATTCTAAAACAATAACGATGAAATTTGTATAACAGTATTGATCAGGGGTCCAAAACTTAGGAAAAAATTTAAGGATCTGTTCATGCTGGACTAAACTAGGCCATTTCATAACCAATCCTTTTGAAAATTTAATTTTTTTTATCAATTTCACATCAGTTTTTGGCCAATATCTCAAAAACTTCCACTAGTAACTATAATTGGTTACTCAATACTTTCGATTGTTTTTGTAATAGCTGAAGTCATACTGAGACTACGAGGAAAATTTGGGGAAAATTGATGGATTAGAATTTTCCGCTGTGAAATTTCCGCTATCTTATACAGCATGCCCCAACCGCTTTATTGAAAATTGACGACTCGGCTCGGTTGCCAAATATCGCTCCTACGATATCAAATTGGTTCAGTTCAGGAAAGAATCTGTTTTTTCTAAATAAAAATAATATGAACTTCATTGCCCGCTGCACAACGTAGTAAATAAATGTGGTTGGTATGTCGAAAGCCGCGCTAACCACTCGATAACTTGTTCCACATGCTAACCAAAATAGTGTTATTCGTGATGCTTGACCGAAGATAGCTCTACTAATTTATTAAAGGCGAGCTTCGACAACCTTAAATGTTTTTTTATAGATGATTCGTCTCCTTTTAGTATCACATCAATCATCACGCTATGTTTGATATTCCAATACTTCAAACCCTACAATATTTTACATAAAAATTAATCATTTACACAAATATTTTGTACGCATTTCACGTTTCTCTATCAATTGTTGGTTAGTCTTCAATAGTTTGAGACATAACCTTTTATTTTTCTGTACCAAATGGTTTAAAAGAATAAAAACTTTAAATAATTTCTGCAAGTTAATTTCTTTATATGTACTATTGAACCTTTTTTGTTTTGATCCAGCTGTCAAAATAAGTATTGTAAATCATTTCAAATGGATTTCACATACTTATTAAAGATGGCGGCGAATAAGTAGCTCTACACAAATAAGTATACGTTCTGTGATATGATTTATTGTTCTGGGGTGATATGTTGTAACATCACATTTTCGATACTTTATCGAAGTTTATGTCTAGCTTCTTTAGAATAAAATGTGCTAGATTGAAAAATTGTGATATTCTACTTCGTTTCTATCACCAAATAAGTTGTTAGCGATATTTGAACGAAATTAGAGAAAGACAACTTGTTCGCATTTGTACTAATAGGTTGTGACAGCAATAGAAACGAAATAATTTATAAATGAAACAGTTGCCCATTTTAGTTTGGGAAATGAGAAGTAAACTTCGATAAAGTATCGAAAATGTGATGTTACAACATGTCACCCCTGGGAGGCAAACGTTTCGGATTCGTTTTATTCTCAGCAACTATGGATAGTTTTTAATTGTTTATACAAGTGCTAATTTTAAATATTTCGTAACAAAATTTAGTTAGGTTATGTATTCTTGTTTATAAATTTCGAACAAAATATCGTAATGATAATAAAGTCATATAATTTCATTTAATATAATCTACATGAGCTAATTGTGTTTTTGTGAGGGAATGTGTGTTAAGATGATCATGGTATGATAACAAAAATTAATTTCTATAATATTTTTGTGGTACGACAAATGAACTTCCTCAGACAAGCAAACCCGATACAAAGTACCACGTGATTGGTAGGACCATGAAACCGCCACACAAGTATGTAAGCGCGACCAATTTTGGACGCAGACGCAGTTGTAAGTTAACCAGTTAACTAGTGAACAGTACAAGTTAAAAAGTGAAAAGTAAACAGTGCGAAATGTATAGCGACCAGTAAGAGTGAATTAGTGAGCAGTGAACGAATGAAATTTGTTAATTGCTGTAAAAATTAAAAGGTGTTGGGTGTTTGAAAGTTAAATCGTGGGGTGTTTTATTTTCAAAATCGAGTGCCAATCTATATCGAATGCCCGAAGTTCGTCACAATAGAAATGGCGGAAGCGTAAACAAACTGACATTTTTTTAAAATTGGCAAATAAACGATTGCTGCGACACCTTTCCAAGTGAACAAAGTGAAATGGAGAAAACCTAAAAATTAACAAGTATTTCCATCACTGTATTTTATATACACACATACTTTTCGTTTTTATTCTAATTTATTAATTTTAAATTAAAATGTTTTTCTTTTCGTTAATGTGAATCAAAATAAATCATATACACATAAAAATATGCTCATTTCGAAAATATATGGTTTCTATAAATTTACAGCAGCAACACCAAGAAAACGTTTTTAAATGCGGTAACCACTTAATTGATTTACTGTTCATTTTGGTACCCGCGTCTCCTTGGCATGTACATAAAATACAGGTATTATATTATATTAAGGTATACAAATATAAGAATATCTTCTTCGAAAATATTGTATGTCAAGAAATAGTATTTTAATATTTTTCAGAATTAGGTTAAGATTTTTTTTCCAATTTATTTATATTTTGAATCAACATATTGTTTCTGATGTGTTTGACATTTTTCGGAATATTATTTTTATATGCTGTGTGTGTGTGTAGTACGTACAGTACGCATATATCGATAAATTACATAAAAATATGTTTAAATGTTAGATTATTTTGAAACGATATGGTAAATGTTAATAGAAAATGCCATTTAATTACTTGGTATATAATATTTAAAGGAGGAGGGTGGGGGCGGTAAGATGTGGGCGGTGTTTGTATACTCATACATAACGAACGGTAGTCGCAAAAATATGTTGTCTTTTCGAAAATTGGTGAAATGCTGTAATAAAATTTAATTGGAAATTTTTGTTTTTATAGGTAAAATATCGACTCTGTGTGTTTTAATATATAGAGAGAGAGACCAAATCTACAGAAACCACAAGAATTTTGAAAATTTTGAAAGATTTTATCTACACTCTTTGTATTAGAAAGTCATATAAATTTTACGTATAATTTTACCAACATTACATACAGTACGGATACAATATACCTTCGTTGTTCATAAACCTACTTAAAACCATCCTTGATCTGTCCATTAAATTTTTATTGCGGTTAAGATATAAATTGTGACCAAGGAAATTAAAATTTAATATTTTCCCACCTTTTGATGGCACAACGACATCATAATGGGAGTAATGAACATGACATGATATTGTTAATCAATAAAAATTTGTAAATCAACCAAGAGTAATCTACATACAATGACAATGGTGTGGAATGTCATGGCAAAATTGCAAACTAAATTTTTTTTGGATACGTTTCTCAGAGTAGAAATATAATTTTCATAAATATTATTTTCTAAAACGAGTTCAAGTACACCCCAACTAGAAACGAAATTGAAAATGTGATACGTCCATATTGGTATTGAACAAAAAGTGAATGAGCGAATTTCTGACAGCGTTGTGCCTTATTGTCTACACCGCGTAGACAATTAATATTCTACACGTGTAGAGAATGTATGTATAAAGTTGACATCCACAATCTATAGAATGTAGACAATGTCGAAAATTATTGTTTCTGTTAGCAATAAACTATAATACTACAAGTGTTTTGTGATTCAGTCCCCATCCCTCTCTTGACACTCTCGCAGAGGAGTAGAATAGCTTCTTAGCGTTTTCACAGACTCTTAGAACGTGAGAAGTTACGCCCATTCGTTCATCTAGGTCAACTCCTATAGATATCTCACAGACTTGACCGTTTAAAGATATTGTTGGAGGTCGACAAGAGTCAAATTTGCCTTTTATCTGCAGCATCACTGTTTTCTCTGCAGATCGTGACATTTTATTTTTTTCACACCATTGATTCATTTTCTTAAATGCGATTTGACCCCGACGCTGAAGTTCGAGTCTCGAGTTGCCATGCACCAGAGTGACGTTGTCATCCGCGAATGCAATTTCGTCCAAGCCATCAATCATGCTTGTATTAAACACGATATCCCAGACTAGAGGACATACAGAACCATACATATCTCTGATTACGCAGATCGGTTACTGAAGTAGCTCCTAAAAATATTCATAGTGTTTCTAGGGAGATTGTAGACCGATAAGCTAGCGATGATACTAGGCCACGTAAGGTTATCAAATGCTCCGCTGATGTCCAACAATATACCCATACCATATTTCGAACTTTGGGTTTTGACAGTGTTGATTAGGCGGACTATCGCATCTTCAGTAGACAGTGTAATGCGAATGGCTAGTCACCTTTCTAGGAGTTTCCCCGTAACCGGTAGTAACATTATGGGTCTATAAGATTTCGATGAAAGTGGATCTCTATCGGCAGGTTTCCTGATTACAACCATTTCACCCTTTTTCCAAACTTTAGGAAAGTAACCGGATGTTAAGCAGCAGTTTAATAATTTTACTATGTTCAACTGCTGTTGGTGGCGATCTCTCGCATTTCTGCTTGCGGCTCAGTTTCGTCTGGTGTTTCTTCTGGCAGAAGTGAGTTGAGTAACTCCATGCATGTGTCATGCCACGTATCAGTGACGACTCCATTTTCTTTCTAACGGTATTCAAAACTTCAAGAGGTCTTGCTTTGCCGGCGGCAAATTTGTATACAAGACCCCAGGGATCTCTACTACCATGTTCCGTGACATACCATTGGAAACTACTTTGCTTTGCTTTAAATACGTCCATGGACGTATTTATTTCTTGCCACTCTGAAGAGAGTCAATTTCAACTCTTTTGCTCTTTGGTCCCTTTCCGTCTGGTATGCTCGTCTAAGCTTATGCATAGAACATCTAAGTTTCCTTGGATTAGAGTTCCACCAACTATTTCGTTTCTTAGCTAATCTCTTCCTAGGAATTGATTTGTTGCAAACTGGTTGCTCTGTGTTGAGATCAGCTCCACATAAGCATCAATTTCATCTATTGAATTAACTTCTGGAAGTGCTTCTACAATATCGCAAGAGCCAACCAAGTGTCTAGCAAATAGACCTCAGTCAGCTATCTTAATGGCAAATCTCGGAGTTTTGTTGCTTGCAAGCGGACTATTGTGTGGCGCGTTTGATAATTCAAACGTAATGACTCACTAGATGTCCAACTTGCTCTTACATACCACCCAACTATCGATTCCAGCAAGGCTCCGTTAGTCACTGTTAAGTCAATGTTGGAGTTCCCATTAGACAAGAATGTCGTTGGGTTCTCTGCTCGTTCATTATGAAAATGTATTGGGTCACTGTATTGGGCGTATATTGAAAATAGGTAGAATGAACCAACTTCCGATGATATTTCAACACATGTGCAGTGCCTATCACAGAACTGACTTAGCTTCACCATGTTCATGCCAACACTATGAATACTAATTCCAGTTTTAGGATTCTCAGAGCATCCAATTGCTACTCTGGCTATAGCAGGCATGCCGCTGATTTGACCATTGACCTAGTGTGGCTCTTGCATACATAATATATCTATGTCGTGAGTAGAGATGCTTTCACATATCTCTGATCCAACTATTTGCAGCGCCCTGCATGTTGAGGTGGGCGATACGTAGGTCGCTTTTACAATATCAAGTATTATGGCTAATCATCATGCTTAGTGTTTAATCTCAGGCGTTGCGTAGCACTTTTGTATGCGTTACATGAAACGCGACCAACTTGGGGATCATGTGGTTTTTGTGCGTGCCTTACAGTTCTTTGCAATATGACCATATCGCTGGCATCTAAAGCACCTAGTCGGAGTCACAAACTCTCTCATACGGCATCGTGCCCAGTCCACGTTTAGTCTTCTATAATTTAGCAACATGTTTTTGGTTGCTGGTTCTACTTCTATCACCCAGTGAGCGGTCTCTTTATTTCTCGCACCAGTTCTTTATAGAACCTTCTTTCGATCCAGGCAGTTTTGATTAATTAGGCACCTGAGGACCTGAGAGCTGACATCAAAGATAATTTCCTTAGGTAATATCTTGATAGGATACTGGTTCGGTGACTACTAGACCCACGCCTTCCAACTCTACGTTTTCCGTGAACACCTTCAAATCCGAGGAAGAGTAAACTGTTACACCATTTTGGCCAGCGTTTGTTACATAGTGAATCTTAATGTTTGATCTTAATGGCTGGAATCATTATTTCTAGCTGAGATAATTATCCGCTTTGTTTTTGTCTTATTTGCCAAAGCCTTCTGTTTCTACTTGATTAGATCAGATTAGTTTCCGCAACCACCTCTAGAATATGAATTTTAATGTTCTTGATTTGATTTGTCAATTCCCGAAACTTAGGCCTAGTAAGTTTCATGTTTCTTGTTTGCTCTATCATCGTTTCAAGAGAATTTCAATAGAATTTCTATCAGCAGGTTCTCATCGGGTCTTTCGTACTTTTATGGTACTTGTCCAGTATTGCCTTGCGAAGTGATTACAACTTCACGAATCGTTGAGCCATTTTAGGTGCCTGTTGACCGTCAGCTTCTTCCGCAGACTAGTGCAGCGGATTTTTGTTACGCCTTAACGGTGGTACCACCCCTTCGTTGCCTCCCCTCGACCACGTAGAGGTAACAGTGGGAGATACAGTAGCTGTAATAATACGTGTCACTCCTTAATTTCACTTGTAATATTCGCTTTGAAATTGCTTTGAATAGATCCCTTTGATAAGTTATAGACAACACTGTTAACTTATTCCCGAGGGGGACCGAAAAAAATAGTCAAATACCGTAATATTTATATGTAGCTTGTAAATCCACCAGGTAATGAAATTCGATTGAACACAGAACCCATTCGTGTGGCTGCCGAATCTGCATGCCGCCCTTTTACTTAAGAAATGGATGGATCTTGGGTAATGAAAGTGGATACAATATTCGTTTCGAATCTGCACATGGCAGTCGGCATTGCACAGAGAAATTCTTTCATGATCGCGAATTTAGAATCGTACGGCGTTATGATTATCGAAGAACATTTTATTTGGCCACGTTAAAATATATCTTGAGATATTCGATACCAACTATAATTAAAAATTCTAATTTTAGAAGTATATCGATACTACAAATAGCGTAGCAAGAAATGTTATAAATACCTGCGATTTAAGTTAAGGAAGCTACCGGTGTACGCTTATTTACCAATATGCAAATCACACGAGCTGCTAATTCTATGGTGTACCGTGTACGCTAATTAACCGAGTGATACACGAGAAATAATTATTGAGCCAGATTCAACAACCCCTCGACCCTAGATATTTTTTTTTATATTAATTTGTATTACGACTGAGTCTTGTACCCATTTAGTAATTTATATTGCGTAATAAAGTAATTGATTGGTCGGCGTAATCAGGTGATTATGACTTCCTGGTCGCGATAAGTTCAGTGGTTTGGTTCTTTGCAGTCTTCTTGTTGGTGTGGTAGTCAGCATACAACGTATGTCCAGATTTTAATGCTGGTGCAGACATGCGAGAAGCTCGATCTTTAGATCTCGATGGAGGTTGTCGTTTCGAATGCACCACGGTGCATTAACAATGCATCGCAGGATTTTATTTTGAACTGTTTGTATGATTTTGATATTTGTGTTCTTGGCACAGCCCCAGAGTTGGCTACCATATGTCCATACAGGTTTCAGGATTTGTTTGTATAACAGCAGTTTGTAATATTCATTTAATTTAATTCGACATTTCTTTGTCCAATTACATATCAGGTTAGTAGCCTTCTGTAATTTACTAGTGGAGTCATTGATGTTGTTTGCTGTTGCAAGTATTGCCGTGTCGTCGGCAAAAGTCGCCATAGTTGTTTCTGTAATTGGTATATCTGTAGTATATAGGAGATAAAGGATTGGCCCAAGAACACTCCCTTGTGGTACTTCTGCTGTTATCCTTTTTAGTTGGGAGTATTCATTCTCATACTTTACTCGGAAGCGCCTCTCTGATATGCAAGATTTTAGAATTTGAAAAAATTGCTCCGGAAGATCTCGATGATGTTTGAATTCTAACCCCTGGTGCCATACTTTATCATTCGGAGGTTTGTTCGGCTTAACTATCATAATTACTTCTGCAACTTTCCATGCCTTGGTACATATCACAACGCTTTCTCCGGTGACATTTTCATTATCTGACCCGTTATAAGATCCCATATCCTGGAGCCTTATGCGCGCATTCAGGTGATTCTTGATTTCCCATTTTAGTTCTTTCAATGTTACAGGTTTAATTTTCATTTCATCCTGTTTATTTATCGGGGTGATATTTTCAAATTTCTTCCGTGCTTTTATTTTATTTTTAAGAAGTTCTCTCACTTCCTCGGGATAGCTAGCATTGCGTTTCATTTCCTTACTATTATTAGGAGTGCTTTCCCATGCAGCACTTTCGATATTATGGATGAGCTAGTTCGTCTTCTATTTGGGCTGGTCCCTGTATTAGATTCTGTAGACTAATTCTTTCTGTTAAATGTGTTTGGAAGAGATCCCAATTGGTTTTGGAGCTCGTTAATTTCGGGTTGCTCTCTTTCATATTCATTGTTTGGCTAAGTATCATAATAACTGGTGAATGATCTGACGATAGACTTTCACAGTTCTTTACATGGATATAGTTATCTGAAATCCCTCTTGTAATAAAGAAGTCTATAAGATCTGGAGTGTTATTGATATCCGTAGGCCAATAGGTTGGTGAACCGCCTGATTGAAACTCGCATTTTAGTTGCTTGTCTGCTGCAAACAGTTCTTTTCCTTTAGCAGTGATTCGCAATAGATATTTTTTGCATTCTAGTCACATCCAATTAAGTAGACACTTCCTAGTGTTTTGAGAAGATTAGTATAATCCACTTGTTTGAGATGGTACCTTGGAGGGCAGTATATTGCTGAGATACTACAAGTTTTATTATTGTTTAATTGTATTTTGATTGTTGTGACTTGCATGGAGAGCTTCTCGACTTTAAGTTCTTCGTTTGAAATGGATTTACTTCTACACGCGGTAGGGCAAACCCAATTTCACAGAATTGCCACTATCTGTATGGCATCCCTCGCGGCATTTGTTCCCGCGGCTCAGTCGGTTGAGGGAACGGCGTGGGGATGAGGATACCCAGATAGCAGCCTTGTTAACCGCGAAATAAAACTGAGGAGGAAACCATAACCCAAAAGGTTAGGCGAGGGAATTTGGATGGGTCATCGGACCCAGAAGTGGAAACACAACAGGAAATCTATCAACTCATCCCGCTGATGAGTGACCGTACGAGTGTATATATGAAGACTCTTAGGGAGTCATCACTAACCGGGTGTTAATAATAAAAAAAAACACAAATGGGCAGCTCGCCCTTTTTAATTTCCAAATTATTAGTGGAAATGGTGTAGCAGCTGGTTCTAACGGAAAGGAAAAGTACAGCCTACGCCGTATCAGTTCCGCCTCAGAAAGACTGTTAGAGGAACAGTCTGCTACCGTTTTGTTATTCACTGACACTTAGTTTTTATCCTTACCGATAAATACTTACCACTATGAGCCACGTACCAACACGGCAGCAATCTCTGCAACCAACAGCAACCACCTCACAAGCACCAAAAATAACTCTCAGTCTTTTTTTTTCTTTTTATTTATTTTAACCCTTACACTCGCTAACACACTCAAACTTACTTAACTAAATGTCTCCACGTTGAGACTTCAAACTCACTGACCCCCTTTCAAAATTTTGGTCCGGTATTTATATTGTATTAATTAACTGAT
Organism: Nephrotoma guestfalica; assembly: GCA_963691935.1. Classification (NCBI taxonomy): domain Eukaryota; kingdom Metazoa; phylum Arthropoda; class Insecta; order Diptera; family Tipulidae; genus Nephrotoma; species Nephrotoma guestfalica. Next base: position 232,186,888 of record OY829915.1, on the reverse strand, counting down.
TGAGAAAGGAGGGGGAAATTTTTGTACAATTAATGTACTACTCTCTCAGTTAATTAATTTCATTTTCGCAATATTAACAAAATATTGCTATAAACACCGCCCATTTAAAAAGTGTGCTAATTTGCACTTGGGGAATTTATATTGCATGTGTCGCGGAAAGTGCAATTCCTCAATTTCTACATATCGGTAGTTCGATTACCTCCATGTAGAACGTTTACCCTTTGCGCGCACAACACAAAACACATGACTACGCAATCCAACAACAACATAAATATTTACGTTTACTCATTTGTATTTATAATAACTACATTATAGATACATTGAGTGACGTCGGTTGCAATTGGATACATACGTAGATATGAAATATTTTTATGTTCGTTGCATTGCATTTTATACCGTTTTCAGGTATAAGAATGCAACAACAAACACAAAGAAAACTAGGTGATTCCCGCATGACTAACTAATTAAAGAATCTTTGTGAAGATGATCTCTTCAAGGTCATGGTGGAATCACTTTGCATATAGGCAAGGTTTTGGGAAATGGGTTGATAGCGGAATATGATAAGATTCCGTTACACGTTATGTTTTATATAATCTTTTATGAGGATAGCTGACCCACCTGTAGCCTTGTTCTCTGAATGTAATGCATGGTACACTCGATCAAGGCTTTCTTCTACTCTTTTATTGAAACTAATTTGAGATTTCATTTCTTCGAGATAAGTCTTTTGTTGAGGTTCTCCAGATTTTTTTTAACGGAGACCTTTTAACTGTTTCTGCTCTGTTTGCAGAACTATTTGTTTATAAGTAACGTTTTCATTTACTCGCCCTCTTTGTATATGTTGAGATTAGGAGTTGACGATTTAGGCTCCGTGTTTTTTTTTATAAGTTGTACATGTCTTGATGTCTCTGGTGTGCTTATTTATCTCTCATTTTCTGTAGTTGTACTGCTACTTCACATCCTCTATAGTTGGCTGGATGCTGGACTTTACAGTTGATCCCCTTCGGTGTTGTATTTCGGGGAACTGTGCGGTCGTTTCCAGCGTGTTTTCCAGCATCTTTTACATCTCGGCATTTTTTACATTGAGATATTGGTCGAGTGACCTTTCTCGGTGTTTCTATTTTAACTCTGGGGTTGAGGGGGGTTGAGGGCCTTAATATTATAAATATTATCGATTTTGATATAAATATTTTCTTGATTGTCGAAGGATAGCAAGTAAAGTGGGTGTCCTGTTCTCAAAACTTCAACATTTCGTTCCCTATTTTCTCGTCTCTCTTTTCTGATGATGTTGATTGCATCGATTATTTTCAAGCCTTTGTTTTGTACGTCCTCAATAATTTCATCTCTTGAACAAGTTGGATGGAGACCTCTTGCCATTACTTTAATTAATCGACCATTTTCATCCTCGTAGGTATACCACTGGTGATCAACAGAATTTAATTTGCTAGCTAGAACTTTATAATCTTCAGGCTCTGTTGTGTTTATTTTCCAAATATTATTACTTAGTGACTCGAGTGATTTGTTATTGTTAGAATATTGATCGGGGGTGGAACCTGTTCCTGCTTTTCTGGCTCATTGCACTTTTGGTGCAGTAATTGCATTGGCAGTTTTAATGTGGGTTTGAATTGGCTCAACTTCTGGTGATGATTCAGCTTTCCTCTTGCTTCGGTTGGTTTCTTTTCTTGGTTTCTTATTTGCTCTCTTGGATTTCTGTAGTCTCCAATTGGTTTCTCTTTCAAGCTCAGCTTCATCCGTGTGATATTCGTCTAGATCTGTGAGTTATGTTATGTTATTTTTATTTGCTGTTTCCTTTAGCATAAGGTTTTCTTTTTTTAGCACGACAAATTTATTGTTCAGCTGCGCGATTAATTTTTCCATTTGTGCAAATTTATTTCTTAACTCTGCGTTGTTTATTATAACTGTTTGTGCACAGAGCGTGGCTTCAGAAGTTACCTCGAAATTTTTATGCTTGATAGAAGAGGTATTTTGCTACTCATTGTTACATTCACACAGTGCGGTGCTCTCTGGCGGTGGAGTTGATGGTGGTGTTCTATGAAGTGCCGTACTTCTTCTACCAAATGGCCATTCATTTATCGCTTGTTCCGTGCTTCCAGTAGTACTAGAAACAAGATCAGCCTGGTTGCCTACCGTCGATTTCCTTTGCAATATCATATAACATTTTATGAAAAACATGTTACTGCTCGATATGACCTCCTTTGGCTCTGATTATTTGATTCAGTCTTCCATAGAAAGCATTGCATGATGACCGAACGTGAGCTTGCGGAATTTTATTCCATTCTCGAACAAGAGCTGACTTCAATGCATCAACACTTTCGTATTTTTTAGTGGACACCTTACTCTCTAAAATGGACCATATGGAGAAATCCACGGGGTTCAAGTCTGGTGAATATGGTGGCCATTCTTTCGACGAAATTAGCCGCGGAACGCAATTTTGTAAAAATTGCTGTGTCGCTCGAGCTTTGTGTGAAGGTGCCGAGTCCTGTTGGAATGTCCAACGGTTCGTACCAAAGTGTTTACGTGCCCAAGGTAGCAAAGCATCGTTTAGGATCTTTTACCGGTACACCTCTTGGTTTACCTTGACTCCATGTTCGATGAAAACCAGAGGAGTGCGTCAATCTGCAGTCACTGCAGCCCAAACCATAACATAAGCTCGTGATTGCTTGCGCATGGCAATACTTGTGTCCAAATTATCGTTGGACTTGTGCTGTAGCCAAACACGATCATTTTGTTTATTCACATACTGTTGAATGGTGAAAATTTTCTCATCAGAAAAGACAATTTTTGGAATCTCATCACGTTCGGCCAAGGCCTTCAATGCTCGTGTTCTTTCAAGCCTAACCTATTTTTTGTGCCTCCGTAAGATCTTGAACTTTTTGGATCTTGTAGGGCTTCAAGTGTAGTTCATTTTTCAATATGGTTTGAATGCTGTTTCGTGAAACATGTAGACGTGAGGCTAATTGATTGGCACTTTGACGAGGATTTCGTTGGATTCGTTTCTTCACATTTCGTATCATTTCTTTTGATGTTGCTGTCTTTTTAGGATCGCCTCTGTTGCGTTTAGCGATGCTACCAGTTTCGTTGTATCGAGTTATGGTTCGATACACAAACATTTTATTCACATTCAAATGCTGGAGCTGATGAACTATTGCTGTTTGTGAATTTCCACCCAAATACAGTGCAATTACACTATTACGTTTGAATTCCATTACGATTTTTTTATGAAGATATTAATTTAGAACAATTATTTGTTGACCACATGTAAACAACTAACCAAACTACAATCTGTCAAAAAATTGACGCGCGAAAATGACAACTACACAAATGACAGCAGAGTGAAGTCAGTAACATTTGGTCTCATCATTTGACAGCAGATCCATCTATGATTCAAAGGATTAAATATATTGTTAATAGCTCAGGTAATCACCTTAGGCGGTAATACAAATTCGCAGGATCTCAGGGAGCTTATACAAATTTGATTGGATTTCTGGAAGCGCGAAATAATTATTACGTGGACGGTGGAATAGTTATTTTAGAATTTCGATGTCTGTTACTTTAAAATTTTTTTAACTCGTTACGAAACGCTAGATGTGGCGCATTAGGCTGAATTCATGAGGTAGATTGTGTGGTACGGTTCCTGATGTTGGAATAACGCTAGGAACCACCCAATTTGAATTTTAGCGTGGATGTGTTTAAAGTTTTACACTAAATGCAATTTCATTTAAAAAAATTTCATGTAGATGCCGCTAATTAATTACATTTTTACATTTGTTACGCCATGTAACGTAAAAAATTTCGCGTAATTAATACAATTATTTACGTGTAAATAATAGCGTAATTAATGTAGCGTAATTAATATGCACAACACTGGTTGGGACGGTATACAGGGTGTGACAAATGATTTGGGTCATGAAAGTAATTTGGAACAAACTACAATTCCGTAAATTCAACGGATACTGCCCAAGTGCACGTACTTTAAAATCATTAGAAATTTGTCCTGGACATCGAGAAGATTGAGTCGACGACAGTTGTGCGTAGCTCGATATCAAAAGCAAATGATTGCTGGAAGTCTTGTCTCGTATAACAGCGTACCGAAGCGATCAGAAGATTAGGTAAACAAGTTATTGCTGAAAATTCTAGACTGCTCGAAGTCGAACAGTCCATTAAATAAATTTTTCCGCAAAGATTGAAAACTAATGTTTCGATTTGAATCACCAGAGTCATGTGAAGCGGGTGATTTTTGATTTTGCAAGTGATGTCAACGTCAATTTCAAAATAAACTTTTCACCAGTTTCGTTTAGTTCGAGCATTTTTGCATACAATTTATTTTCATCCGGAAAGACAATGGGTGCTTTCAGGTCCCCTAACATGATTAGTGATATCATCGCCAATTTGATTTGAAAATTTCATGATGCTAGACATTTTCATAACGGCGGCCGCGAGTTTACTTAACGCGTTCTTAACTATTGGACTGCATACTGGTCAGGATTTGGTACAAGGACGTCAGGATATGTTTCTCATTGGTCGTGGTTGATTTACAGTGGAATCTTAGGTTAAGGAATTTGTGTACGGAATGAATGATTCCAAATTTGGAAAAAAACCAAAAACACAATCACAGGAACTCTCGTGCCAAATCCTTTCCTGAAGAAAAAGAGTTCTTGTTCAAATTTTTGAACAGTTTGCCAAAATAACTTCTCGTTGTGTCAGAAATGACATAGAAATATGTAATGAAAACCAGAAGCAATAGCTTGGAATTAAGGCATTCACAGATTTCTTCAAAGACAAAAATCCAGCCTAAGAAGGTGCGCTGTGACATATGTATTGAGTACGAAAATAAAAATATCGATGAGAGTCAGTGGAAGAAACACGTTAAAAGTAAGGATGCAAGGAGCGCGTGAAATGATCATTTAAATTCACAAATTTATTGCATAATTTCACAATTTACAACTGTGCTAGTCATCAAGCTATCTCTTACTGGTCCACTAAAATTGTAAAATTGTCCACATTTGTTTCCTGTGTAAGAAAAGGCCACACCAGCAAATTATTGTAATCTTCCTGAAACATTAGACTCTTATTAGAAATGTTGCAAGCGTCCGAAATGCATAAAATATTTCGTATAAAATGCAGTGAAATCGTTTAAATTTTAGAATGATTTTCCACATTTTGATTGGTCAGATGGTGGAGGAAACATTTGCCCTGTTATGACTCATATGGGGCTAGAATTCGTGCAACAAATTCGGTGACTGTTGTATCGAAAATAAGATGGGAGATTTGTAGATTTTCGTAATTGGCTGAGAAATTCTCTATGCTGGGAGGTGTTGTTGAAATGTTTGCGACAAAGTTAAAAATTATGATGGTTCCCGCTAAAGTTTTTCAATCATATTCGTACAAAATTATGTTTTTTTAGTAAGGTTTAAGAATTATTAATTTTACATACTTCGGAAAAATTAGTTTGGTATTGTCGTCTGGAATTGCCTCAAAATAAATATCTATACAAGAGAATTGAATTGAAGTCCTACCAAACATGAGACCAGTCGACTAACTGAACAATCGCTACAAATCTACTTTTGTCATTTTCAAATCGAAAATGCTTCTAAAAATATCTCATTCATGAGTTGAGCACAAATGTGCAGTACATACGACATTAATAATTCCACGTGCAAATTTTCCATCGAAAAATTTCATTCCTTTGAAATTATCCCCTTGGGTATTTATTACATCAGTATTATACTCGTATATATACCAACCATCGCAAATAGTTGACAACATTAAAGCAATCTATTACAGCATATTATAAACCCATCCAACTCAACCCATCATGCCACCCATAACACCTACTCGAAGAAAAGAAAATAATTTTCCGAAAAAAACTTGGCTAAATAACCATAAAAAAGGGGTAAACAAAAAAAAAAGGTAAACACTTAAAATTAAAAACAGGAAAAACATTTTGGCCCAAAATACGCATATAACATGAGCAATGAGGATCTAAATATTAACTATATTATATTATTACGAGGGGAGGGATGTTAGGCGGAGATGATTTATTTTATCGTTTTTAAATACACGAAGATTAATTATCCGAGAAAATAAAATGTAATAAAAACGACAACTAATATATAAATAAAAACCGTTATTATTATTTAGCCTCTCAAAAGTGTGTAATTCAATAAGCGATAAACTGGGAAATTTTTGTGTATGGGGCGGCCTCGAAACACATTCGAATTACTCTGTAATATAACGTACCTACCACCTCTATACAAAAACATTAAACTTTTGGTTCTTTTCCTTATTTATTTTGTTTTTTGTTTTTGTTTTTTTGGAAAAAGGAAAGTCAAAATTTTGATTTTCAATTTAACAAACGAAATGATTAATTGTATGCGTTACACAAAAATTAATTACTCCTTAAATGGTTAGTCAGCTTTAAGCGCGATCTTATTTAAGAAAATTTGTGTAGTCACATGCCATGTGTCAAGTAGCCTCCCATTTTAAAAACAAACGAGTCCTTGCCAATCGGTTTTATAACGATCGGCATTCGTCGAATAGTTTGTAAGCAACTTAAGCAGTTTTAGAAACCTATACCATCATACGACCTATACCTCATATACAATCGAATATCTTCATCAAAACGATAAGATAAATTATTTAACCCAGTTTATTAATGCTGTCTCAGTAAAATGTTGACGTAGGCATCGCCTCTGTTATGCGAAACGGTTTGACTCCATAACGCTAGATGCGCTTGTTGATATGATTGTCGACCACAAAAACTTTAGGTGTTAGGAGCAAAAGCACAACATTACAAGATACTATGGATAATTATAGACCAAGATCATTTACTATTATTTATCATTTACTATTATAAAATGTTGACCTCCACCCCATCCAACTAAAACGATGGATTCTGCCACCTTTAGTAAAAGTTGGCAGAACTCACATCAATAAATTATTTAAAAATTGGAAAATTAAAGGATAATTTTAGGCGAATTAAATGCAGTGTTATGCGGCTAAGCGTATTTCAGAATTGTCTACATGTTAGTGTCGAAAACAATTGATTTTGCGTAAACAATGTCAATACTTTGGTAGAATATGTAGATAGTTCGTAGACAATGTAGATTATTGTTTCTTGTTGTAGTTTTCCAATTGGTTTTTTTAGTACGAGGACGCCATCTTACACTTTTCGTATTTTATTAAGGTTTTCCCATAAATCCAATTTTTCGAACTAAACAGGTGAGACCTTATTAAAGTTAGCCGAAAGTTTCCAGCCGAAAGGTAATGCAGATAGTGTCTTCGCTAGCCCAACCGAAAGATGATAATGCAGATATTGTTTTTAGTATCCAAGCAATACATCCATTGCTATCCAATTTGCATCCATTTAACACCCATTTTGTAGAGAAATTCTGAAGGGGATGCAGGGGTGAAATTTTGCAAAAATTCGCTGATTCAATATATCGAAAATGCATTGAATGGCCTGTCATTCAAGATTATCGTGATTTGTCATTGATGCCACAATGGTTATTTCATAGACCATAATGTTGGTGAACTTCGGCTCAATTGTGGAGAAATTCTGAAGGGGATGCAGGGGTGTAATTTAGCACAATTTCGCTAATTCGTCGCTAATTCAATATATTGAAAATGCATTGAATGGCCTGTCGTTCAAGATTATCGTGCCTTGCCATTAATGCTACTATGGTTATTTGGTAGGCCATAATGTAAGTCAACTTCGGCCTAATCTGAAGTTGACCAACATTATGGCCTATCAAATAACCATAGTGCCATCAATGACAATGACAAATCACGATAATCCTAAACGACAGGCCATTCAATGCATTTTCGAATTATTGAATTAGCGAAATTGTGTTGAATTACACCGCTAGCCCCCATCACGTTCAGAATTTCTCAACAAAATGGATGCTAAATGGATGCAAATTGGATAGCAATGGATGCATTGCTTGGATAGCAAAAACAATATCTGCATTATCATCTTTCGGCTAGGATAGCGAAGACACTTTCTGCATTACCTTTCGGCTTGGATATCAAATACACTATCTGCATTACCTTTCGGCTGGAAACTTTCGGCTAACTTTAACAGTATACAGGTGAGATCAGTACATTTAAAATAATTTAGCATATTTAAAGCCATTTTCAAAGCTTTTATTAGTAATATTACATAGTGCTACTGGACAAATGGGACATATTTTGCTATTAAAAGATAATTTTTTTTTCAACAGATGTCACTATTTGATCATTGATTTTAGCAAGTAAAGGGTGTTTCCAATGCTTTGTAGGTATAGAAGTTTGAATTTAAATCAAATGCAGAAAAATAATTTTAATGGCTACGAATTTGACTTTATTTGAAAGATAATTTTATACCATTAATGTTTGAATATTATTTCAGATAGTAGCCGCCGCGGCTGCCGCGTACAAGACGTAATCAGGAGGTTCAATTTTCGATCACTCTGCAGTATTTCTGGTCGTATTTCGATGATAACGCGTCGAATGTTGGCATCCAAGTGTTCAATTGTCTCAGGCTTATCAGCTTAGACAAGTAACTTCACATACCTCCAACGAAAATAATCCAGCGGTGTTAAACCGTACGAACGCGGTGGCCAGTTGACAGATTTATTTCTCGGTACTAATCATTCATCAAATGTTTCGTTCAGTGAATTAATTGTACCGCACACTGTACGGTCTCATAAAGCACACGAAACGTTATTTTTTGTGAATGTAATGATTTTAAACAATTGCTTGTGGATTATCTTCACTCCAAATTCTGCTTGTTGACTTAGCCATTTAACCAAAAATGAGCTTCATCACTGAGTGGACGTAGCGCGCGATTAGTTTGAAATTTGACCAATTTACCCATTTATTAGCTGTCAGAGCTGTCTAATTGGCTGTTCCTGAAAAAAGTGTTGCCAACTTACAGTTCTATACCAAATTGTGTTGTGATAAAAATCCATCAGTCCCAACTTCCTTCGGTAATTTTAATAAAAACTTTTATTAAATAAAATTTACTAGAATATAACCACCACAACCTTTTAATTACTCTTCCGGCTAAATTTGCCTATACTTTCGGTATTTTTTTATTCGATGTTTCCTTAAATAGTTTAGATTATAATAGGGTGGCACTAGTACGTCCTGCAATCATTTACATTATGCTCCTCGCAGTTATCGAGCGATATCCGATTACTGAGAGCATCACGTCCATCGTGACGTTTTCTTCACAATATTTGTACTTTTCACTGGCCAGGGGGTAAATTTGAGTTTCGTGAAAATATTGATAATCGAATACTCTTGAATTGCCTACTTAAGAAAATTCAGAAATTGAGCGCGAATAATTCAAAATACTACTAATACTTTCGTTGTTCGCTTTTTTCCGTTCATGCTTTTACGCCGGTGCCAGCCAATTCGAGGATGTTCATTGAGCTATGCACATTGCATAGCTCCATGCCAGTCTATAGTACTGGCATAGAAGATGGGTCGTCCCATCACTCCGACGGGAGGTGATAGCCGTGTTCCTTTTGATGATACTCTATGAGATGTAGTACCGATGACGCTGAAGCCTTAATCACTGTGCCGTTTGATTGGTGACCCCCAATGTTTGATAATTTTAAAGCCAGTGCATTGCCTAAATTTATTTATTCATGCTTATAAGCAAATCAAGTAGTAGTAGCAGTAGCATATAAAGCCTAATATATTTGTAAAGTCCTGTTTACCGGCTCTTTGGTTAACCGATGCTTTCAATATTAGTATAACCATAATCTATTCTATTCTCGTTCTAATGTGATTTGAAATTATTTTGTTTCACAAATCCAAAATCGACAACATAGCATAGAATTGTGCGTACTGTGTGGAGTGGGTTCGAAAATTATTTCTCGCATATCACTCGGTAAATTAGAGTAAGGCTGTAGCTCACGTAACTTTGATCCCTGTTTAATACAAACCTTCAAGAGTCGATGTAATCCACTTCGTATAAATCACGGAAATCCGTAAAATACCCAGGACTGCGTTATAGAAATTAATAATTTCAATTCATAACAAAATCAAATTACTTCTTTACAGAGAGTATGAAATGTGCATTCATGGGCTTTATCGCTAATCATAACGCTTTACGAGGCTGAAACCAGCTCCAAAATAAATTCCCTTTGCAATGTGTCAAACGTCAAGTACACCTTGGAAACGAATACTGTGCATGCATCTTCACCGCCAAGTTTATAAACTAATTGCTAACAGAACTAATAATTTTTGTCATTTTGTCTACATTCTTTACATTGTCTACGCCATTTTATAATTATTTACCTGAATTGTCTACACATGTAGAATATAATTTAGCACAACACTGATTAAGTGTTCCATTACATTTTTTTTGGTCCGTACGTTCTATAAAAAGCATTAGGCTTTTCCACATAAAAGTTAGCAGACCGAATCTAAAACCGGACCAAAACGGAAATTACATGAAATTAGCTTAGGTTCTTGACCAAGCTTAACCGAAAATCGGATCAAAAACGAAATTAGAACGCAGAACAAAATCATTTGACATACAAATAATTTTAGGCTCTTATGGCCTAATCAAATGTTCCGTTAAAATTGTTCGGGCTCCACTAATTCTTGACCATGCTTTTGGACATTTAATTTAAAGCTAGCAGAACCCAAATCGGAAATCGGATCAAAACCGGAATTAAATTAAATGATCTAAACAATTATTGTTTTGTGTTCTAATTTCGATTTTCATCCGATTTTCGGTTTGGGTTCTGCCAGCTTTGAAGTGGAAAAACCTAATATCTTTTCTAGAACGAACGGACCAACAATTTATATGGGTTCTGCAAACCTTTTCTAAATTTAGCAGAACCTCTCATTTAATTAGCCTACTATTAGCCTATAATTATCCATTGTATCTAGTAATATTCTGCTGGATGGGTTCTGCTAGCTTTAGAGACGTGAATCTGATCCTTATTGGCTGCCACCAGGGATGATTCGTTGATCTTCGTTACTTCTTAGTGACTTTAGTTCCTTGAAGGTTAAGTGGGACGATATGTGATTCACAAAATAAATCTAACGTTACCTTTGATGATTTTGATTTAGTATCATAAATCCATTGGTTTGACTCATGGTATCCAATGATTGGGAAGAGTAAGACATTATGTTTTCGTAAAAGTATATTTTTGAGTTGAATGGTGAGATGTAGTACACAAACAATCCGTCGTGTATAGGTAAGTACTGATTGAAAGTTTCTTGGTTGATTGGTGCATAATGCTCCCGGTAATAATCAACAAACACGTATTGTGACGATGGTATTCTCGAACTGTAAAGATTTACTGGTGGTTACTGCTGGTAATTATGGATTCGGTGTTTAATATCCGGTACAGAGTCATTAGGTCCTCTTGCTTTCTGCTAAGCAAAAACGTCTCTGGGGTCAGATATTCCCCGATCTAATTCATTTCGTCTTGAACTTGTAATTGATTTAACAGAGATCGATGGAGAGTATTGTGCTCGATGTTGACCATGTTGTATTCCTTAAAATGCTTCAATTACAAATCTACTTACTACTGATGTTCTTCTAGTGTTTCAGATGGGTTATGATGTAACTATTGTTTTGTTTAATAAACTTATGGTATAATCTATAATGGACGTTTCATTCTTTGCCAACTGTAGAAGATGTTGCTCTTTCTACTCGAGTAAACCAAAGTGCTGTTTGTAGTTTTCTGCCTCACGTCAAAATCCCACAAGTATCACTTAGAATCATCCCAATTGTGTCTCAACTCCTCACTTGCGATGACTGTTCCTTTTGGCTTCAAGTAGTTTGTGTTCTGCTTTAATATTGTCAAACTGTAGCTGGAGTTGTTAGACAATGTTACCATAATGTATCGATTGCATATTATCTCTGGAAGAGTGCACGATTTTGTAGTAGGACTTTTTAATTTCTCCTTTGAGAGTGGAAATCGCGGTTGCTCTTACAAGATTATCTTTACTCGGATGAATTTACTTGATTCGACGCCCTGCCCACTTCCAGGGAGGTAAGATATAACGTTTCACTTGGTACTATTTCTTGCAGAACTGTTGGTGCATTTCTTTTACTAGCTGCCATCATTTTTCTGGGGAGCCAATAAAACATTTACCAGTGAAAAAAGTCCAGAATACTGGATACAGAGGACGTGAATTGAAACATGCTTCGATCATGCATAGAATGGTGGATAATTCCTCATACGTAAACGTTTGATTTCCAACGACTAGGCATATTTCAGTGATACAACCGCAGCCTCTGATATAATGGATTGATGGCCCACGATAATCTTCTTGTAGCACCGTTCATTTTGGATTAGAAGATTTTTTGCCTTAATGAAGTTCTTAACGTTATTATTGTACATATATGTGGGGAATGGGTCCCGGTCGAAATGGCATATTTCAAAACGACATACGTACAAAACTGCATTTTTCATAACGACATTTATCGTTTACTTAGATTCTCTTCGGCATTTTTCAAAAGTGCATAAATATTAATTACTTACTAAACGGATATATTTCCAGCAATTGCTTTCAAAAAGCCATATTTGTTGTGTTCTTTTTCTTATTAAACTTAAGTTGGCAGATTTATCCTTTAGTTTTAGTGTTTTTTGCAATTCTGCTAATAAATGCAGTACACCGATATGCGAGCGACCAATTACCGTATTTAAATATCGGTTAAATGATTTGGCATTATTTTGCGTCCGTGGTATTCCCATTGAATTTTGATAAAACAAGCTCCATATGCTTGGCGGAAACAATGGACCTTTGCTATTCTTTCCTAAAATATAATGCTCTTCTAGCCAATCTGTTAGATGATCTAATTCCAAACCCACTTCACTTCTTATTTTTTGAAATCATTCTGGGATTTCTTCAGATGCCAGGAAACATAATGCAGCAATTTGTCGCACTTTCATCGTGAACTCTATATCATGGCCGCACCGGGTTTGCCAACCAATTGATTGAATATTTGTATAAAATGAAAAATTTCAAAAATTTCATTCATGTCAAATCTCATCGTGTTCCGTTAATAAGTAACCGAACCTGTTAGTCATATTCCATAAATTAATGAAAAGATAAACTACTTCATAATCGATTAAAAGATTCCATTTTACGTTCCACGTTTACATTCCATATGTCGTTTTGAAAAATGCCTTTTTAACCCTTATGCCATTTTGAAAAATGCAATTTTGTACCTTATGCAGTTTTGAAATATGCCATTCTGAACGGATCCCGTGGGCAATATTTCCCCGGCGCGTTCTACCAACTCCAAGTTTCCAATTAATTTGTTAGACCCTTGTAAAGACTGCAATAGTTTTGGATGGGTGCTCGAACACTTGCATAGTTGAAATTGACTCTTTTAAAGTAATGTGATTAGCAGTTTTTGTAGAAATAGTGCATTGCGTAGGTTATCAGCAACAGAACAGCAATCGTTGACTGATATCACTATTTATGTGGACAGTCGGGCGGCCATTATTTCATTGGATTCAGTTTCCCTGGCGTTAAGGGTGGCGTTAAATTGTCACACATCTCTTAACGAGATGAGTGACCAGTTCAATATCCAGTTGGTCTGGGTTCTGGGCCATTCTGATGTTGAGGGAAATTTCAGGGCAGACTAATTAGCAAGGTATGGTACAACTCTCCAACTGGAACCAGGGACAGAATGTGTAGGTAGGCCTTTGACTGTGCCTAAAGCAGCAAGCCAGAAAAGCGGTTGCTTTGGCAATTTCTAGGTGACTCGCCAGTCCGACTGGCAGAGTTGCGAAGCAAATATGGCCTGAGCTGAACTTGAATCGCTCCAGGATGTTAATTGCACTAATAAGGAGGAGGAGGAGACTCTTGTTCACTCACGTTCACTGCCTAGAAGGCATGATCACTTGGCAAAATACACTATGGACAGCCTGTCTGATTTTGAAAGCTGTAATGTGCGAGATCTCTTACCCTATATTAATAGCACTAAATGGTTATAAGAGAGTTTTATGATGTCGGATCCGGTGGTATTACAATAGGCCATAATTGGCCTAAGTGTGCGATAGCAACCACTGAAACCTAATCTAACTTAACCTATTATGTGAGCATGGTTCCAGATGAAATTTTAGATAGTGCGCAATGACCTACAATGCAGTTGGCTTATTGCTCAATAGTTCAAAATGTTCTTACATACTTTACGTAGTTCCGGCTGTCCTTTGTATGGTTCCAGTTGACATTGTAGTGGTTCCAGATGAAGTTGTGTTTGTTCCGACTGAGAGCTTACAACAATTCAAATACGTTCCGTTTGAAGTATCGGATAGTTTCGGCTGCTAGGGTTGCGGTTGAAGCAAAATATAGCGTACAATGATGCATTATGGACCGTACTATTTATGCCATTGTTGAATTCCGGCTAACGTGATGGACACTCCAATTTAAACTCTTTGTTCTTATGCTCTAGATTACCCTATTTCGAATTGATTTCACTAAGGCCGTTTGATAGGCCATTATGCTAGACAAACATCAATCCGAGATGGGCCATTCTTTAGACTCCTGACAATTTTAGTGGAATTTTATACTTCTTCCAAGTGAAATTTAAGACTTACTCCGTACTCCTATTGGAGTTTACTGGCATTATCGCTTATTAAATGTTCAGAGCGGCGTCATCTTAAAATCATGACCCGGAAAATTAGGATTGAAGCCTGTCCTTTTGTCTTTTTGATATAGTCAATGTCTTTATTTATTTATCAACATAAATGTTACTTCCTTAGATGCATATCTAAATACACTTAGTTTTTATTGGCATCTATCCAGCGTGTCGTGCTTATGGAGATCCAAGTTGTTTTAAATCCTACTAAATATAGTTCCAGGTTCTACGATGATAATTTTACGCGCATTCGCAATTGACCAGTCTATAGTGGTTTGATAGTTCCCTTTACAAATATTTTCTACATCTTTTTTAATTGAATATCTGTGCTCCAGTCACCTTAAATATAAATGTTTATACAACCATTTACAGTAAATGTTAATGTACTCCATAATATTTTCCTTCCGTTTCGCGCAAAAAAATGCTTAAAAAATTGTTAAATGTCATAGTATACAGTGCAGAACACAAGTATCAAAATTTATAGTCATTATTGTACAAAGAGCCAATGGGAAATTAAGGAAACACAAAGAAAAGCATTATTACAATCTTCAAAATATTAAAATCGTTTTGGCAAGGTGCACACCCAGGTTGTTATAGAAAATCGACTAAAATTAGTTTTAATGTGTGGCTGTTAAGCCATTGCTGAGCTTAAGCAAACTATTTTATTTCTGTACACACTCAGTGCTAAAGTTAATTATAAGACGAGAAAAACTATTTCGATCAAAATTTGTGCTTAAAGTTTTAATTAAATAAGCGAAAATAATCTTAAGTTCTTCTTCCCCTTCTATACATATATACGTATTATGTAATTACATAATTATGATTATTAAAATATGTACTGTGTAAATTATATAAAATTTTTCCAATCAACAAAATCCCACCTTTCCACTCGCAAACTTAAAGTGTAGCGAAAATGGGGAAAATCTTTAATTGAAGCGTTCAAAATGTGTATTATTTTCTTGTGTTACGCTTTCTTTAAGGAACGTCGAAGGATTTACCAAATAAAATGATGGAAAAATATTTATTTTTTTGTATGATAAGGGTGGCCGGGATTCTAAAGAAGAGGGGTGGTGGGTTGTGGAAGAAAGTTTTTGGATTGATGTTGGCTGTTACTGTAATAAATATAGTTGAAATATAATTTTTCTCCACCCCAAATTTGTACCGATACCTTCATCAGAATAGTAAGCTTTTTAGTCGAAATTGTCGATTTGATAGCGAACTGATCGGAATACTAAAATTCAGAACAATTAGAAAAAAAGGATAATCAATAATTTGAAAGTAGTTTGTAAACACATAACGAGCATTCTAACAGATTGTTTTTTGGATTACAGTTCGGGATGGGACTAAAGCACCAACGGATGAACGACATTGATAGATGTACGAACTCTACGCATTCCCGTGAAGTATGTCCTAAGTTTGTCCTAAAATTACAAAAAATGGGGACGAATTTAGGACAGACATCTCGTTTCTCTACAAATTCGTTCTCTACATATTCGACTATTGTGAAATATATTTCCTAAAAAGACTTCAGATATAGACATCAAATTTATTTCGCAGACAAATTGACATTTGAAAAAATTACTTCCAATTTTATTAAAATATTGTGGTCGGTAATAGTTGGTAGAATCAGTTTCTTGCAACGAAGAGAATGATTCGTTGAGCTGGTGGCTACCAGGATACATACGACATTCACCATTCGATTTAAAACGTTCGTCAATCAATTAACTATTATAGGAACCAAACTATCCACCAATTACAAAATCAATGTATATTCCGTAATAACCACTATATCAAATATTAGAATAATTAAATTTTTAGGACTAGTTGAGCAGGATTAATTATCCACAACGCATCATCAAATTATGAGTGTAAAAAATAATTAATACAATTTTTTTTGGAGTTGGTATGTATGTGAAGATAGCCCAAATTCCATCCCCGAAAAATGCGAAGGCAACACTAATTCTTGCTATCATGACATTTTTTACTCTCAGCCCACAAAATCTCCACATTTTTACTCTCAGCCCCGAAAATACTTGCTATCACGATAGCTAAAAACTGTCATGACAGTTGAAATTTTCGGGGCTGAGAGTATAAATAATACAGGGTGTCCGCCGGGAAGGTATACTACTTTGCTTGTTTATGATTTTTGATTAAATGAAAGAGAATGGATATTATATTGATAAATGTTTTATTTAATGTCGGCAATTATGTATGGAATACAATATCAGATAAATATCCGCCTCTGTTAGCCTCACAAATGCGAGCCCTTTTGAGCACATTTTTACAAGAAGTAAGTCCAATGATTCCTCCTGACCAAATTGCACACCAGACTGTCACTTTTAATGGATGTAAAGGTGAATGATGAATAATGTGAGGGTTTTCCATTGCCCAGAACCGACTATTCTGTTTATTCACATATCCATTTAAATGAAAATGTGCCTCGTCACTCATTATGATTTTTCATGAAAATCGGGGTTGTCATGGGCGAGCTGTAACATCCTATTGGCATATGTACGGCGGCGTAAATGGTCTTGTGTAAGAAGCTCTTGTGTCAACTGAATCTTAAATGGAAACAAATGCGCAAATCCTTGTGCAAAATTGTGGCCAAACTTGTTCTTTGAAGACCTAGCTCCTGAGCACGGCGTCGAATTGAGTTTGATGGATTGTTTTGAACACTTTCTTGAACAGCAGTAATGTTTTCAGCCGATCTTGCAGTACGTTGTGGCCCATGCTTGGGTCTATCACTTACAGACCCTCTTTCTTCGAAATCATTCACTACACGATAAATAGTGCGTTTTGTTGGCACGTTGTTTCTCCCAAAAATTTCACGTAACTTTCTCATCGTCACAGTAATCGATGATTGATTTTGATAAAATGTTTTAACGATTAAAACACGATGGTTTATCGAATATTTTTCCATTATAAATTTGCCACGTGTCTACTTCACGACTGTCAAGTATGAACTGTCAATACTAATATTCGCCTAAATGGCGGCAAAACAAAGCAGTATACCTTCTCGGCGGACACCCTGTACTTATAAAAACATGTTTGTGTAGTAATTTTATGTATGTGGAAATAGCCCAATTTTCATCCCAGAAAAATGAGGTGGCAAAACTAAATATTAATATCATGACATTTTTGACTATCAGCTCCGAAAAATGCCACATTTTTACTCTCAGCCCCGAAAATATTTACTGTCATGGCAACTTAATCTATCATGACACCAAAAATTTTCGGGGCTGAGAGTAAAAATAATACATTTTCATGATGATAAGAAGATAGAAACATTTTTGGGGCTGGGACAAATAAATAATATCAATTATTTGCCAAATCACGAGATTCTTTTAGAAATTTTACGTGATATGTTTTATAGACGACCTATCGAAATATGTCTGGCGATGGAGGAAGATTTATGGTAATTGCAGTGAATTTTTTAGAACTTTGCTATGAGGTAGGTACTTGGCAAACTGATAATCGCCCTTTCTATAGAGTCGTTATGTCTCTGGCGAGAACACAACAACTTTTACGATTCTTTCGGTTTGTTGGTCTTGTAGTAAAGACCGACTGAAAGAGGACAAATTGGCAGCTTTTAGAGATATTTGGAACAGGTTTCTAGATAGTTTAAGACATGTAAGCTATCAGCTAGCACAATTGACGGGCAGCTAGTTGTTACACGTGGTCGATGTAATTTCCGACAATATAGGTTGCGAATCATATAATCTAAAAAGAAAATCAAGCCAAATTGCATTTGGATGAATTATAATTAAGGGGTTTGCAATCCTCGTCTCTTGTACATTGCCATATTTAAATCTTGGACTACAACACCATCTTATTGGTATAATTTATGTCCTAAGCCATTTATCAACGTTGGTAATATTTTGAGAAAAATTGGAAATCACTTTCGGCTTTGCCATTCAATTACCTTTTATCAGCCAACCAAAATTGTAAAATATTAAAAATACAAACAAATTGTACAAATTCAAATACAAAAGTGTTACAGCGCATTACAGTCCCACTCAACTTGGGAAATCAGCAAATCAGTTGCTAATATTCAATAAATATTTAACAGCAAGTGGTTTGCCGCAACAATATATTTCCAGTAAACCTGGGAAATGCGGTATAAAAATATTCTGGGTATGTGATTCAGAAAACGATTATCTTCTGAAAGGAGAAATACATGTTGGACGTCAACCGAATGAAGTGAAAGTTTCAAACTTTTACTGTTAGCTTGGCACACCGTTTGGCTTTGCCGTATCTAAACAAAAGTAGAGATATCACAATGGATAACTTTTTTACAAGTTCTGCCAGCTAGCAGAAAAAATGATGGAGAAAAAACATTGATTATTGGAACCATAAAACCAAATAAACCTGATCTGCCTGCCCAATTTCCAAAAATCGATGAAATAATGATTTCTGTTTTGATGGAAACATGACATTAGTTAGCTATATTCCCAAAGCGGCTTAAAACGTATTATTACTGTCTACGCCTACGTTACACAACAACACCACAATCGATAAAACCTGGTAAACCGAACATCGTAATCGGTTATAACCAATAATCGATTATACCTGCAAGCGAAAACTTAAAAAATTGGCAATGATACTCTTCTTCAACATGTTAGATGCGGCGGGTTTTGCCGCGTTGTCTTCAGAAGGAAAATAATTTTTCAAGAAATTGACATTGCAGCTGGTGGACAATAAAATCAAGAAGCGACTTGCCACTCTAGGGCCTTGTAAAAAAGCGTACAAATCGCAATGAGTCAAATAGGATACAATGTTGTAGAATTGGTATTAGCACCGACAGATCAAAACCTACAGCATGCAAAAGGCCTCATCAAACCGTGTGTGACGATTGCATTAATTTAGAAATAGTTGATGATGAAATTGAACAACATGACGAAGTTGATGACTCTTCTTTTTAATAATCAAAATTTAATGAATTAATTATAAGTATCTTTTGTTATCTTGTACATTGAGGTTTTGTATTTTTCATTTTAGGTACTATGTACAGAGAGAAGATTAATCACCAGACATAAGCCGATAGTTCGGCCAAAGAATATTTACTGAGTTTCAAGAATTGTATCTCAACTCTAGCCCATAGAAAAATTCTAAAAAATTCACTGCAATTACTTTAAATCTTCCTCCATCGTCAGATATAAGACGATAGTCCGGCGACCGGGTTGTTTCTGCTTTCGATGAACTATACTTCTACTTAACTCCTAAAAATATTCTGTCGTCGAAGATGTTGAACGATTTAGACGACCTATTAATCGGGTTATTTTCTCCATAGTTTGTGGAATGATGTTCTAATGCTAAAAACTCATGGTTTCGAAATGTTCTGCAAGACACATGAATTGATATGTTTTCCAAAATGTATGCTGAATCAATATGACCAAGCAAAACGTTACCAATGAAACCCGCACCTAAGAGAAGACGTCTATTTTCAAGCGTGCATATTTTGTAATCCGTGCATCTTGTTGAGTACGGAGGTAACCGAGCCACGTTTTCATGGAATGGTAAATTGTGGTCGTAAATCCCGTCACTTTTCTTTAACAAAAAAATCAGAAACTTCTTTTCAATGCTTTCAGTTTAAAAGAACTGTGTACAGCATAGTATGGATTCCAGACCGGTACAGCGTATTCCAGTTGAGATCGAACGTAAGCGAAATAGAGTAAACATAAGGTTTGAATATCATTAAATTCGTCTGTCCATCTTTTAACAAATCCAAACATAGCATTCGCTTTCGCAACACAATTTACAATATGCCTATTGAAACTGGAATTTTCGACAAATGTAACACCTAGATCTATGATCTCATTCACTCATTCACTCTTTGCAATGACGTGTCATTGTTGACTTTCTAGGTAGTAATTAGTGGATTTTTCTTACGATGGAAATACATGATTTTGCATTTCTCACCACTCACTTAATTTTTCGATATCTTCTTGAAGTTTCTTCGTATCTGGCCTTCTATTAACAGTTCGAAAAATTTGCACGCCATCAGAAAATATGAGCACGTTTGAGTTTTGGATTATCTCGGTTATTTGTTCTATGAACACAATAAATCTTCCACGGCCCGATGTGAGATCCTTGGGGAGCACTAGACGTAACTTTAATAACGTTTGATTTCTCATTTCCCATTATTACAATTTGTCGTCGGTTTGATAGATCAGGCTTGAACCAATTTATGCAATCGAGTGCGAACCCAAATGCGAATAAACTCCGAAGTGCTTTTTGATGGCAGATGGAATCAAATGCTTTACTGAAATCCGTGTATGCTACATCAACTTGATGATGGTTTTCTATCTCATTAATTATTTTACAGGTGAATTCAACCAGATTAGTTGATGTGGATCGGCCACACATAAACCCATGCTGGTTTGTTGATATATGACGTGCAATTGTGGATTTAAAGTTGTTGCATAAAACTAATTCAAACAATTTTGGAATTGATGATGTAGTTGATATTCCTCCGTAGCATCTAACGTCGTCTCGTTTGCCCGATTTAAAAATTGGGGTAATTTTTGAAATTTTCCATTTTTTGGGAAGCACCTCGGTGCTTAAGGCGTGGTTGAATAGGTAACATAATGGAATTGCTAAAATGTCAGCGTACTTTTGAAGTTGTATTTGATTGGTTGTACGTGTTCCGAACTCGCCATTAAATTAGTTGAGTCAAATACAATATCTACAGGCTTGTGATTGATATCATTAATTACAAAATGTAACGCGGATTCTGAAATTTTGAGAGCGTCAATGTCGTTGCTGAAGACAAGATCCAGTAATCTATCACGATTATTAGCAATTGTGTTTATCTGGTTCAAATTATAACCGAGCATGGCGTCCACAAATAAAGATTCCGCATCTGTTGTTATATTGCATGGCAAAATACAATTTAGTGCCGGGTCCAGATTTCGGATCTGGATTTTCGGTCCAGATCTGACGAATTTGTTATATTAATAGCTTAGAATGTACTGCTATCAGTACGCCATCACCCGATTTCTTTGAGCTAGTTTCGGCCAAAAAATTCACTGCTCATTATGCAGGGTTTTATTGAAGTTTCACAAATTACATACATTAGGTAGTTTGATTTTAAAACGAAGTTATGAAACTTAGATGATTTTGACGTTTTGATAGTAAATTGCACATTTCTCATAAATCAAACTTTTCTTGGGTTTTATGGGTTGATTTACTTTTTGAGTAGTAGTATAGGTTCGAGCTCTCATTAAAAGTGAGGGTAGTCTATCATTAGCCACTGATGAAAAATATCTAAATGATTGGGTGTGTCTTGAAATTGCAAGTGGTTGAGAATTGATTCTTATACGTATCACATTTGGTGAGGTTAATCCTTGTGCTTCGTGGATCGTCATGACTTTGGAAAATTTGGAAAATTGCATGTTGACATGATGTAATCTGTCAATATATGGTTAAAATACTAAGGTCCATATACAAAGGATAACCACGAGTGCTATATATCATGCATGCACCATCATGTACTCATCAATAAAAACTGTATCGTAGGTCCGATTTCCATTGATTAACGAGTTGTATGCCTGGTGATCCAATATAATTTCCGTACCCGATGAACAAAAAATATATTTGTTTTGGGTAATAAATGTGTTAGTGTCTTCACACAGTTGCACCAGATTATTCCCATCAAAGCCAAAGTGATGTTTTATGGTCGGTTCTTCAAGATATTGTTTGACGACGTTATCAAATATAAATATGTTCAATTGTCGTAACGAAGAAGCAGAGAAAGGCAGTAGATGAATGTTCTTGATGTAATGGTCCTTTAAGTGGCTGTTAATTAGGCTGTCTGAGTGTTTAGTGTAAAACATTAATTCCAAGATCGAATTTTTATAGCTGGACTCTGCGAACAACACTTTGTAAAATGCCGGAGATGTAGTTTGGAAATCCGTACAGTTACTATGTGAAAATTTCGAGGGATCACCAGTAATCCAACGGGAAGATAGCGCTCTTTCATACTGGGTTGATATATTGAATGGAATGTTTAAAATCCATTTGATGTTGTTAAATGGATAGTTTGTAATATAATCCAACGCCGACATACGTTTGTCGACATGGTGGTTAAAATCTAAAGTAATTGTGAAAGGCTCAACGTATTTACTCTCAATTTTATAAACTTTTGTAACTGCATTGACGGATTTAATGTAGAAGTTTTGTAGTTTAAGTACGTTCCGCGACAAGTGTTTCTTAAGACAATTTTTCAATTTCTCATCTAAGGCAACACAAATTAAAATAGATGAAGTTACTAAGTCTTTGCCATTTATCCACGTTGAACTCTGCTGAGGTTCAGCAAGCAAGAATTTTATAGAAGGAATATTTTTAACAAACTCATATCCGTTAATATAATCTAAATGGTGGTTGTTTTTAACGCCTCTTGTTAACATAAGTTTAGATTTAAATGATGAGATGATCAATTTGTTTTGTGTCGGTTTAATATCAATGTCAGTTTGAGTTTCGCAATGTTTAGTCGCGTAGATGCTAGTCAGCCTTGGAGTCTTGGAGTAATTGTCACAGGAAGACTAAAAATACAATAAGCCACCGTTGGAATCGCACATTATATCTCAGGTTTTAATGGTTTTTACCCTCGCTGACTTGATGTTGCTTTCGGAACGCGAAATGAAGCGAGCATTGACATCATCAACCTCATTCGAATACGTATTTTGAGACCATCATTGAGGTTATATATTGAGTCGCTCGGTTTACAAGTTTTTAAGTTATTTGGATGTTGCTCGTTGTATTCCGAAAAAACGATTGCTTTTTTGGAAACTCAAATTCCTTTATGAAAAGGCCTGTTGGCCAAACATCAGAATTTATCATTGAATCAAATTGTAAATCATTGACACTGATCCGGTAAGAGACCGCGTTTAAATTTACGATTTGAAATTTATTTTACACAAATCTCTTGAATTGTTCATCAGTTACAGATGCGTGAATCCTGCTGATAAAAATCCATCTTCAAGGTTTCATGGAGGACGGGTTTCTTCAGGACTCTAATTGTTTCAAGGTTATAGTCGCGTTTCATTAATTGGTCTTCCAATTAATTAAAATTTAAATTCGTTAAGGTACGCCTATGTAATTCGTTTAAGTGTTTTACGTTCCGATTAATATTTAAAATCATTCACAGATTGTTCTTAGATGCCAGCATGAGAGTACAAAGCACTAGTGTAGCGAAAAACTAAATCCAAATTTCAATGTTAAAGGCCATTGACTAGCACTTGTCATATGTCGTTGGATTTGTTTAAGTGTCTACTATCTCCTTTATGAATACCAAGCCAATTCTATGACGTTGGAAGGAAAAACGATGATTTGAGTACTGAAATGAATCGCAGTATTGAATACAGCAGTATTCAAACCATCATATTTCCTTTTAACGTCATACAATTGGCTTGATATTCATAAAAATAGTAGTAGACACTTATTGTCAAAAAAGACTACCTGAAAGCGACCCGAAAGATAGTCTAAAATCAATTTAGCAGCAGAGAGAGAACAATTCAAGTTCGAAATCAGCTTATTGAACAAAATTTGGTGATTAATTGAATCGAACGCTTTAGAAAAATCCAACAAAGTAAGGCAAGTCATTTCTAATACCGTGGAATCTTCTAAAACCCGATTGAAAAATACTAAGCTAATTAAAGCTGTCGATATGAGATTGAATTTGGTTTTTTACTACCAATTTAAACGCCTTGAGCAGGGAACTTTAAATACTAATAAGTCGGAAATGGGAAAGTTCAGAAGGATTGCTAATTTTAGGAACAGGAATAATTTTACTCAAGGTCCACTGAGTGGGATATAAAGTGGTCGTTAAAATAAAAAATTAGGAAAAATACGCTTGACAAATTTTAAACTAACCATATCTGGACCAGTGGATTGCGATTTAACTTCCCAAATTGCAGAATGCAAATCGGCAATAGATATATTTGCAAACGAAAAAGAATTTAGGGATTCTACGGATACTAGAGTTACTTAGGTAAGGGTTAAAATCATTAGCCTTGAAATTTACTGAAGCACTCCCTTTGCGTACGTCACGCCAAAATATCTTAGAATGAAGTGAGGGATCTAATTTATCAACTTACCACTCTATTTCGAGATTGCTTATAAGCTAGATAAGACCAAGAATTAGGGCTCATTTTCCAAAGACGATATTTGGAAAAAACGAACAGAAATAGCATTCGAAATCTCTTGCGTCATCCAAGGGGGATCTAAAACAAATGGAAAAAACAAATGGAATTATCAGCAGAAGCGGCAACATGATCAATGAGAGAATAAGAACCACCACTTGCGGTTGCATAAGAGTAAGTGGGCACTTCAGTGTTATAAACTGTTAATGCTATTTAAGATATTTTAACATACGAGAAAATAAAGTTAGATTTACAAGTTTCATAAAAATATTGGGGCATTTGAGTGGTTTTACCGAAATTAGACTTGTACTATGTGATAACTGTTTTTATTCCTTCCATGAATTTATGAACTATACTAATAGATATGCAGTAATAGTATTAGTAGCTGTTGCACTTTTTTTGAAAAAAAAATCTAAACTTTAATTTTCAGCATGAAATGTGGTAAATATTTTTTTTATAAAAGTTTGAGCGTCTTTGGTGAAAAAAATTGAATGGGAACCTAAGTGGCCAACTATTTTAAAAACATGCGTGTTTAAGTAGATTCTAAAATGGTCTAATACATCCTTTTATCTAATGTAGACACGAGGTTATTGCTATTAGTATGCAGAAGGAATAAATTCGATTAAATAACAAAATTTTAAAAATTGGATTATTTCTTGTCTTAAACTGTATCTGATCATAAGGGCTTCATAAAAAACAACGTTACACATTGATAATACTTAATTTAACCAATGTACATTTACAGTAAAAGCTCAAACTGTCTGCCACCGACTCTGATACACGCCCGACATCTCCGAATAAAAGCTCTTTTGATAAGTCGCGCATAACGCTGTTGAGTAATTTTTAAAGAGGCTTCCTGGACACGGCTAAGTAACTCTTTTAAATTCCTGATCAGTTTAGAGTATACCTCTTCTTTTAGGCGCCCCAGTAAAAAAATCCAGCGGATTTAGGTCCGGGGAACGTGGAGGCTACAAAATGGGCCCCAGAACGTTTACTGCATAGTGCATAGGACACCCATCATTCTGGATTCTCTCACCTCCTCGGACACCTCTTCCAATAAAATTGGCAGATCATTTTGAAGAAAATCCAAATAGCTTTGGCCAGATAAGTTCCCGGGCAGTTCAAATGGGCCAATTATCTTTCCGTTCAATATGCCGGTCCAATAATTTATTTTGTATTTGTACTGGGATCTCTTTTCTCGCATTAGATGAGGATTCGAAAGTTGCCAGCTGTGAAGATTATGCATGTTAAAGCATCCATCTCTATTCAGTGTTGATTCATTGCTACATAGAATATTATTAAAAAATTGCGGATCTTGTTCTATTTTCTCACGCATCTGGCGGCAAAAACACAATCTTGCGTAGTAGTCTCTTGGTTCCAGAGTTTGCACGCATCTATTATGGCAGGGGTGGAACTTATTTTGTTTAATACACGGTGAAGTTCGATTTTGCGATTCCAGTGCGTCTTGCTATTGCTCTTGTAGAGGTAGACGGATCTCGCTCAATTTCCTCAAGCACCGTTTCTTCAGTGTTAATATAAGCGACTCTTCCAGCGCTAGTACCACCAACACTGCTGCTGACGCGCGTTTGGGTATCCTTCCATATAAAGAACCTGCAGCTGCATTTGCGTTACTCTTGCATTCACCATAAATATAATGCATGTTTGCGTATTCTTGTGACGTATACTGATTACGTGACATTTTGATACACAAAAATCCGCCCAGATCCATGCCATAAAAACGGAATAAACACATGCGATGTCGAACAAGTCGAGGGACGCATTAAATTAATGTTTAATGGGTAGCACAGAGTATGCTTAAGAAGCAAATATCAAGGTTATAAATCCCTTATTATCAGGTACAGTTTAAGACAAGAAATAATCCAATTTTTAAAATTTTGTTATTTAATCGAATTTATTCAAAAAAATTTTTCAAAAAAAGTGCAACAGCTACTCATACTATTTACTGCATATCTATTAGTATACTCGTAGTCTATTAAGGATATTGTAACACCAAAAAACCGATGGGTTTAATTTATTTGTAGCCGTGTTGATCGGAAACGTAAAGCAATGTGGCAAAAATGGACTTTTTTTGTAAAAAAATGATGTATCTTAGGTACTACTTGGGATATATATTTTTTTGTATTTTATTTTGAGCGCCCAATAGCTCTACTATAAGGTGCTTCAGGCTTATCCATTCATTCTGGGACACCCTGTATACGTATCTTATTAACTGTAACGCTACAAGTTTACCGTCTTACGACCGTATACCCTAACGCTAAAGAAATTTGTCCCCATTTCATGCACTAACCCCATGTGCGGCTTTGATTCCCGCAGCTCAGTCTTGTAGGGGATGTGGTCGTGGGTTTTTGGGGTTAGACGAAATGCGGGACCTAGATTACCGCACAATAACAAAAGAGAAAGAGAAAGATGGCCTAATATTTACCATCTAAAGGTTGAAAAAAAATGAAAAGTGGGGTCCTCGGACCCAAAACTGGCGGGTCCTACATATTTCAAGCGGATGTTTTACCCATGGTTGTTAATTCTGGTTTCTTAGGGTAACATAATTACCCTAAGAAATACGCACCAAAAAAAAATATTAATAGAGAAGCTTAACGATTAGTGGTTTAATGGCGTGGAGGAGGTCCTCAGCAGAAAGAGGGTGTCCCGCCTATGGGCAGGGTTACTTTCGATGCCCTCGCTCCTAGCAAGACTCAGCTTTGCTAGAAGCAACTAAGGAACCTCGCCACGATTAGAATGGTTAGTATCTCTACTGCACTAAAATCATACTTACCAAAAAAAAAAGAAAATTTAGTCTGCAAAGCACTAGACTAAAAACTCGCACTTTTAATTTACCTCCCGGATCAGTCTTTCAATGTATGTATTTCACTAACGTTTATTTTAAATTTTTAAATTAATGAACAAAAATTTTCTTTGGTGTCAAAAATAAATCAAACTTGCAACACTCCCACAAAACGAATTTTTTGGATATTTCACATTTATTGGCACTTGATTTGATTTATTCCCCGATTACATCAATTTATTTATGTAACTTAATGAACACTGTATAGTATCACGAGATAATAAACACATCCAATTTTCTTAATTAAATTTATTTCAGATTAATTTATACTTTTTTTTTAAAATTATTATTGTATTTCACTAAATTTTACACATGTTAACAAACGCATTTTATTTTAGATATCAGGAAATTACCCAAAAAGAAACTGAACTTTCTACCTCTTCTAAACACAGCTGCACGGCTGACTGTCTAGCACGCAACTCCCCTCTTAACACAGCCGCACGGCTGACTGTCTTTCCGTTGTACATTTTATACCAAAAATTGAAAACAAATTATTGTACATTCATCAAAATGTACGAACGCAAAAACGTACAACAACGTGACATTGATTTTCGCTTACTCAATGCACGCGCAAAAATTTATTTACATCAACAAAAAATCAATCGATCGAAAGGTGCAATTGTAGGTATTTTCAATAGCAGAGTTTTTTTTCATGCCATTTACCTCAAGACATATCGATGCAAAAATAAATTGATAATGTTGCATTATATATTATTATGGTTTACGTTTATTCACCTACTGCATGGATATATACAGTAATCTGAGTAACATAAGCAACCAATAACAATGCGAAATACGGCATGGTAATTTCTTTTGGTAGAATTTGAGGTATCACCTCGAAGGTTATGCCGTATGTTAAAATTTGATGTTTGGGTTGATAACGGAACTGAATAAAATTCCGTTACAGCGTGGGGAAAACCCAAACCCTGAGATGAAAAGGGATCTCATGCCCTAATGAGAGGAGGACAGGAGTAGAAATTCAGTTTCCTTACATCCCACGTGGGGAACTCCCACACCCTGAGCTAGTCTCAGTGCCGGGCTGTCTAAATTAAACACCTAACCTATATCTACATATCTAAATTATAACTATGGGCTACTAATTATTACTACTAACGAGCATTAAATCACTAACCCTACGTCCTATCCTTGTTATCAGATCAGGTTTCCCTGCGCCCCCTCAGCCTGGTTTCCGCCTTCCCGTGGTGTTGGCCGTTGTCTTATTGGTCCCCGTTGTCTCCACGGTCTATTCCAGAGTCTGCATCCCAAGAGTAACAGAATTAAGGTTAGTACCAAAACCGCCCCAGTGCCAGTATAGTTCCCGATGTGATGCCAATTGACCTGGGCCCACGGTTCCTCTCTTTTTAGTTCTTGGATGGTTTGCTGTAGTTCGGACACCTCGACCTCTAACGCATTGGCGGGGAATGTTAAGGTACGCCTCTCTGTTTTCTGCGTGAGGTTGAATCTTGGAACAACATCAGCACGGATTACTGTTTTGTAAGTAGTCGTGGCCTTAATGACCACCGAGGCCCCCCTCAAACTACAGCCGGGCTCTAGTGATAGAATTCCGCTCCCGTTCATAGGCACTGCCTGAGATTGTTCCTGGCATTCCAAATCAAAGACTACTTCGCGTGGTAGTACCATGATCCACCGGTTATCCTTTAATGGGTGAATATAAGTCGAAGGTAGTGCTGTTCTTATGGGGCATCGGCTCGGTTGCTCATTGGCATGTGACAGCAACGCCATTTCACAATGCTCTTCTTGACTTTCTATCTTGTACGTTGGTCCTCCTGCTTGGCAAATTACCGTGATCCAGTGTGCTCTTGAACTGGGAACTTGCAGGTTCGTGGGGATCTGCTTACTTATCTCCCATAGTTGTTTTGCAAACTGCGAAGGAGGTAACAATCGCACACTTGCTCTCCCATGATGTACATCCGAGAGTATATCTATCGGGTCTCCTTGGACATCCTTATACATCCAAATGGCCGCAGATATCTGGAATAACACGTCCATATACTCTTCATGCACCATCACAGACTCGATTTCCTCCTGGATTACCCGATAATGCTTTTCCATTGCCTCATGACGGATAATGTTTCCGGTCAAATCTAATACATGCATTTGCTGTTGGAGCATGGTTTGTGTTTTTAGTACACCGGTATTCAGGTGTTTGATTTGCTCCTGATACCTCTGAGCATCCCGTTGGCCCAACACTCCGATTATGTCCCCTGCTAAATCTCCGAGGAAATCCAATGGAGCCCTCTTTTTCTGTCCGTGGCGTGCTTGGAGAAGCCTATTACTATCCTCGATTTGGTCCATCAAGTAAGCTATCGGACTTAACAACGCCTCGCAATGTCTAACGTACCCGGTCGCATTGGCGTTTTCTGCACATGTCGCTCGGAGATGTTCTTGTGTTAGCCTCATGTGCTCCCACTCCCTCCAGTAGCTTGATAAGTTATAGTACCCCACTATGGTACAAATTTTGGTGGACAGTTTGGCCCTACCTTCCTCAGCAAAGTATATACCCGGCTCAGTCTGAAACTCTTGGAACTGCAAACCCTGATTGCTCAGACTCGCTGCTGCCACCAGTATCGTCGTTAGCCTCAAACACCAGTTGAAAATACCCATTTCTAGACATGAGATAACAAGCATAAGACCGTTGTGCTGATGAATGGCGCTAACCCAATCCCACTTTGCTGAACCATGTGCATGGAATGTGATTGGGTCAACCTCATCCTTTCCTTAATCTTAAGTTAGTTTATATCGATTTATATAAAATTTGTGTAAAATATATTAACTTAGCTACTACTCTAACTATCATGAGAGGAGGGCGCCAAATCAATTTTACTTCCACAGAAGAACAACTGTAGTAACTAAATTGAGTCAGCCTCATTCTCTCATTTAACTCAATTCTCTTAAACTAATACCGGTATCCTCTAACCGCGCGGGGAATACCGATCTTCACTTTACCGTTACATCACCTATGTAAATGCCCAATTATACATAGATGGTCTAATGGGAAAGTGGATGGCGTATGCGTCTGTTTTCTACGGCGGCGCTTCCAATTTCGATATAAAGTTTTCACTAGCGATTTCCAGTTGTAATACACTTCGTAAACGGACGTAAGTTTCACATAGTCCAATAACGCCCTAATGCCGTGCTCAGTCTCACAATGCCACTTCCGATTTCGAAAGTTCGGAGTCGATTGTAATACTGCGGCGGTTATAACGTTATTGGCCATTAACTTTAACCTTTTTTGGATGTTTTTCATTACTCTAAAATTAGCCCTGCTTCTTAACGAATCAGCTTGAACTACCGGGAACACTTCTTTATCACTATGTTTGTTGTAGGAATGTGAATTAGATTTATTAAATTTTTGCCAAATTAATTGACGGTCCTTGGTTGTGGAAATTGAACCCACTTTAATTGCACCTGGCCTTGATTCTAACATTAGAATGTTTGGTGGTAAACATCTAAGATATTTTGTTGTTAGTACTAAATTCAAAGGATTTATGTAAAAATGGTAAGTCATTGACGAAGTAACCTTGATTAAATCAGAAAGGAAAGTCGTCGATAATTTAATTACCTTAGCTGGTGGACTTGGAATGATTTCGATCGATTTGATGGTATTTCCTATCTGTAGTTTACATTTACCTCTGATTATTAACCTTTTATCTCTAACTCGACCGTTCTTTTTATCTTTAAAATATTCCAAAGAAAACCTTTTGGAAAATTCCCCTTCAAAGTTAGCTACGGTTTCATTTTTGGAAGTGCGTGATGTACATTGTTCTATTGCCGATGAACATGTTATTTGTGCTGCTTTAGGTGATGATTCTCTACTTACTTTATGTTGAGTTAATCGACCAATTCTTTCGGCTGACGACGATTCAACGTCCACTTCCGTCTTGCGCATAGACGGTTGTTCGTAAAATGCCTCTGCCCTCAAATTTTTGCACACACGTTGGTTTTGATCTAATTTTTGAACTATCCGTGCATTTTGCTTACGTGTTCGTTCATCTTTAAAATAATTCCTTCGCGAAGGGTTCGAGTGTAATGAGTTTTGGCTATGTGCAATTTTCTCCAGATCTAATTTCGCCCTAGATTCATCTGAGATGATTTTCAAATAATATAAGCGTCTTGCAGCTACTTGTAACTTATCGGTTACTTTTATAAATGCTAGTAATTCCCACAGATCCCTTACAGCCAAGATCATCTCATTGATTATCTCTTGTAAAGGGAGTGTAAGCCGGATACGATCTAATCTACCTTGAATGTGTAGCAACTTTGTTGACACCACTGGCAATTGCTCATCCGCCGTAATAACTCCATTCGTTATTTGGCGGAACAAATGTTTGACACCTTCCAGCTTGTGAAAACATGTCACTATTTCTTGTTTAGGAGATCTGACTGCAGTTTCATGTACAACAAGATTATTCCCCTTAAGGTTCACCTGTTCTTCCACCAATTCTCTTTTCAAAGCGAGAGCCGCTTTATGGTAAGACACGACGGGGATCTTTCGACATTCACATTCGATTAAGAACTCGTCACTGTCTAGATGTTCTACCTTCATTTTTCAAAACAAAACCTTCCACTAAAGAAAACTAAACTAAACTAAACTGATCAAAAACATTAATTTAAAATTCAAATGAAATCAATAACAACCATGGGTAATATCCCCCTTCAATGAATAGATTCCGCCAACTTGGATAAAAATAAGGATAAGATAAAGGCATTGAAATTGAAATTTTGATGAAATTATTTCCTTGTTCCCTTTGATGCAGCGGTAGTCTTAACCTGACATACAAGGTGATCCTCGCTGCTATGGTGAACTTGGAAACAGATGACATTTATGGTACCCAATAGACCATGGCAAGTTTGTTGTCCCCTTTTCTGCAGCTGGCAGTCTTACCCTGAACTCAGCAGAGGAGCTCACCTACATGGGTGACAAAAACGTTACCATGTAAGTCAACTGATGTTGATGAGACCTTTGCAGGCCTCTAACAACAGCTGCTATTGCTGTCTATTGGGGATGATAACACGCCGGTTATCACCAAGGATTTCAACAGTGTGTGGTATAATAGTGTTTAGCTTATGTCCGAAACCTCATCAATATCCGTTCACTGATAGAAAACCGGATTGGACAGCTAAACACATTATACCCTGAACGCGCCTACAACTAGCAATGGGAGGACTGGCAACCCCATCCCGGAGGATGATAAATTTTTAAATGAAACGACAAAGTGGAATTTGCGCAATAACCTAACTATACACTGCTTGTTGGAAATCCATATTTTGAATAATAAAATTTGCCACAACTCGTAATAATTTCTTATAACCATTGTGGAATCAAACCGTAGGAAAATTTAGTGACAGTCGTGCAACTTACTTTAGGATGCGGAAAAGTAGTTTTAGTATCTGAGAAATGTGCAGCTCTTAATACCCCCGGTCTTATCACTCGGCAAGGAAAGAGATGATGCACATTGTTTCAAGGAAAAACCCTTTTCACCCTTACTAACATCCGTTGCACCACTGGTTGTTGTACACGGTACAGAAAACCGTACAACTGGATTATTGTTTGAGTTCGGTTATCAACGCATGCTCCAGCCTTCCCACCACATTAGATGAATTCTTAAACTCCTATAACTACCACGAATGTTGGTTTATCCCCCGGAGTGCGGGTTGGGACATGCCACGGATAAACCATCCATTCGGGGATCTAGCATAGAAACTCAACTATCATCAATCTCTGTCGGTACGCGTATGACCCACCACGTATTAGGTCAGGCTTGCCGCTGCCATACTCGTATCGA
The DNA here is from genome assembly GCA_963691935.1 of Nephrotoma guestfalica. Classification (NCBI taxonomy): domain Eukaryota; kingdom Metazoa; phylum Arthropoda; class Insecta; order Diptera; family Tipulidae; genus Nephrotoma; species Nephrotoma guestfalica. The sequence continues at coordinate 232,153,456 of OY829915.1, read as the reverse complement.
TAGAAATTTACATCTAACAATGATAAAAACCAAGCACACTGTTTTTTAAACCGATTTAAATTTTATTTAGAAGTATTTAACAATTTTTGAACATTATCCAAAAAGTAATGTCGAATATTAATTTAGACGAGAGTGTGAGGGGATCCTCAATTGAATTTCTTAGACTTATTGTGGTATTTGTTACCAGAATTTTTGGGCCGAATTATGGCCCCGTTTGGGCGCCACTGTAACGCTACAAGTTTACCGTCTTACGACCGTATACCCTAACGCTAAAGAAATTTGTCCCCATTTCATGCACTAACCCCATGTGCGGCTTTGATTCCCGCAGCTCAGTCTTGTAGGGGATGTGGTCGTGGGTTTTTGGGGTTAGACGAAATGCGGGACCTAGATTACCGCACAATAACAAAAGAGAAAGAGAAAGATGGCCTAATATTTACCATCTAAAGGTTGAAAAAAAATGAAAAGTGGGGTCCTCGGACCCAAAACTGGCGGGTCCTACATATTTCAAGCGGATGTTTTACCCATGGTTGTTAATTCTGGTTTCTTAGGGTAACATAATTACCCTAAGAAATACGCACCAAAAAAAAATATTAATAGAGAAGCTTAACGATTAGTGGTTTAATGGCGTGGAGGAGGTCCTCAGCAGAAAGAGGGTGTCCCGCCTATGGGCAGGGTTACTTTCGATGCCCTCGCTCCTAGCAAGACTCAGCTTTGCTAGAAGCAACTAAGGAACCTCGCCACGATTAGAATGGTTAGTATCTCTACTGCACTAAAATCATACTTACCAAAAAAAAAAGAAAATTTAGTCTGCAAAGCACTAGACTAAAAACTCGCACTTTTAATTTACCTCCCGGATCAGTCTTTCAATGTATGTATTTCACTAACGTTTATTTTAAATTTTTAAATTAATGAACAAAAATTTTCTTTGGTGTCAAAAATAAATCAAACTTGCAACACTCCCACAAAACGAATTTTTTGGATATTTCACATTTATTGGCACTTGATTTGATTTATTCCCCGATTACATCAATTTATTTATGTAACTTAATGAACACTGTATAGTATCACGAGATAATAAACACATCCAATTTTCTTAATTAAATTTATTTCAGATTAATTTATACTTTTTTTTTAAAATTATTATTGTATTTCACTAAATTTTACACATGTTAACAAACGCATTTTATTTTAGATATCAGGAAATTACCCAAAAAGAAACTGAACTTTCTACCTCTTCTAAACACAGCTGCACGGCTGACTGTCTAGCACGCAACTCCCCTCTTAACACAGCCGCACGGCTGACTGTCTTTCCGTTGTACATTTTATACCAAAAATTGAAAACAAATTATTGTACATTCATCAAAATGTACGAACGCAAAAACGTACAACAACGTGACATTGATTTTCGCTTACTCAATGCACGCGCAAAAATTTATTTACATCAACAAAAAATCAATCGATCGAAAGGTGCAATTGTAGGTATTTTCAATAGCAGAGTTTTTTTTCATGCCATTTACCTCAAGACATATCGATGCAAAAATAAATTGATAATGTTGCATTATATATTATTATGGTTTACGTTTATTCACCTACTGCATGGATATATACAGTAATCTGAGTAACATAAGCAACCAATAACAATGCGAAATACGGCATGGTAATTTCTTTTGGTAGAATTTGAGGTATCACCTCGAAGGTTATGCCGTATGTTAAAATTTGATGTTTGGGTTGATAACGGAACTGAATAAAATTCCGTTACATAACATATCGGCACAGTTATTTTATAGTTCATTGTTCTTGTTAGGCTTCTACAGATTGCCAATAGTAAAATAGATTAACCTCGGAATGTCTACATGAGTCCTCTTATATATATTTTGCTTTATGATGTAATACATGCAGTTTTTATTTTCAAATCTAGTGGCAACGACCAACACGTCAAAATTTTTTTTCTTCCATGGAATAGTAATTGCGTTTTGTTTTTTTGTCATTACGTCATAAATAAGTCGGTACAATGAATTGGACTGACTTGACATATTTCTTCAAGATGGCGTCAAATAAGTCAATAAGTCTGTAATACATCGGTGTTTGGAAAAGTCTGTTTAGATAGCTAAAGTATGTGCAAAAAATATTTATTTTTCTTATCATACCGTTTTCAGTTCTCCATTATACCATACATAGGAGTACGCCATTGCCATACATAAACACTTGGGTTTAAACGTGAGGTAGAAATGAAGCTTCATAGAACAATTCCATTAACAAAGAACTCACAGAATTTGTCTGATTTCTCAACAGAAACAATAATTTTCGACATTGTTTACATTCTCTACATTGTCGACGTTATTTTTTAATGGTCTTCTTATTTCATCATGATCATTTTCCAGAACTGGGAACAACTCAAACATATCCTCACTCATTTGTTTTGATCAGTGATTAGTGATTGAAAATCGTTGTTTTGTTGCCCTAAAAGCCTTAAGAGCGTGCCCTACAACTTCTCGCTTTAAATTTTTTAACACAATGTCTTTCTTACTTTTGACCGTCTCGGTCAACTTTAGACCAGAATTCGAACATACCTCTATTGCTTTGCTAAATGCTCTAGAGTTTAGTTGAGTCCAATAGGTTACATCAGTAAAGCATTGCAAAACCTGATAATGCCCTTCTCATTAACTATGTACTTTTGTAGCTTTGTGTAGCTTTGGACAATGATGATTAAGTAAAAGAGCCATATCAGCGAGGTATTAGGAGTAAGTATCCACGTGCCAAATTTTGTACATAGAAATAATCATTTTACAAACATCAGCGCTATTGAATTTATCTACTATGCTCTTTACTCAACATACAGCCGCTATAAATCACTTAACTGGAAATATTTGAGTAATGTTAACGACATACGAGTACGAGATAACAATACATACATACACAACAACACAATACACAACATACCGATGTAGACACAATTATAAAATAGAAATTACCCAATTTCCGCGATAACAACATATAGTTATTTGATAATAGACAAAAGTGACAAACTATTCCAATAGAAGTAGAGTAACGAAATTTTTTCATTGTTTGCTGACATTCAATAGTTGAAATTGAAATACATTAGAATGAGTAATTTGCCAATAACCATATAGTCAGAGTTGCAGTTATCAGCCTTATCAATGTATTTACAAAGTTCTATTAGTCAAAATTAGGGCAAGGGGCAGGAAACAATGAGTTTATGCTTTGTATGTCATCATAGTACTTTGTATTTATAAAGATTACATAGACACGATTTTAACATTTTTGTAATTTTGCGGCATCCTGATACGTTTTTTGCTAAACAATCAGAAACTACTATGCTTTGCATAATAAAAATCACACTTGTCCAATTACTAATAACCAAAAGCGTAGGAAAAGCCTCAATAAAAACTAAACTTCAAGTTGGCTAACATGATTTTCTAAAGACGCAACAGGTTTATAGGGTCCCTTCCCACAGATCGTCTTGGAGAGAATTCTGTAAAGAAATTGACAGTTTGTCAACTACTTTTAACTAAATAAAATTGTGGGTAAGTAATAATTGTCGACTAAATTCCCACCGTTTACCCAAAGGAAATGTTCGTGAACTGCTTTTTTCTATTTATTTTCCTGGTTGTATCATCAACGATCCTATTGGTGCTGGACCGCGTCAATGTTTTGCAATAGACTAATGTCTCTTTTGCTCCTTACAAGGTCAGCGGTATTGTTGGAAATTTAGTTATACTACTGTAAAGGATCACATGTTCCATATTTCTCAGCCTGTGATTCTGCTTGTATTTATACCTAAACCCAGTAAATTTGACTAAACCAATCTAAACAGTTTTCGATCAATAAGTCTATCTTCTACTTTTCTAAGGTGTATGGAAAGAATTATTGATTGATTTAATTGGGATCACTTTCTGCATCGATCCCCACTCAGTATCATGCAGCATGCTTACAGAGCAGGAAAATCTAGCAAGCAACGCTACATGCGAACTTGTTAGTAGCATTAAAAAATTTCTGGATGACTTTTTCTAGTCGTCAAAATTGCCAAAGGTTATCCACAGGGAGATGCCAAAGGTTTGATACTAATTGTTTCAAGCAAAGACCTACATGTTATATCCAAGCTGATACAACAAAGCCTCCACGTCCTCCGGTTTACACACGGCCTTTTCAAACAAAATACAAGTAGCAATTGCCTCTCCATGCAAAATTCAATTTCGTAAAAACGAAACAAAATTGTGATCCCAAATTTTTTTTTTGTTTTTTCGTCAGTGTTTCCCTACTATATGGACCGAGAAAGAACTGGTGTATTTACTACTGGTGTACGAGCTTGGATGAGTTCGCCGAGTTGCTCTTTATGGTTGAGTCACTTATTACAAAAGAGGCGGCATTGCAGCAACCCTTGTGCCCCACTCTACGATTACGATTACGATTACCTACTTTTTGACATATCGAAACACAAAATTTAATAAAATTTTACACTACACTGTACGTGTTGTAAGTAGCGGCACACATTGTTTGAAGATGTGTTAAAATGTTGCCATATAAAGTATTGAGTTTTATACTTTCTATGGCAATATATCCCCACTTACTCTATTATTTTTCCAGTAAATTTTACTGAAAAAATTTATTGTTTCTGCCAAAATATCTTCCGCCGGGTTCTATAGTATTCCCAACGTTTTAATGGCGTCATTTAGTTTTATTTGAATATTTCCGTTGGCTTGTTGCTCTCTAGGAATGCATTGCAATATTTTTGGGAGAGTTGGATGCCCATTTTCTTAAATTGAATCCACCTTGTGCTGTGAGGACTTGCAGTTACTAATTGCAGTTCTTGCAGCACCAGCAGAGAGAGCCTCGTCAATGCTGTCTGCGCCAGTGAGTAAATTGTCCATATAGAAGTCGGTCATCATTATTTTAGCTGCTTTTGGGTGAGTATTGGATCCTTCCTTGGCCAGTTGAATCAATGTTCTTTCCGCTAGGAAACTGGCAGCGGTAGTTCCGTATGTTATTGTTTTCAGCCTATATGCTTTTACCGGCTCGGAAGGGTCCTGTCTCCATAATACTCGGTGATAGTTCCGCTCGTTTGTGTTGAGCCAGATTTGACGGAACATTTTCTCGATGTTGGCTATCATGACAATCTTGTGTTTCCTCTTGTGTTTTTTCTTGATGATGCATCAAACACCTCTCGAAGCTTGGTCGTTGAGCTGCCTGGTTTCATAATGCCATGATGAGGTATGTAATACATATTATCGACGCGCTCAACTTCTGGCTTTTCTTGTATTAACTCCATGTGGTTCAAATCTATATATTCTTGCATGAATTGTTTATATTGTTCGTAGTCCGGATCTTTGACAAATCTTCTTTCGATTTGCAGAAGCCTGGCTGCTGCTCTTTTCCTAGATTCTCCAAGTTTGACGTGATCGTCCTTAAATGGAATTGTTACTATAAATCGTCCATCTGTGTGTCGACTCAATGTTGATTGAAATGTCTCCTCAACTTGATTTTCTTCTGCTGTAAGGCTCCTTTCTTCAGGAATGCTATCAACCTCTATAAATAATTTTAGTTGCTCTTCGATTGATTTTGTTGTCACCATGGCTCTTCTTACTCGGTTGTCCATGTTACTCATGCTGCCGATTACAATCCATCCAAACTCAGTGTTCTGCGCCATTGGCTCTCGGTGGCTACCTTTGATAATGTTGATAGCTATTAGTAATCTGCGCCTAGTATGATATCACTCGGTTCAGATAAATTGTAGTGTGAATCTGCTAGTTTTATGTTGTTGAGATGGGTCCATCTGCTATTGTCGATATCAGCTTCTGGTAGTTGTTGAGTTAATTTGTTTAATACCAAAGCTTCCACGTCCAAACTAAATTCTCCATTGAATCTTGGCACCAGCTTTATGTTGATTGTATGTTTGCAGATTCCTGCTTCACTACCGCCAATGCTTTTGATGTTTAGCAGATTGGCAGCTCTCGATGATATTAATGTAGCTTGGGACCCTGAATCAATTAACGCCCTCATTGTGGTGAGATGTCCAGTGTCCGTTGCTACTCTAACTATTGCTGTTGGTAGTAATACAGGTCCTTTGTTTAACTACTAGAGTTTGTGTTGTCCCCATGTTGGTCGATGCCTTGTTGTTACCATTCAGAAGTGTGTGGTGATGTCCTTGGATGTCGCGTTAAACAACGTACATTAGCTTGAACTGATTGCAGTCTTGCAGCTGATGCTTTCCTTGGCATCCCTTTACTACACATTGGCTGTCTACGGTTGTAGCGTGTACCCGTTTCAGTGGTACCATTGGTTGCGGTTGTGCGTATACCACCTTGGTGGACCCCATAGCCTCTAGCGATTGGAATCTTCTTTCTATGAAGCTGAAGAATTCATTGATTCGTTTAGTTTCTCTCGGATTCTGTAATGATGTTTCGTAGAGCTTAGTGGTTTCCGGGTCTAGCTTTTTGCCTAGAATGAACATCACTAGGGCTTCAAAAGGAGAGTGTAATTTTAACTTGTTGATGTTGTGTAATATTTCAACTGTAGTATCATGCAAATTACGAATTGCTGCCGCTGATGGTGCATGAAATACTTATTTGCTAATAATTTAGGGTTGTTGTATCTTCCTTGCAGTATTTCAGAGGCCTTGTTGTAATTGTCATCAGTTGTTGAGAGATGACTGATCAACTCGGCTGCTCCCTTTTGTAGATTTGCCTTCAAGTACGTCATTTTGATTGTGTCCGATAGCTTGTTGTTGTTGTGGATGAGCTCGGTGAAAATATCGTTGAAGGAGCTCCAATGCTCATATTCGCCATGAAATGTTGGTAGCTCTATCTTGGGCAATTGTACCTTGGCTTCTCCAGCCTGGTTCGAAGTCTCTTCTTTCCGGTTGCGCTGCTATGGCAATGTTGTTGAGTCTACTCTATCCTTGAGAGCCTCTTAGTAGTTATTTTGGAAGTAGGGAGCTGTTTGCTCTTGCTCTTCCATTTCTACTTAGAGCTCTATGTGCATATCGTCAATTGCCTCCATTTTTGAGCAGCTTCTGGTTGTTGTGTGCCACTCCTTTACTGGAATTTTCAGACTGATGCTGGTAGTCCTTACTTGATAATTCAGATGATTGATTAGTTTTGTTGGTTGAGGAAGTTTCATCTCCTTGGTTGTTGGTATTTGACTCCTCGTCGGCAAAGATGAATTTGAAAGATGCGTCTGGGGCTGGTGTTGATGGCAAGGATAATGAGTTTAGGCGTTGACGCATATCTTCAACATATTTTGTAAATCCTTCCCATACTCTTTGCCTGTCTTTATAGTATTGGTGTTTTGGATCTAGTTCAGACTGCAACTCCCTTATTTGATTGTCCACATCGACGTATTCGTTGTACGTCTTTTTGAGAGTTGCTATTTTCGCCTCAAGATATTTTTTAGTTTTCCGAGCTGCACCATCTTTTTATAGTTCGAGATGATGTGCTCCAACTCTACTGCCTTGTCATTTTGCTGCTGCAAGAATCGCTCCATGTCTATGTTTTTATTGACAGGGGTATTGGACTGTTGTTGTATGGCGTAGATTGATTTATTTGCCGGTTATTGATTGGCCGTTGAATTTCGATACCTGTTGTTGTGAGTTCGATGCTTCGACGTATCTTGGCCTGTAGCAATGTTTGTGGAACGTGTTAGCTGCCGGTTGTTGTGGTAGGCAATATACAATATTCCACCCGTGTCGATACTGTGTCATAGACCGCTTGGAATATTGTATTATTGCGCATGTTGACATTGATTCAACAGATAGTATGCTCCATTTTTCAGGTAATTTACCGATTCCCTCTCTAAAGAAATCCTGGCCTTTGGAGGCGATCCAATTAATAACCCAATTTTCGATGTCTGCGCGAGACCTGAACCGCTGTTCAGAAAGAGACCGGAATAATTAGTAATCTGAAAGAGCTATGTCTGGTGAATACGGCCGGTTGGGTAGATTTTCCCAGTCCTGTTCTTTGAAATAATTTTTCACATCGATTGTAACACGTGGTTTTGCATTGTCGTGCTAAAAAAATTAATTCGTTATGTCTATTCATCCATCCTGATTGTTTTTCCTCTATAGCTCGCTACAAACGGACTAGTTGTCGGCGGTAGACATCGCCATTTATAGTTTCACCTGATTTCAGCAGTTCATCATATACCACGCCTTACTGATATCGCCAGATCCAGACCATAACCAGCTTCACCCAAGATTTTTTGAGTTTGGGATTCTCATAATAAATCCGTTTTTCATCTCCAGTAATTATTCGATGCAAAAGCCTTTACTATGTTGTTCACAAATTGTTTTTCGACTTTCGAGGTCTCTTTATTTTAATTCATGTGGAAACCTTGCTATAGCTTTTGGAACCATTCCGATTCTTTCTAAACGTTTTACAACAGTTGATCGATCAACATTTAATGCTACAGTCAATTCTGATTGTGTTTGAGAAGAAGGTTAAAAATTCTTCTCAGTAATGTTCCCAATTTAGTATCTTCAAATTCTTCAATACCAAAATCATCATTTTTAAATCGTAACAGTTTTTTTCACGTTGTGCAACTGATAAGTTTCCGCTGCAGTTTTCTTTGCAATAAAAAATGTGGGATTTTTATCCGCAAATGGTGTTTATTTGAAATAAAATTGCGACATTTTCAAGGAGTTAAAAATACTGGTTGTTGACACTTCAACCAAATGTCTCAGACTGCGTTTGACAGCTGATATCAAGTACTATAGAATACCAGTGTTGCCCATTTATAGTAAAGTGTACTAAGCAGTACTAGTAACGACACCTATTGGAAAAGGGCGGAGTCATTTTAATTTTTTTAATTATAGTTACGCCTAAATGTTTTCTTTTTAGTATACTTTCAATTATACATTTACACAATTTTTACTTAAGATCTTTTAGGAATTATTTCATAATGATGCCACGACCAATTTAAATGATTTTAAAGATAAATCAAGTTCCTCCTTCTGTAACGATTTTCTAAATGAGGTTGTTGACAGCTACCATTTTCTCAGCACTTATAGAACCTTCTAGGTTGCCAAGTCCCGATTTTTTACTACAAATCTTTGGTTCCTTCTAGTTTACAATAGTAGCAGAGCGCAATTGTGAGTTAGAATAGAATCTTTCGAATTGAACTATGGGTCCTATTGAATATTTAATGCTAGACATTTCAAAGTTCCAGGTAATTTTAATAAAAATAATAAACCGTAATAATAAAGATGGCGTCGTAGTCCGTGGATGTAACTTGAAGACTAAGCACTACCTCTAAAGGGTGTTCAAATTTGAGGTAGCTTTTTAAATTTTAAATAAAAGGCATAAATTGTATGAAATCTTTATTTATTTTTATTGGAAACTAGCTGACCTATCTGGATGGTTGCACTCGAGCTGATTCCCTCCATTGAAGCACCTTGTGTGTATGACAGTTTTCATTTTGTTGTCAGGTGCGAGAAAGAACAAAGCGGCAACATGCTACGTACAATTGACCGTAAGAGAAACATTCATTTTCTAGATTCAGTCCACGAACCCTCAAGGATTGGCCTTCTGATTTGTTGATCGCCATGGCGAATGCAACACGAATCGGAAATTGAAACCTTTAAACTGGAATGGCATATCGGTTGGCATCATCGGGATTCTCGGAATGAGAACGTTCTCACCTTTGAACTTTCCTTTGAGTATCGTCGCGTGCATTACTCTTGAGTTTTCTCACTACTAAACGCGTTCCGTTACATAGTTTTGGTTGGTTCAGATTTCGAAGCATGATGACTACCGAGCCAATCTTCAATTGTAAACGGTCCGGTAGCAAGCCAAGCAGATCCAATGAGTTTAAAAATTCAGTCGGATAGTTGGTTGCTCCGTCTTTGTTTGTTATACAGTCGATAGATTTGAAGGAATGCAGTGGACCAATGATTTGATTTTGTGAAGTTTAAGTAGTCCACATCTTTGTTCTTTGCCGCAAGAATTACTCGTTCACTCAACCAATTGTGATTTTTGTGGTTAACAATGGTGTTCGGCAACACTTTGTTGATAAGCAAAGTCGATAATTTGAGGCAGGCGTTTATTTCATCGGCAGCGGTCGATCTTGCAATGACTGGTTGAGGGAAATCGTTAGACAGTAGAATCATTGCGCCTCCAAAACATCTTGAGTCATTGCGCAAATCTTTCATAGTTCGATTGATTGCTTCCAATGCGCGTTTGTGCGCCATTGTGCATTCATCCCAGATGATGATTTTACTTGCTACCAAAAGTTGGGCCATTGTTCAATGTTTCGCAATGTTGCATGTCGGTTTTTCAGTCGTTTGAAGGTTTAACGGCAATTTCAACGCTGAACGAGCCGTTCGGCATCCTTTTAGCAACGTAGCAGCTATCCCAGAAGAAGCAACTGCTACAACAATTTCCGCTAAAATTATTGACATGAGGAGTATCTTCCTAGTTCCACTGGGCGCATCGTGGAAAAATAAGCCACCATTTTCATCATCAACTGCCTTCGTTAATGTATCGCACATTCCCTTCTATTGGGGGATCACCAGTGGTACATTTGTTCGAACTGATTGGTTTACTGCATCTCGATTGAAAGCGTCGTTCATTCCACGATATGGCTTCGGCATTCCTAATTTGACTAACAAACTAGTGCACGTGAGGTAACACATGTCTTCGATCAAAAGCAAAGCCTGGTTATGTATCTTCTCATTCACCTCGAGATCGGGATTCCCTGAACTGATACGAATTCGACGTAAAATGTCTTCTGACATGTCATCCTTGTACTTGTTGGTCACGTGGTCACGTGCGTATCTGAGAGATGCAGAAACAATTGTTTCAGCGATTGTCATATCCCAATGAGTAACGTTTTCAAGCAAATTGAGCTGTTAACATGCAGCACGAAATGATGGGCACACTACGCTATTGAAAGTTTGAGGTGATTCAAATGATGTCGGCCCACGAACCTTCACCAGCAACAACCGCAAATAGAAGCATTCGTCATTCTTCGGATGAATCGTCGAAGTGCGACCAAACGCATCAGTAGAACACACATCTGGATGAATAGAATCCGCATCGCTGTACTTTCGACGTTGAAATTTCTTCGATGAAGCGTTCCAAGTGTAATAACGTGGCATCTCAGAGTAGAGCAATATTCGTACAAACGGATAACTTTGGCAAATCAAAAAGAAACTGGTCAAGGTTGTCGCTGAAGGTGTGTTTGGGATCTTCTGAAACTATTATCGATTCGAGCAGTTATCGAGCAATTATCACGATCTAAAATAGAATTCCACAGAACTACGAACGAAACCGCGTGGAAAATCAAACACGCCTAACCTTTCACAATGTGCAATTCATTAAACTGAACTCACCTCTTTCAAATCACTTTTCGCTGGTGGATTTCAGAAAAAATTGTTTGAAGAGAATTAATTGAATCAAATTCAAATGTAATAACCGTCGCCAACTAATCAATGGTATGCAACAGAGACATGAAATAGTTAGACCAGAAACAAATGAAACAACAACAAATTCCCATATAAAATCTTCTTCTTAAGCGTGGGCATGGTTCCCCTTTTTCATCCTTTTCCTATGCGCGAGGAAACTTCTCGAGGGCGAGAAAAACAAAAAAAAAGTTCATCGAAATCAGTCAATCCGTTCTCGAGATATCATCAAAAAAGCCGTTCGATACAAAATGTTTGAGAAAATGAATTTTCTTCATAAATTTCTTTTTCGTGAGTTTTTCCAATGATTTAATAGTTATTCTGCTTTTCGGGGCGGAGACAAATCTAAAAAATCTAAAAATAGTGTCGTTCAAGTGACCTCCTCTACTACCTCGGTAGGCTGTGAACCTTTTACCAAAATTTTGAATAACAAACTTCTTCCCATAATGATGGTCCAGTTTGTGCTATTTGCTCGATGATGTTGACTTTAAGGTGTGGAACTTTACTCTCCAAAAGCCCAATAAGAAGAAGCCCATAATGGCGTTAAATTGCATGATCTTGGTGACCAATTCTTCGAGAAATTATTCGATTATTAAACTTCTCGTTCAAAAGATCAATCGATTACGTTGCTGTGTGGCATGTTGCACCGTTCTGTTGAAACCAAATATTCTGCACATCAATATGTTTCAATTGACTCCACAAAAAGTTTCTAATCATCTATCGATATCGAGCCTCATTCACATATGGACCAATTACGCCATCACACCATACGCCAATTTCAAAATGAGCTTCATCGGTGAAGATAATTTGCTTGAAAAAACTTTTATTTTCTTCTAGTTTTCTATAGCCCAATTAAAGAATTGCCGACGTAGTGCGTGGTTATTTGCCTTTAATTCTTATGTTAACTGTATTTTGTAAGCCTTTGCATAAAGATCTTTGTGTAAAATATGAAATCGAATTTTTTTAGTAAAAAGTACACGCTCATCGTATGACAATGATTAAGAATATTTTATGCAAAGTTTTGCCAATTATTAGTTATTCATGTTACCCATATTTCTGGCAATGCGTGGATGCCACGCCAAAAAAAATGTTCTTCTTTTGACAAACCAGTTATCGAGCCATTTTCGTAGGAAGTGAAGTGCTCCTCAGCAAGCTCGAGCTCCATCGATCTAAATAAGTGATAATCGAACGGAGCCAAGTCTGACGAGTAAGCCGCATGTGAAAGTATTTCCCAATTAAGTGCTTCCATGACCGGTTTTGCTTTGTGTGATGGTGCATTATCATGAAGCAAAATCATTCTGTGTTGCCTTTTATTTGTTGTTGGTAGCGTTCAGTATTTACGGTTTCACCCAAGATATTGTGCGCTTTGGATTCTCAAAATAGATCCATTTTGCATCGCCAGTCACAATTCGATGGAGAAATTTGTTTCTTTTGTATCTGGCGAGCGACATTTCGCAACTGGTTTTTCTATTTCCCTGTTGCCTTTCATTCAGTTTATGCGGAATACATTTTGCCAGCTTTTGAATCATTCCCATGGCTTTTAAACGTATGGAGTCGGCTTCTCGTGACATATTCAGTTGATCCGCGAGTTGTTTTGGCATTTAGCGTCATCCTCATCCAACAATGCTTGCAATTCACTGCCTTCAAACTTTTTTGGTGGTCTTCCTCGTCTTCGTTTCTCGCGTCAATATCACAACTTTCCATTTATTAAGGGAGTACGGGATTGAGAGTCTCCACGAAGTATTCATAAATGGATACGGGCGTACTCTGGGCAATGTTTTGTAGAACGAACGGTCGTGGTAACCAATCCCTTCGTAGTAGTGAAGCAGAATAGCTAATTAAATAATACCCCAGGTGGTACACCAATATCAACATTAGTAAATCCACTTTTTGTGGAGACTAGCCCTATGGATTCTGGGGAGGGCTATCTATTGCATTATCAGGGTAGATCAAATCTATTCCAGAGAAGACCAAATTTACAAAGATCACCGATAAAGGAAAATAGAAGCAAATCGGTAGCTGACCAAGCCGATACTTTTTCTTACGCTATACCTAGACAAACATTACACGAAATAAGTGATGCCACCGGAAATTTTACTCTGCAAATAGCCGAATCTAGTAAAATAACTATTGACCTAGAAAAGGAGAATATGAATCTCTTGGCGGAGCAAATATTTGCCAAGCTAAGAGAAGAAATTGAGTATCTAAAGCAAGAAAATGAAAACCTAAAAATGAATCGGGATTCAAAAGAAGATTGCGATATAGGAAGCATTGAACCAAACAAACTCATCTATTCCACTGATGAAGATGAATTACAAAGAGAGCCGAACTGGATCCTAAAGAAGAAAAAACAGTCCAGGCAGAGTAAGAAAAGAAAAGAAGAATCTTCACCTGAGGCTGAGTCATTAAATGGTAGGGGACATACTAGTCCAGATTCAAAAGATGCTCTACCCAAAGCGATTGGCCAGCGATTGGCCAAAAGGTTGTAAATCTACCAAGAACATTACACCAAATTTGGTGCAACCGATAGAAAAATCACCCCCACCAATAAATATTGTGGGTGTAACCAGTTACCCAGAAATTAAGTCACTGATGAAATCGGTTACTGACAAAGACTACTCGTAAGGGGGGTGTTTTTTTAAGAGGTTGCCGATTTTTTTTTTGAATAAAACACATATAAAATTATGAAATGACCAAAATTTTTTTTTATTTGGTAGATAATTTTTTGGCATTTAACATTTAAACACAATTTCTGGCATATGGCTACCACGACTATTTTTCACAAATGTCATTCTGGAGGTCCAATTTTCCAGCACTTTTTCAAGCATTTGAGGGCGTATGTCAGCAATGACACGTTGAATATTGGTTTCCAAAGCGTCAATCGATTGAGGTTTATCCACATAAACCAATGACTTCACGTATCCCCACAAAAAGTAATCGAGTGGCGTCAAATCGCACGAACGCGGAGGCCAATTCACCGGACCATTTCTCGAAATAATGTTGTCGTTGAAAGTTTCTTTCAATAAGTCGATTGTTTCACGTGCTGTATGGCAAGTGGCACCATCTTGTTGAAACCACATTTCATTCATATCCATATCTTCAAGATTTGACAACAAAAACTCATTTAACATGGTTCTGTATCGATTTCCATTCACGGTAACGCGTCGTCCTTCCTCATTTTTAAAGAAATATGGACCGATGATCCCACCAGCCCATAGACCGCACCAAACAGTACATTTATCAGGATGCATTGGTAATTCTAGAACGGCGTGTGGATTATCTTTGCTCCAAATGCGACAATTTTGTTTGTTGACGTATCCATTTAACCAAAAATGCGCCTCATCACTGAAGAGAATTTTACGGTAAAAAAATGGATCTTCGTTCAATTGATTTAACGACCAATCACTGAATTCACGGCGCAAACGATGGTCGTGTGGCTTTAATTCTTGCACCAATTGAATTTTGTATGGCACCAAACCCAAATCTTTACGTAAAATTTTCCATAAAGTCGATGGACAAAGTCCAATTTGCTGAGCACGACGACGAATCGATAAATTGTCGTTTTCTTCGACACTGGCCTCAACGACAGCAATATTTTCTTCTGTACGAACTCTTCTCATTCTTGTCGGTGGCTTGGCATCCAAAAGAGTGAATGTAGACCGAAATTTGGTAATTACGTTCTTTATGGTGGTCTCTGACGGACGATTATGTGCACCATAAAATTCACGAAGTGCTCTATAAACATTTTTAATTGAACACTGATTTTGAAAATAAATTTCCACGATTTGAAAACGTTGTTCTGGAGTTAACCTATTCATAATGATTTGCCAAACAATACTGAGTAGAAATGCCACTTTGAGCTGTCAAAACAACTGTCATAAAATAAAACGACATCTATCGGAAAAACAAACCTCCTAAAAAAACACCCGTTACAACCTTATCTATGAAATTGAATGCTGAAAAATATCAGTGGTTCACTTACGAGAACAAACAGGCCCGACCTATAAAAGTCATGGCAAGAGGTTTGCATCACACTTGCTCACGCAAAGAAATAATGAAAAACTTACAAAATAAAGATCTTAAAATACTAGATGCTGTGAATATTGTTAAAAAAGAGAGAACAGAATTCAGGAAGGAAACCACATTATCAGTAAAAGGGGACCCCCTATTTTTATGCTAGTATTTGACAACAAAGAGAATGTTCAAAATATTTATGGAATAAAAGGAATTCTTCACATCAAGGTAAAAATTGAACCAATGAGGAGAACTACAACACGCATACCCCAATGCAAGAAATGCCAGGCATTTAATCACATCGAAAGGTATTACGGCCGGGATCCAAGATGTGTAAAATGCTCAGGTAATCATTTTACCAAGGCATGTACAATAGGGAGAGATGTGTCAGCCAAGTGTACAAATTGTAAGGGCCAACATCCGGCTAATTATCGAGGCTGTGAGGTTGCTAAACAACTACAAAAATTAAGAGATAAAACAAGAAATCAACCTACCCCCATTATACAAAATAAGAAGAAGCTTAACATATCCTACCCAATGGAAGTTAGAGAGTTAGTAAGACAAAAACGATGGGCACGTAAAATCTGGCAAATAACTAGATACCGGAGAACAAAACTCTTAACAATTCAGGTAACAGTCTCAAATCTCTTCTTAAAGAAGTTTAACATGCATCAATCAGCGTAACAGATGAAATAAATTCTGATTATTCTCTGTGGAAGGCGACGAAGGGGCTCAAAAGACCCAAAATGTAAGTGCCTCCTAAACTGAGAGCGTGAAAGAGCGCCCTAAACAGAAGGCTGATCTGTTTGCGGAGTATCTCGAGGATACCTTCCAAGCACTACCAAGGCAAACGGCCATTGACAATATAATATCAATCCAAAAGCTAGATGATTTTGATATACGCCCAGTAACTCTCAAAGAATTAAAAAAAGAAATGAAAAGCAACATGAATGCCCCAGGATATAACTTGATTACTGGCCAAATAATCAAGGCTCTACCAGGTAAAGGATTTCGTAAGCTATTACACATAATCAATGCAAGCTGTCGGTTAAAATATGTTCCGTGGCAATTGAAAGTAATCAACTAAACTCTTTGAAAAATTAGTACTAAAAAGACTTAAACCAATAATTGAGGACCGACGACTAATTCCTCCACATCAATTTGGCTTCAGGGAAAAGCACTCCACAATTGAATAGAATCACCAACGTTATTGAAAGAACGTTAGAACGCAAAAAAGTATGCTCCAGCATATTTCTTGACATCGCCCAAGCATTCGATAAAGTTTGGCACAGTGGACTGGAATTCAAGCTGCACAGAGATCTTATTTATCCAATAGACATTTTCGTGTGAAATATGAGGACGAATACTCCGAACTAAAGAAAATCTCTGCCGGTGTCCCACAGGGGAGTGCCTTAGGGCCAATCCTGTATTTATTATATACAAGGGATATTCCAACAACAGATGAAGGAACCATAGCCACCTTTGCAGATGACACAACAATCATGGCCAAACTCCAGAAGATTACCAATGAGGTTTGTAACTGGACTAAGCGCTGGAGAATCAAGCTTAATGAGACGAAATCCACGCATATTAACTTTACATATCAAAAGGCTTCCCATCTACCGATAGAAATTAACTCACGACCGGTGCCATATGCAAACAAAGCTAAATATCTGGGCATGACTCTCGATGCCAAGCTCAAGTGGAGAGAGCACGTCAAAAAGAAAAAATAAGAACTTAATATTAAGTTCAGAAAAATGTATTGGCTCATAGGTAGAGGTTCTGAGCTTATAATACACAACAAGCTGCTGCTATATCGGCAAATACTGAAGCCGATATGGGCCTACGGCAAACGCCAAAATGATACAGACGTTTCAAAATAAGGATCTCCGCAGCATCGTAAATGCTCCGCGGTACACAAGAAATGAAGACCTTCACAGGGACTTACAGATGGAATACATCAAAGATAAAATAAAAAAGGACGGTGCCAAACACGAAATAAGGCTCCAGGAACATGGCAACCCCTATATTCACCATATGATAGATAACCCTGTCGTTGAAAGAAGTCTTCAAAGAACGAGGCCACTTGACCTAATAAACATATCAAATTAAAATTAGTATTTTAAATAGGTTTAATTAATTTTGGGACTAACCATTGGTTGCATTGGTCCCAACTCGTAATTATTTAAGAAATGTAAAATTTGTAAATTTGAAATAAAAATTGCTAGATGAGCACAGTCTCAGTTGTAATTAATAAAGAAAAAAAATTATTAAACCACTCATATAGCATTATGATTTACCAAGAGCATGCTCTCCGTAAGCTTTGACTAGCATTCAATGTGATTCTGCAGCAGTTTTCTTCGAATGATAACAAAAATCAATAATCTCCGCAAATCGTAATATGTAGGCAAAAAAACTCAACATTTTTAAGCACGGTTTGTCGGGGCATTTTCTCCGGAATATTTGTACTTGTCATCCGTCATAACATATGATACTCTAGTACAAAAAATATAAATGGCGGAATATTTAGAAAGATACCGTGGATAGCTGAAAGCACACCCTTTATATTAATGGCTGCATTCAAGGACGAATCCGTTTTTTCAGTACAGTGTGGTTTTGTGAACCTGTCGAATTTAAAAGTCATGTACTATAAACGCCCTTCTAAATTTGTTTTGTTCTTTCCAAAATTTCTGAGAATTTTTTCAACCGTATTAAGAAGGGTACTGGCAGACCATTTTAAATCAGAACGTGGGCACCACTGTTAGGTATTATAAGACTCGGTTCTAGACAAAGCACATATAATAAAATAAAAAAGATAATAAAAAAATATTTTCCTATTACTTTCCAGTTTTTTTTCCCGGTGAATTATTTTAATATTTATAACTTTTTGTTGTTGTTGTAACAATGTATGTGTATATTTTGTACATCGGCTTGTAGAAGAAAAATAATTACAAACAACAACAAAAGTTTTTTTTATTTTATTTTTGTTAAATAAACTCTAAATATCTGATTCAACACAAAATTTTCTCTCGGCTCGTCTTTTTGTTTGTGTTCTGCAGGTTTTTCACTTTTTCATTAGTTTGCTAGCTGGAGAACCCCAAAATCGTAACGCAAACTATATACAGGCAGAAAAAAAAATCAATTTACATGATCTTTTAAATATTAAATTGTTTTGCACAGAGAGACGTACACATTTATTTATTTTGAATATTGATTTTTCCGAAACGAGGAAAATTGTTTTTCATTTTTTATGCTTATGGTTCGCTTCCTATACACGATATGTGTTATCTTTGTATGCTAACCTATAAAATTGCTGGATGTATATAGACCGAAAACTTTGCGGGGCAGAAACCGCAATGACATTCGGGGAAAATTTTTTTAAGACTCATTGGGGTACTTTACTTTTACCGGTTCATTACCCTGTGTTCGTATTAAAAAAATTAAATTTTAAACTTTTTAATTTTTCCTCCAATACACAAAAAAAAATACTCCAAGAAGTTTTGTTGTAAAAATTCTTCGGTTTTCAATGGTTTTCCAAATAATATAATCTTTTCGGAAAATGATATTCCAAAAAGCAAAAAAAAACACTAAATTCAAGCTTTTCCTAATAATTTGAACTTCTTGTTCTATTATTGTTGTTGTTTTTATGAGCCTATAATTACTTGCGAATTGTGTTAATTGAAATATTCATAATTTCAGTTTTGGGTGTTGAATTTTAATAGTGGCGTGCTCGATTGTGTCTACTGTGTGCTACCCGAAGTATTTCTCAGTCCATTGTTCTTGGATTTTTATTACTTCTTCCGTTTTTGATTTTTTTGTTACTTGGTGTGTACACAACACGTGTCATACATATTAGCGTAAGGCGATTTACTGTGCTAGAATAAATCGGTATTAACCAATTTGCATATGTAGATAGCTGTATCCCGCAGAAAACTGCAGCACTTCTAGAAAAATTCCAAACTAAATCAGAGTGGACCACCCTATCAAATCAGTAGCAAAGTGCTACCGGGGACCAAATACCAGTGGTATAAATTGGCTAAAACAAACAATGAGTACAACAAATACGGAATGTAATACCGCAGGTGGTACAGCAGCAGATATGCTGCCAAATCCACACTCTTCTGAGGCAGGCCCAACAGATTCTGGGATGGGCCAATCATTGTTTAACCCATTTGGACGAAGTTACAAATAATCAAGATCACCAAGATCTTCAACTGGAAATATATTTCAGTATGAGAAGAAAAATGCCGAATTCCGTGAACAACTAAGAAAAATAAAGGAATTTACAACAAAATTGAAAGAAGAATTTTAAAGAAAGAGAATGAAGAACTCAAAAAAGCAGTAGAAACACGTGCATAACTTGGGACGATACCTAGCCGAAGGATGAAGAAGAATTAGAAAGAGAAACAAATTGGATGTTGAACCGGAATAAAAGACCAAGTAAGAAAAGGAAAGCGCAACACTCACCAGAAATGGCAGTGACTTTACCGTCAACTTCAAAAGATGTTTCCAGAATTCAGTTAATCATCAAGAAACAACTAGCTCTAGAACAACAACCAGCTAAACCAAAAGAAAAATCACCTCCACCAATAAATGTCGGCGGGATATCAAATTTCTCCACTATACAATCGATTATGAAATCGATTACGATAGCCGAGTGCAAACTTGTATCTCTAAACAACCGCGTCTGGAAATTTAATGTTGTAGACTCTGAAACTTATAGAACTTTGGCTACAATGAGGATTAGAATGATCGCCCAATTAAAGTTATGGCTAGAGGTCTTCACCCAACCTGTGCAAAAGAGGAAATTATTGAGGATCTCAAGCAAAAGGGTTATCAAGTAGAAAATGGCGTAAACATCATTAAGATAGAAAAAATCTAAACTGAACAAGGAGTTCAAGTTAACAAAAGAGGGCTTCCACTATTTATGCTCACTTTTAATAACAAACAAAAAGTGGAAGATGTGTGTAATATCAAGGCAATACTTAACATGGGAGTTAAAATAGAGCCATTGAAAAAGAATAACGGATTAATACCGCAGTGCAAAAAATGTCAAGGTTTTAATCATAAGCAGAAATATTGCCAAAGAGAGATTAGACGCGTGATATGCTCCACTTTATTATAATTATAAGAGCCCGTGAAGTTTCAAACAAAAAATAACACGTATACGTACGATTCCAATTGGAAAACATGGCGGAACCATAATTCTTATTGGATTAAATAGATTTCAATAGCCGCCATATTGAATTGTTTTAGTGTCGGTGAATTGCACTGTTAATATTTTATAAATGAAAATTAGTAAAATTTTTATTAAAAATTATTTTATATTAAATAAATTCATAACTTAAATAATAAAATTTTCCGGTATACGGTTTAGCAATTTTCCACCGTAAAATTTTGAGTATTTTATCAATCTGGGTTAATTTTTCAACGATTTTTCCAATCCTCGAAACAGTTATTAAAGTCAATTTCCGGAATAGCCTCCAATGCGCGTAGCGAATCACGTTTAATGTCTTCATTTGACTCAAAACGGTTTCCCCGGAGCGGTCGTTTGAGTTTGCTGAACAGCCAGAAGTCACACGGAGCTAAATCAGGTGAATACGGTGGTTGCGGAACGATATGGGTGGAATTGTTGGCGAAAAAATCACGTAAAACCAATGCAGTATGAGAAGGTGCATTATCGTGGTGCAAAAATCAAGAGTTGTCGACCCATAATTCCGGTCTCTTTTTACGAATAGCTTCGCGCAAACGACGCAAAACACTCAAATAGTATTCCTTGGTGACAGTTTGGCCGGTCGGAAGGAATTCGGAGCGCGCCACACTTCGATAATCGAAGAAAACTGCCAACATCACCTTGATTTTTGACTTGCTTTGACGTGGTTTTTTCGGCTTCGGCTCACCTTTGACACGATATTCGGCCGTTTGATCGTTTGTTACCGGGTCGTAAGCATAGATCCAAGACTCATCGCCAGTTATAATACGTTTCATGACATCCTGGTAGTCGGAAAGCATTGTTTCACAGACGTCAACGCGACGCAGTTTTTCCAAAAAATTGAGTGATTTTAGAACCAATGATCTTTCAAAATGGTTTTCACTGAACCTTCTGATATTTCAACCAGTAATGATCGTTAATTGTCGATTCTCGAGCACCAATTCCTTGATTTTATTAACGTGTTGATCATCAATTGATGTTGATGGCCGTCCTAAATGTGGTTCGTCGTCAACACATTCTCGATCCTCTTTGAACAATTTGTACCAATCAAAAACACTTGCTCGCGACATACAATTATCACCGAAGGCCTTTTGCAACATTCTGAACGGCACCACAAAATTGATTCCGTACACAAAACTTAATGGCACTTCTTTGTTGACTAATTTCTCACTCATTGTAAAAATCGCAGAATGCTGTTTTTGTACTTCAGAAAACCAAGCGTATACTAAACACTAATGATTATTTTGATGTGACATTTGGCACAGATGTCACTGACAGTCATACCAACATAGAAAAAAAATATTTCGACGAATGGTTTTCCGCGCGAAATTTAAATTAAAAAGTCTTACCACTTTTTGCCCGCAGTAAAAACATTAAATAACAAAATGTTTCCAAATTGTTGGAAAGTAGCGACCATCTTTCCAATACTTAAAAAAGATAAAAATTCTACGGATCCAGAAAATTATCTGAATTAATTGAATTTTAGAGCATGTACAGAGAAGGGGATTGCTGCTCGACAATCAATTTGGTTTGCGGCGAGAACATAGCACGGTGCACGCAATCACAAAATGAGTTTCGGATGTTTACCACGAATTAAGTTTTAAACATTCCACAGGCGCAGTAATGATCGACGTCAAAAAGGCATTCGACTCAATTTGGCTAGATGGTTTGCTGACAAAATTAAAACAATTAGACTTTAATGAGGACCTCATCGAAATTATATATGAACAACTGGCGGCTCACAATCGACCAGATAATTCAAAATTTTAAATGGGGTACAAACAGGGGTCCTTAACAGCATCAATACTGTTCAATTTATATACGGCGGAAATGTAATCGGCGGAAATCTAATTCACATCTAATTCACGCAACGCAAACCGTGACCTAAAACGAAACTGGAAAAAATTAAGAGAGGCAATCTATCAGCAACCCCATCATATTAAAAAAATCGGTAAAATATTTAGGAATCAATATCGATAATATGTGCGACATGAGCTAGGTAATACATCAATAATGGATGCCTGCCACAGTTCCAGAATCCCAACACACAAACCAAACTGAACCAGAATTAAACAAAACTGTCCAAGCAATCAGGAATCATCAAGATGACAGAAATCAACAATAAGCAGCCAGCATAACCGTAGGATCCCGACAACCAAACCATCCAATCGACTGTTCAACGCATTCAACGCGATTACAAAATAAATGATTAAGTAAACATCAAAATAAGACATTCGAAAACAATCTACTCGTATGGTAGTCAACCATTGTATATATCAACAATTGTACAACAGTGTTAAATAAATAATAAATCATAAAATGAACAACCAGCACAATCACCCATCCAATCCAGAACAAGCCAACCAAAACCCCCACCAATCCACAGTGTCCCTCTCGAACAACCCACAAAACAATTTAATCAAAGAAACGTCACGATCCCCGGAAAGCTATCTAAACACAGCATCTTTCAACTGCTGCCTCCAAGCCATCCACAACTTCAAAACTCCGACTTTAAACCAAAGTTCTATTTTTAATTAGAAAGCATAACGGCCACAAAGATCCCCTGCAACCAACAATCACCACCAGAACCAAATAAAATTAGCCCAATTACCAAGAAACACATGAGACACCGACAACTCCAAATCACTAATCAATCCAAAATAAAAATATAACACTTTACTACACAATAATTGGATGAAGGAACATCACCAAAATAGCTTTCCCCGAAATCAAACCGTGGAAGAAACCACCTCTACAAACAATCGTAGTAAAATGTACCAAGAGAATTGCAATGCCATCCAGGAGTACTCGATACTCGCCCCTCTACAGCAAAAAACCAATCAAACTGCAACGGCTCGAATCCTCCCACCATGAAACCACTACCATCCACCAAAGCGACCCCCGGCCAACACCACCATTCAACAAAACCCACGCTTCACAAAGCCGTGGCAAATCCATGACAGATCACAGACAAACCATGGCAACCCTACAGCTCAAAAACTTCAGCGTACGACCGATCATCCCGAAACTCCAAAAATGATTCAGCCCAAATCGATGGCAAAGTCCAACAAAAACATTCAGCAAAAAACCAATTTGGACATACAAATCCAACTTTCAGGCAATGATTCAATACAAAACTGATCATTGTAAATATGTTAAGGATGGCATGAAATTGATCCAACATACTTTTGTAAAAGTTGTAATTGATAAATAGAAATAATGTAAACACTGACATAAATGACAACTAGATGTGTCGCTAGCACCATCTATGTGTGAAACTCGGAAATGTAGTTGCGCACCATCTAACCAAAAAAATCAAAGAGTATAATTAATAAATTTGTTGAAAAAAGGTAAAGTAACTTAAGTCGACTGAAGATATTTTTCGATCGTCTAACTACAGTTATTAATCATGTTAGTTCAAACTGTAAGAGAAAGTACCAAAAGATAATCAACAAATGATATTTAACGAATATTGGAAGCTGGGTAATTATAATCTATGCCAAGCATTTCTCTCCGGGATGATTCATTTTTTACATAAAAAAACGGAAACAAACATCAAATCATTGCGTTATCTGCCAATCGCCTTTAATCATATAACTATTTTGTAGAAGTACAAACCGTTCGTGTCCCAGGTATGCCAAAAATATTTTCTTAACATATTTTGCGAAACACCACAATTCATTAAAACTGTAATTAAGAAAAAAATAAATTTCCGCGCCGTCGTAGTTCCAAATAAACTTTCCGATGAAACAATGAAACAAGTGTTGGAACATGTTAATAGCTTTCCTTATTACGAAAGCCATTACACTCGTCGGCATACTGAAAAAAAATATCTTCAGACTTAAATATGTCAATAATCTATAATTTGTACTGCAATATATATGATACTCGTGTTTCATTAACAAAGTACATACAGGGTGGGCCATCTAACTTTTTTTTGAACTAGCGGTTATTTTGAGTATGGTAAGGGTTATGTCACTTCTGATTTTAAAGTTAGTTTTATCCTTCCGCTGAACAAAATTGGTTGTGTATTTGCTTGAACAATGCTTGGAAATATTGAAACATTACTTCGAAAGTCATGGTAATGTTGCAGAATGTGTGCGAAAACTGCGTGCGGTTTTCGGAAGAAACGAGACAGGCTTGCTAATTAATAAACCAACACGAACCAAGCAGCCAACCAAGCGTACACCCGAAAGTGTTGATGCTGTAGCCGAGAATGTGCGTGAGTCGCCGGGAAAGTCAACTCGTCATCGTGCTCAAGAATTGAATATTTCACGCACAACATTGCGACGAATTCTGCATAAAAACCTTGGTATGACACCGTATAAAGTTTAATTGGTTCAGTAATTGAAGCAAAGAGACCACCCATTGCGTTTTCGGTACGCTGAGTGGGTTTGCGATCGACTTGAAGAATATGCCGATTTTGGCAAAAAAAAATCATCTTTTCGGATGAGGCGCATTTCCATCTTGGCGGCTATGTAAACAAGCAAAATTGTCGCATTTGGGGCACGAAAAACCCACACGTGATCGTAGAGAAGCCGATGCATTCTCAACGAGTGACCGTTTGGTGCGAATTTTGGTCCGGTGGCATCATTGGGCCATTTTTCTTTGAAAATGAGCAAGAAGCCGCCGTTACTGTCAATGGTGAGCGCTACCGCGCCATGATAAACGATTTTTGTTCCCGGCACTTGAAGAGGAGGACATAGTCAACATTTGGTTTCAACAAGACGGCGCTCCGTGCCACACAGCACACGTTTAATAATTTAAAATAACCTCTAATCGTATTTTTCTTAATTTTCATAATTGTTTCAGAAAATTCTCGGTACCCAACACTTTTGCAAAACAGCCCATCGCCTCAATTTTCAGAAAATACAAAAAAACTTACTTATCGTCTACATATCGTCTACTGTGGGCAAAAAGTAGTAAGACGTTTTAATTTAAATTTCGCGCGGAAAACCATTCGTCGAAAAAAAAATTTTCTATGTTGGTATGACTGTCAGTGACATCTGTGCCAAATGTCACAACAAAATAATCATTAGTGTTTAGTATACGCTTAGGTTTTCTGAAGTACGAAAAGTGCATTCGGCGATTTTTACAACGAGTGAAATTATTCAACAAAGAAGTTCCATTAAATTTTGTGGTGCCGGAATCAATTTTGTGATGCCGAAACGTTCAGAATGTTGCAAAAGGCCTTCGGTGATAATTGTATGTCGCGAGCAAGTGTTTTTGATTGGTACAAATTGTTCAAAGAGGGTCGAGGACGTGTTGACGACGAACCACGTCTAGGACGGCCATCAACATCAACTGATGATCAACACGTTAATAAAATCAAGAAATTGGTGCTCGAGAATCGACGATTAACAGTCAGAGAAATTACTGGCATCGTTGAAATATCGGAAGGATTAGTGAAAACCATTTTGAAAGATTATTTGGGCCTAAGAAATGTGAAAGCACGATTGGTTCCAAAATCACTCAATTTTTTGGAAAAACAGCGTCGCGTTGCCGTCTGTGAAACAATGCTTTCCGACTACCAGGATGTCATGAAACGTATTATAACTGGCGATGAGTCTAGGATCTACGAGTATGGTCACGACCCGGAAACAGACGATCAATCGACCGAATATCGTGACAAAGGTGAACCAAAGCCGAAAAAAACACGTCAAAGCAAGTCAAAAATCAAGGTGATGTTGACAGTTTTCTTCGATTATCGAGGTGTGGTGCACTCCGAATTCCTTCCGACCGGCCAAACTGTCAACAAGGAATACTATTTGAGTGTTATGCGTTGTTTGCGCGAAGCAATTCAAAAAGAGGCCGGAATTATGGGTCGACAACTCTTGCATTTTGCACCACGATAATGCAGTTTCTCATACTGCATTGGTTTTACGTGATTTTTTCGCCAAATAATCCACCCATATCGTTCCGCACCCACCGTGTTCGCCTGATTTAGCTCAGTGTGACTTCTGGCTGTTCAGCAAACTCAAACGACCGCTCCGGGGAAACCGTTTTGAGTCAATTGAAGACATTAAACGTGAATCTTGCTACGTGCTACGGGCATTGGAGGCTATTCCGGAAATTGACTTTAACAACTGTTTCGAGGATTGGAAAAAACGTTGGCGCAAGTGTATTGAGGCCGGGGGGATTACTTTGAGGGGGACGAAATAGATTTGGAGAAATAAATAAAGAATTTTAAAATTATGAACAAAGTCTTACTATTTTTTGCTCACAATATTATTTTTCAACAAATTATTTTAAAACTTTTTCCCACTATTCTGAAAAATGAGTAAAATTGAAATAAGCTGTTTTACCTTTTTGCCACAGAAATATTGTTTTTGTTTTGTTAATATCTAATGATTATGATTAATTTTCGACGCCATGTAAACAATATGGCAAAACGCTGATTTTCGACACCAACATGTAGACAATCCAAATAAATCATCATTTCTACATTCGCTACACTCCATTCAGGAACAACATGTTTATGTTGTGTAGGTTGCATCCACTTGGTTTTATTGGCGAAGTTAGTGTAACTTGCCCTGTATAATTTAAAGATTATTATTTTCATCCCATCAATTTATCCAAATACTTATCCTTTTAAATCCCGACCCCCATCCAACTGCACAGCTGAAATCACCTAAATATCACATTTTAATAAAACAAAAAAAACAATCATAAATGACCGATGACACGGTGATACGGGCCCTTATCAGTTCTCCGTCCAGTTGCTAATGTAATTTACACCGGCCGAGAGAATGATAAGGGTTCGAATACACCTCCCTAAATATTTTTATTTTTATCAAAAAAATTAAATAAAAATAAAAATTAAATTAAATAAATAAAAACATATCCATAACATAATTTTTATGTTTAGTACGTTCGTATACACACATTTATATAGAGTACCCATTTATGTAACCACATAATCTCGTGCAATAAGTAAAAACAGCACTCGTATTAATGAACTATTGAAGATGAAATAAAATTGGAAAAAAGGTACACGATATCATGTACATAGTTGTATATGTGAGGAGTGTGTTCGTCCTCTCATCATCATCATCATCATCATCCAAACAACCCTCATATCTTTTTATTTTTATTTATATTTATTACTATTATTTTGGGATGAATCTATCCTCTCCATCCACATTATACTCGTACTCGGTATGTATAGAACACATAAAATATGCTCGTACACATCCCAAACAACAAACTTAACAAAAATATGTTCATATTTTCAATTTATTTTATGTATTAATAATAAAAAATGGTTTACCAACACACAACAACAACAAACCCAAAACTAAAGAATTTTTTATGTCGAATTTTTAGTTTAGGATTTTTCATATTTTTTTTTTTTTTTTTGGAAATTTCAGGCAAATTGTGATTTAATTAAATCCAATTGTTCTAAACAAACAAAACTAACACTTCTATTTGTTGGTAAAGTAAATTACCCTTGACATCGGAAAATGTGGACACTAAGTACACGACACCTAAACACCGGAAAGTGTTTACAACGACACAACTACTCGTTACCTCCACACACAACAATATGCCGAATGAATAAAGGTATTTTGTATAAATTGTGATCCTCCTTTATAATAATAAATCCGAATTCTAATTCACAGTCACGTGTGCAGGCAATATTATTACATTAACGAACGAAATGTGAAATTTATAAAGAGGTGGGATTTATAATGCTCGTGTGGTATACTCGATCGGAACTAAAAAATTTAACAGATGTAAAAACCCATTCGCATATTGAAACTATATTTGTACGTACACACATCGAACACGCACACGGTACTAAATTTTAATTAGGAAATGAATGATAAAAACGACATTTATACATTATTGTCGTATTACATGAATCACATGATTAATTCGTCTTCCGGTTGCATATCCATCCATACAATATATATTTATAGTTTTGTATAGTTTTACGTTATTTGTTTCGTGTTTTATGCAAATATTGATGGTGTTTATCAAATAAATGGCATAACTTGTGAACTAAAATTATGAGAATCGCTTAATTGGTGAAAGGCTGGGATATTCAATTTTGAGCTACTTTTTTATAAATTGAGCAACTAAATTCTTATCGATATACAGGATACGTATGGTGTACTTTCGAACAGGTCTGCCCAATTTGACATTTCATATTTTAGTTACTTAAAATTCCGTACCAAAAAGCTAAAGTAAAAGATAATATCTTTTCTAGCCGATGTAGCCTAATTTCGTTCGAAATTCCATCACAAACGAAAAAATCCCTTAAGTTGATCGAAATTGATATACCTAATCACTCTGTGTAATACATATAACGGGTGTTTTTTTAGGAGGTTTGTTTTTCCGATAGATGTCGTTTTATTTTATGACAGTTGTTTTGACAGCTCAAAGTGGCATTTCTACTCAGTATTGTTTGGCAAATCATTATGAATAGGTTAACTCCAGAACAACGTTTTCAAATCGTGGAAATTTATTTTCAAAATCAGTGTTCAATTAAAAATGTTTATAGAGCACTTCGTGAATTTTATGGTGCACATAATCGTCCGTCAGAGACCACCATAAAGAACGTAATTACCAAATTTCGGTCTACATTCACTCTTTTGGATGCCAAGCCACCGACAAGAATGAGAAGAGTTCGTACAGAAGAAAATATTGCTGTCGTTGAGGCCAGTGTCGAAGAAAACGACAATTTATCGATTCGTCGTCGTGCTCAGCAAATTGGACTTTGTCCATCGACTTTATGGAAAATTTTACGTAAAGATTTGGGTTTGGTGCCATACAAAATTCAATTGGTGCAAGAATTAAAGCCACACGACCATCGTTTGCGCCGTGAATTCAGTGATTGGTCGTTAAATCAATTGAACGAAGATCCATTTTTTTACCGTAAAATTCTCTTCAGTGATGAGGCGCATTTTTGGTTAAATGGATACCTCAACAAACAAAATTGTCGCATTTGGAGCAAAGATAATCCACACGCCGTTCTAGAATTACCAATGCATCCTGATAAATGTACTGTTTGGTGCGGTCTATGGGCTGGTGGGATCATCGGTCCATATTTCTTTAAAAATGAGGAAGGACGACGCGTTACCGTGAATGGAAATCGATACAGAACCATGTTAAATGAGTTTTTGTTGTCAAATCTTGAAGATATGGATATGAATGAAATGTGGTTTCAACAAGATGGTGCCACTTGCCATACAGCACGTGAAACAATCGACTTATTGAAAGAAACTTTCAACGACAACATTATTTCGAGAAATGGTCCGGTGAATTGGCCTCCGCGTTCGTGCGATTTGACGCCACTCGATTACTTTTTGTGGGGATACGTGAAGTCATTGGTTTATGTGGATAAACCTCAATCAATTGACGCTTTGGAAACCAATATTCAACGTGTCATTGCTGACATACGCCCTCAAATGCTTGAAAAAGTGCTGGAAAATTGGACCTCCAGAATGACATTTGTGAAAAATAGTCGTGGTAGCCATATGCCAGAAATTGTGTTTAAATGTTAAATGCCAAAAAATTATCTACCAAATAAAAAAAAATTTTGGTCATTTCATAATTTTATATGTGTTTTATTCAAAAAAAAAATCGGCAACCTCTTAAAAAAACACCCTTTATAAGCTAGTTTTATGTTTCTTACTTTAAAGTATTAATTCAGATAGTAATAAAGCAAAAAACGCCTAAGCCAACTTAAGTGATTTTCCGATTTTCCGTTAATGCAATAATAATAATAGTTATTAAACCATAACTTAAGTCTAAGCTTTTATGTTACAGACATATTTACAAGATACACAAAACATATAAAAAAATTACTACACAAAACCATGACAAAAATATTTACAAATATACAGTGCTGGAAAAAAATATTGGGCAAACATATTTTATTGCAAATTGGAGTCTTGTTTTGCTAAAATTACAAAACTTTTGAAAGCAAATGGCTTATTGTTTCATTTTAAATACATGTATGACATACTTTTTTGAAAAAAAAATGTACCTGCAATGTAGGGGCAAAACCCCGAAAAATGCCAAAATATTCAAAATACGTCGATTGGAGTTAAAGTAATGGAATAAATTAAGCACCTATTTTTAATTATTGTTTTATTTTTTATTGATTTATAGAAGTTCTATCTTTAATATTAATATTTTGTTGGACCGCCTTTTGTTTTTATTACACCGGTACAACCCCGCAACTGATGTGCAAAAAATTGGTCAAGCAATTATTTTATTTTACGCCTACCGTTCTTGGCCGTTATTAGGGTGCAGATGTTTCATTGCCTGTAATTTTTGCCTGTAATAAATAAAGCTAGAAGTAGCAAGAAAGCGCCCAGAATCGACTCAAGCTTTAAAAAGTTTGTTCATGGCGATTTGGGAATCCATACCTCCTACGACTTTGAAAAATTTATCAAATTCAATGAATCGGAGGTGTATCGCTCGTATCGTAATAAAAGTAAATGGCGGTCCAACAAAATATTAATATTAAAGCTAGAACTTTTATAAATCAACAAAAAGCAAAAAAAAATTAAAAAATAGGTGTTTAATTTATTCCATTACTTTAACTCCAATCAACGTATTTTGAATATTTTGCTATTTTTCGGGGTTTTCCCCTAAATTGCAGGTACATTTTTTTTCTAAAAATTACGTCATACATGTATTTAAAATGAAACAATAAGCCAATTTCTTTCAAAAGTTTTGTAATTTTAGCAAAAAAAGACTCCAATTTGCAATAAAATATGTTTGCCCAATTTTTTTTTGGTAGCAGATCGAGTAAAAAAAATTGTCGAGTAACTAAAATAGTCAATAATTTAATTTTTGCGAAACAAAATGGCTCGGCCACGTTGCCAGGTTTCCACAACAACGGATGATTAATAACGTGTTCCATCAACAACCAGTCGGTGTGTGTCGTAGAGGAAGACTCCGACCGCGCTGGCGTGACGGCGTCGAACAAGATCTACACATATTAGGATGTCGAAACTGGAGGACGATAGCGATGGATCGAACGGGTAGAGGACCATAGTGCAGGTGGCAAAATCTCTTCATGGGATGTGAAAGCTAGAGGAAGAAAGAGAGAGGAGAGAGAAACAAAAAAACAAGTGCTTATAAAACTATGTTTATTAAGTGTAAGTGTGTTTCTACAAGTGCCCACGGCAAACATTGGTTAAAATAGTTCTTTGGTGGTTTATGGTTTTTGGTAGTCAAGGCCATTTTGGAAGGATACTTTTTATAATAAAGGGTGTTCCCCTATGTAATTTCTATTTTAGCATACTTTTCTGGCATACTGAGGTATTAATTAAACTGGGAATAATTCTCTCTGTCAATTTAGATATGGAAAACTTATTTCCAATTTACATTAAACTTTTATCCTCAGTAGGCCGGAAAAAAAATATTTGAACTATTCCCTATGCATAGGGAATTACCAGAATAGTGCCTATCCAATATCGATACGGAAAAAAATATTCCTAAATTAGAAAAATTTAGATCAAACATGATTTCTCAGTAGGCCACCAAATGGTAATTTTGACAAAAAAGCTATGCAAATATTTTTCCGAATTCCTGTTTCCTAGGGAAAGTCAGAATCGACCTGCAGTAGTGAATAGTTCCTTTTTTAAAGGAAGAAGGATTGTCAAATCGAGAAATAGCCAAAAAAGAATTGAACTGTTATTAGATCTTTCAACAAATTATGGAAAAACAAACACATCGAAAAGGCTTCAAGACCCGCGGGTAAACGGCCGACTATTTGATCTGCTTCAAACTCATTATCAGTGTTAAAAATTAAGACAAAAACTGGAGTCAAAGCCAGCTTATCAACGGTTCGGCGTATGATTAACAATACTAAATATCTTAAATTAAAAGATTTCAAAAGAGGCCTCCTTTGAATGCATAACGCAAAACCGATTGGAATTTGCCAAAAATCACTTATCACGGAAGCAATAATGATACCGAGTTGTATTTTTGGACGAAAAGAAATTTAATTTCGATGGTCCTGATGAACATTAGACTTATTTTCTTGATCTAAGGAAAGAGAAAATATTTCAGAAGCGATAGTAGACAAAATGGCGTAATGGTTTAGGGAGCCATTTCGTACTACGAATCAATTTACTTGGTTTTTCCTAGCACGAAATTGACTACACTTTCATACAAAGGCTATTTTGGAAAAGGCCTTTTCAAAATTGAAATAGCTTTTCGGACCCTTGCCTTGGATTTACCAATAAGATAATGTCCCAATTCTTACAGCATGAATTATTG
This sequence comes from Nephrotoma guestfalica, assembly GCA_963691935.1. Lineage (NCBI taxonomy): Eukaryota > Metazoa > Arthropoda > Insecta > Diptera > Tipulidae > Nephrotoma > Nephrotoma guestfalica. The sequence continues at coordinate 232,120,574 of OY829915.1, read as the reverse complement.
CAGGCTGAATAATAGTCGGAAATGTGTCATTGCTCCCATGGCCCCCATATTCAACCGATTTGAATATAATAGAAAATGTGTGGGGGTGCCTTTCAAGGGAAGTGTATGGAGGAAGCAAGCAATATGAAGATAAACTTTCATTGATAACAGCTATTAAAAATGCCTGGGATACAATTATTCTACATTTTTTGGACACACTCTACGATTCGATGATTTCACCAATTTTCGAAACTATTTGTGGGGAGAATAAAACAAATAAGCGTATATAATAGTGCTAGTTGTTGTTTCCAAATTTTTAGTTATCACGGAGATTTCAGAAAACGGTTTCACTGTTTGTATGTGTTTTACCGTTATTTCAATGAGCACCAATGTACCCTCAAATTCAAGTATAAAGTAATATTCTCGTTTCACAAATATGGAAGTCATTGATTGACCAAATATCAATAAAATAGCGGGTCGACCTTTTTTCCAATAAAAGCTGTTCAATGGCCTCAATGTCGGCTCGAACGTTGTTCTTAAGATCTTGAATTGGGGATCATTATTATACACTTTACTTTAAAAAAAAACCCAAAGAAAAATTTGGTGGCCAAATGACATTAGAGTTTCTAAGTAAGTCGAGTATTTCACGATATGTGTGACATGTGGCACCATCTTGTTGAAACCAAACATCAGCTAAATCAATTTCATCCAATTTTAGCCACAACAATCCAGTTAACATGCCACGATGGCGCTCACTAATCACGGTTACTACATCTTCACTTACCGCTGTTACTGTTTCACGATTACGAACTGACTAATGGTGTTCATATGCTCTACGACCTGCAACTGATCCAGTTTATTCAAAATGTTCAACAATTTTGCGAATTTCAGGCTTAGGACGTTCATGTTCAGCAAAATCATCACGTAATTTACCAAATTTACAAAACGAAAAACGCGTTGTTGTGTTATAAACGAACACATGACTAAAAATGGTAGTTTTGACTTCTTATTTGTCAAATTTCGGGTTGCCACCGCACAATAAATATTTATGTTGAGCTTAAAAAAACAACCAACCGATGGAACGCCCTTTATTTGGAGATACCATCGGTTTGTTGATCTAAATAGAATTTGGTTAGAATGTTAGGTAAGAACGTTTTGCAAAGCAAAGATTCAGAACTGCATGGGAATTATCCCGTTCGCTATTAAAATATAATACTTTGGAAATAATCGATCATTTTTAATTATGAAGGTCACAGTGAAAAGTACAAAAATTAAACGTAAAAAATTTAGCAGTTTTAAAATTAATCGTCAGCTTTGAGTTTCATTTAAAACATGACTTCTTAATTCTATTTACATTCTCATTCACCATTAAACCCAATGATTGCTTAACGGGCTTCGTGGTGTTTAAGTTCTCTAATGCTCTAGGCTCTAGAAAATTCAGATAGTTTTGAGTTTTTAATTTGTACACCGCTTGCCTAATGCCAAATATTCCGCTCAATGATTTCTTGATATTCAAAACTCGCTTGAGGTCTCATAAATTTTCTCAGTGTAGGAACTAGAATAATATGATCAAAATTTATAAACTAGCTAACGCCGCCGACGTGAAGATAATCTTCCTCCTAAAAATAGATCACATTACTTGGATCTACACAAGTATGAATCAACATGCTACTTAGCCGGCAGAGTTGAGCATTCGGGTTTCAACCAAGGTTACCTGGGAATGATCTACTGATATTCGTTGGTGGAGATTATACCAACAAGTCTACTCATCATAGGAAGTCTAAGTAGTTAGTAGAGCTAAGGCCTTCCGAACAGTTCAAAACAACATATCTAGTTCGTACTGTCACGCGAAGTACTCCTGACGCTGCTAAAAAAGAGTGTATTTATTCTGGAACTGTTTTGTATAAACGCCAGTGAAGAAACTTCATATTTGTAAAAACGCTGTATTCTCACTTGATGACGCAGAACTACAGCTCTTTGAATTCGGCCAAGGTTTCATACCGCAAATATTCATCACTCGTTTATTACTGAGATTGTTAATATTCGTAACAGCAGAATTCAGAAGTTCTTATTTTAATAATAGGGGATTATCTTTGGCCAGTTTTTCAATGTCATCAGAGCTTTTAAATTCTCAATGATGGCTTTGAGTTAATTCAGTAAGATAATAAGGAATTGATAACTTTTTAGGCTCGACGTCTATCATTGTCTTAATTTTAAGTAGAGATGATGTTCTTAAGCCATTGCCACTTGGATTTCCAATTTTCGTTAGAGCTTCTAAAGGTTATACTCAGAAGTTTCGTTTTAAGCTAAACTAACACTAAACCAGCCACCTGGCTAACTTGTTCAAAGCTATGCTAATAACCTGGGACATAGTCATAAGTTAGTGGTAGCTACAATGTGTTATCCATTTAAATCAACGCACACGGCATTTTGTGGAATTAAAATGTTTCGATTAACCCTCAAATCTCTACATATATTTACAAATGGCCCATACTTCCTTACGTGTTTTTGTTGTTGTCCGTTGCTAAATTTTATTGTTGTCTTAGCTGCATCCTTCTAGAACGACTAAAATTCATTGGAAAGTGGAACAATCTGTGTAATGCAGGGCGTAGTTGGTTAACAGAATTCAATTTCAAGTAGCAGAGATTTGTATTTTTAACTTATGCATCGTATTAACAAGTTGACCAAGGATTGTAAACAATCACTAGCAAATTATTGGCAAAACCAAGTGGTGGCCTCATTGGTCGATTAACTATTTTATTTTTTACATACCAATGCTTTAGTTTACTTTTGTACAAATTTCTAAATTTTTGGATTCTTGCAGAACTCGGATGATTTCTGAAAATAAAAAAACAAACATTGGGTTAATATATTTTGTACATAGTAGGTGAATGACTTATGGAAAACTATTAGTAGATAACCCCATCCCGTTGCTATACGCGTTTAAGTACACATAAATGTCGTAAATTATTCTGCTTATACTGCTATTATTGTACATATTATAACAAAAAAACTAAATCAAACAACATAATTTACATTTTAAATTTTATTCAAGTGACCTTAATGCCCCTATATGTTATTATAATTCTTATTTTTAAACCAAAATAAATAATTAGAAGAGACACACTAAAATATTTACATAAGCCCAATGTTCAAACAATACGACATATCTATATATCCTTTGATATCATCACAGGGGTGACCCCTTTAAAGCATATTTGTTTTGTGTTTATCATCCATCCCTGATAAATAAATGACCGCGTCACTCTTATACGAGTACACTGTCTAGCGTATAATATATTTATATAAAAGTGCTGGCATTTATTTTAATAAAAATTTATTAAAATCAATTCAAAATGAAAATTGTTTATAAGTACGCGACACGTGTGCTTGGTATGTGATATGTGAAAAGGAAGTACCAATATGTATACGGGAAATGAGATCAATTCGTATGAAATAAACACCGTAACACTATGTAGCTATCTATATAAAGATACTTGACAGAAAACCATAAATTTGCGTACATCAAAATCCCAGCTGTATAAAAAGTCCATTACATCGTAACATCAACTTGCACTCTACTATATAGGGAGATTATGTACGTCTATAATACGCTGCTATCTAATCCAAATTAGATCATTAAAAATATTTAATGCCGTCACAACCAACGATACAAAATTAAAATGCCCTTGCTATAATATGTATCGTGTGTATATATATATTGAGCAACTCTCTATACACTCGTTCCGCATAGTGTCGTAGTTTTTTAATTAAATCTAAATTTTTTATTTATCTATAAACATACAATAAAAATAAAAATACATCCAGAATTATAAATATGTATATGTACGCAACAAATACATAAAGACACAATGATTTTGGTTCAATATTATCAAAGCAAACAAATTTTTTTTAAAACAACAATTCCAAATAGTTAATTACACTGCTATCATCATCAACATAATCATGATTCTTAAATATTATGATCTCTTGCCGTCTCTCTGTTCATTGTGTTTCACCTAAACTGTATAAACATATATACGATTTATTTATTTATGTTTTATAGTTTTAGTTATATAGTTTTTAATCAATTTGTCTTCATTTCAATCAATTAAAGTTTATATCTTGAAATTGATTTTGATTTAAACGCAAAATAAAAACGTTTTTGTCGTGTTCATTAAATATTCGATTGATAGTGATTTTCAAACATAATAATCTCGCTACGATTTGGAGTGTGTTTAATTACAATTTTGAGCTACTTTTGGATTTAGGCAAAAATTGTACATATTTATAGAGAATTACATGCTTTAAAATCCAGTAATTGGTGTTTCATCCAGTAATTTGTTTTTTCATTTTGAGCTACTTTTGGATTTTTGAGCAAAACTTAACGGTTTCGCAATTTTATAAAAATTACATTACATACATTTATAAATTTCAACTTTACATTAAGTTGCTCACTTTTTATTGAGCCCTTTTTAATGTCAAAATGTTTCTAAATCCAGTAAAGAAGTGCCAAACCTTCTAAAATTAATGATGTTGCCGTTCAGGTATTTTCGATGATTGGAACAGCTTTTTAGTATAATTTTGAGCTACTGTTTATTGCTACTGATTAAAAGTTTATGCATATTATAGAATGAGCACATACAAAATAGTGTTTAACCATTTTGAGCAACTTCTGTATTATAATGAAACATTTTCGAATTGAGAATTAATTAGAGTGTGATGTGTTGTTTACACACAAGGATAGATAGACTTTCTTTTAAGAGCGTTCTTTACTAAATTATAATGGCCCGATTCGGAAAATGTAAAATTTATAAAAAAAATTTCGCCGCTGTAAATCAATAAGTAATAAACTCGCCGCTGTAGGCCAAATTACAATTCATTTTAAAATAATCTGTCAAATTCGATGGCAGCTCACGGATATTGACAATTGTATATCATAAAAATATTGAATTTTATGTAAGTTAATTAAAAAATAAATAAAATAAGAATGTATTGTGCAGTTGTCGAACAACATATTAGTACAGTTGGCGACATTCGTTTGTATAGCTTAAGAACAATATTTGTGCTGTGCATACTGCAAACAAACTATTTGTTTCTATTGTACGTGTATGTATTTCAATATCAACCTTTAGGCGTAAATGAGAAAAGTTAAAAATCTTAAACAAATAAATTTTATCTAATAGATCGAAAACTACAATTGGTATTAGCTTCAGCTTTTATTGGTACAGAGAAATCTTGATATATAACTGTACGTCATCAAATTTGGTGCTGCAGAGTTACAGAACAAATCTTATGTTTATAGAGCCGAGTTACATTTTATGAATACTATTTTAGTGTAAATCGGCAATTTTACAGTAACCGAGCTTGCATACAGTTTGTGTTTACACCATAAAGTGTAATTCCAAAACAATTCCAATGGTCGGTTCTCGGGGAAACCACTACTATTTACCAAGAGTTCTCCCGTTAATATCACCAATCAAGAAAACATTTAACTACAAGGCCGCGATAACTCCATGACATATTATAAACGCATCGTGGTGACCATCATGAAATAGTTCCTATACAAATCCTAAGTAAAAATTGTGTTTGTGTATTAGTGATTATATGTTAAAGGTATGTGATTATATTTCACAAAACAAACATTTAGGCGTATGTGATAATCAACCAAAAATATGCATAAAATTCAAATTTAAAAGAATTTCTTGGATTCCAAAGGAATACAAGACGAAATTTTGCGAAGTGGTCGTTGATCTTACTATGTTTTTATGTTAAATCTATCAGAAGGCTATGTTTATGGTGATTTTTAGGATTTTGTCATAGTTCTGGAATGGACAAATTTCGCAAAAGTTTATCATTATTGTTTAATTATTGTTTTGGATTTCAACGGAGTACGAGATTTTGCGAGGTGATCTTCGATCTCACTACGGTTTTATGTTAGATCTATCAGATGGCTAAGTCCATGGTAATCTGTGGAATTTTTCCATAGTTTTGGAATGGCTAAACATGGCTCATATAGGCTTACATTTATGGTTTAATAAATTATTTTGAATTCAACGAAATACTATTCGAGATATTTATAAAATCATATTGAGATCGCAAAAGATCAACTTGCATTCCGTTGAAATCCAAAAAATTATTCGGAGCCTTGTTTGGGCATTCCAGAACTATGACAAAAATCTGAAAATCACTATGGGCATAGCCATCTGATCCATCTAACATAAACGCATAGTGAGATCGATCACAAGATCGATGGCCACCTCGCAAAATTCTGGCGATGCAAGTCGCTATGCTTTGGGTGCTGTACTATTACAAGGTGATGGGAGATAATGAAAGACCAACCGAATATGCTAGTCATTTGCTACCAAATATAGTTACCAGTTGGGTAATGTTATTTCAATATTAAATATTTAATTTAACAATTATTTATACTGCATAAAACTCGAATGTGGTGGCCGACACTGCTTCGAACACCCGCAAAACACGAGCAGATTTTCGAATCCAGTGCTTTTGAGATTAATACGAGAAGCCTGATAACCCAAATAACGAAAATTATGTTTCTTGTGGATATCCTACGGAGTAAGGGATATTTTATCGCTATAACAACCGGCCGCCGGACGTTGTAGGATTGACCGAACTCTGTCGAATATTGAGGCGAGATATTGCTGGCCGGAAATTATGTGGATTGGTAAAAGTATAAAGTTTAAAATTTGAAGCCAAACAAATGAAAGTTAAGGCTGTCGTTCACTTCAGACCACTACCTAAGGCTGATGGTGGCTATCGACACATGCTGATGGGCGAAACTATTTGCGCTCGCCTCGTCAACTGCTCTGGATTGAGCTAAAACTTTTATTGACGAAGTGTTCTTACGTTATAGACTAGTCATGCGGCTCATTTTCTCACAATGGATTTGAGAATTGAGCAAAAGCCCAACAACATTGTATCATCCAGGTCAATCCCGTGTTACGCCGTAATCGGGACCCGAAAACTCTAGGCCGATGATAAATTCCCCGCTTTTCTAACAATCGGACGGAAGTTGTGAATACTCGACGAGGGCACATGACATTTACAAGATTTTTCAACCAGATATCATCGTGCTACAGATTTCTCCGTATTTCTGAAAGTTACAAAAAATAATGAATATTGCTCGTGAAATCAATGAACGAGAGCAGGATTGGTGAAAGGAATATTGAGACACACGACGTCCACATGGACCGTTTAAAGTGCGAAAAGGTAGAAAACTATCACCCAGGCGTGACGGGTCGTATTGTATCTGCAAAATTCTCAATACATGTTTGAGGTAATGAAGTGCCGTCCCCGGAATACATGGTTAGCCGCGACATATGGTACTCTCAAAGTACCATGTGTCGAGACTAACAATGTATTCCGGGGTCGGCACTTCATTACTTACCAACCTTATTCGATGTTGAGGATGCAGCCGCTATCAATAGTAAACTATCAAAAAACACTGGTTGTTGAGTTAATCTACGTCGAAAGTTGTATTTGCATTTTTGCACTGAAATTAAATTTTGACTTTACGATAGAGATGCCAGTTATAAGGTGGCAGAACTAGAGTTGCCCAATTCCGATTTATAAAAAGCCCCCCTCGTAAATGTTTTGTAATTTTCGTACAAAATTTATTTGTTTGCTTTTATAAATAACGCTACATCACCCTAGACTGCAGAGGAAATATAGTGCTTGCCCTGTTAAGCGAAAGACCAGGGTTCCACTCCCAGCGGTGACCAGACAAAATGTCACAACTAGGTATTTTTAATGTGTCATGTGGTATACCATAGTTGTGGGCTTCATAAATATATTTGGCTATCCGTTTCCCGTAAGTACACACATATCTGTAAACTACTTCACTATTACGATGATGTCCCGGTCCTTACTGGAACAATGTCCTTATGATCAAAAGTTTGTACGATGTTATGGTTTCCGATTAAATTTCGTTATGCCGTTTTGTCTACACTGCGTAGCTAATTGATATTCTACATGTGTAGAGAATGTATGTAAACAATTAAAAAATACGTCTACAATGTAGAGAATGTGAATGAAACTATTATACAGATGTCTCTGAGCATACTGAGATGCCTTTAAATTACGATAGAGACCGTCTGAACTTTACTAGGCATTCTGTCACCGCACGCTGTAATCTAAAGAAGCGCTTGTTTAAAATGCGGGTTTGGGAGAACGCAAATTGCGAACAGTGTGAAGCCTTCTTCGGTTGAAAAATTATTTTGTTCCTGTAACTCGCACTCCCTTCATTAATCACATTGTTTCGGCCCACGTTTCTTCTTTGAGGAGCAGTTAAAGCACCTAAGATACTAGAAATTTTAGAATTCATCAGAAGATCAAACCGGAACTAAGTGCCTCCAAGGGGTTGCTACAGTGGGCCATTTTAGCGAATAAGTGGCTGAGCAAACCGGATATTCACCCTGAAAGAAATAAGACTTGATTGCAGCCAGTAATTTTTAAGACATTTAAAGGTTTTTATTTACTGGCTGTAAATCCATAGTGAGAAAAGACATTAAGTCCACCCCTTAGGAAAGTTTTGTTAAGAAATATTTAAACTTTATAAAATTGGATAATAGTCAAGGTAAAACCTCCTTGACGTCAGTTTAATCGCGAACCCACCAAGCATATGAATGGTAAATCGATTTATAATCAAAATTTTAACGAGTATGAAACTTTTCAGAGAAGATCTTATAACAGTTCGAACGTCGGAAACAAGAGCTATTGGACGATCTGTTTTGAATTTCAGGCGTAATGGGAAATTTGTCGTCTTAATTTGGTATCAGCAGAAGATTAGTATTATCATTATGACATAAACAACTAAGTCTTCAACTGTGGAAGGAATATAATTTCGAGAGTCCGAGGTGACTACCTCCTCGTGTTGCTCTATGTATGACTCAATGTCCACTACATCTCTCACATTCTCTCACACATTCGACGGACTTGCACCACAAGAGCTTAGATGGTCTGGATTGGATTCATAATACCACCAAAGGATACACTCTCAACTAGATCGGTAAACAGAACGGAGGAGAATTTAAAATTGGCTTTAATGCATGAAGATTATTCTTTGTTGGGCTGGACAACATGAGTAACATCCCGCATCATGATTTCAAAATTATCGTGATAGATTTTAACGCGTAGGTTGATATACTCGGTCGGTTCCAAAATGGGTTCCATACGGAACGGACAACATTTCACAACATGACGTGCTAAAACACCAGTAATTTTTGGAAATTATATATTTTCGAACAGAAATGACCAAATGATGACATCTGTAAAGTGGTAAACAATTAAATTTCTCTGGTAAGAGAAAAAGTTACCTAAAAGGTTTTTGCAATTTGGACGGGTCGATATTGGCAGCCTGTGGCGGACATGTTGTTTTGGTGGCACCTGCATAATCTGGTGTTTTTTGTTCAGTCACTAATGTCAAATCACCATGACAAGTTACACGATTGGGCAGCACGTCGAAATGATAAAACTTTATTATTAAAATGAGTGTTCGTTAGTACAAACGTTGCGCCCGTCTTACGGCAGACGTGCTGGTCCTTCAAAGTCGACTCTCCCAACGTTTGGTGGCCAAATCCGAGACAATCGGTTCGGTAAACATTCAGTACACTCGTACGACAAAGGAACGCCAGATCGGGCGAGAATATTGCCGCGGTCCGTGAAAGTTAGTTAGTTCCTCGCCATGCATAATAACTCCGTGTTTCACAGACTTCAATTTGGCGAATTTTGTGTCGGAACTAGACAACGCCGTTTGTTCGCTGACTGCGAAATGACGTTGGTGAGGCCATCACCATCAACAGCGAGCGCTACGCTAACCGATTTCTTTTGGCCCAAATTCAACGATATGGAGGTCGATTGACCAAGATCGTGCGATTTGACCTCGCTAGCCTTTTTCTTGTGGGGTTCAGAACCACCCGGATCCGTGCCACCGTGAGAAGCGGCGGCACACATTTGAACGATGTTATATTCCATAAGTAATGTCATACATGGGCCTTTCAAATAAAAACAGAATTTCGTTAATAGCTCACACACAGCTTGTTTTATTCCATTTCAACATCGGCCCGCTCTAATTGAAATTATTTCTCCAGTAATGCATGTAATGTATGGTCTAGGGTTTGTTAATGAAAAAATGCATGTATTGTCTTCACTATTTTCGACACCAACATGTCGATAATTCTAAATTAAGCGGATAGGCACACCAATGTTAGGTTACTCCTTATAATTACTTTAAGTGCGCATTTTTAAATTCTTAAAAATAATTTGTATGACAAAAGACGATCAGCAACAAACAATTCGAAAAGAGTACGCATTCATAATTTTGTTGTGCGATAAGTGACTTTAAAAATTTTGTGTTTTTATTTAAAGCTCGATACAGTAAATACGTAAATAGGAATAGTAGTAGTTTTGTTAAATTACGCCACTTCCGGTGACACAGGCAAAACTCTATTGTATGTATACATAACACGTAATTGTATATACGAGTATGTGTACGGGTACAATGAAACATACTCATAGTTATATGAAATTTTGAATTGCTTATGTGCTGCTGATGACGACATAAATTTTGATTAGACTCTGTATAATATGCATGTATGTATATGGAATGGTACTATGGTACGGTACTAGAGAGTCTGGAGATGGATCATCCTAAAATCTACTAAATACATACAAAAAAATAATAAATTTTGCATTACTTGTGAGTACATAATATAAAACTACTTAGTACGTATACTAAAAAACTAATATAAATTCAAAACGATTTTGACATTTTTATCTCTGTATGTGATAACGAAAAAATTTTCATCAACATTTTTTTTACTCCAACCATTGCACTCTTTAGCAACTTGGAAATATATTATACATTTTTTAAGTGATGAAATAAAAACTATTTATTAGTATTATATGGTGAACCATATGTTTGTAAAAAAATTATTTCTAAGAATTTTTTTTTCGTTTTGGGTAATGTAAATAGAGATTTTTAATTTGTATTAACAAAAAAAAAAGTTTTTTTCAATTTTGATATTAATGTTGGTAATAAAATGGTATGTTGTCATAGGAAGTGTTGGAATTATGTGTATGAAATAACGAAAAGTTGTTACAATATTTGTTTGCGTGCGCGATAATAGCGGCGACGACGACGCGATTTTGGTTGTTTTAATCTAGAACGGGGTAAACATGTATTTGAATTGTGATTTTCCGGATTTACATACATATACTTGGAGATTTTGTTTGCTTGTGTGTGTCAGCAAAAGATTACTGAAATAGTATGGTACAATAAATACGTGGATTTCGTACAGCTGCTGAATTTTTAAGTTTGGCGGTTTAAGAGGACATTCGCCTTCTGGTGATTACACAGTTTATGATAAGATGTTATTTCGAACAATTTCGTTGTTTCCTCCCGGAACATATTTATGTGGTAATGCGAATTTCATTTCTCTACCATTTTGTAATATTCATGAATATCGGTGATATGATAAGAGCACAACCATTTTTATCACAATAAAATATTTTTTTGAAATACCAATTGCTAATTGACTAGTTCGTATTAGCACCTTGATTGATGATGACTTATTATAAATGGTGCAGCGTAAAATTTATTAGTTTTTGAATTGTGTCCAGAGTTTCTCGAATTATTAGGGGCGTTCTCTCGTTGAACAATATAATTTACACCACTAATTTCGTCTCCATATATTATTAGTAAATCGTCTAACAATTCAACATACTTGGTTGTTGTATATTCGTTGTATCTAATAATCCATATGATCCCATAATATCGAATCGCCTCCCAAAGCATAAAGAACCACCACCAAGGATACGAGACGTAGAAATATTTCTGTTCTGTGATACATCAGAACCATATGCTGTATAAGATAGCAGAAAATGTCCAAAAGAAAAAATTTGTTTTTACTATTCACCACTAGAGGCATCATTATCATAAAAAGGATTTTTTTCTGCTGATATTTTTGGAAACCAGCAGAAATTTTTGAAATCTTTAAGCAAATCAATAATTCTCAGCAGAAAATTTTATGAAAAATCAAAGCATTTATGAAACAGAAGAGAAAATATGTTTTTCAAAACACTTATGCAAAATCGCCAAAGTTGGTAGCACTCCATAATTAAGTCATTTTAATAAGAAATGTTTTCAGTTTTTTAACAAAAGTGTAACCCCTGTAACTTCCCTGGGTATATGTTTTTATGGTAGCTTATGGGCCGTTTATGATAATCTATATACATGATCAATTTTACCATCAATTCCTAAACTTGCACAGAGTATGCACTAATTTTAAGCCAATTACAAGGGGATCCGATCAAAATGCGATATTTCAAAACGAGAAATTTTAAAACGCGATATGGTACAAAACGCGATATGGTACAGAATGTGCATTGCGAAGCGACGGGAGCACAGGGAGCCGCCTGATATAACCCGATCCAATACTTCCGCTCCTACCGATTTTTAAATTTCAACTGAAATTAAATTTCACCTTTTCTAGAATGTATACTGTGAAGCGACGGGAGCGCGGCGATTTCAGTCCTATACTCCCGCTCTTATCGATTTTTAAATTCCTATAAACTGAAGTTTATTGTTCTAACTAGGGAGCGAAGCGCTCACCTGATATAATCCGATCCTGTACTCTCGCTAATATCGGTTTTTAAATTCTTACAAACTGAAATTAAATTTCCCCTTTTCCAGAACATACATTGTGAAGCGACCGGGGCCGACCCGCCTGATATAACCCGATCCTATCGATTTTTAAATTCCAATATCGTGTGTTGTACCATATCGCGTTTTGTACCGTATCGCGTTTTGATAATTCGCGTTTTAAAATATCGCGTTTCAAATGGGACCCCATTACAAGACGTCATTTATCAATCAACTAGTATGGATTTATGTCGGACCGATCCATATCGACAATTTTGGTTGAATTCATTAGTAAAGTATTGAACGAGATAGAAATGCCATCGTTGGTAGACTTCAGTGAAGTGTCCGGTTCTAGCAGCCCCACAGTCTATTTCAATTTGGCTTTTCTTTCAAATCGTCTAAAGTTTGTAGTCTTGTGAAATGAGAAATCTTAGGTTATTAAAGTGACTCCTGATGTTCTTCAATCATCACACACAGAGCCATGGATTTTTATTGATTTTATCGATAAAATAGCCAACTTAATCTAAAATTCAAACGTGCTCATATTTGCTTATGACGTAAAAATTTGTCGTAACGCCAATGAAATGCTTGATTCAGTAAAACATCAAGAAGAATTAGTTAAATTAAGTGAGTAATGTGATAGAAACTCGCTATGATAGTTACAGGTTTTTTTTAACACTTTTGGTAAAAAAGTGAAAACGTTTCACATTAAAATGACTTCAAAAATGTAGGGAGTGCTACCAACATGGGCGAATTCTTTGGTTTTGCTCTGTATTTGCATTACGATGATTATGATAATTTTAGTATATTTTGCGAGCCTTTCTGTATACGCAAATCTTTTGTTTTAAAGAAAATTTAAAACGCTTTGATTTTTCATAAAACTTTGTTGAGAATTATTGATTTCCTTAAAAATTTCAAAAAATTTCTGCTGGTTTCCAAAATTTTCAGCAGAAAAAATTCCTTTTTGTGATAGTGATGCCCCTAGCGGTGAACAGCAAAAATTAATTTTTTCTGCTGGAAATTTTCTGCTATCTTATACAGCATCAGAACCATCAAGATTACACTCTTTCTCATCTGAAAATATACTCTATGTCTGCTATTTCCCCCTAAAATTGGTATTTTTCCGCGAAACCTAATCTCACTCGTCTGATGCCGAACTGTTAGCTGTGACTTTGCATCTGGTTTCGTGTACTCATACACTACGTCAAAAAAAATCGAAACAGAACATTTTTTCGAAAAAATACCCAAATTTGAGCGCCGTATCTTGGTGAAATAACACCTTGCAAAAAATAATTTTGCTTCTAATTGAAGGAAATTTTGTCTTCCTGTCTTGTCTCTTGACTTCTTCATGACTGTAAACTAACTTGCTCGATATTTCATTCCCAAATTCAAGTTAGCCATTTTATAGAGAATTTAGAAAGCTTGAAAATGATACTGTGGACATTTCCTTGTCGATTTATTGAAGTTTTAGCGAGAAACGTATCAAAAAGCGTATAAACCTTTGTGATCTTGCACTCTATGACAAAATTTTAAGTTTCTTTAAATGTTACGTCCTTTTGTGCAAGACAATAATTTAATTTATCGCATCGTTATTTGAAGGTTCAAGTGAGATGAATCGAAAAGAACAATTAGGGTGCTTAGCTGCTATCGTAAACGGAATGCCAGATATCTGGATGTTGGGTCGATCTTGCAAACGGTCTTCATGTGTGGTTGGAGAAAAAAATTATCAAAAGACCAATATTGTTATTTGTCGACGGACATAAGTCGCATCTCTCAATGGCACTAAGCGATTTTTGCAACACATATAATGCAGCCTGCTGACGTAAGTGCGATTAAAGGGTTAAAGAGCTATTTTCAAAAAAAAATATGGAAATGGCAAAGTTTACCAGAAAACCTCGGGAACGCCGTACCAAAATTTAATTACTAGTCTTTTAAAAACGGTCTTATCCAAGACAGAAGCGAAATCATCAAAAATTCATTTAGAAAATGCGGATTGTATAAATTTAACCCCAATGCTGTAGACTACAGCAAGTGTATTCAGGATAACTTGGAGAGGTATACGGAGATTGGTGCTGCTTCTCAAGGGTCCCAATTTAGAAAAAATGATTTTACGTGTGCTAAGGCATTCATTTCTTCTCTAAAATTGAAATTCGATATAATTGAAAAAGAACAGATGGATCTTAAGGAAAACTTGCGTGAGACATCGATTGATACATATAGTTCCTCTAACATTGAAGGGACTTATATAATAGATAGTGTGTACATTAATAAAGGTTTCTTCGACTGTATCACATTCTGCATCTGAAATAACTAATGACGAAAATTTGTAGGAGGCTGTAAAATTGAATAATCCTGCTATCTCTGTCTCTCTTAAATATATACCTTTGTTAGCCAAGTAAATATACTAAAATATCTCAATTGTCGATATTTCAGATACTGGAGCTGATGCCAATGAAATATTAAAGACTGCAACCAATACGAGTAAAATTATTGAAAATGGAGAAGCTGATAGTATAGTAGATGCAGTAGAATCGAACTCGAGTACTAAGGAAAATCGACCATTGGAAGTAAATGTTCCTATTCTTCAAAAACCACCAGGTAAAAATTCATATAAACCTTTAGAATTGATTGACATCAATTCTTCAATTTTAGCTCAGCTTTCCCCCGTTAAATCGGAAGAAAGATTTTGTTAGTCCCAATTTTGCAAAACATTTATTTTATCCGGAACCATTTAAATCGGTACAATCACGAAAACATAAGGAAAAACCAAACAATGTCGGTATCCTCCGTCGCATGGAAGAAATTTTATAAAACAAAAGAAGCACTCGAAATCGAAAAAAGGAACCAGGTTGAGCAAAATAAAGAGGAACGGCTTAAAAAGCGTATGGAGCGTGAACATAAAAACAAAAATAGCAAAAAAGCCACGGCCCATAAAAAAAATCTGTGCTAAGAAAACCAGATCTAAAATGTCCAGAATGTGAGGAGGAGGTGTTAACCGACGTTGAAGATGATGGCCTCAAAAATATCTGATACAATACACATAATTTTCAATCATAATAGTGAAAATGGGTACTGGCGAATTTAACCGACTCCGTCGCGCTACAAAAATTGTGTCTTTAATTGAAGCCGGTGTAACTTGTCGTAAATTGGGCGAATCTGTGATATTAGTGTTATATTTAGAAACTGGTAGTGGAGTCGGCGTAAAGGATTTGGTCAACCAAAAAAATCTACTCCAAGAGAAGATCGAGCTATCGTACGTTATGCTACATAAAACAGGGCAAGCAGTGCTCAAAAAATTAAAAGTAATGCACCAGTACAAAACCAGATATCCAAACAGATGATAATAAATCGGTTGAAATGTTATCGACTAAGACCACGTCGACCTGGGTTCCCTATCTGACTGATAATCAACAGTATAGAAACTGAACTCAGAGGGACTGATGTAATGTCCTTTATTCGGATGAATCGTGATTCAATTTGTATACATCAGACGGCCGATGCCAAGTTTGGCGTTCACCATGACACAGATTAACCCTAATTGCGTGATGCCAGTCGTAGCATTTATGAAGGTTTGGTGATGGTTTGAGCGGGTATTTCATGGAGTTACAAGACAAATTTGATAGTCAACATCAACACGATGTGGAAGAAATTTAAGGGATTCATATGCTTACCATAGAAAGGCCAATTGGGTGTGCATTTTTTCACACAGCTCTAAACAACACACGCCAATTTCTGCAACAGCACCGCATTCATAGAGCACTTCTGGGATATGTTATAACGGCGTGTCCTTGCCAACAAATCACCATGCAACAAATACACAACAATAAAGTTTAAAAGGATTTTTGTTGCAATATACCTTTTGAAATAAATAACTTTTACTGTTAAAACTTATTTTCTCGTTGATATTGAACCACCAAAATTACGCCTGATTTGCGTGTTTTCTGGTTACGTTTCCCGCTAAAACTCCAATTTATTGACAAATAATCGTCGTACAAAAATTTTCACAAAAGAAGCAAAATTATTTTTTGAAAGGTATTATTTCACCAAGGTACACAAACGTTCAAATCTGGCTATTATTTCTCACATTGGAGCAAGCATAATAAGAACTAATAAGCAGTATTGAGCAAAATACGTAAAGATAATTGTTTAGTCTATCTTCAAAGAAAAAGCGTAGTTCGTTAACCTTTGGTTCACAAATAAAGTACATCGCCTTTCGAATGGTCTGCATTGCAAGAATCGGAGTTGAAGACAAGACACCGGTAATAGCGCGGCAAATCATACTCTATTTGCAAATAAACTTTAGCACATTGGGAGTCAAGGCCTAGGATTTCTCTAATGCTCTTTTACACTGCCAAAGTACGGCAGTGGCTTTTAGAAACTTACTATCAAGGTGAAATTCTCAGGAAAGTTTACTGTTTATGGAACCATTAAAATGTTTGACGGCGTCAGATCGGGCGATCGCTTTTCCACAAAAAGAAAAGGAGCGGGTAGTTCACAAATATTTCTACGTCTAATAAAGAATAGTAAACTAGTTTTAGATGGGTTAAATTACAAACCCTTCTCAAGGCGCACCATTTCCACAATTTATAGACCGCGTTGCATTATTACCCGAAATCATAACAACTAAGTCATCAGCATAGCTCTGAACAATGAAGCCGGATTTCTACAGTTTGGCAAGTAATTCATCAAGAGCCAAGAGAGAGGTGACAAAACACCTCCATGTGGGCCAATTTTGGAAATTTTATCTGAAATATAAAGAAAATTCAGCTCGGCCTGTGTAATGCGAGACCTAAACATAAATCCAATGTAGGCCTCAGTAACGGTAGACAAAAATGTACTATCAAAGTTACTATTATTAAGCGATCTTTACTTGTAACAAAATCATGTAGAGCA
Organism: Nephrotoma guestfalica; assembly: GCA_963691935.1. Classification (NCBI taxonomy): domain Eukaryota; kingdom Metazoa; phylum Arthropoda; class Insecta; order Diptera; family Tipulidae; genus Nephrotoma; species Nephrotoma guestfalica. Next base: position 232,103,038 of record OY829915.1, on the reverse strand, counting down.
GTTTCACAGGATTTATCAACTCTGTAAGCATGTTGACCGCTACTGAGTGGGATGATAGATAAGTAGCGATTTCTAATATATCTATCAACGATTTTTTCCAAAACTTTAAGAAAAGTCGAAGCAAGATTAGTAGGACGAACTGTCTTGTGGTCGGTATAATCCTATTTACCAGCATTCTGGATGAAACACAACTCTGCTTTTGTTCTAAGATTGTAAAACATAAAGCCGGGAAAGAGAATAAAGCCGGGCTGTAATTCAGCAGGAAAATCTCTATCAAGACTACCAGAAGGTAGCAAGAAGAATAAACTTCAACACAAGGTGTCGAGAGAGACTATCCTATGGACACTGTCGGATATGCACTACTAAAATCAGAATTGATTATGTCGCAAACGGAAAAGTGAACTGACGCAATACCTTGACAATTTTCATACTGTCAATTTCCCTATTGGATTATTTTTAGCCAGAGACCTGTTAACTCTGGCGATTCTAGATAGACTACTAATTTCTTCAAATAAGCTAATCCAAGAAGTCCTGCGAGCGGATCTTAGACCTTTTATACTGTTTTTGTGCCGCTAGAAATTGGCCCAATCAATATGAAAAGTAAATTTTCTGGCTTTATTCTTATTCTTAGCAGTTTATTAGTTTTTGAAATCCAGATCACCAAAAAGGCTTGTTCTCAGGGTTTTTTGTTTGTTAATAAGAGGACAGGGATTTTTGCGATTACCCCCGTCAATGTGAATCTCGTCCAAAGTAACCAGTAGAGAAAGAAGCTGAGACGGGAAGAACTCCCAGTTGGTAAGTTTCTTACTACGGTAAGTTTTGAGATAAGCTTTCAATGTGTATGTTAAAGAGATCTGTGATCACAGGCTATAATTTCGTTGGTCACCTACTAATTGAAGATCAAATCAATAAAAAACAAAGAAGACAAACTAATATCAATCACCCCCACGGTTCAAAGCTTTTGATGAGCATTGCAAGCTCAGAAGTGCTTAAATAGTCAAGCAGACACGAATCTCTTAGTATAATTTATTTTACAAAATCAGAGCTCAGCTCAAATCAGCTTATTTTATGAAGGACTTTCTAAGAATACTATTCTGCACCTGATTGTTGAGTTTCAATAAATTTCATTACCATCTCACAATTGTTTGAAAGAATTTGTGTTCTAAGCCCCGCTAAACACCAACCCTGTTGCCCAAACAGGGTCCAAATCCTTTTAATACAACTCCTTCATCTCAAATATTATCTGCTAATATTAATACCAACTCCAGCGATTCTCAACACAGCAGCAACGACAATGTTAATCTTCTATGCATCCTTTCCTAAACCAAAATTTATTTTTGTATTCAGGTTGTGTAACAATACATCTAATGTCGATGTTATATCACACGTTAATTTTATATTGAACCAGCACAACATCCAAGGACAAAATGTCAAATGTAAAAAATAAAGATTCCTGAAGCTATGTTTTTACCTATTTCTTTCCCGAGAATCATGGCACGAAACAACGTATCTACAATAACACAATAACATGGCAGTACCAAAAACGCTTGTTCCTCTACTACCAAAACGTGAGGGGACTAAGAACTAAATCTTGCGACGTTTTCTCAGCAATTCAAACTTTAATTTGATATTTTTGCACCCACCGAGACTAATTTGAATAATTATTTCAACAGTAACAAGAATTTTACCTCGAATTTCAACGTATTCCGGAAAGATGTTTTTATTGTGCAGGCACAAATTTAACCGGCAAAGGGGTTCTTATTGCAGTGCACATCAACTGTTCAGTTTTCACCTTTTCCAACACTGCTATTATGCATATGTGTGCCTACGCCTTATTCATCGCGGCCAGAGAATATATTAAGTAATTTCGCTTGCATTTATTTCACCACTGTTTATCTCACTGCACCGGGACCGAGAATTTCGTTTCTCTTCTTTCTCTAATGGTTGTGTCATTGAATCCTACTTCACATTTCTGTTACCGAGTTTTGAATTTATTTCACTATTTGAATGATTAATCCATTGAATCCTACCCAGCTTCTAGGGCTTCAGAGTAAGGTATACTGGCCTAAGATTCATTCAATTCATTATTCATTTTTTTCTATGATGTTCCCAAGCAGTCACCCAACCGTGTAATAATCCAAACAATGGTTGCTTGACATTGGTAATAACGTTTTTGTTACATCAAAAAACCCCCACCTGTATTCATCGTCCCAGCTAACAGACATTTTTGTCTGGAAACCACATTATTTGACGAAATATCTGTTTTTTCGTATTTAATTTTGATCAAAATACAACCAAAAACAGTAAACAATCAACAAAACTCATTTACGCTATAAGTTTTGTAGTAACCTCAACTACTTTGCTCAAAAACGGACGTTAAAATCAGAAATGAAATATTTGTTTCGAAAATGTTCATTACAGACGGCACATGTGGCACAGCGAAATCGTAACGATTGATCAAAATTTTCAATCGTTTAATAAAAATTGAATTTTAACTGCCAACATTTAGGTAAAACCTAAATGTTGTCTACATATTCTAGTGATTTTCGGCATTGTTTACTCAAAAATCATTTGTTTACGCTATGTTTGACACCACATGTAAACAATTCGACACCAACATGTAGATGTAGAAATACATGGGTGTGAGGTCTGGAGACCGTGCGGGTCAAGGAATAGGGCCACCTCCACCAATCCATGAGTTTGGGAATGAATCATCCAAGTATTTTGGAAGTATTCTGAGAGGATCCTCGTCAAAAGCTTATGTTATTCTTTCATCGACTGCAACATTATGTTGCCTCACATTCACCTGAAGCTCGTGAAAATGTAAGCTTCTGGGCTCCCTCAGACGTCGATAACTAAATTCTTCGCGCTTCACTCCTATTGCAATTAGGCATCGTAACAACAATGAAGAGAACAACACAAAGATCTTAACAGTTTAACTTAAAAGGTATTTTATTAACCCAGACATACATAACCCTGATGAAATAGTATCTCTTAGTTTGACTACAAAATGACTGATTTCTATGGCATGTAGTATACCATTGGAAAGGGCATAAACTAGAAAATTGTTTTAAACAAAGCTTTTCAAAATTTTTAAAATGAATTTTGAAGGTGACATTTTTCATACTTTTACACATTTTTAGGATTTGGAACTCCACAAAACATTTTTCTTAAACACTATTTGTATTAAATAATGAGTTATTTAGAATAAAATCACATTGCAGAATATGATAAAAGTTATTTCGTGCCTTTACGAATACAACCAAAAAATGTATAACCATTTAAAGGAGAGATTTTGGATAATTTAAAAAAAACTTAAAAATATCATATCTCAGTTACCGTGACACTTAGGGCATCAGCTCAATGGGATGAAAACTTCCAAATGACCCCCAATCTGCCAAAAAAATTTGTCGGTCCACGCGTTTAACACCCTATATAACTAATGTGCTGTTCTTTTGATTTGAAAGCAAAATGTTAATTTGAGTGTGGTGAAATTTGAGTTTGTTTTGTTCAATCATATTTCTGTAATGCCAAAAATGACATACGTTTATTTCTACAAAGAAAAAAACATAATTGCCAAATTGTCACTTTTCATTTGTCAGTATTGACAAAATACATTGGTTTTTCGCGTCAAAAGAACATCACATAATTCGAAAACGTCAAATTATCACTTGTAATTCATTATTTCCCCTCAAAATTCATTTGGCAGGGTTGTGTTTTTAGACTTTTTGGTTTTGAATTATACCACCAAATAAGTCTCCAATAGTGCTATAAATTCGTGTTATAACCATCATAGAATGGCCACCCTGGACCGGCACAATGGCGATTATGATCGATAATGTTAACGGTTATATGGAATTGTTAATTTTACTAAATAGTTCAAAATGTAAAACAGTATAATGCTCTTATTTTTTGATGGTGGAAAAATGTAATGATAATCCGGTAACGCCGATTTATATATTCAATTTCATAAATAACCACTAAACTTGAAATTACCGTGACTCCCAAACGATTTAAACGTATTTCCCGAGTGTTGCTCAAAATTGCTCAAAATTGAAAAACTTGTTAAAACCCTCAAATTAAACACCGACTTATTTTATATAGCATACAAATCGATTTCTTTCATGCCGCGGATCAATTAAACAGTATACCACCCCCGTATCCAAACCAAACACAAAAGCAAACAGAAATTCTTAATTTGTTGGATGATATTATTTGTTATTGTCAATAACATTTATATATGTTATTTATTACATTAATAAAATGTCAAGACTGTGTAATGTATAAAATGCATGTAGTTTTAGTATACCAAACTATTTATTATCCTGTGTTCGTTTCGTGCCAGGAATCAGGATGGTAGCATTGCATGTAAATGTATATATAATATTGGAAGAGAAAAAACTTTAAATTACCTTCAATTGTAAATAACTGGATTTCTATTTATTTTAAAACATATTGGAATTTTATACCAATACATATTTATATATTTTTTTTTTGTAGAGATAAGATAAAACATTGCTTGTATACAAGATCTATGGGTATTAGAGATAAGAATATTTTTTATATTGTGACAATGGTTTTTTATGCGTTTGATTGTACAAAAACGATTTAATACATTAAAAATAATACTAAGTAGTGGTATGCACTACATATTTTAGTTTCTGAATTGGTTTTAAGTGGAGATTGCATATGTGTTGGCTATTTATATATACTTAAATACCCAACTGGGAACGACGAATGATAACGAGTTATATTAAGTTGCAATATAAATCAGTAACGTTGTCTACTTCCTTTTTCCCATGTGTCATTTTACTATTATAAACCACATATAGTGCTCTGACCTATCCATCACTAAAATAACTACAAAACTGGTCTAGCGATATACGTTAAGTAATACAACGGAGATGACGACATATGCAGTACCTACCAAAAAAAAATTTGATTGAGAGATTTAGAATGCGGTAAAAAATGTTAGTAGGTTAAAACTTAATGACGCGATTGATAATAAATTATTTTAGTTGCTGGTTCATTAAATCAAAATATAGAAAATTGGAATTTGCTTTCCTCTAATAACATACCAAACCAAACCAAAAGTAAAAAAAAAAGATGAATCTCTCTTTTATTTTCATCCAATTACTTTACACTTTTTCCCGAGATTTTATTTTATTGTATCCCATTCGTATGGGGGGATGGAAATGAAGGGAAAAATGTTTTATTGTATGTTTTGTTCGTTGGTCACTCAATCTGTATACGGATGTTGAACACGTCACTGTTCGCATTAACAACAATAATAACCCCATATTCATTTAATGGAATTCGAATTGAATTTTTTTTTCCCCCCCCGAGTAGATTTCAATTTTTTGACCAAACTTGAAATTAAATTGCCTTTGAAAGTTAATTGAAAAATGTGATTGCAAAATATTTTGTAGTCTTCTTTTGATTAGGTTCGTTTGACTCCTAAAACCACAGTGACATAAAACACACAACGCTTTTATTTACTAATCTTATAAGGATCTTTCTGCCCGCTCATGTACTGTAGCATGGCATACGAGATTAGCATTAAAACCAAAAACAACAATCAACCGAAAATTATGATTCAGAAAAGGCGTGCCAGCGCATATTCAGTATCATTAGTCACACACACACAATACTCTCTAGGAAAAAAAAGAAACGTGCCAGAAAAAAACATTAAAGGTATGTAGTTTTATATGTGAAAACAAAGCACATAATCAAATCATCAAACCAACAACAAAACCCTTTGAAATTATACAAAATCGATCGATATCTTTCTTTTTTTCATATATATATTGTACGTAAGTATGTGTGTTCAACATTGCCCTTATTACCCATTCAATTGTTTAATTTAAACCGATCCTAACAACAAAAATGTGTTATTTATAAATCGACCAGCTGCAAACATATTTGCCTATACCAAAAAAAAAAAAACGAAAACAGTTAAGTTACCCGCCAAAAATCAATATACTGAGTACTAGTATAGTGTTATGAGTAGAGTACTAAATAAATAAATTATAGGGATGTCATGTATGATGGGTTCAATAAAAATTTAGCAATGCCAACATATGTTTTAAAAAAATATATGAAACTGTTTGCATCATAATCATCACAGCTTTAATGTGTACTCTGAACAAGACACCACTTGCTGTTTGACATAAATTTTTTTTGCCAGATCGCACATGTACACAAAACTCGGATAACCATTCCAATATAAAATATAAATCCAAAATGATATAAATAGCAGTCTTGATTACTCAAAGCAAAAAATTTTTTTTTTTTGTATTCCAAAAGAAAATCTATCTCCCATCGCACACAGTACAAAATGATACTACTTGTTGCTTTTTTGCTGCTATTTATTTATCTAACTCATATTTATCTGTGTGCGTATAAAAATTTAGACGAGGTAATTAAAAATTAAGTTTACATAAAATTTCCCTATATACATACTATTAATAGAATCCATAATCAAATTAACCATTTTTTTATCAATATAACCGAAAAGTATTTCTATAATTTTATATCCCATCCATTCTCATAATATAATACACACTCATAAAGAGATTTAAATTAGTATTATATATACACACATTAATAAAAGAAAAACCGGCCATTTTGATTTTGATTCTATTTTAACCTTTCGCACATCAATTATATATATATTTTTTAACGGTAAAATAACGGTAACAAATTTAAATTTTTCTATAGTATACCTTGATGTAAATAAAATTAACCCAATAATGTCCTTTAGCACACCACAGACACAATATTAACTGGATTACTAGATTAGCCAGCGCAAAATAAAACACATGTTAGAAAAAATGGCCTCCCATTTTTCACTAAAAAAAATGAGACGGAAAATTTATATACATTTTCCATTTTTACTACATGAAAAAAAAAAATAAAATAAAAATAAATTGTTGTTTTTTGTACAGTTACGCAAACGTAATTAAACAATAGTAAAAAAAAAAATTTTTTTTTGCAGTTTTCTCCCGATCAATACAATTTTCCACACCAAATTTTCACCAAAATATCATTATTTTTTATAGCCACTAATCAAAATTAGATTTTATTTAACATCGCACACATTCCGTTTAACACACGAACGAAAGAAAATCCAATGCACAGTTTATTTTATCATTTTTTGTTTGAGAAAATTCATTTTTAATTATTTTAGTATAGAATAAAAAAAAAAATTAAGAAAAAACAAAATAAAAATCACAATCCGCCAATCGACAGCAGGCGACTACGTTTAAATAACGAATAAATTCCGAATTCATATCACCAACAAAAAAAACAAAATTTTTGTACTCTTTACTTACACAGTACTAGTATTGTAGTATAGAGAGAGTATATTTTAGTAGTGCAATATGGGAAAATATACGCATGCGTTTTAATTTAATCACAATACATACATACACCGATATATCGTCTTGTATGTACGTAAAAAAATAGAAAAAATTAAAAAGAAATTACAAATACTTAGATAAAGAAATTTGCAAATTTTTTATAGACTTTTCTTTTTTTTGTTATACGGGGCCGTGAACTTGGATGTAATATGGTAAATAGCGGAATCCGTGACCTAACGACAATTATTTATTGGACAACAAATCCATAATAATTGCAAACTTTGATTTTGATACAATTTTGTTTAATCCGAAACGTAATTTCTTCGCTTGGTTTTAATATGGAGAACACGTGCATCGTAATATAAATTTTCTGAACAAATATTTTCTTTACTTTGTAGTCGATGTAAACATTAGAGATCGATTAAGAAGTATACATTTTTTGGAGAACGTGATGGGCATAGGGTTGGTTAATAAAGATTAGAACCAATAAATAGTTATTATATTCAGATTATTTTGAGAGATCTCAGAAACGATCCGTAAGTTTTTGAAATGAATGAAAAAATTTATCCCGTGAAATATGTCGTTACTTTGTCCTAAACTTTCAAAAACAAAATTTACGATAAATTTAGGGCGAACTTCACGTTTGTGTGCAAATACGTGAAGTTAGTCTTAAGTCCTAAAAAACTGTAAAATGGTTATGGATGAAGAAGGTGCAATATACTCGTACTTTGGAGGCATTTTCAAGACCTTTCCAATGATATATATTTACCAAGTGCGACGTGCCGGTTACAATTAGGAACAGTAATCTTCGTAGTTATGTTTTTGCGAATTATATGTGCTAGGTTCATCAGCTTTTGATTCCAGATTTTAAGTTTGACCAAACATATTCAATTGCATTTAACATTGGACTATATGGTGCGAGTCTTAGTAGGTGATTATTAAGAAATTCTTCTTCTAGGAATACTTCCTCAATGGCAGCATGATATAATGCATTATCAAACACCATTAGGATTGAAGCTCTATATATATTTTGAGCATTCCGAAGACAACGACGTATGAATTCTTTTGCTTCTGGTTTCTAATTTCATGATGAATCAAACCCATATTACCTATACATCCAATTACATGTATATTGGATCCTCGACTGCCTGCTGTAATGTGAGTGCAACGAGTTCCGTTTTTGGAACGACCTTTGGTTCTCGACATATATAAATTGAAATTTATTTCATCCATGTAGAGTATGGGTGTATGGTTTGATTGATGTTTTAAAAATTTGTGAACGTATAATCACATCGTTTTATTTTATTGCTTTCAGTCTTTCTGGCTCTCTTCGAATGTCTTTCAACGTATACAGTAATCCATCTAAGTGTTTTCTCAAACATTCCGTAGAAACAACAATTTGATGATTATTTTGAAATTTATCTCTCAGTTGTTTTAAAGTTATTCTAGGATTTTCCTCACTTTCAAAAAATACTCGATGTTCATTAGTCATTTGTATGCAGGTATTTATTGGTTATTCACCCATCGATAAGCAGTTGATTTCTTTACGCCTAAAGTTTTTGCAACTATTCTCTAATCCTCGTTTTTATTATACAATGCACATATTTGCTTCCTTATATTATCTGCTTCAACTTTCTTGATGTAAGTTAGGGATGCTGAAAAAAATAAAAGTTTAGTCCCAATTTGAAGTTGTAAAGGTATAGTTGCTGGTCGCGCTCAAATCCCGAATCTCGTTTTGGCCACCGACTTAAAATTGTTTATAATCAAAATGGAGCAGAATCACAAAAGATTTCGTAGTTTCATTATGACTGATGCGTTGCGCCAGTTAAGTTCTAGACTAATATAATCACCTTCGGCGCAAGTATAAGATTCGATTGCTCATGAAAAATACCGCAATTTGAGTCGATGTAATATTCCTCTAGCCCATCCATCCATCGATCTACAAGAAGCAATTTTACTCACTAAAGTATTAACAAGGTCTGCCGGTTTCTCACATACTGTTAAAGTTAGCCGAACGTTTCGAGCCGAAAGATTATAATGCAGATAACGCCTTTGCTATCCCAACTGAAAGATGATAATGCAGACATTGTTTTCCTATCACAACGGAAATATTTTAAAGCGCCGATAATGTAGATTTGTATCGACAAAGAAGATTAACTTCAATATTCAACCGAAAAGTGCCGACAATACAAATTTAAAAGTAACAAATGAATCATCAGCCAAGCAACAGTCACGTTTAGCTGATGAAAGGTTTTATATCAAGATTTTGAGCCGATCTGGCTGTGTCAATTTGATCAACCATGACCCTCGGTAGAATTTGATTACCATATATATTTGGAGTGGGTTTGATGAGGTTATATTTGTGAAATGTTCCATTTTCCGTTGTTTCGACGATAAAATTATTCACCTTTCACGATTTTGCCAAATAACCTGTGGTTGTCTCACTATGAAAACTCTATAAAATATAACCCAATATTTAAATTCTAAGTTTAGGCTGGAAGATTATGAATAAAATTTTTATTTTCCCCATGTTTTGTCGATAAAATCATTCGCCGAGGATTTTTCAGACAAACACCGGTCTGACGAGGCCTATTCGATAGCCTACGATCCTAGGAAAATTGTGGTTATAGGTTATGGGTGCGGGTATAGTGAGGTTAGAGTGGTGAAATTTCCATTTTTCCACATGTTTTGTAGATGTAATCATTCGTAGTTCGGGAGTTTGTGAGAACACCGATCCGTCTATGCCAATTCGATGGTCATGAACATTTATAGATTTTGATTATAGGTTTACGTGAGTCTGATGTGGTTATAGGAGTGAAGATTTGATTTTCTCAATGTTTTTCCATAAATTGAAATTTTTAATGATAGACACCAACCTATGGTCATGTGCCATCGAATTTACTTAGTCAGTCTTGAATGACAAGCGATTTTAACGAAAAACACATGAAGACAATAAAAGATCACTCCTATAACCTCATCAGACCCACCCCAAACCTATAATCAAAATCTGCCTATGGTCAAGTTTCTTCAAATGGCATAGTCAGGTTGGTGTCTATCTGGCAAATTCTGGAATGCAGAACGATTTTATCGACAAATCATTGGTAAAATCAAAATTTCACCCTTATAACCTCATCAGACCCACCAACTAACCTAGAATCAAAATATACAAAATGGGCCCTTGAACTGGCATATTGAGATTGGTGTCTATCTGGCAAAATCGCGAATGATGAGCAATACCTATAATCGACAAAAAAGAGGAACATGAACATTTCACCGCTATAACCTTATCTGACTCACCCCAAACCTATAATGAAAATCTGCCTATGGTCAAGTTCCTTCGAATTGGCATGGTCGAGTTGGTGTCTATCTGACAAAATCTGGAATGCCGAACGATTTTATTGACAACACATAAGAAAAATAGAAATTTCACCCCTATAACCTCATCAGACCCACCCCAAACCTATAATCAAAATCTGCCTATGGTGAAGTTCCATCGAATGGGCATAGTTAGGTTGGTGTTTGTCTGGCAAAAACTGGAAGGCCGAACGATTTATCGACAAAACATAGGAAAAATCAAAATTTCACCCCTATAACCTCATCAGACCCATTCCAAACCTAGAATCAAAATCTACCTATGGTCATGTGCTATCGAATGGGCATAGTGAAATTGCTTTGCTTGATATTTATTAAACTTCTTTATCGACAATTTTCGGCGGTATGAAACAGTTTTGGCATTTCATCCATATAACCTCATCAGACGCACCCCAAACCAATAATCAAAATCTACCTATGAGCGTGGGCCGTCGAATTTGCATAGGCAGATTGGTGTCTATCTTGTAAAATCACGAATGATGGACGACAGCCCAAACTTACAATCAAATTTACCTATGGTCATCGGCTATCAAATGGGCTTAGTGAGATTGGTGTCTATCTGGCAAAATCTCAAATGTTGGACGACTTTGGTTGATAATTTTTAAAGTTCTTTATCGAAAAATTTTTGGCTTGGTCTTCTATCCGCAATGGAATTCATTCATTCTGATTGTTAACCAGTTAAAACATCTGATTGTGAATAAAATGTTTGTATATCGCACCATAAATCGTTATAACGATACTGGCAGCATTGAAAAACGCCATGGTGGTGGACCGAAACGCACTCATATCATTCGGAAGGTGAAGGCCAAATTGGCTCGGAAACCGCGCCATAGCGGCAGAAAAATGGCTCGTGTGGGGAACATTTCGCTCGGACGGATGCAGCACATATTGAAAGAACATCTTGGACTAAAGGGCTTCAAATTCCATAAAACGCATGGTCTCACCGATGGTCAAAAAAAAGTTAGAGTGGAAAGAGCAAAGGAGTTGATACGCTTGCACGAAAGTGGCGATTTGCCGAATTTGGTTTTCTCCAATGAGTCGCCGTTCGTTATTGAGCGAACGATTTACTTGCCCAGCCGTGCTACTGAAAATTTGAACCAACGGATTGCCACTCGAAACCAAGCGCTACCGATGGTGATCGTTTGGGTCACCGTAACGGCCGAACGTCGTTGATCGCTCGTTTTTTTGGACCGTGACATCAAAATAAATGCTCAAATTTATCGGGATCATGTGTTGGAGGAAGCGTTGAAGCCTTGGACACAAAAACATTTCGGCAGCAGAGCCTGGACATTTCAACAGGTAATTTTCTTGACATTTCATCAAGATTGGCTGAGAAACAACGTTCCGCGGTTCATTTCCATTGCCCAATGGCCACCAAATTCACCGGTTTGGGGTATTTTGAAGAGCAAGTTTGAGACAAAAAAAAAACCAAAGTGTCGATCCGCAGAGCCGTGCTCTCGTCGTGCTGCATGCAATAGCTTTGTCGGCCGTTTGAAGGCCATAATCGCGGCTAAGGTGGCCAAATCAAAAACTGCCAATGCAATTCGAAAATTTAAATGTTTGTAAACATTTTTTACTTTGATTTAATAAAATTCATCAAAAATTAAAAATTCTGTGGCATTTTGTTTTGGTAACACTTCGTGTCAGCCACGCTGTAGATTGTAGAAATAAAGTAGAAATTTTAGTTAATTGGGAGATAAGGAATTAAGGTAAGTTGTATTTTTCTACTTTTCGAGATGGTTCAAAGTCTCTAGGGAAGATTTTTGGTCTAAGCTTCTATTAGACAATCTGTGTTTGTTCTGGAACAAAACTATCTGCTAAATCGTCATCATACACTAGAGACTCCGTAAAAGAAAAAATGGAAAAACCACTGGTAATATAGATAGAGGATAATACGCAAAAAAGGAGGCAAACAGAAGGCTTTAAGATTATACAAGCAGATAAAAGAACGTGAATTATCTACCTCTCAAATCTACTAAAGATAAGATCTACATATTTTCCGCAAGTACAGGATGGCTAACTGAAAGGCACGTACTTCATAATATCAAAATCAAGAGGGAAATTGCTTCTGGAGATGAAAAGGCGGCCAAAGAATTTCCACCGAAGCTTGGCTAAAATAATTGCAGTTGGTGGATAACTTCAGATCAGGTCTTCAATGTATACGAAACAGGCCTATTTTGAAAAAAACAAATGCCTGGCAAAACGCACAGAAAAATGCCTTGTCAATCGCGCACGCAAGCCTCGATCACTGAAAAAAGCTTGGATGACAACTTTAATTTTCACTGAATGGTTTAATACATGTTTCTTCCCAGAAACAAGAAAATATATGTAAGTCTGCCATCCAGATTTAGTACCGGAACATGTAAAAGTTTTGTTCCTGCCACCGAATATGACATCTCTTATCCAACCACTTGATTAGGATATAACAGCGACGTTTGAAAGTTACTACATTAAGCGAACATTCCAACATATTTTGGACAACAAGGATGACACTATATACAGTAGGCTGAGATGGCCAATCCGATGTTGTGATGTCCTTTTTGAGTTTAAATTCCGAACAGAGTATGCTACGGTGTTTCGGATTGCTGCCTTCTTGCAAGATCCAGGTAGAGTTCCTTGCTCCCAACCATTTGCGGGCGGTATTGGTAACAAACCTCGTTCATAAATTTTATTCATGAAAGGTGAGTTTAGAGGTTCCGTGTGAAAACGATTAATTTATCAAAACCTTGCTTGGTGAAACATCCCCATACATGGAGCTTGGGCGGGTGCTTAACAGTTCGCACAATCCTATTTTTTGCTTAGAAGTCCTACCGTTAAACATCATAATTCATGCAATCTTTGTTTATATGTTTATTCGTCCAGGCTCCATAATTCTATTTCGTATGGTTGTTTTTGATATAATAATATTCTTTTTCGCCAATTTTTCCACAGCTGCATCCAGCGTAAGCGAAGATTTTCATCAAATAACTATATGATGGCGTCATCCTCCATTTTTTGTAGTGGTTCAGATTTCGCCTCTATCTGGCAATCCGTCAATATTTTTATACATTGAATAAAGTGTAATTCACTTCGGAACAAATGTTTTTGACTTTTTGCTTTCACTTCAAGTGCAACCGATATCTTTGGTCCTTTGGGATGTACCCTAAAAACACCGCTTCAGATCGTTTTGTTTAAATCTCACTAATTTCTTTCACGTATGTTATCCGCTAAACAGTTGCAGTTAAAGAAATTTTTGTTTTAGAGCGTCAAAAAGGACATGTGTCCCTTTAGTTTTAAGAACAGTTAACCCTGTATTCCTCTGTTAACCTCGAAGTGAAAAATTGTAATAGCCTGATATTATACGCGATAACGTGAGATTTGAATAAATTGAAATGCACGGTTATTATAATTCGCTAGAATAAAATGTTGAAACTATATGTATAAGCTAGAAGTATTCGTTCAGTGTTTAGTAAGCTCACCCTATGACGTAGGTACACTAACTACACTAAGTACACATACGATTATCGATGTAAATCCGGCCTCGAAAATAGCTAGCTAGCTAAATTAAGTATTAAAAACTTTATTTGAGCCTAGTTGTCTGGTTCATTATCTATCATGATCAATCCAAATGGTAGCCATAAAACCGCTCACTCTGGCGCATACTGTCGCTGAGTCTACAGTAAAACAGGCAGCGATATCCGAACGCACGCTGGATATCATTCTGGATGAGGTCAAATTTGGCATTTTTCGTTTGGATCATAAAGTATTACGCAATTGCTGGGATGTTATCTGACTCACAGTATACAGTCTCTAATATCACAATTATTTGGAGTGGTTGTCAACTGCCTGTAGGTCCTCCAGAGGATCCTAAAGTTGTATTAACCAATATTGGATTGATGAACTCAAATGTGTCGACTAATGGACGGATGGTTGTCCGATACGGATCATCAGTGGTTCCAAATATTCTTTGTAGTACGTACTGAACAGGATTCTCTTTAAGATCTCTGGCCCTTAGGTCATCCATTTCTGTTTGCTTTCCTTTATCCTCTGCTGGTTTTTATTATGGTGTCCATACTTACGAGTAATATAAAGCAGATTAAATTGCAGCAGTGTAGTCAGATTCCCTTGAGCTAAGGAAGGTGCTTCCAGTATCGCTTACAACAACAACAACGTTTTTTTTTCTACCATTAGAAAATTTATATTGTTAGCTTCCAGTTCTATTTTTGGGAATCCTTCTAGTAATCGGCATCGAATTAGAGATCTTCGCTATGTATAATGTCGATCTCGGTCCAACTCGGGTTTTGCTTTGAGTCTAGATTGTGAGGTTCCAGAGTCGTACTGTTGACCGCTTCTCCATACTAGCCTCTAGCGGGTCGAAATATGAGCGCTTGTTCAAACGTGACCGACAACGCTTTCTGCGGAATTTGCCGGGCTTCACTATTTCCTTGAGACGATCCTCTGTAGCGTTATACTCGTATTAGGGACGTATCTCATGTTTCTCTAGCTTGTGATTTAATGACTTTCATGCTTGAACTGAAGCAGATCAACTTACATAGCAAATCAGCATTTTGTTGCTATTTGCTGCATCTTAGACTACCTAATTCAGGAATAAAACCTCCTCGATGGCGTGGTTTTTTCATTAGATCCAATCATTCATGCAAATCACTGGTGGTAGAGCATTTGTGTCTCTACAATATCGTTCCGTTTTACTTCGGCCTTCGGAGGGTTTTATTAAACTTGCTTCGTGGAGCAGGTCATATCAAGGACCTTTAGTGTTAGGTTGCGATGCCGGTGCTCATCACACGTTAACAGTTACCTCGAATATTAATAACAGGGATTTGTCTCTACTTAACCATCTAAGCACATCTGACCTTGAATTCCTTAACAAAGGCTATTAGCCAACTTTCATCAATTCAGTAAGGTGGAAAGTGATTGATATCAGTTTTCTGCTCTATGTCGATTCTCAATTTAATCCTCAATTGAGGAAGATACAGGTACATACACTTTATGTAGACCTACTCTTAAACCTTACCGTAATAAGAATATTGCCAACTGGGAGTTAATCTCTTCTGAAACATTCGGAACACGCCTTTTTGGTATTCTGGTGTTAGAAAACTTTGAAAAACTGGTAAGAGACTCAAAAACATTATAAAAAAATTAAGATCCGCTTGCAGGTCATCTTGGAATAACCTCTGCGAGGAGATTAATAGTGTTTTTGGATTTGCTAGGCTTAAAAGATCGTTGCTGTAGCTTCCAAGGAGACACACTTACCTCTTCCAAAATGGAAATTGTCAAATTACTATTTTCTGTGCATTTGCCCGGTTGTGATGCTATCAATCCTGATTTTGTTGCTTACGAGCAATCTAACGATACTCTTTTTCTGCTCGATTGGAACCTAGCCGGTAGTTTTGTAATTCGTGACATTTTGCAGTGTAATTTATTGTCTTTCCCATCCTATAAATCAGGTGGCCCAGATGTGGTCCTTCTTAAGGACCACTTACTACTACTCTTTCAAGCATGCATTGCTTTTGGAACCCCAGAGGTAGATTTATCTATCTCGCCACTCAGCAGCTTCAACATTCTTACAGAGTTAGAAAATCGTGTGAAACTGCTCTGCATGAACTTGTCACAAGGATTGGAAGATCGTTTAGTATAAAGCAGTTTCTTGTGGACACTTTCCTGGATATTGTGATATTTTGACAGTACATCTTTTTCAACTGTCTACTCTTTCACGTTTGCGGGAGAGTATCGTCAGATCTGACACAGTTAAATATCTTGATATAATTTTGCAAAAAGCCACTTCAATTTTTTTGCGATGTAAAGGAGCATTTGGGAAATCTCGAGTCTGACTGATGACCTGTTCCGCAGGCCGAGTAGCAAAATACTTTATTTGTGAAGCTTATCTTAGGTTTATAAAGTACGCTCTATCTTTGAAAAAGCTGAGTTTTGGTCGATGAAAGCATATACTTTATTTGTGGTTGCCCAGCTTTCGAAGTAGTTCGGTCCCGGTTTCTTAATTATAAATCTCTAAATTCCATACCCTGGTTCGAGCTTATGTAAATTGTAAGAGCTGCCGAGCGCATTTGCGTGGTGTGATGGAATCCCCGGTTTGCACTATGGGTACAATGCGGCATTGAGTGCGGAACCTGCTTGGGTTCCAGCCGACTTTATAAATAAATAAATAGGGTTATCGAGTTATTAACAAGCCCGCAAGCAACGCATGCACCTTAATTAGTCTTAATTTAAACACTTAGTTTTCAATTGCTACACCTGTTACTATTTTATTGCAATATTTTGATAGTTTTCAGTTAAGTTCAGTTGTTCGAAATATGATTCTTAGGCTGTGTGCCAAACTTAAGGTAAAAGTCAATTTTAAGTGAATTTTTCGGTAAATTCAATTATTTTTCAAAAACTCTATGGCAAACTGATCGAAAAATCTGTCCTAAAACCGGGTTTTACCGTAGTAAATGAGATAAAGATCCGAAAAAAATTACAAAATTGTGTGAGGTTATCAAATGTGAGTCAAATATTATACTGTGGGCAACAAATAGTAAGACTTTGTTCATAATTTTAAAATTCTTTTTTTATTTCTCCAAATCTATTTCACCCTCCTCAAAGTACCCCCCCCCCCCCCGGCTTCAATACACTTGTGTCAACGTTTTTTCCAATCCTCGAAACAGTTGTTAAAGTCAATTTCCGGAATAGCCTCCAATGCGCGTAGCGATCACGTTTAATGTCTCCAATTGACTCAAAACGGTTTCCCCGGAGCGGTCGTTTGAGTTTGCTGAACAGCCAGAAGTCACACGGAGCTAAATCAGGTAAATACGGTGGTTGCGGAACGATATGGGTGAAATTTTTGGCGAGCAAATCACGTAAAACCAATGCAGTATGAGAAGGTGCATTATCGTGGTGCAAAAATCAAGAGTTGTCGACCCATAATTCCGGCCTCTTTTTACGAATAGCTTCGCGCAAATTTATTTATTTATTTATTTTAATATAAATGTTTGAAGTTCTTATGAACTTATTACATTAGTGGCAAACTACTTTATTCTAATCTATAAAAAATTTTATTTATTAAATTAACCTATAGGTGTACAGCGACATATTAGCGATTCATAGCTTGAAATTGGCAAAAGAAGAAAAATAGAATTTTGATATTATTAAGCTGAAGAAAAGTATTTTTTCCGAAACACGGCAGGAGATTTAGATTTCTTGACGTCATTACTTAACTAATCCCACATGCTAACTCCCCTCACAAAGAATGATGAATTCATCAGATTACATTTATTAATAGCCGGAGTCAAAAGATGAATATGACGATTGGAAGACGAAACTAATTTCTCAACAATATAGGTGGGCTGTTTATACTTTAAGAACTTGAAAATGTATAAACAAACTCGAAACTCATAGAATTCAGCAAGAGAACAACCAAGTAATGAATTAGTAAAATTCGAGATGTGGTCGTACTTTCTTAGCCCGTATACGTATCTCACACAAGAATTAAATATCAATCGAAGTTCATTAAAGTACTTCTTCTTTAATACGAAGAAGACAATATCTCCGTACAAAAAATGTGGAAGGATGTAAGATTTCACCAATTGGAGTCTAAGATTGGTATTAAAGCACTTCGTGGTAGCCCATAACATTCTTAATAAAGAAATTACTCGATTACAAACTGTTTCGATGTGGTAACTCCAGCATAAGCATTTGTCAAAAGTTAAGCCTAAATTATTCACAGAATCAGAGAAATCTACCTCCTCTCCAAGTACACTGATTTTAGGTAGGTAGTGCGTATCACGAATTGTAGAAGATATAATAATAGATTTGGGTTTTCCACCATTAAGTTCAAGATAATTTTCTATAGACCATTTCGCAATCAATTCGATATCGGAATTAACAGTTCCAATAGAATTTGTTATCTCGTTGGGCCTGCAAAATCTATAAATTTGCAGGTCATCAGCGAAAAGGTGATATTTGCATTGAGTGATAACAGCTGGTAGGTCGTTTATATACATCATGAATAGAAAAGGACCTAATACCGATCCCTGGGCAACACCGCAATTAGTATAACAAGAGCTAGAAATTCCTGAATTAAATCTAACCAATTGTGATCGATTTGATAGATATGATAAAACCAAACGACAAGCCGACATTGAGAATTTAAAACTGTTACGAAGTTTGCTAACCAAAATTGAATGATCAATTTTATCGAAAGCTTTACTAATGTCTAGAAGAACCAGCGTACAAAGGTAACCCTTATCTATGGCCCTGCGGATGTCGTCATTGATGTGTAGTAAAGCACTATTAGTGCTGAAATGACGTCTGTAAGCAGATTGGTACTTTGATAGTAAATTTTCCGATTCAACGTAAGTTAATATTTGTGATTGCAGTATTTTTTCAAAAACTTTAGACAAAGCAGGAAGCAAGCAGACTAATAGGGCGAAAATCAGATAAGCATTTGGGATTTTTATTCTTAGGAATGGGAATAATGATTGATTGCTTCCATTTCTCAGGAAAGATAGAAAATGTTATTAGGCTATTAAAAATATCTAGTAAGTAGCAATCAACCTTTGATAAAATAAGTTTAACGAACTTAATTGGTATTTCGTCAACTCCGACAGCGTTTGATTTAACGGAATCCAAAGCATCCATAAGGTCAGTGATATCGATGTTATTAAAACTAAAGTTACCTTCCATCGAACTAGAGCTCATTAGAACATCAAAGGTTGGTAACCCCGCTGAACGTGCACTGATATGAGAAAAGTAATTATTGAACTCACTTGGTGAAAATTGCGTAGATGGTTTTTCGTTGGATGATTGAAAGAAACCAACAGATTTCAAATTTTTCCAAAACACTTTTGCTTCGTCTCACCTTTGGCACGATATTCGGCCGATTGATCGTCTGTTTCCGGGTCGTAAGCATAGATGCAAGACTTATCGCCAGTTATAATACGTTTCATGACATCCTGGTAGTCGGAAAGCATTGTGTTTCACAGACATCAACGCGACGCTGTTTTTCCAAAAAATTGAGTGATTTGGGAACCAATCGTGCTTTCACTTTTCTTAGGCCCAAATAATCTTTCAAAATGGTTTTCACTGCTCCTTATGATATTTCAACGATGCCAATAAGGTCTCTGACTGTTAATTGCTGATTCTCGAGCACCAATTTCTCGATTTTATTAACGTGTTGATCATCAGTTGATGTTGATGGCCGTCCAAGACGTAATTCGTCGTCAACACGTTCTCGACCCTTTTTGAACAATTTGTACCAATCAAAAACACTTGCTCGCGAAATACAATTACCACCGAAGGTATTTTGAAACATTTTGAACGTTTCGGCACCACAAAATTGATTCCGCACACAAAATTTAATGAAACTTCTTTGTTGAATAATTTCACTCGTTGTAAAAATCGCCGAATGCATTTTTTGTACTTCAGAAAGACAAGCGTATACTAAACACTAATGATTATTTTGATGTGACATTTGACACAGATGTCACTGACAGTCATACCACCATAGAAAAAAAATATTTCGACGAATGGTTTTCCGCGCGAAATTTAAATTAAAAAGTCTTACTACTTTTTGCCCACAGTAGTACTTTTTCTTTACATTGTAGGTGTTTCTGTTTGTAAAGTAGATTTAGGAATATATCAGAGTAAGACAAAATTTGATTTCTAAGGACGTTAAGTTCGACCCCCTGAACCAATTTACAGTTAACTATTCAACACTATACATCCGTAATCACACAATCCATATCACGTATTTTGCTATCCATTCATCCACACAAATATCTGAACAAAAAACTTCCTTTATTCGTTTGTATTGTGGAGAGACCATATGTAGTAGTATTTGTACCACGGATAAATTATTACAAAAAATTTTTTATTTTTCTGGTTAACGAGTACCAATAAAAAAAGGATTTCTTCCTGTATTGCAAATTGTACGTCGTACATTCCCGTCAAACTAATACAGTGTTAAACACGCGTTTCTTATTTAGAGGCTGCGAGAAGAGAAATTTACCAATACATGTAAACCACAATTCAGCAACACAATATTTTAAGGGATATAATAAGGAATAGAATTTTTTTTTTTACAAACAAGGGAAGCAAAGATTACGTTTATAAATTTCTTCGTCGTTTTTGTCTTCCTCCTGGTATTATACCGTTTTTAATACGTATTCGAAAAAGATTTCATTTCATCTCGTCTTAAGTCTATACGTACATGTAAATGATGGGATACGTCGTGGCATAATGTGGCATAAAGAAATTTAACAGATGGATTAAAATTTATTAAGAAACAAAAAAATGTTTGTCAATTTCAAGAGCAATGACATATTATGTTTAGGAGTATGCGACGAAAATTTTTGAGATGCGAGCACATACTTTTTGTACGAGTGTATTATGTCCGTTGATTATGATGTGTGTTTTTTAGGATCCGGTACACGAACTTAATAAAAAATGAGCAACCGTAATTATGTCCGAACACAAAATTTATAATTTCCTCTTATTATGAGTTTGTGCCGTTGTTGTTGGTGGCTTTTTCGATTTTGGATGTGTGTATTTTGTGTATGTGTACGATGTCCGTATGTTTGTAGTGTACATACATTTGAAACGGATATGAAATATGGGAATTAAATTATAAACATGTCCAAAACACACATAGCTATATAATATGACCGAACCAAAATGGGCAAAAAACGTTTTTTTTTGTTTTGTTTTTATTCTGCTGCTCACTTCAGCTTTAATTTCGATCGATATAATTTTTCGTTTTGTTCGACTTCAAATGTGGTTTTCATTTGTTTTATTTTTTCTCGACGTTTTGCACAGTAGTACTGTATGTATGTATCTGTACATTTTATATGGAAAATGAGAAAAATTTATGATAGTACTTAACAATTTTTTTGTTTTGTTTGGTACATATTTAATGAGAATTAAATGATAAGAATATGTACTGTGTGTGTGTTATCTAAAATCTTTTGACACACAAAACACAACCAACAACAAAAAAAAATTCTAAAAATATACGTACACAATCAACAATGATGTGACAGCACATATACATACAACATAATATACAACACTATGATGAGGACGAAAAGGATTTTATTAAAAAAAAAAAAAAGTTGACAAAATCTATCTGTACATAGATTTTGTATTGGGTGGCAAACGAGTCAACAACGGAGAGAGAGAGAGAGAGAGAGCGAGAGATAGAGGAGGGTGGGCAAAAATTGTGTACGTACATGATCGTATCACTTGAAATCGATTGACTTTTGTCGAATTTTAAATGAGAGCAGCAATATTTACGACGACAAGTGTTTCGTTTTTAATTAAGGCGATTTGTGCGATAAAAAAATAATAATTCGTTTACCGAACAATTTAAAATATGGGGGATATGTATGTATCGGGAGTATATGTTCGACGTATTATGTGCGAAGAAATTAAATTTCACGTGATTAGTTGGATTTATCGTGGTTAGCCTTGTATTTGAAAATTTTGAAATCATTATAAATTATAGGACTCTTTTGGTCATCCCAGATCAGTGAAGTTCTAACTTAAACTCAATAATGTTGAAACTAATCTTTAATCGGTTGATTTTAGAATTAAATTTAGTACCGCGCCTAAAACCTCTCCACGACTCCTACAACTAATCGCGTGAAACAAGCGTCGAAACAACTGGACCTTGACAGAGCCGTGAGAAAGAGCAAGGAGTTTACAATTAACACGCAAAATAATAATAAATGACGAATTCGTACAGACGCAGATCGACCACTTGGTGGGGCCCGTTACAAGGGATTTTGCAACGTTTAGGACCTGATTGAGGTCGTGTGTGGTGATGAAGAAACGCGCTCAAGCGGAAGTTATTATTTCATCTCAATTTTGTACTTCAAAACCGTCAAGAGTCTTATCAACCAATGTCGAGAACCGACAAGGTGACGTTAAACCAGCGCAGTCACAACATTCGCTCAATACAAAGCTGCCTCGAATCAGGTTTCAATGGAATTGGAGAATATATTCGTTGACCTCGTTCACATCCACAAAGAGCTGACCAACTCGCAGAAGATACGCTACCTAAAGGCGAATTTAACTCGAAATGCAGCGTGTATGCTCAAGTAACGATAATTATGAGAAACAATCGATTGTTATCGATTTCCTAAACACCCGATGAACAGAGCAAACAAAACAAAATCGAACTCATCACAGCCGCAAAAGGATGCTCCGTCATCATCGTATTCGTCGCACACTCGAGCACATCGTAAATTTGACACACACTCAACTCGTTCACTCGTCGCCATTTCAGACGCTCACATCCTCACGTATCGAGTTTGTGCTGAAAATCACAACGTATTCGAGTATTGAATCACCATTCGTCGAATCTTCATCTCAAACTCTAATCACTAGAACCCACTTCGGGGAGAGTGCAGAAAATTTTATCGGATTAGCGAGAAGACAGTCACAATCGTAATTAGTGGAATCTGTCTAATTTGTATTAAGCTCGTGAATCGTTTTAACAATCTCCACCTTGGTCATAGTCCCCGTCGTCGAAAAGATCATAGGAACGCCGCCACCCCACACGCATCAATGATCGCACTTGGAACAGATGGAACTTGTCGATCCTCATTACTATCTTCCCAACAAGATAATTGCCATGCTTCATAAGGATAGTTGCATCAGCGATGTTAGCGGTTCACCCTTCGCCTAAAGTACGAAACTTGGTTACATCGTTTGGTAGTTCAACGACAACTACCGAAGATTATAACACCATCGGCAATACGTTTAGGTCATTCTGAGAAATCGAGGATGTTACTAACGAACGATCAGTCAGAAAGCGAGCGGCACTATATGTCAAGTTCATGCAAGTAACGCTACCTGGAATTGGCTCGTATGGAGGAATTGCTAAAAGACCATCACAACTCGTTGGACCAAGACGTATTATCATCGTCCACATCACGATGTAATGCAACGCACACTGCGTGTGGTATTAAGCTTTAAGAAAACATCGTCGAAATACTAACACGTTTTCGCAAACATAAATTCGTTTTCGTTACAGATATGGTGATCGAACCCATAGCCACTAGCAGTAACTCGTAAGGCGACGTTATTGGTTGTGCACTGTCGCTTACGGTACTGCCAGCACTCCGTATCTCGCAATTCGTACCATTCATCAGCATTCTTGATCCCTGATTTTATGACTGGCTCAGACATCGTGAATTTAATCGAAGTCCAAAAGCAAATGGTGGAACTAGCTTTGAACTCTTGAAGTGGCTCTCGAACAAGCAACAGCTTCTCAATGAGACGACAATCAAACTTTGCGAGCATGAAGATCAAGTTGAGCTGAATTGGGACGATTCAGTTGAAACACTTGGACTCCATTGGTCTCCTTAGACTGATTGTTTCGAATTGTACACCAGCTCAACATCGGATGTTCGTGCACCAAACAAACGAACAATATGGTCGCAATTCTCCAAGATATTTGATCTCGGCTCGGGTATCTCCTATCGCAATTATGGCCAAAATCATACTTCAAGAAATGCGGGTACTCAGCATATCGTGGAATGAAGTGGTCCGAAAATTAACAGCACAAAGATGGCTGATTTATCAAAATAGTTTGAGATCTTTGGAGGCTCTGAGAATCGATTGTATGAATCATTTTACAAATCGCAGTAATCTTAAAATTCACGGGTTGGTAGATGGATCTGTCAAAATCACAAAGCTAACATCCAAGACCTAGGTTTCGCTCCTGAAAACAATCAGACGAATAGATCTTATAGAATAGTTAGTTCAGTCATTCAACGTGCCACAGTTTAAATTTACGCATGGAATGACCCGCAAGTAATACTTGGTTGGCTACGCAGCTAACTAGTTATCACTAGCGGTACCGGTTCCAAACTTTCTTGATTCAACACAAGTGCTTGATGTCCTAGTGGACCAGCTGTCCGGGCATTTTAGATGCGTGTCCTCCAAGTAGACCTCTGGGTAAACCTCGACCACCGTTATTTAGAAGAGTCAAGGAGACTAAGGTGCTAATGACTGGGACTGCGACAAGGAAGTCCTCCGAACATACAAATACTAATTTACCCTTGGAGCTACTACTGGAAACTTACTTTCCAATTTGCTTCGAAACTGCGCCACGAGTTATTGTAAGTGGGGGGGGGGGGGGGTTTATAAAAAGCTTTAAGCCTTATAAACCGGCAAACACCGATGTCCTTATACAAACAACAAACGATTGACTTAACCTTACTCTGGCTGGACCTGATCTTCACTAGCAGCCTAGAACTCCGTCATATTCCTAGTGCGGATACCTAAGGAGGGAAAACGTTCTCATTACAGACCTAAAGACCTTAGATCTATAAGTTTAGCCTCTTCCCTACCAAATATTTTGTAAAGACAGAAACTCACATTAGGAGTTCGATTGAGCCAAATAGTCAACCATAAAGAAAATCTATAGAAGCTGCTCTCCGGAACTGCCACTCCTTTATAGCTCTTATCGAGAAATCCTTTGAACATAAGGAATACTCCATAACGACTTTTTTGGATATAGAAAGGGCCTTTAATAACGTCAGGCCAAAGGCATACACGCAGTCACTCTCCTCTTTGTGTATGGACGAAAAAGTGCAGAAAGTGACAATAGTGCTTTACACTTGTAAAAATGTCATTGGAAAAATTTGGGGTTTGTAGCCTCCCACATTGTACATTGGCTCTATATTTCTATTATTAGGCACATTTTATTTTATGGGGCTGCTGTGTAGTGGCCAGCTTTAAATATTCTGGTCAACCTTAAATCTTAGGTGAAAGTATAGCGAACAGCTGCTTTTGTAATAGTGAGGCTCTGAGTAGCATATCCACTCATGCGCTGGAGATTATTTGTCATCTTACACACCTAGATATTCTAGCTAAACAAATGACAGCGAGCTTAGCTATAAGGCTCAACTCCACCTTCATGTAGAACTGTAATAATACAGGACACTCTTTTAAGTAGGCCTAATTTGTGCACTGATGGTTCAAGATGGATGGAAAGGTTTGGGGAAGGGGGGGGGGGGTTTCTGTGAAGAACTAAATGTAGAGTTTTTTAAGCTGAACTAGTCGCGATAAGGGAAGCCGTTGACTGGTTGAGGAATAATGTAATATCTGCAAGAGATATTCACATTCTTACGTACAGTAAGTAGTCCAGAATTATCTCTCAATTCTTAACGAGATGGCAGATCAGTTCAATATCCACGAAGCCAGGGTATTTCAATATTACGGAAAATAGAAAGGTGAATAAACTCGCCCAACAATGAAGTGCTAGTCGGAAATCTCCTTTTGCTTTGCACTTGTCTCCGACTAGCGCTTAGCATACTGAAATTCCTGGGAGTTTCCTTCCTAAATGGCTTGACGGACCGCAGTAAAATGGACGTCAAGGATATTCTACGCTTTCTTGAGAGCTCAAGATGGCTTGATGAGTAGGTGAGGAAAGAAAATAATGTGGCACAATAATGTCTTGATACATATCTAGTCACATTTGCATAGAATTTTAGGCAAAATCTGTTTTCCTGCTGGAAAGTAGGAGTCTCTGGGAGCCAGACCCGGAAAATACGGTGGTGGGATGGAGAAGCAATTCGAACTTCAATTCAAGCAATTTTGCCGTCGAAGCCAACGACTTGTGCACGGTGCATCGTCTCTATGAAAACTTTTTTCCTTTTGCATTATAAACCGTTTTTCGCTACTTCTTCCTTCAAACGCACATATGCCAAAACCTAGTCGGCCGACATTTCCATTTCTGGTTACTTTGGCCGCCTTTCACCGGCTACTGTCAATCCAGCTGATTAGCGATTTGATTCCGGATTGTGCGGGCGTTAAAAAATTATGTTTACTATACGGTTAAATAGCTGCAAATAGCGCTCTAAATCACCGACGCAATGCTGTTTTTGATCCAATGTGAGCAAGCGCGACACCCGCGTTACCTAAACACACGAAACTATAACTTGTAAACTAATAGTTGGATTGGTAAAAAATGTTTACACATATCGTTTGAAGGTTGGTACTTTCTATAAACCGTATGAATTTTTATTAGATGCGCCATCTTTGTGTCAGCCTCGGGACTTATTGGCCGATGGATTATAAGTTAAGAAAGTTGAGGTTATATATTCGCGTGGGAGTATCCTTTTAAAGTGATCCTCTGGCCAATTATTTTCTATCTTTGGAGTAAAAACTTCATTGACATTTATACTATCTCGCTGAGCGTATTCTAGTAGGTCAAACCTATAATTCTATCCGGATCAACGTTTCATCAGCTTAGGTAAGTAATTAACAAAATACAATTTAAACAACCAATTTACAGTTCTGAACTGGTGCCGCACAGGTGCATATCCGAATATGGAGAATGACATTGTCCCGTGGGCATACACGCAAAACGCGTTACACCTGTAACGAAAATGTGTAAATAATAAAGGAAAACACACACAGACAATTAACGCCACATACACATATACATAAACTTTACTAACAATTAAATTATCTTAAACGGCCCTTAATTAGTAAACGTCAAAAGGCGAACAAACACAATAAGCAATTTCGGAGTTGTATATGGTGGAACCAAGTTAAACAGGTGAAGTGATTATAGTTGCACAAACTGAACATAGATGGTAGGAGATGTAGTAGATGGTGTTCTAATATAGATGGCAATGTACCAATGGGTTAGTGCCGATGGGTAAAAAATGAAATGGTCCTATGGAATGGGAGATAAGTTGACTGCACTTGACTTTCCACGCAAAACCGCAAGTGCGGCTCGTGTCTATGTATGTGTAAAATTATTTTCATTTTATATTGAATGATTGAGCGAAACGGATAGGAATCTCAAAAACTAAATTTAAAACATCTAGTAGGTATCGAAACAAAATGTAAAATTCTTCACATGTGCTCGGGCGTTTATTTTCTACCAAAATTCATTTTCATACTAATCGCGTAAAAACAAAAAAAAAATCTGACCCTAATTTTGTTTTGTAAGTGAGTGACAATACGAGCCGCTCTTGAATTATTGCTGCAAACGTGCTGCACAATAACTTCGCACTGTGCGGAAAGGCTAAAAGAAAGGCGAATCAAACAAGAATGTGTTGGATTTTTTTTGGGGGATAGAAACAAGACAACCGCTTGTTAAAAAGCAATATGTGTGGTAAGCAGGCCGCCATTAATTGCGAAGTTATTTTTGTGAAATAAAAGAAGAAATTAAATGGCCGCGTGTTGAAATCAAAATGGTGTTGTTAGATGGCCGCCACCGACTGTTAAAGTATGTGCTAAGCGATGAAAGTGGGTCGATCTATCTTGAACGATCAACTGTTAAAATGTGTGTTAAATGGCAAAGGCGTGTCGATCTACCTTTACTACTAACATTGTGCCAATTTACCGGCAAAGATCGGCCGTAGCCGTAGGTGGGAACGAATGTGCCGACTTCACAAGTGAGAGTCGACTTGATAACTGAGAGCGCAGAACCGTGTGTCGGCCTAACACCAAAGTACTAAATAGGAAGCAGATAGATCAAGGCGGTGGAACGGACGCCTAATATCTAAAAGAATCTATTCTCCCAAGTGGCATGTTGCAAGAATTTTCCTTTACCGCAATTCGCTTTTGGGAAAGGGAATAGAAGCGGTAGGAACAATAAGAGATAAAGCGATCCAAGTTCTTTTGTTTTATTATTTTTTGTTGTTGTTTGCTTTTATACACGCACGTTATAAGTCACTCATCTTTTGAAGGTTATCCTGCAGGTTTACCACTGGTAGCTTTATCTCTTCGGTAAAGACAACTTGGAAGCTCCAAACATTTCAAACTTTGTAAAATTATAAGCCTCAAGCAATTTTTTGGATAAAGGAAGTCAGTTCGACGAAATTTCCGTTAACAAATTTTTCATTTTATGAACACACATAAGAGCCAACAAATTTCTTTAATCCATCACACCACACCATACACAATTTTAACAAATTACCCAACTTTCTTCGGTTTTATCACGATTCGATGTACAAGAAAAGAAAAAATCGAATTGTTAACCATATCTCGAACGGAAAAAAATTTTCCAATCCTTAAGTATATAGAATGTAACACACAAGACACACAATTAGGTCTGTATATAGACAACATAAGAAGATATGGTTACAAAACATCCAAAATACACAACAATTTTTATGTTTAAGATGATAAAAATACAACAACAAATTTGTTCCAAGGAATCGATAATAACGATGTTAATAAAATATTTGCCCTTTTTTGGTACTCGGTATTATATAGATAGTTGGTTAATACACTGTACAGTGTGTATGTGCTGTATCTCGATGAGAGGTTCGGTTTATATTTTTCTTCCTACAAATTTAGATACAAAATATATAAAAAAAAAATTTTTTGCAATTTTTCTATAAATAACACAAAATTTTTCCGAAAAATAAAAAATTATTAACAAAACGAAAAAATTTATTGATTTCAAGATATCCTCTGTCTTTTCGATGTAGAACGACGAGCATATACGCCACACCACAAAAAACCATTGTACGGTGGTAGGCGGAGGAGACCAGCAGCAGCATCAGTAGCAGCCGCTCACCACACACTAGAAAATATTATTATTTCGACTTTAATAAATTTTCGTCCCTATCGTTTTACATTTATGTACGATATCTACCTAACCTATGTACCTTGCATATCTTAACATATTCGTCTGTACACTATGGAATGTTACTGAATTTATGTTGTCTGAACATAATTTTTTTACAGGTATACTCAGGTGAATCAAATATTAAAAATATGTTATGTAGTCGAATTGTTTAAAAAAAAAAAAGTTCAGTGGAGTTTCTTGATTCCAAGATTCCGGATTATATTTACTACCTCCTCAATCGGTGGTGTAATGTTACACCTAATAGGTTGCAAAATATGTTTTAAAGTACCTCGCCCCCCCCCCTATTTACATTATACTTACTCGGTTGGTTTACAAGTATTTATTTACGTCTTGACTTATATTTATTATTTACATTTACTTGTCTCGAGCTTTTTTTATTTCTCTCAATTTAATCAATTTTCCAACCGATTGATATTTGTACGTAAAGCTCTATATATTTAATGTTTTTGCGGGGAGGAGAAAAACTGGGTGATTGATACATAGTCGTTTGTAAAAAATTGACTTTTCTATAAATATATTTGGTATATATTTGCCATCGACGACAACAATTTATCGCAAGTTTGAGGAATATGATCTTAATTTACATAAACATGTTCATTTCTATATGTTTATGTGTCTAACCTTTTATTTGTATGTTGTTTTGTTTGTTTATCTAGATGGGAAGTCGGCATTTATAATGTTTTCGGGGAGATACACAACCACCAAAATTTTGCAAAATTTTGTAAAATAAAAATCTGGATTGGCATGCTGTTGGATAAAATTTGATTTAAACAACTAAAGGTTGAATGGTGGGTACTCTTTCAAAGCTTTTTTATGTCATGACCCTAATGCTGCACCAGCACTTGTAGCACAATGAAAATAGTACTTGAATTGTTTACAAGTTAATTACAAATTTGTTACACAGTTGGATATTTTTTTACATGTACCGCAATTCGTGTGTGGGTTGACATTAAACAAAACTACACCACCCTTTTCGTTAATTTTTATTGTACCGTACTGGGGAGATACTGAATTTTTTGGCATAGTTTAACCCGCAGAAAACTACCCCAAAGGAGATCAACCGTTTAAAATCATTGTATCGTATTGGGAGCGATACTAGAAGTTTTTATAAAATTAATTACAATATATTGGAATAGTTCAATCCCCAAAATCTCCCGTAAGGTGTGAAGCTCTTTGAAACCATATTTCTCTGGCATAGAGACTTGCTATGATCTTAACAACCAACCCTCAATTAAGATGAAACACCTCATTGTGTACAAGAAATGGATACACATGAATTTATTACAACTGCCCACACCCATAAAAACGATGAGGAATCATTGAACTCGCCACGGGTGTGAAGTATTCCAGACTTTCCATAGATGTTATGTATGTATGAGTGTCACACTGTTAATTTAAATTTAAATAGGAAACAAATAATCTTATTGGAAATTTTAGTGCAATCGTATAGGAATGAGTTTTTTTTAGAAAATGACGCAAACCTCAATTTAAATAAAATTTTAAAAACAAACTCAACCACGTATTGTGTAATTATCTAGATTTTTGTTAAAATAGCTTAGAACTTTAAAACGATTAGAATAAATATACTGATAAAATTTGCTCGATTTCGTCAAACTTATCTTGATATGCTTGTTTTTTAAATATCATCAATTCAATGAATATATATCTGTCTCTTGGTTCCATCTCACTTTTATTTTATTTCAATGTTTTGAATAAAAATTATGTACGAATTTTTTAAATTATTTGAAAATGTGTCCTATGCTTTCTAAACTAATTAAAATAATGTAAAATCAAACATAATATTTTACTTTTCATTGACAATTTCGCAAATTAAAAATAATAACAGTGTACTCCACACAACACATAGATAAACTTTAAAATTTCAATTGGAATTAGCAGAAGTCCAGTTGGATTTGTATACGTATATGATTTTAATCTATGGAATACTTCACCTGCCCGAATTCACATCCATTTGAAAGAATTTTCTTTAACTATGGCAAATGCAGGAAAAGCACTACTAATTTAAAAACTGGGACAAGATCATGAAATGGAGAAAGAGAAAGAAGTATGAAGAATACTCAAAATTGGCTTAGACGTTTTGTAGGAATAAAAAAATAATCGAGAAAATTATATTCGACAACTCTTTCATTATCCAGCGATGTTGACACATCTTGTAGCGACATCTCCGAGTAAGCTAGAAAATATTTTTCAATCCGTTGAAATTTTCCGGTTGTATTTTATAATTCCACCGACCTCTTACTTTTATTTCTCAACAAAATACAGCTATTTTTCGTCGGTATTAACTGACCAATGTCGATAATGCAGATTTGAGTTATTACTACAGAGAAGAACTGTAGATAAAGATGAACAACTTGTGTACCTTGTTCAGTTCTATCCTAGCATGAAATCATCAAACCGCACATCTAAAGTAGTCCGATAAATTTACCAGCCGAAAAGCAAAATTATCGATACGCGAAAATGAAGTTATATAGAAGTGCTAGGAGCTGCAACCTCACGAGGTATTCGGAATAACGACCGAAAATTGAAAACCAAGAAATTTAGGAATACCGTAATCTCCACTGAGAAAGTTGGTAGAAAATGTTATATAGGCTGCCGTAAATGTTTTTAGAAAATGGTAATACAAGTGTAACATTTTTGGAGGTTATGTTTCTCAGAAGTCATCTGTCAGTTTGCATCGCAACATTGTTTTTTATTTACTTGAAAAATTGAATTCAGTGAAAAAATGGAATAATCGCGTGAAAATTTGCGTGTGATGATTTTTTTACGATTTTCGAAAGGGGCTAACTCGGCTAACTCAACAACAGTGCTTCGAATCACTTCTTTTGGCGACGAAGCACCATCCTTGGCTAGTGTTTATAACTGGTACAATGAATTTAAACGCGAACGACGTTCACTCAAAGACGAGTCTCGTGAAGGTTGGATTCCACATTTGTTGACAGACGCACAAAAAAGGTTCGTGTCGATTGGTGCAGCAAAATGCTTGAAAAACTCGTTGGAGGTACTTTCAAAAACGTAAACAAAATCGTAAGAGGTGACAAGTCATGAATATAAGTGTATGAACCGGAAAGAAAAGGGCAATCGACTGTTTGGGTCTTCCAATTCGAAAAAAAACGAACAAAAGTTGTGCGAGCTCGGAGCCTTGGGAAGCAAATCTTGGCGCATTTCTTCACGAAAATCGGTCATGTGGCTACTGTGGCTCTTGAAAATCAAAAGACAGTCAATTTAGCTTGGTATATACGGCAATTTGTTTGCTCAAGGTTTTGAACAAATTGAGAGAAAACAACCCAAGATGAGGAATCATTGATGGGTCATCCGCCTTACAGCCCCGACTTGGCACCCAATGACTTCTTCCTGTTCAAAACAATCAAAGATAAAATGCCTGGACTACAATTTTTATCGCCTGAAGAAGAGCTATCATCTTCGGACTGGCAAAAGTGTTTCGATAAATGGTTTGAGCGTATGGAAAAGTGTTTAGATCATAAAGGCGAATATTTTGAAAAGCAATAAGCAATTTTTGATGAAAATGTTTAATTTTTTATCTTCGCGTTTTATTTTAATGTCTGTAGCTTCTCTATATCCCGGACGGATTGATTGGTCCATTCCGATTAACAATTTTACAATCAACCAACAATGGTTGACCTTGTTGGTTTTCTGAAATTTAAGCAGGATAATATTTTTTGAATATACAAGACAGTTTTACCGAAAGTCCAGTAGATTTAATTTTTCGCTTTTGAGAAAGTCGGTTGTTGTCCACATCATATTCACTCCACCATTTTTTTTTTCTGTGGCGATATAGCGGATGGTAATGTTATTTTACTACGTAAAAAAAGTAAAATATACTGACTATTCATTGTGGAAGACAATAAAACCATCAAAAATCTAAATAACTCAGATTTTACCTACCTATAAGTACAAGGAACAGAAGTTGGACAAGAAAAAATTAACAAACAAGCAGAAGCCTTTGCTGCTCACCTAGCTCATATATTTCAGCCTAATGAGGTACAAGACAAACAAAAAAAAAATACAAGAAAAGTACCAGCTTTTGATCTGATAGCAGGAAAAGTCCTGAAAAAGCTGGCCTAAATCGACATTAAAAAATTGACCGTCCTCTTCAACACAGCCTTCAAAATTGAAGATGTATCAAACGTATTGACATAGTAGGCCAAGATCACTAGTATCTATTATGTCAAAATTGTTTGAAACTCTCCCCCTTTTAATATACGAATGTAACCTCGGAATGAAAGTAAAGAAATCATCCCTATACACCAATATAGATTTTGAGCTAGACATTCGACAAAATATCAAGTTCATAGGATAACGAATATCATAGAAAAAATACTTAAAGAAAGAAGGATCTGTTCAGAAGTGTTCCTTAACGTGGTTTAATCTTTTTACAAAGCCTGGCACGACGGTCTGCATCTGAAATTTAGGAAAGTTTTATCATCACAATTCTGTCACCTTCTTGAATCATTCATGTAGTCAGACACTTTCGTGTTAAATGGAATGCCACAAAGAGGTGCCTTAACACCAGTGCTATATATCTTCAATTCACATGTGATATCCACTAACTGATAATACAGCAATATACATTTGACGACAACACTTCAAAGTGTGCATCAAGTTGAACGAAACAAAATTCGTACGTGCTGATTACACCAATAGAAAAGTCAACTCAGTGGTAACTCAGCAAAAATTCCTACCTATAGAAATGAATCTAATGTGAATTTAATGTGAAGAACTCAGATTACAACCACAGAAAAATGTACTGGGGAACAAACTTCCAAGGATATTAAAGCCTCTATGGACGTATGTTATTCAGCTGTGGTTAATGTTCATTGACTATTACGAAATAGCCATCTTCGAAGCTACCAAACTGCTTGACCAGTGAAAAATAATAAGAAGGCTCAAAAGGATTAAACCGTGCGAGTTTGCTTTACAGCCAGTGCAATCCAGAACCAGAAAAGTCACAGTTTTTCATAATTTTTCAATAAAATATTAGAATTTTTTTGCTGTATTTGTAAAAGGTGGCCAAAAAAAGGTTGGCTCAACGGCCATTTCTCAAACATACAAATTGGTTTTAAGCAAAACAGTATAGGTAAAAAATTTCTCGATACAAAAAAGTATTTTACATGACCTCTAATAATACGTCATTTTAGCAAAACATAAATGTTGTCACAAGCCAGTAGTAAGGTTTAGCTATTGTGTAAAAGATGGCGCATCGACACATTTTAAAAATTTAATCTTTCTATGTGAAATTTAAAAACAAAAGCTTTAAAGGTCATTAGTGAAATCTCGGATTTATGAAAGTGGAAGCTATTTCTCGATGTTAAACTGTACGTTTAGCAGAAAAAGTAGTAACAATTTTCCGAGACCTGAAATAATAAAATGTAAATTAATAATATTTGTGGATTATGTACTTTTATTCACCCATAACAGCCGCATTTTATTCGAAAAATTATAGAAATGAGAACATCCCTCAAAAGATAGGTCAAGGACATATTCTAGATATAACACAAGAACTTATCGTTTTGGCAAATTATATCACTCTGAAAATTCTCACTATGTGTGTGTACTAAGCCAACACTAATATAATTTAGAAGTTTATAAATTCGTCTGTATGGGGTTAAAAATGTGGGAGGAGGGAGTAAATTTTCCGACTTTTTGTGGTAGATATATTGTGAGTAAATGGCGTTTTTGTTTTCAAAAATAATATTTTGTCTAAAAGGCCGAAAAAATCTTAAATAAATAAATTAATACAGACGAATTTAAAAACTTCGTAATTATGTTAGTGTTGGCTTAGTATACATACATAGTGAGAATTTTCAGAGATTTTTTGATTTGGTGATATGATTCGCCAAATCGATAAGTTCTTGTGTTGTACCATAGGTACAAAGCAATAGTTGATTTTTTTAGAAGACTAACATTTTATCAGTCCGAAACCAAACTGTCAAGAAGAAACTTGACTTTTAACTATTCATAAACGCAGAAAACCATGGATGGATCCAGGCGAGCCATGAACATCAGTTAAAAAATGAATATTCATGCCAAGAAAGTGTTACTGTGTATCTGATGAGATTGAAAAGGTGGCATTTACTAGGAGCTGGCCTATAGTCACAGCTGAACGTTACCAGGGCCAATTTATCAAATAAAGTGATGATCTGACCGCCAAGGAAGACGGGACGTGATATTGCTGTATGACCACTAATTCAGATCGATGTCATCATATTTGAAAGACAAGCGGGTTAGGGGTTAAAAAAGGTAGGGTTTCTACTTGCACACCTAATACACGCAGTATGTGATTGCCACATAAAATTAGTAACTGACGGATAAACACCCATCTCTGGACATACTGATAATAAAAATCTCTCTCGTCAGATAAAGTGGTCTTACGATTAACTGGTTCCACGAGTGCCTTTATACGATGATGAGTTAAATATTTACGATGATGTGGTTTACGATGATACGAAATGTTTACGAAGATATGTACTACTCGTAGATCCACAGTTGGGCGCATAAATTACAAATTGTAATTTACACAGTTTTTACATGTAAAATGTATGTACAATGTATACACTTATATTTTACATACTGTAAAGTAAATAATGAATAAAAAATTACTTTTTCGTTACAATTGCGCCATCTTTTAACAAATCTAATAATTATCGGCAAATTGACTGTGTACTCGACCATTTTCCTTATCCGTCAAAAACAACAATTTGACGAATGAATAATAATAATAATGTAAATTTAATTCAACCATTAAATCATGTGTCATTACACTGAAGTGTAAACAACATATTTTTTGTGCTCTAACCATGTCAACCTTTGTGCCAACAAACACAATTTGCAGGAAGCGCTGCCTTTTGGTTTTATTTGAAGAAGATTATAGCTGATGGACATCGATTGCTGTGTGAATCATATGGGGAACATGGTCCATTAATAAAAACAGACACCAATGACAAGGAACATGAAGAGAGACCAGTAAAGTTTGAAAATGCCAAGTTGGAAGCGTTATTGGACCAAGATTCATATGAAACTCAAGAGGAGCAGCTCACTCAAACTTTGCGAGTGACTTAACAAGCGATTCAAAACCGTCTCAAAACCATGGCACAAAAACAAGGAAATTGAGTTCCGTATGATTTCAAGCGAATGCCGTTTTTCCATGTGCGAGCAACTGCTCTAAAGAAAAATCCGGAAGGTTTTTTTTGCATCGAATTGTGAAGGGGGACGAAAAGTGCCTGCATGTACGACAACCCAAAGCACAGAAAATCGTGGAGTAAGCCCGGTCGCATAAACTTCAACTGTCAAATCGAATATTCATGGCATGAAGTTAATGCTGTGCATCTGGTAGGATCAGTTCAAAGTGATCTACTATGATCTACTCTAGCCTAACGAAACCATCACTGGAGAACGTTTTCAACAACAATTGATGCAATTAAGCCGATTATTGAAGTTGAAACGCCACAATATACCAAAAGACATGATAAAGTAATCTTTCAGCACGACAACGCTCGATCACATGTTGCAAAAGTGTTACGACTCCTTGTGGGGTCATAACATGGCTCTTGGTTCGACGGAGATTTAAATCTCAATCCACGAAAATTATAAAACGCATTGTACAAGAAAAGTTTAGTTTTATTCTGTTGGTGAGAAAGTGCGTAATTATTGATTGTGGATTCGTTACAAGGGGCGGGCATAATTTCGGAAATATTTGATTGTGATTTGTGAGTGGTCTAATTTTTACCGAGGTGCTGAATTATTTAATTATTAAATTTAAATAAATTAAAGGGTGCCGCCATTATTATCTACTGGTGCCATCTGGTAATAACGGTTGTCGCATTATCTGCGGGAGCCACGAATATCTACGGGTGCCCGCTTAAATATATAAGTACCGCATTTTATACAGATGCCATTTTGTAACCACGGACGCAGCAATTATTTTCCGTCATCTTAAAATAACAGGTGCCACATAATTTCAACGGGTGCCATATAATTTAACGAGTGTCGCATATATTTGCCTTCTGGCAATAATACGTGCGACATTATCTACGGACGCCGCGAATATTTAACGAGGTTGCAATTTATGGGTGGCCTACCACGAGGCAATTCGCAATCAATTTTGGTATCGGTGGAAGGCATTGCAACGGGCAGGTGGCCAATCGTCCATTTGTATATTTCTATCGGAAAACCGGCCGTTTGGTAATTTTGATTTTATCCCAACGAGGCAATAAACCTAACAACATTTTTAATACCTGTGTCGGGCGGGCACAGCCGCAAGAAATTTTTGGATCGGAATGTTTGAAGGGGGGCGGGATCCCATTTCGCTCCCATTTCGTCATCCCCTTGGCAGGAGATCCACAGGGTCGGAGTGGCGAGTCCAGCATATGTGTCGTTCATTCGGGGACAAAATTCAGTCCATTCGGGGAGTGTGTAATTTGGAAGATCCTCTAGAGGTCTCTGCGGGTGAAGCGAGGCATTGTTTGTTGGAAAGACTTCCCTACCCTCTTATGCTGCTTTGGTGGGGCTAGGCATCGGCTTTTAGAGGTCGATGGGTCATTCGAAGGGGATGGTCTCTTCAGCAGACATCGTACTTGTCATCCGGAGAGATACGGTCGTACATGGGTGGGCACACCCGGTTATAATTTTTTTATTTTATTATTCCTCAAATGTCGGTCGATTTCATTTTGGCGTAATTTAGTTTCAGATGTTAAATTTACTTTTATTTTTGTTCTGTTCTGCGGTGTAGGCCAGGAGTATGCAAGCCTCAACTTCCCCACTACCCAAAACCCTGAGACCTGATGGGCATAATGACCGAGAGAGAGGCCTCTGCATGCTTAGAACAATTTGCGGATTGGTTCCGAACCTTCCGAACCATCCGTAACAAGAGTCGTCAAGGAAACTTTGGAAGTGTTTCAATAGGATGCCCAACCTCACCCGCCGTATCTACCAGACATTGCTCCTTCCGAATAACACTTATTCTGGTCGATGACTCATGGCCTGGCCGAGCAGCACTTCACTGCTTACGAAGAAGCCATTAATTGAGTCGATTGTTGGATCGCCTCAAAACACGAGGAATTTTTACGACGCGGAATCCGAATTATGCTGCCTGAAAGATGGGAAAAGTCGTAGCTAACGATGGACAATACTTTGAATAAAATATATTGTACAAATTTCTCTGAGTAAAGCTTTGGGGTTATAAAAAATCCTCAAAACTTATTTGTACCCCCAATATTTACAAATTGAATAATTTTATCGATGATTTGGCTTATATTCGCAGCGTTTGCGTACAGTTTCACCGAATGCTGTCCTCATAATCAACGTGCAGCCAAAAATCCGGGCGTTTGAATTAAACAAGCGACCTATTTTAATTTATCAAACCGGACCCGGGCGTCATTCAATGTAATCAAATCAAAGTAGCCAAAAAGTGGCTAGAGGAAAAATGTCTGAATCATTTAGAATTAATTTCTGAACGTATTAAGTCTTGTGTGGGATTTCATTTTGTTTTTTCTTGAAGAATTTTAACTTTCTTGGGCGTACCCATTCTCGATGAAAAATTCGTTCTATTATTTCATTAGAACTTGATCCAAGTCAAGCTGATACGTGGTTATGTGGACGAGAAACGCTTCCATTTCAACCAGGCATGGTCCGATAAGATCTGCTTTTGCGACATCTTCATCCGATCATCCGCATTATTACTTCGATCTCACACAATTGCAAAACGACCAAGATTTTTTTTCTTCAAATTTGCAACGTTGCTAAGCGCCCATTCAGCTTCGAGTAAATCAAATGCAAAGCAGGTGAAAGTAACCTAATGACACTTGTGTTTATTTTTACTCAAGCAACTTCTAAGTATATTAGTCAATTCCTCGAGTAAACAAAATCCCGTGCCAATTTTGTAACGCAGATGTGATAAGTTCACGGCCGCAACCGGGAATGGGACTCACTTCATATTTATGTTCATCGTAATATGTTAATAATTCATTCCACACGTTCAAGACGAAAACAGATGGCATTGTAAAACAATAGATGATGACACTTTTGGATCATCATCTATTGTTTATTGTTAATGTTTACGTTTGTTTATTGTTGTTCATTGTTAATGTTTACATTCAATACTTTTAATTATTTTTTTTAATGATTTTTAGTGTATCTTACATATTTTTGTAAATTATACGAACTTTTTGTAATTTACGTTTTTACATGTAAAATGTAAAAAACGTTTATTACATGTAAAATGCTCAACTGTGAATAAATCTTTTTGTGAGACGTTTTCGATATAATTGAACGATCGATAAAAAATTAAATATGGTTGTATTGGTAGGAAACTGTATTTACCTGATTTTATAAAAATGCTTCGGTCCCAATTTTTACAGTGCCTAGAACGAGAAAATAAAAAACGATTTAGATAAAATATTTAGCCAAAATGATTTGTAAAATCCTTTCAATATAAATCTAAATTAGCACACCACCTCTTTCCATCCCCTTATAAGGATAATTTTTCATTGTTAAATCAATTCGCACTCAATCTTTTCAAGCAGAAAAAAAATATTTGAAGTAGTAAACAAATAATTATGTTGTGTGTACGTACGTCATTTACGTATGTAAACTTACACAAAATTCAATCAAACCTTAAACTATAAGAATGCGAACAATACCAAAAAAAAAACTTTCTTATCAGTTTTATGTTGTATGTACGAGTATATACGAAAGTACTCGTATATCTCATAAGAACTGTGCGTATATAGATGGAGACCCGATTCTTATTGTTGGATATTTGAAAGGAACGTTTATGTATATTCACCTAATATAAATAAATACGAGTGATTCATGAACAACTGAATTTAGAATTTTTGTGTGTTCGAAATGTATGTCTGTACGGTTTTAGTTTAGTTCATAAAAGTTGCAAAGAAAAGAGTTTAGATTCCTTATGTACTCGTATATACAATATACAGGGTGTCCCAGAATTGGACGATCAAACGAAGCAGGGTGATGGGAGCGCTCATTTCCAACAAAAATAGTCAAGTAAAGTTTTTTCAAATTGTTGATGGTGCAAAGTTATTCCACTTTTACTGTTTTTTAGTGAAATCGTAAGCGCACCCACCAAAAAATTAATTTAAAAAAAACCAAGAGTTCTTTTGTTTAACTTTCTGTTTTAGGAAGATCTAGAAGAGTGTGGCTTTCCAATAACATCATTTTTAAGTTGCCTATAATTCTGTCTTCGACTGGTTATTGTCCAGAATCACACAGAATCACACAAATTTTCTCCTTAAATCAGAAACCAAATCTGATTTAGACAAATCACTTCAAAAACTTTTTCAAAAACTTACTATCGTGAAAAGAGCGGTAGGTATACAGTCTCAATTCCTCTTCGAGAAAATTACATCAATCTTGGCAAATCAAAGACTCAAGCTATTAAGCGTTTCTTACATCTTTTATATGTCGCACCATGCGATAATTAAACCATCTAGTTCTACAACAAAGGTGCGTGTAGTCTTTGATGCTTCGGCTAAATCCTCAACTCTATAGTGGGCCTACTGTTCAACTTATATGTTTTGAGATTACAATTCGATTTAGGCAGCATAGATATGTTTTTACAACTGATATTAATAAAATGCATAGGCAAATCCTAGTTAACCAGTCCCAAACATCATTACAAAGAATCATCTGGAGAGCAGATAAGTCCGAACTCTTAGGTGTATATGAACTCGTAACAGTAACTTTTGGAACGGCATCTACCCCATATCTCGTCACTAGAATTTTGAAAGAATTGGCAGTAGACGAATCACTAATTTATCCAGAAGCAAACGCATTAATATTCCAACAATTGAAATTTTTTGTCCCAATTACCAAAAGAAAAATAGTTTCTGAAGTAGCAAAGCTCGATGATTCACTTGGACTTCTTGACAAAGTCATAGTTACCGCCAAAATACTCATTCACAGTTTGCGGAAATTAAACACTGATTGGGATGAAACTGTGTCAAACGAAGCATTACAATTTTGGGACTGTTTCCAATCCATGATCATACACGCAAAATTCATACAAAGCTGGTTTGTGGTAAGACAAGAGTAGCACTTACATTCCGAGAGTTTTACATTCCGTTATGAATACTCTCGAGTTAACAATTGATCATGGTGTTTTGTGGTCCGATTTACAAATGACCCTCACCTGGATTAATACCGAACCATATAAACTTAAAGTTATCATTACCAACAGAGTAAGTGAGATTCAGGATCTTACTGCTGAATCAAAATCCAGCAGATGTCATTACAAGAGGTATCTTGCTTAGTAAATTACAAAACTATAAACTCTGGTGGACCTTTGTCTAATCAAGAAATTCAAAATGCTTTATATTATTTAATCGGAGTGATTCAACAAGCATATTTTAAAGACGAGATAACGACATTGATGAAAAATCGCCAACTTCCTCAAGAAAGTTCAATACTTTCACTAAACCCCTTTATAAATTCTAAAGGTTTAATCAGGCAGGGTGGTGGAAGGTTAACTAGGTCCCACCTTGATTATGATCAAAAACATCAACTTTTGTTACCATCAAAGGGCAACTTAACAAAACTAATATTTCGATTTTATCATATACAAAATCTACATTCCAGTGCTCAGATGCTTGTGTCTTTTAGTAAGGCAAATGTTCTGGCCTATTGCTGCTAAAAATTCAGTATCAATGCAAGTAATCAAATAATGAGTGTTTCATACATCAGGCATAGATTTTTGTGGCCCATTTTTAATGAAAAACAAGTTACAGCGAAATTCCTCAGCTCACAAAGTATATGTTTGTGTTTTTGTATGTTTTGTCACGAAATCCGTCCATTTTGAACAAGTCTCAGATCTAATATCAAAAAGCTTCTTTTTGTGTTTAAAACGATTCATATTTCGCCGGGGTAAACCACCTACTTTATGGAGCGATAATGCCACTAATTTTCATGGGGTGAAAAATGATTTAAGAGAAATGTTCCAGTGACTTGGGAATGAACTCGTTGTTTGTGATGTTGCCAATTTTTGTACTATTGAACAAATTATTTGGAAATGTACACCGTTAAGATTGCCAAATTTCGGGGGTCTGTGGGAGAGTTCCGTTAAATCTTTAACGAAGGAATTCTGTATTCACGACTTCTGACTGCATTATCGGACGATCCTAATGAGCCAAGTCCTTTGACACCAGCACATTTTCTGTGTGGTGGTGCAATAATTGCTGCCGCAGAGCCATATTTAACTGGTATTCCTATTCATAGATTAACAAACTGGCAAAAAATAAT
Source organism: Nephrotoma guestfalica (assembly GCA_963691935.1). Lineage (NCBI taxonomy): Eukaryota > Metazoa > Arthropoda > Insecta > Diptera > Tipulidae > Nephrotoma > Nephrotoma guestfalica. The sequence continues at coordinate 232,060,399 of OY829915.1, read as the reverse complement.
ACAAGCAGTTCAAAGATTTTGTAATAGGTATTCCATAGAATAGTTGCATTCTCTGCAACAGAGAAACAAGTGGAAAAATTCTGGGCCAAATTTAAACGAAAACGACATTTTACTCATATATGACGAACAATTGCCTTCAACTAAATGATTGCTTGGAAGAATTGTAAAAATTTTTAAAGGTCACGATTACAAAGTTCGAGTATACGATCAATATCGAAATTAGGTAAGCTCCCTATTGCGGAGTGCAATTAAGAAATTTGTGTTTTTTTTATTGTTTTGGAAGTTTTATATAAATATTTTATTAAGAAATAGCAGCACAAAATTAATAAGTGAATTTTATTTAAAATATGAATTTATATTTTAATTTTAGTTTTGAATTTTATATTAATTTATTCATTAGAATCAAAATATGTTCTGATCACAACTAATCTTTGTAAATTTTTACCTTTACCTTTTTTATAATAAACTTCGATAAAGTATCGAAAATGTGATGTTATAACATGTCAGCTCAGAATGTTTTTTTATCAATTTTTTTCTACAAACTACTTTCGATTTCTAAAATCGTTGCTTTGCCAGAAATGAATTAAAAATGATAAGCAAATCTAGGGCCCCGAATTAAACAAAATTTGTGGTATAAAAACAAAAGCATTTTGTAATTCATGTCAGTAGTTCCATACATACCAGCATACCATCCCACCGCGAATATGCAGAAATGCATTTCATTTATGGCTTATGTATTGGCAACGCACGAGCAGCAGCAAGAGACTACCAGAGATGATATCAAAATGGGGGATGATTTTTCGATTACAGAATATTTCAAAAAGTACAGTGAAGGCAAAGTCCCTGGACGCCCCAGAAGATATGAAACAGCCGGTCAACTTGATATAAACGAAGATAGAGTAATTGGAATGGTGAAGGACGACCCATCTATACGGTCCACGTTGCATCGTATTTTAAAAAGAAATCAGTTGCACCCTTACCATGTGCAACGTGTACAAGACCTTTTACCTGCTGACCATGAAAAAGGGTGCAATTTTGTCAATAAATGCTGCGTAGATGCCAAGAAAATTTGCAGTTTTTAACGACATTCTTTGGAGTGATGAAACATGTTTTCAAAGGGAGGGGATATTCAATATCCATAATTTGTACTATTGGGCCCGTGTAAATCCAAAAAATTTCAACACCAATTTGGAGTGAACATGTGGGCGGGAATAGTCGATCACGTCGGATCAACGGGGAAGTCTATCTAAGTTTTCTACAAAATGGCTTGGATGAATTACTTGCTGACGTTTCTCTACAAATACGTGGTAATATGAGGCTTCAGCATGATGGAGCTTCCCATCACTATACACAAGTAGTGAGACAACACCTGAACGTAAATTACCCTAGCCGCTGGATTGGAAGGGATGGATCCATTGCATGGCTACCGCGGTCTCCTGAACTAAATCCTTTAGACTTTTTTCTGTGGGGTGACTCTAAAGAGCTGGTTTCTGAAAGAGTCAACAGACCGATCAGGAGATGCGGCAACGTATAATCAATGCGTCGAATATTATTAAAAGTAACGAACGTGCGTTTCGACGGATTAAGAAAAATTTTATACGGCGAGTTGTAGAACCGTGTTCCCGGTATAAAATAAAAATGTAATATATAGCTTTTTTTAACTTCTGCTTTATGTCAGGTGTGGCTTCCGCTTTAAAGTGAGATCTTAAAAAACACAAGATGTTGAAAGTTTCATCATTCAGTGATCAGATCAGATTTTTGTGCAAATTTTTCCAGAATTGGAAAACACGCGTTCTGATTCTACGCTCGTCGATGGCATTGATTGCAGGTTTTCATAGCATACCACGAGATTATTTCCACGATTACCCTCCAGTTCGAAAATAGCCAACTCTTTTTTTATAATGTTGGTTATATCCTTTATAGTTTTTGTTCGTGAGGTTATCGTAGAATTAACCTCTCTGGTAATGGCACGCTAGAGCTGTTCTTTCAGCGAGAATTCTTTGGAATTTTCAAAAACATCATCAGCCTGGGTCAATTGTGCATACACTTGTCCTTATGTAAGTATGCTAGCAAACTTGACGCTTCCGTTCGTCAGTCATTTGTTCGAAAACAAAGCGAATGAAAATAATTGAATTGAAATCGATTAATGACTTTAGAATGCTATGTTTTACTTTACGAAATCGTTCCATCTTGTCTTTACATTCCGTATTATCTTTATATCAATCAGCAATCGTAATTCTTTTCCAAATTATTCTTTGATGGAGAATATTATCGTTCTTAGTTGCGGATAAGGGCATCCAGAGCATCTGCCAGTTCTGGTTCTTCCTCATTCAATTCAAGTTAGAAAGCTTAGTCTTGATCATTACCACCATCTGAATCACAGTCATTATCTTCATTACCAAGTGCTTATGCAGCGTATGTGGGTTTCTTACAGAGGACATCTAATACTCCTAAATGAATTGCGTCGGCGAAGCAGAGTTGCTGCTTACAGGACAGTGTTTTTCCGACTTTTTGCATCACAACGGCACTGCCTGTTGTGATGCATATGGTGTCTTCATGCAAGTTCAACCCATACATATGCAGCCTTTCTTCAATGAGCTTAACGCAACATTCTGCGGGCAACGGCCCATGCACTCGTACCAGCCCCAAATTGCATTTGTCTGGTGGTACTGTTGTTTCTGTATTTTCAGATGCAGATCTCTCCACATGTTCTATTATTAATATTGTGAGTAAATGTATTATGTTTGTGGAGGAAACTTGTTGATCCACCTGTTGTCTTCAATTGTTTCACACCTCGTTTACATTTCAAATACTCCTATACTGGAATTATTTCTTTCCGCCTCTGGCTGCATTCTTTAAAATTTGATTATGGCGGAAATTTCTAGGTAGGGTTCAGTAAAAATTTACGGCTACTTTATGACTTATGTGTTTTCTCAGTGTTAGGCGCGTAAATTACACGATGTAGTTTACACATGTAAATTACATAGCTTATTGTTTACATTATGTAAAGTAAATACCTACTTTTTCATGACAAGCGCGCTATCTGTTATATAATTTTATAACTAATAAAAATTGACTGATCGTCGTCAAAATATATAAAGCACAGTTTGTGTGTATGCATAATTTGGATCTACATCGACTGATTCGTCTTGTGGATTATAAAACTCAAGTCCACTTAGTTGTACCTTAGCGTCGGTCGGTTGGTTAGCACGTTAGATAAGAAAATCGGCCTAACAAATATTTGCCAATAGGGGCAGTCGAAGTAGGTTGTTGTTGTTGTACGACCGGTGGTTTATTTACTAATCTTTCACCTTGACCAAGGGCAACTGTAATTTCCTGTAAAACTTACAAAAAAAACTCGAACAAAATTATTGGCTCGTTTTGAATTTGATCCTAGAATCTCCCGAACATAGTAGTCCCTCCTTGTACGTATAAGTAGAAAATATGACTGAAAAATTTGATGTGGATAAATAAGTGCTCGATGCATGATATTGTCCACCATATTTAAACTCTAGAGGACCCAATTCTTCTCTCGGTTTTCGTTTATAATTTTTAAATTTCTCCACCAATAGACGCAATTCTTTCCCACTTTCGGGGCTTTATCGTCTTTAGAATGTGTTTTAACAGCCGTACTACAGGTTAATTGAGTGAATTTCAATAGCCCATGTGAATATTTTTTTATTGGTGGATGATGGAATGCTTTCAATTTCAAAGGTATTGGAATAAACGGGACTCGCTTTTCAACTACCGGAGTTGATTTTGGTATGTAATAAAAATCATTCGATATATTAAACGGATCAGTGTATGGATTTGTTGGTAGTGGAAATAAATTAACTTACCGATATGTTGGTTGATGATATTTACTCGGCTGTTTGACATTTGCGAAGAAACCGTGTTAAATGCTACAATTTGATAATAGATGGCACGTATATGACTCTATAAAAATTATTATCTTTCTCATATGTAGCAAACTAAACCTAAAGATGTCACTAATCGTTTTTTTAGAGCTTGTTTAAGAAAAACACAGATGGCAGTGTAGACACATAAATTAAATTTTTTTGTGACTGTAGATAACTAAAAGTCTAAAATAATTATGATTGATAAACAAACATTTGTTACATTTACACAAATTTTTATGTAATTTACGTTATTTATATAAAAATGTAGATAACGTTATTTACATGTAAAATGCCCAACACTACTAATTATAAATTATCGCTCTAATAACAATAAAATCATTTGAATTATAAACTTAGTATACATTTTGGCGTATTTTAAATATTCAATTGTTTACACTTCAAATGAAACCTTTTAAATGTCAGCACCGAAAACCAGGAAATTTCTTAAATGTAATCCCGTATTTCGACGGGACTCTATACTTCGAACACTTTTATAATATTTAAAATTAATAAAACAAATTATTTTATTAATTTTGTTTTATTTTTGAAAAAGCATCTAGATAAATATTTTAGAAATCGAAATTTTGTTAATTGCATTTTTTAATAAACAAGACCTACTTTGTGAAAAAAAATTGATAAAACACTCTGTTGTGATTAGCCCGGTGTGTGATACCTGCATTAGTGTCGCACATTTTTCTGATAGTAGATCAATTTTTTGTAATACATTGTTTACCTGCTGGTGTCGCTTAAACATCAACAAAAAACATTTGAGAAACAAAGAGACTTTACAAAGCCATTGTTTTTATTTGACGTTGGTTCGCCTGCGATTTCACTATACAACACTAAATATGGAATAAATTTTGCACCATCAACAGTTCGAAAAAACTTTACTAGGCTGTTTTTGTTGGAACTGAGCTCCCCTATCACCCTGCTTCGTTTGATATCGTTCCATTCTGGGTCACCCTGTATATTAGAACACGTGTGCAAGTTGAGTTTCCTTCTTTATGATTTACATAACGTTTTTTAGCGTCGTACCTATTTACTATATACATAAATATACATAGAGTTGATAATAGTTTTATTTACGCACCCTGTACCCAAAATAAAATGTCTGCATGGTTAGATTATACAGTAGGGTTAAAATATAAAAAACTATAACCCATATTTTTGTGTAGCCTAATTATTATTTTAAATAGAAATGTGTTTGTACAGAGATACTCATGTAGTGTTTCATGTGTGTATATGTATGTACAGTCGTATGTGTAACCTTCTTGTGGTGTGCCTTCAATTAGTGCTAATTTCCGTTATATAATTTCAGTGCTGTAATGTGTTTCTTACAAAAATATACAGGATAGAAAAGCTTCTCGTTCTTCTTTTATTTTATGATGAGTAGGTTATGTATGTTCTGTACATAAATGCCTTATATGAGGGTTGGAAAATATAATGTTAAATATTTAAAAAATAAAATAAATTTTTTTGTTTGTACTGACATCTGTAATTCTCATTAGGAATTAATTTTAATATGTTTTTTTTTTATCTGGTGGGTGGGGTGAACGATGTGGGCGAAATGTTTTGATATAAACTCTCTAGCATAGCTACGTGCGTTATTTTTCGTTTATTTATTGAAAGAAATCGAGTTCATATGATGCTGAATAAAAATATGCGATTGTTACATACAATAGCCACAATTACATAATTCACTAAAGAATTAGAAAGTTACAATTAAGAAAAAATAAATGTCTAATTAAAAATTAAGATTCATAAAAATGTTTTCTTCAGTTGGTCGTGATTTGATCTCGAGAAGTGGGAGCCTTATTTGACTTCTCAAATAAAAAGTTTTTATCATTTTAATAATTAGTTAATTTGTACCATATTTAAAGTGTGTAAATGAAAATTTTCATCTGGCAACACACTCATCCCAGGAATTATATTCCCTTCCAAGATTTTCATCAGAAAACTGGAAGGTAACAGAAAACGCAAAACCAAAGCTAAAAAAGAACAAGGAATGTCTACCCCGGTTGGTACACCAATTTCTCAGTTGGCTAACCCGCCCTCTAACGATGCTGGTGTAATGAATTCTGCGGTGAGTTAATCGTTTCTATATCCAAATACATTCGAAGAAAGCCAAAAGTTATCTAGATCCACAAACAAACTAATATAAGTTTTAAAGAATCAGGAGGAAAAAATTGAATTTTATGTACTGGGCTGGGCCATGCACATAGGTACCCATTGCGCCAATCTCAATCAAAAGTTCCCTCTGTAAATTTCACTGGTGCATTTGTCATAAAACCAGGATACTCTAGTGCCTATTTCAATTATAAGATGGCCTTAAAATTTAAACTAAAGCTTTATCTTATGATGATACGATGATAAGGATATCATAAGGAGGTGCTCCCGACACACTTAGTTCCAAAGAACCAGTAGAAAAAAATTTAGTTTTATATATTGGGCCATACACGTATGCGCCATTGCACGAATCTCAATCATAAGTTCCCTCTGTAAATTTCCTGCTCACGGTTCCTGCTCGCAAACATAAATGAAAGAAATATTTCGGCCACGAACCTAGGATATTGTAGCGCCAATCTCAATCATAGCATATCCTTGAAATTTGAACACAAAGCTTTATCTTCTCATGATATGATGACAACATAAGGAGATGTTCTAACACAATTAGTTCCAATGATTCAGGAGGAAATAATTGAATTTTATGTACTGCGCTATGCACATATGCACCCATTGCGCCAATCTGAATTATAAGTTCTTCCTGTAAATTTCCTGCTCACGGTTCCTGATTGCAAATACAAATCCAAGAAATGCATACGGCCACCACCCCAGGATCTTTAAGCGCCAATTTCAAGTGTAAGATAGCCTTAAAATTGTATCCAAAGCTTTATCTTGACTTGATATGCTGATAACACAAGGATATGTTTCCGATACTCCTAGTTCCAAAGAACCAGGTTGAAAAAATTGAATGTTATGTACTTGGCCACAGCCACATGTACCCATTGCGCCAATCTCAATAAAAAGTTCCCTCTGTAAATTTCACTAGTGCATTCGGTCATAAAACCGGGATATTCTAGCGCTTATATAGCTTTAAAATGTTAACTAGAGCTTTCGTTCCCGCAACGCTTATTTCCAAAGAACCAAGACGATAAAATCGAAATTTATGTACTTGGCCATACACAATTTGTGCCAACCTCAATCATATAAGTTCCCTCTGTAAATTTCACTTGTGTTCGAGTGGATGAGAATACGACTATATCACGTGAATTGGTTCCAGAAACCCGAAGGCGACGAAACAAAAGAAATCGCGTCTTCAAAATTCAAATTTGGCCACACGACATATACGAGGATGGTTCGCACACGCCCAAATTCAATTCGAACTACTCCAAATAATATGTTCACTTTGAACGAGCAAGATGCTGGACGTAATTAGAATAGTAGATCAGCCAGACAAGGTTCCGTTGGACACGCTTGCTGATATGGTTGACAGGATATAGTAAATCACCCAAAAAGAGAAACGAAACATAAATGCGATCGAGCATTCACTAACATAGAAATATTGGGTCGGTGCTGGTATCACGCAAATATTAGAAAGGCACGAAGATGTCGCCTACCCTGTAAATACAGCACAAGACCGTTTTTCCAAAACAATTACAAGAAACAACCAAGTGTCACGGTCGCGTCAACAACGAAACTCGACCTTATCTTTCGCTGCTCGTTGTCAAACTTTCAGTACGTCAATTTGTTTAAAATTTTAAATCACAAGATGTAGTAGTATTTTTGGCGCCAATGGCATGAAAATCAATACCTACGGCACGTTATTGCGACAAGTCGATTTAGATAAATCGACCCAGCATTGTCGTCGTTTTTCCTGGTAAGTTAGGTCTTTTAGTCGATATCAAACGAAAGTGGCTGATTGATTCAGTGACTCAGCTATCAATGCCATGATGGTTTGGGTCAGTACACCCAACTCTCTTTAATTTACCATCGACAACGATTTTAATCGACGGCTAAAGACATTTCATCATATTGTGACGACAGATCATTTACCTGTATCTGGATAGAGGTAAATGATAGAAACTTGTCCGCTTCATATGTTAAGGAAGGGATATTTCGATTGGAGACCGCATAGAGATTATCGACAACTTAATTTGGTTACGGCGCCAGATCGTTACTCGATACTTCACATTCAAAAAATCTCTCAAAACACGACCCCATTTCGCATATTTGAACGTTCACGTATGCCATTTGGCCTTAGAAATGCTGCACAAACATCTCAACGTTTTATCAACGAAGTCTTTCGAGATTCTTTCGTATTCATGTACATTGACGATATCCTCGAGACATCTGTTTCAACGATTCTATAAACATTAGACTTCAAAATGCGTTTCGATTCGAAATCGATTTCCCCAATCATAAAACCACTGATAATTGAATTAAATGGATTCAGCAGTTTTCCGGTATGGTAAACCAATTCCATCGCTTTATACAAAAACTCGCTGAATTGCCCCAATTAACGAATACTTAGCCGTTCTGCTAAATTGAAGACACCGAAAAACTTCTCTTGGCCCGACGAATGCTACGACGTATTTTCAAAATTAAAAATTGAATTAGGTACAATCGCGTTATTGGCACCGTATTTTACAGCAATACAATAACAAATGTTAGGGGCCGTCGGGATTCTTCTCAAAAAAATCGAACGCCGAACGAAAAAATTCCGCATTTGACCGAGAACTATTTGCGACTTGAAAAATTCCGATATTTCATTGTCAGGACTTTACCATTTACATCAACCACAAGCTCCTGACTGAAGCAATATAGTGTAAAACTGAATGTAATCCAAGACAAGCACGGCATTTGAATTAGATCAGCCAATTGACAACGACTATCCGACGTATGAACGGTAAAGACAACATCGTTGTGAATACGCAACTTGACCGGTAGTATGAAAACAGACATATAACTTCAAAATTTATTTTCTGGTTTTGAATGTCGCTCTAGTTCGAAGGCACCGCCATCTTCGAACATATCCATTTTGATATAGTGGGTCCTCTCCCATCGTCCAAGGGATATACTTTTCTTTTAACCTTTACCGATCGATTCGCTCGATGGCCCGAAGCATACAGCATGACCGATATGTCACTACAAATCATTGCCACGGCATTCGCAAAAATACGTGTCACGATTCGGGGTTCCACTCAATATTACAATCGATCAAGAAAGGCAGTTTGAATCCAATCTTTTCAACGAATTAACGAAAGTTCTTGGCTCACATCGGATACGCAAAACATCTTAGCATCCACCAGCGAATGCCATGGTCGAACGATTTCATAAAAAGCTTAAAGCTCTGAGCACTCGCGATGGCATAATACATTGCAGCTCGGAAATTCCAATCGTCCTATTAGGAATTCGAGCAACGGTGAAAGATCGTTTTAAATGTTCACCAGCTAAATAGATTTATGGACAAACCATCAAGCTACCCAAGGAACTCTTTATCAACCGACACAATCATCGACCTATTACGCACTACTCAGCAAAATTATATCCCCCCGAATACACGACACCACGACACAACTACGTATTTGTTCTAAAATCACTCGCCAATAGCGACTTTGTCTTTGTAAGAACGGAAAAGGTTCGCACGGGATCAGAACCTCCATACGAAGGCCCTATAAAGTCGTTCGCCGGTTATATAGAAACTGCGTTGTTGGGAGCGCTCTCCCTAGTGCAGGTGGTATATAGATTCAAATTGTATTTATCCTGAAGTCCTTGCAAATAAATGCTAGATGACAATATTCTGATTGGCCTAGCAGAATGAATCAGGTGATCAAAAGTGTGACTGAGGAGGTTGAGCTTGTTTTGACTCTTCTTTCAAACATCATTTCGGAATTCGATTTCTATCCACAATACACGATTATGATGAAATTTCATAATCGTTTTAGAAATGGTTTGATTCCGCTCTAGTTGGTCATAGTAAAGAACTTCTTCTAAAATAATTGCAGAATCCCACTTCCATTTACAAGAGTAAATGTGATTATGACAAGTATAAAAATGGTTTCACCACTACTCTCAATTTCATTATGATCGGTTTAGTTCGGTTTCAGTTGGCTATATTCTAGAACCTTTTCCAAATCTCATTTAGTAGTTCCTTTTCCATCCACAATCATGATCGATGCAGAAATGGCCTAGTTTCGGGATAATTAGCGATATTTCTGAAACTTCGGCCACCAACCAATATAATATTTTACATGTCTATGCTTGTGCGTAATTTTAGCAATTATAGTCGTAATTCTGCATCAAAAGTGGATTGTGATAACAATTAAATGCATTCCGATCAAAACATCTTGGCATGAGGATAGGCATGGAGCAGATCTACTAATTCATTCTAATTGCGGCTTCCAACAAAGCAGCTGACATCTGGTGAACAAAACGCGAATCGCAGTTTACTATGTAGCAATGGGAATATAAACTGTCAAATCCATTGTATTTGACATTTCTTGTCCTCTTTAAAGACTCCAAAGCAATTTAGCTCTGACAAATCTAATATGATCGTAAAATACAGGAAGCGAATGGACGCAGTCTAACCTTACAATTGCGTGTTCTTATAACGTTCCTTTGCATCTTATGGTGCTCGTTATTGCAGTATTTACCCAATTGATTTTCTAGCTATGATTTTCTTAATAAAACCCGAATCGATCGATTTTGCTAGCCGAAAGTTGTCAGCCGAAAGTGAAAAAAAGATAATGCAGATAGTGTCTCGACTACTTTAGCCGAGAAGTTAAAAAAATATATATTAAATTGAAATATCTTAGCCGAAAGTGGTTAGTCACAAAATCAGCCTAAACCACATGTAACCAACTTAACGTTAAAAGTGTTATATTAGGAAAAGGTCTGTCTCATATCTGTTTCAAACAGTCGAAAATTGTCGATAAAGAAGTTTAAAAATGATGAAGCATTAAATTGGTTTGTTATTGCCGTTAAAATGGTTTGCAATTCAAAATTATGCCAGACAATCAACGATCCGACTACACTCATTCGTTCTGATGAGGTTATAGGGGCGACATTTTTATGGTCCCCTTCTTCTGGCTATAAAATTATCCGTAATTCGAGATTTTGGCATATAGACACCAATCTGATAATGCCGATTCGATAGCCCATGATTATAGAATTGGAGTAAGTCTAGTAAGGTTAGAAGGACGAAATACCGTATCTGATACAGCCGGATATTGTCGATTAGGAAGTTTAATCATTATCAAGCATTCAAGATCTGGCTACGCCAATTCTATGGCCCGTGACCATAGGTAGCTTTTTATGATAGGATTTGGGTTGGTCTGATGAAGTTAGGGTGAAATATTTATTTTCTTTATTTTTTGTCGATAAAATAGTGAAATTTTTATTTTGCAGTTTTTCTCTCGATAAAATCGTTCATCATTCAAGCTTGTGCCAGATAGACACCAATCTGACTATTTCAATTAGATGGCTCATGACCAAAGGTAAGTTTTGTTGATAAGTATTGAGTTATTGGGTTTCCTCTGGTGAGGTTATGGGGATGAAATTTTGATTTTCCCAAAGTTTTGTCGATAAAATCTTGGTCATTCAACGTTTACCTGATAAAATCTTGACGTACAAACCTTTCATCAGCTTAACGTGACTGTTGCATGGGTTTTGTAAAGATGTTTGTTATTGTCATTTTTCTGTTGGAAAGTTGATGATTCATTTGTTACTTTTAAATCTATATTGCCCGCATTTTTCGGTTATGTATTGAAGTTCCCTTCATCTTCTTTATCACCACAATCTGCATTATCGACATTTTTACGATTCATGCGCCATTTTAATCATTTGACCGTGTATGTTATTGGATTTCAGCCGCGTCTGCATTATCGACATTTTTTTGGAAAAACGATGGGCCAAATGCAACAGACACCAGAATTGAAAATCATATTTTTAAATACCCGATACAATTACTGAGTGGACATGGCTATTTCAAGTTCCTACACACACAGGACAAAATAAACAAGTCCGAACTTTATTAGGGAATCGATCAGCTGGGTAGAAGTTGCAGTGTATGAATAAGACGTGCAGCGAAGGAAAACACATGACCTAGAACACAGGCAACCAAAAGAAGGTACACAGCTCAGGAAACAAAGAAGATAGGTAAAAGGCGGAGTTCTTATGGGATGAGTACATATACTCCTTTCCAAAGTAGTCAGTATTGTGCAGGTAAAATAATTTAGTAATTTAACTTATTATTTACATGTAAAAAATACACATTTTTTGCAAGCAAATATTTTACTATAAAATGTAATAAATGTAGAAAATGTAAACATTACATTGAACGCCATCTTCCTAAAATAAGCCGAATATGAGAACTAATCTTGTTATTTAATTAGATGGCACTGCATTTACATATCTATTACATTATTTACATTACTTACATTATTTACAATTTTTAATCATTATTTACGTAATAAATGTAAACAAATATTTCTAAAGCTAGAATTGTAGGTGGGAGTTCTGGTGAATACGTGTCGCACATACCAGATAAAGATTCTACATTCTGTCGTTGCATAATATGTACTTTCCTCATTCCTAATGAATTAAATATTAGTTCTGGACAAAGGAAATACAGATTGGCATCAGGATCTTTATTTTATGGAATGCAAAATTTTAAGCTTCTCCACAGCGTGACCTCGTTTTGGAGCCTTCCAGTAATTTTTTTTTTACAACAATGAGCAAATTTTTTAAGTTCGAGTTAGTATGCTGCCAGCATCTTTGTTACTGCATTTTACTTAATCATTGTATCCATGTGCTCGATTAAGCCAATTTTGGTTGTTGCAGCTGCTCTTTTGTGACCTTTTTTTTTCACAAAAATCAAAATTAAAACTGAAAGCTTTTAGGATTGTTGTTAATCGTATAAACTAAATGCCATAAAAATTCTGCTGTAATTTGGTATTGCCCCGTTGTAATTGTTTTCAATGTGACAGCCCTGGAAACTGGAAAAATCTAGCAAAAGCTTCGATTTTTCACTGAATTTGTATGTGTTAGAACCCAGTTTCACCAAATTTGTTTGTACGAAACGTTTATGGCTTTGTAAATAAAAATCCAGCATAAATTTTTCTTTGATTTCACAATTTTCATTTTAACATTCGTATAAAAAAGGCTCCTTTCAACCGTTTCGTAATGCATTTCGGCGCGTATACCATATTACCACTTAAATGTTATCCAACATTAATTAAATTTAATTAAAAAAAAAGTATATTTGTACAAAAGATTTCATTACAAAAACAACAGAAACGCAAAAATAATGTCAAATCCAGCCTTCAACATAATATACACACTTAAATGGGAGGAAATGGAAAGAAAATTTTTGTGAGGTAGATGAGTGAAAAATAATAATGATTTTTTGCATCACCACACACACACCATCTCGTATTCCATCATCATGAGCGAGCAAATGATTGCATTGAAAATGACGTTTAATTGTATGAAAAATTGAAGACATTTTCTTCCCCGTGCATTTTCCCGAGTAAAACGGAAGCGCACAGGTATAACGTTGATGTAGTGATGATGATGATGATGATGGTGATGAAATTTAACGATGATAGAATTTTTTTTTTGCAGTGTGTATACTGTATAAACTTTCCTCATGGCTATATTTGAGATAAAATGTTTAAAAACGAAAATTAAAAATAAAATTTTATAAAATATAAATCGTTAAGGAATACAAAAAAGAACTTTTAAATAATAACAAACTCGAGTGGTACTTAATTCAAACACTTTTTGTTATTTAATTCGTTAGGAGAGTTAAAGTGCTTTGCCTATGTCTTTTTTGTTGTGTTGCCTCTGCAAATGAAATATTTTTGTGTGCTGCATAAATCATAACGTATGTGTAACACAGACTAAGAGTCATGATATGGTCGTTTAAATTTAAAATTATTTAGTGTTAAAATTAACCTTTCGGAATTTTAGATTAAATGCAATTGTGTTTAAATCTATACTATGTGAGTGATAAAGCTAGATAACGTTGTTTTGAATCAGGTTAGCTTGACACAAACAAACACAAATATCTGTTTCGGCACCCCAAATTTGCAAGAAAATCACTTTAGAAAACTATAGTGCCACAGGCCAGTTGCTCGATTCTCGTTCAATAGTACTGCGACTTTACAGTTTAAGTGAAATATCGCATTGTTTTAAAAATCGAAAGTTTCCTAAGGGCAAAGTGCCATTTAGGTTCATTTATTTCTTATTTCTTTTGAAAATCCCCACGATCTCCCAATTAATGTACAACCCATATATCTGAATAATCGTCTGAAGCAATTAAGTCATATTTGACAAGTTGGCGTAGAGAATAGTGTCGACAATTCATTTTGGTGTAGACATTGTCGACAATTAGTAGAGTATGCTGTTTATGCTGTTTTCCCCAATGTTTTTCACGAGGTTGACTCATCTCACATTTTTGCAGTTCAAAACAAACATGTGAGATTAGTATATGTGTTGGAAAGAGAACACTATATACTCATAATTAAGTTTTTTTGTTAACCGTAATAATTTTAGTAACACTCTCATAAAAACATAAAATATATATCCCAAAACATCAGGTTATGGGCCCAGATAAACGTCATAAAAGTCATAAAGTGTTCAATTGAAGAGCAGATCGCAACATTCAGTTAAAAAAAAAAGGATTTTTTTCGAATAAACATGGCAAACAAATTGGCAATAATCGATAAAGTAAAAGGTCGTGAAAACTACAACGCTTGGCAGTTTGCTATGACAGCATTTCTAGAGCATGAAGAACTTTGGGCACGTGTAATTGGAGAAGATAAAGACAAAAAGAAAAACTCTAAGGCGAAAGCAGTCATGATATTGATGGAGGACCTCATAACTTTTGTGCATATCCAACATGCAAAGACTGCTAAGGAAGTCTGGAATAAGCCTAAGACAACATTTGAAGATTCCGGTTTGAACTGAAAAGTTAGTCTTTTGAGACAACTAATTACAACCAAACTGGAAAATTACGATACAGTCGAAGTTTAAGTTAACACAATCATGGTCACAGCTCATAAGTTATGTAGTATTGGTTTTACTGTAACCGATGAATGGATTGGAACACTTTTATTGGCGGAATTATCGGAGAAAACAAATCTTCAATTTCTGATCAAACAACGGCTCTTTGCGGTAAAAATGTTAACATAAATATGAAGAATTTCAACAAGTCAAATTGCAAGGGTCCGAAATGTTATGACTGTAATCAAATTAGACATATAGCATCAAATTGTCCAAATCCGAAGCCTTAATGTGATAAATGTCATACGTCAACTGTTAACTGTCAACAAACACATTTGCTATGCACAGGACTTAATACTGGTTGTGCCAGTAACAAAAATGGTATATTGACTCTGGAGCCGCTTCACATATGACTGTTCATAGTGACTGGTTGCAAAATGTTAATAAACCACTGAATACTGAAATAATTGTGGCAAACAATGCTCGTATACCCATAGCTGCAGTTGGTGATTTACATTTGAATGTATGTACGAATAAAAATATTGCTGAACTTGTAGTTAAAGACGTTTTACACGTTCCAGAATTGTCTACTACAAGCAATTAGTGACCCGTTTTGTGATAAAAGGTTTACTGGCAGTGAAAGTGAACCCTGTGTAGTGTGTATAAAAGGAAAGCAAACTACTAAACTACTTTTGGAAACGTACAACGTTCAATGGAGCAGAAATCGTTAGGTGGCTCCAGACCTCTTCACTCTGATCGACGACTTTACGAAGAAAGTGTTTCCATTTTTAAAAAATCGAAAGATGAAGTGTCCAGTATATTTGAAGAATCCAAAGTGTTTGTAGAAAATCAGATTGAAAATAAAATCCTGGCTTTACGCACCGATAATGGAACCGAGTACTGCAACAATACGTGCACATCTGGTATTCAACATCAAACTACAGTGCCATTTACAACCGACTAACGGAGTAGCAGAAAGGATGAACCGCATTATATAGTATAAAAAGCTCGCTGAATGCCTTGACAAAACAAATTGAACGACATTGTTGATGACACTTCAGAGATATTAAGATCAGTTCTATAGAAAATTTGTCAGAGATAGTTGGGTTTCGAAGATGATCCTGAGACAGTACTACTATAAAGGCGGAAGAAAGCAGCGAAAGACGTTCTAAACGACAACGTAAAACCAAGAATATGGATGATTTTATGGTTTAACAAAACTCTCAAATTATCCGATCCATTGACTGTAGAAGAAGCTTTAAACCGAACAGATTCAGAACTTTGGAAAGAACCGATGCAAGACGAATACAATAGTTTGATTGAAAACGAAACCTGGTCTTTATAAAACTTACCATCTTCAAAAGGGGCCATTGGGTGGTGATGGCAATATTTGTCATAAGGCTAGACTGGTAATTAAAGGTTGTGCTCCAGTTGTTCGGTTTACTTCAATAAGTTATTTAATTGCTTTGACTGCTAAACTTGATCTGGATATTGATCATATGGACATGGTTACTGCATTCCTTCGGGGAGAATTACAAGAATAGATTTACATGCTCCAATCATCTGGTTTTGTTTTTGGAAATAAAGTGTGTCGGTTAAGAAAGGCAATATCTGGTCTCAAACAAGCAAGTAGAGCTTTGAACATGAAGCTAGATGCAGTTTTAAATCAAACAGGATATATACGGTCAAAAGTGGACCCATGTATTTATTATAAGATAAATAATGAAAGAACGATAATAGTAGCAGTCTACGTTGATGATTTCCTAATGTTCTCTAACTGTATTCGGTTAAAGAAGCAAAATCATGTTTGGGATTAAGCATCACTAGGGATCGAAACCAGATGTTTTGGAGGAATTTCATATGTCAGACTGCAACTCTGTTTTGACTCCTTCTGACCCGAATCAAAAGTTATCGAAGGATATGTCGCCGAAAAATTAAGTGGAATTCAAAGCAATGGAAAACGTTCCAAATCAACAAGCGGTGGATAGTATACTATACGCAGGTCAAGGGACTAGACCCGATATAACATACGCTACCATAGCATATTGTGATTCTGACTGGGCTAGTGACGTCGATGTCAAGACGAAAGACCGAAAGACGTTCGGTCACTGGACATATTTTTATGATGCAAGGTGACCCAATATCATGGAATAGTCGAACAAGTCGGCTTGAAATAAATTTGAATCGGTGGGTGTTCAGATGGATCTATAATTCTACGTATCGTCAGCGTATACGGAGATGAACGAATTCTTATTAACGCCAGCAGCGTCGTTTACAGATAGAACGAAGGGAATTGGCTCTAAATCGCTATACTCTGAAATAAAAGTAGATGATATTGATGATCTGAAGATCACCTGATACTTTCTGTATCTCTAATATAAGCCCACCCACAACAGAAGTTTCGTTGGAAACACTAGGGCTCTGACCTTAAATATAATAATTTTGTGCGAAGGCATGTCCAATACCTTACTAAAATCGGTAGTAACTGCATCTACTTCATTCCCTTCATCCTTAATATTCAAGTGTAAATGCGCAAACTAACAGTTTTTATAAATTTTTACAAATGTTGATTTCTAAAGTTGGGCTATCTTCTTAGTTCTTTATTGTACCACGGGGGACTTGGACGTATGTTTATTTAGCAAAAGGTAGCTCCCTCACTCTAGTCCCAGGTCTGTACTAACATTATCATGGAACATTTCTTGGTAAGTTATTTAATGAAGGTCGTTAGTCAGGGAACCCGGAAAAAAAGCATCTTCAAATAATTTTGAGAATTTTCCTGAGATTAGAAATTTCAATTCTAGTTGGAATCGAGTTCTTCAAGATGTATTTTAACATTACCAAATAATATGTCGTTTCGTGGCTTAATTCGCGGCTGAGAAAGATATTCTCTGTGCAATGTTGTCTATTGTGCACATCTTCTAAACGAATACTGTATCCACCTTCATTCCAAGTTTAACATCCACTTTCTAAGCAAAAGGGCGGCACGCAGATATACGGACACATGAATGGGTTGTGTGTACAACCGAATAATTTTCCCCGTAGGATTTAAAAGCTTCACATAAATATTGGTGGATTTGATTGGGTTTAGACAAAATAAAAAACCAAGTATAGGGTGGTTTCTTTATGTGATTTCCTATATGGCAGGTATCCAAACCCCTTGAGGCAGAAATCCCAAAAGTCGTTCAATTCTCCAAACAAAAAATAAAAGTAGATTGATAAAAAAATCGAATCGCACAAGCCACATTTGAGGTATCATCGGAAAGACCATCCAGATGGACGGATACTTTTTTTGGATCAAGGATCTTCAAATGTCGAGAAATATGGTTTTATTAGGATTTCAATAACTGTTTCAACAAATTTATTTTATATCAAAAAAGAGACACCAACGAATTTAATCTTGGAAATATTGTCCATCGTTTTTTATGACCTTGCTCCATCTCTCAGATAACATACGAATGCCGTTACGAAAGGAACTTGCAATTTATGCACATGTTTTGAACGGTTTATCCACTAAGGAGTACTGCATTGACCGGAACAAATGGTAGTATGACTGGCCGGCTTCCTTGCCCAACAAAGGACCTTTTCCGATCAAGTTCTTCGCTCAGTAGGTTTCAATTGCCGGCCGTTCTGCCGTCATCGTCTGACCAGTTTCCAGGACAATAAAGCACACCCTTCATGTCCCACCAGATACACAGGAGAACCTTTTTTAAGTGGAGGTTCTGTTTCGGCGTCGATATACTGGGTTGCCGGGATCTATTCACAACTTTTTACGTTTGGGATTCTCTTAAAAAATATACTTTTCATCACCCGTCACAATTTTCCACAAGAAGTTCTTTTTTTGCCGGGCAAGCAGTGAAAGGCACGTGTTCATACGTTGACTTAGGTTACGTTCGGTCAACACATGTGGGACCCACCTTCCAAGTATTTGAATTTTTCTAGCTGAACCGGGAGTTACTGGGATACAAAGCGAATTTTTTCGTCGATTACGATTCTTCATCTTAATAAACAACAGAGACCCTCTATTGGATTGCAGAACTCTGCGCCGACCCACCGACATGTCAGTGTACAGGCTACCATGGAAGCTTGCAATATGCCGGTGGTATACTTTAATTGTGTGAGGAGGTGAATGGGTGGGTGTGTGCGTTAGTAAAAGAGGGTATAAATTGACCTTCAAAAGACATCAAGTCCAATACAAAAGTATGAAGAAAATCATGACCCCTTAGATGTATACTGAGAACATTTATTTTATTTGAATTTAGCACTTCCGCTGCGTTAGTTAGGCCTAGTAGGAGTTTACAAATTAAAACACTTTTGACCAATTTGCGCCTATTTGGTAGCATTACCAAGTTGTAAGTCTTACGTTCAGTTAAATAAGGTGGTTGTATGTTTACGTGGTGTTGTAGATCATCACGATTTTCTCATGCTATTCTCACGAGGAAAATTCTCATGAGAATTGTAAAAAGCGTACAAAATACATGGCCAGGTCAACTATAAACTTCTTTTAAATTTTCTCAGTACTTTGTTCTTCGAATAATATGTTTGTCGTATAGCTGGTAAATTAAACAATAGCTGGTAAATTCTATGAGATTAGTCAAGACTGGTCTTTTGGGCGTACAACCTATCCTGGTTCAAATAACTTAGTAGCAGGTAACAGATATAGATGTGATATCTCTGTAGAAAATACGCGTCAATCTAGTTATTTTCCACTTTTGTGGAAAAGATACTAATTTTAATGACTGATTAAACAAAATGCTGAGAGGAATTGCTAAATTTACAGAATTTTTCAAAAATAAAGCTGAATATCATCAGCACCACATTCTTCGCGTATTTGTTTTATAAAAAGCTTGGAAAAACTCAGCAAACATGTTGGTTATGATCTGCGGATCACAAGATATTTGAAGTTCAAACCTCATCTCAACCATCAATATCGCGTTTGGTTTTAAAAAAAAGGTTCAAAAGCGGTTGGCATCTCTTTTAATTTTATCCTTTAGGCTGCGAATGTAGCTTTTATATTTCAGCTCAAAATTGAATTCAAGATCACTAATTTAAATATTGGCCATTTCACAATTGGCCGGTATTTGCTTGATCTAATACTAAAACAAAGTGAGATCGATGATATAAAAAATTGTGATATGATTCTAGGTCATGTATGGCCATTCCACTTGGCGATGCCAATTAGAATGTCGTTCGCCTCAATGTTTGCTTTTTTGGTGGTTAATTACTACCACCAACTTTTTCTTTTACTTTGGATAGAGTTAGGCAGTATATCATGTGCCTCTTCCAGGTCGATAATATTTCTTAAATTTTCCGAGGGTCGATCAATAAGTACCCGTGTTAGGAATGAAGACGCAAATTTTTAAAATTTTTATATTTTTACCATATTTTTCCCAACGTTTCTGCCGTTTCCTTAACCCCTCCAAAACATACGGTTTCTCAAACTCTTCAAAAGACGCTTCTCCGAGCCATGGTTTCATGTTGGGGAACAGAATGAAATCGCAGGGAGCCAGGTCAGGCGAGTACGATGGGTGCAGCAGTAATTCGTAGCACAGTTCATGCAATTTGGCTGCGACAATTCCGGATCGCAATTTCGACAATTTCAGCAATCGCAACACCCATCGTACCGACACCTTTCTCACACGTATCTTATCATTTAAAATATTAATTGCCGTTCCGTACGTCACGCCTATGGCCACAGTAGTTCGGCGATCAGCAAGAATCATGTCGTGGACCTTTTCAACGATTTCCTCGGTAACAACGTTCGTCGGGAGGCCTGGCCGCTCTTCATCAAAAACGACCGTACGACCACGTTTGAATTCGTTGAACCAATATCTCACCGCTGTCATAGATTGTGAAGGGTTCCCATAGACAGCATCCAACTTCACTTTTATTCCTTCGCATGTTTTTCCATCCAAAAATAAAAAACGAATTACGGATCGATATTGCTTTTTTTCCATTTTATTGAGAACCTGTGTCGTTTGATAGATGGTAGTACACGATGGTAATGTCAAGTTACCTTATCAAAGCCATCTATTTTAATACACTGGTACTTAATTAGTAAGACCGTCGTAATGCAAGTATAATAGATGTTTCCACCGAAAAGAGAACTGACGTCACTTGCACTAATACTCTTACCAGTACGGAGTCCTGTTTTACTACCGATAGCCATACTCAACAGAACATATAACCCTAAAATTTACCCCAACCCCCCACCCCACCCTTCAATCTTTATATATATAATTCTTCTATACGTGTGTATATCACTGAACTCCTGCTAAATGGCACCGATGTTGATGAATTTTTTGTGTGTATTTGAGTGAGTCCCTGGATGGTTTAGATTTAACCCCAAAATTTCACCACTCCTCCCACCACTACCCAATATTTTATAAACTGAAAAAAGTCATAAGTTCATAATTAATTGACCGTTAAAATCTATTGAGAAGTTCTGAGAATAATTCATTGTTTGTGTACCGTAGATGTCACTGATGTCGAATTCTGTGGTATTTGACGTGCGCATCAATACATGCGCAAGCTACTAGCGTCGCAGCTTCGAGTTGTTTTGACATTTCAAATTCTGTTCGCTGTGTTTCTGTATTCCATGTATCAATTTCCGTACATATTGAGTGTATTATTCACCGCCAAAACATATTGAAATAACGTTTGAAACCACATCAACGTTTGTTCAACAAATTATAACATCCATAAAATTCAAATAAGTTACTTATATTTATGTGTTGTGTGTTTATTAAAGATCAATGGTACGTCTTTGTGAACGAGGAGGAAATATTCACGACGCAATTCACAAATAGTTCACTCCCGTCGGTTAAATAGAATGGCAGAAGATCAATTGACGAGACAAAACCAGGGGCGTCAACGAGCCACCGACACACATAGAACACATGAACGTCAGCGCATGTAAGTACATCGTGTATTAAAATATGCATCACTTCTCCGCCTTGCGTTCGAATTTAAGTCGGACATCGACTATTCGTCACGTTCATATATTGTCACCGGCGCATGGACAAAGCATGTCAACACTGCCGTGCATCCAAATACAAAGGTGGGTCGGTCGGTTTCTGCAGCGCGTCTGGAAATGTTGCAGTGCCATTGAAAATCGTCAATTAAAGCAAACAAAGCACCATCTTGAAACCGTTAATGAAGTTACGGTTGTTATGGTTGGCGACGCATACGAACGTCGAGATATACGGATCTAACGCAGAGATAACACAATGCGGACAATTCAAGACGATCTTCATTCTTACGACGCTTTGCAATATCCATTGATATTTTGGGAAAGAGGAGACGGATATCATTTCAACGACAAATAAAAAAATTCAGCGACAGGTACAATCTATCGATTAATTAATGCTTGAGTATGATTTGGCTCGGTGGCTAATTAACAGGACCATTACGTGAAATTAGTCTTTCATCAAAGGTTTCTTTGAGTAAATTAATAGTATCTCGCGCTGTGTGGCACGTGACACCATCCTGTTGGAACCACATATCAGCAAAATTTATGCCAGCCAATTGGGGTACAAAAAAGTTCGAAACTATGTCTGTATACCGTTCACCGTTGACTGTAACATTCCTTTTGAAGACATATAGACCAATGATTTCGCCGGCCCATAAAACGCATTAAATAGTGATTTTCTCTTGAATTGGCCGAATTTCATTGGCCGAATTGGCGGCATGTGCGATGGCCGGATGGCTTTATTTCCTACACAAGTCGAATTTTGTAAGCACGTAAACCAAGATCTTTAAATAAAATCTTCCATAAAGTCTCTGATTGCGGAAAACGACGTCGAATTGATTGATTTGGGTCTTCCTGAATGGATGATTATAAGGACCGTAAAATGGACGAGATGCACGTAGAGTTTCACAAACAGAGCCGTTATTTTGATAAAAAATTTCAACAATTAGCAAGAGTTGCTCTGGCGTGAGTCTATTCATTATGAAATGGTAAGTCAAACTAATGACAAAGTAAATGTCAGCTGTCAAATCGGTTGTCAAACAAAACAATGATGACAACTTAAAGATGGGAACCTCTAAAATCGTTACTTACCATCAATCGCACGAAAAGTACCGCCTCTTTCGCCAAATGTGGCAACGATAAGCACCAAATATCGTCCGGCCATGTCACGAGAATTTAGCGGCACAAGATAACGAGAAATTGCACTCATTTTTTCAAACAATAAGATTGAAATGTCAAACTCAATGTCAAATGCCCGTATAGTCTATAGTTTATCGAAAATTTGAATAGGTAAGCCAACGTTCGGGCAGGACAACGTCTGTCGGGTCCGCTAGTAACATAATAAAATAATAAAAGTAACTTGTATTGCTTTTCGGTCAAATGCCATTCGACCAAAACCAATTTTCGGTCAAATGGCATTTCGCTAAAATCTAAATAATAATCCTCCCATTATAATAACTACGTAGCTGTACAAATCTTAATAACGATAAAGTTTTAAGACGAACATCTTCTTATTTCGCTCAATTAAATTTGATAAAACAAACTAAATCAATTTGGTATAATTTAAATTGCATTTAGATTGATTTGTTACAACAATAACACTTACGATTTGGTCCAAAAATACTTGTTGAGCGTTTTCTTATTTTTTTTTTATTTTGTATTTCGCAATCGATGCCAAAAGATGAGTCGTTCGTGTATATATGTATATGCGAGTATACAGAAAAGAAAAGTGAGGCGTGGGGGATGGGGGGTAAATTACTGACTGCCTCGCTGTTTATATACACATCGAAACAGAGAGAATATTTTGTACATGATCAAAGGCAGCACCAAGTAATGTATGTTAGTTAAATTTATAGATAACTTTGTTGTTGTTTTAATTGTATTTATATATTTAAGATTACGAGTTGAGAAATTGTTTTTGTCTTCTTCAATTATGTTGTATAAAAGAAGCATATTTTTTGGTATTCGACTGAGTTTGTCGTATATATGCTGTATATACGTACATTACTTCTCGTGTATGCGCGCGCGCGCGCTTCATCTTACAAAAAACACTATAAAATATGTAGTATGTGCTGTGTTGTAATAATGATAACACTTTTTATATACAAAAATAATAAATTTCTATTTTTAAAACAGTCAAAATGTGAAATGTATGTTTACAGTATATTTGGAAGCTGCGAATTTATCTTACACCATATATAGTACCAAGACGGTAAGATACGTAAACATAAAACACTTGTTGAGCAAAATTCATTTGCAATTAACTTACAATGTTGCAATAAAAATGTGTTTTTTTTTATACATTTCAATAAAATGTGCGTCACTCGCCCGAAATAGTATTCATGTGGTTATCCGCACATATTCTGAGAAAAATTTGCAAAATTATCGCGGGAATTTCGCCTAAACAACAGTATACGTATTGCGATTCAAGTCGAAACTATACAGATTATGATGATTAATGCTTGCCCATTCGGTAGAATGGATTAGCACAACTTAGCAATCCTACCACAAAAAACATTTAATTACCATTTTATGGTTAATAAATTTATTTTAGTAGGCATTATAGCACGATAACCATAAATTTAATAAATAGCAAAAACTTTTATATAAATAGTTTGATAAAGTTTCTACAAAATATTTATTTTTTAAATTATAAATATTGTTGAATATTTTTTTGGAAACTGTTATTGTTGTTTGGAATATAAGCTTTTTATCTTTTATGATTTGTTTATAAAGTTTTTGTTGCCGTCCGCTAGTACTACACTGCAACGAGTAAAATCTCTAAGAGTTTGGTTGATCGACTTTCAATGTACACATTGCTTATCGCTAAACTGTTCTAAATAAAGTTTTGTCCTTCGGAACTGGAACACTTTTGGGGTGGTAAATACCGGTGTGACGATCTTAACTAAATTTGTTATGTTTTACTTGACACGAGAGTGCCTTCAATTTATGATTTGTGTGAAGTTTGTCCTAAATTGTCCTGAAGCAACAACAAATTTACCGATGTGGTCTACCAAAAAATAACATGAAAACCAAATTATGTATGTGTTAGTACCACTCAATATTAAATTCTTATTGGAATAAATCGAGTGTGATTTATAACACTGAAAAATTATTCTCCTAATAACTCGTAATAATTGCTATTAGCAAGGTTTCATGTTCTCCGGTAGGCAAGACCTTATACCGGAAACTGTTTTCTATAAATAGGCCAATTCGACCTGGTGGTATCTTGCCATAATCTCTGGAAGTGACTTCTTATTGGCCGAGATTGATTAAATACTCAATATTTTGAGCGAGAATTTTGAATAAACATATTTGAAATTTTTTTTTGTTAAAGCTTTAATTTTATTTATTTGTTAAGTTTTTTTAAGTTATTTAAATATTTCTTTAATATTTCTTCTTATTATGTAAATTATGAATTTATTTAAAATAATATTAATTTTTAATAAAATTGTTAATAATTTGCATTTATAAAATATTAATGGTACAAATCACCAACACTAAAACAATTCAATATGGCGGCTATTGGATTCTATTTGGATCCAATAAGAATCATGTTTCCGCCATGTTTTCCAATTGGAACCGTAACGTATACGTGTTATTTTTGCTTAGAAACTTCACGGGCTCACAAATTTTAGGACAAATTTAGGACAAACTTCATACGACTATATAATCACGTGAAGTTTGTCCTACCTTGTCCTAAACCCAACAACAAAGTTTATAATTAAATTTGAAAAGCGCTTTGTCCTAAGATATTTCTAAGAGGTTATTACAACTGGAATGGGTGTTTTCACTCTGTACTAGACCCACTGCTTTTATATACATAACATTATTTTATATACAAAATACATACACATACATCTACTGTGGGCAAAAAGTAGTAAGACTTTTTAATTTAAATTTCGCGCGGAAAACCATTCGTCGAAATATTTTTTTTTATGTTGGTATGACTGTCAGCGACATCTGTGTCAAATGTCACATCAAAATAATCATTAGTGTTTAGTATACGCTTGTCTTTCTGAAGTACAAAAAGTGCAACCGGCGATTTTTACAATGAGTGAAATTATTCAACAAAGAAGTTCCATTAAATTTTGTGTGCGGAATCAATTTTGTGGTGCCGAAACGTTCAGAATGTTGCAAAAGGCCTTCGGTGATAATTGCATGTTGCGAACAAGCGTTTTGGATTGGTACAAATTGTTCAAAGAGGGTCGAGAACGTGTTGACGACGAACCACGTCTAGGACGGCCATCAACATCAACTGATGATCAACTCGTTAATAAAATCGAGAAATTGGTGCTCGAGAATGGACAATTAACAGTCAGAGACCTTGCTGGCATCGTTGAAATATCAGAAGGATCAGTGAAAACCATTTTGAAAGATCATTTGGGCCTAAGAAAAGTGAAAACACGATTGGTTCCAAAATCACTCAATTTTTTGGAAAAACAGCGTCGCGTTGACGTCTGTGAAACACAATGCTTTCCGACTACCAGGATGTCATGAAACGTATTATAACTGGCGGTGAGTCTTGCATCTATGCTTACGACCCGGAAACAGACGATAAATCGGCCGACTATCGTGCCAAAGGTGAGCCGAAGCCGAAAAAACCACGTCAAAGCAAGTCAAAAATCAAGGTGATGTTGACAGTTTTCTTCGATTATCGAGGTGTGGTGCACTCCAAATTCCTTCCGACCGGCCAAACTGTCAACAAGGAATACTTTTTGAGTGTTATGCGTTGTTTGCGCGAAGCTATTCGTAAAAAGAGGCCGGAATTATGGGTCGACAACTCTTGGTTTTTGCACCACGATAATGCACCTTCTCATACTGCATTGGTTTAACGTGATTTTTTCGCCAAAAATTCCACCCTTATCGTTCCGCACCGTATTCGCCTGATTTATCTCCGTGTGACTTCTGGCTGTTCAGCAAACTAAACGACCGCTCCGGTTTTGAGTCAATTGAAGACATTAAACGTGGATCGCTACGCGCATTGGAGGCTATTCCGGAAATTGACTTTAACAACTGTTTCGAGGATTGGAAAAAACGTTGGCACAAGTGTATTGAGACCGAGGGGGATTACTTTGAGGGGGACGAAATAGGTTTGAAGATTGCTTACTATTTTTTGCCCACAGTTTTATTTGTTATAATATTTATAATAAGCAAACAGAAATACAGTATTTAAAAATTTTGAGCTTTTAGAGCTTTTAGTTCAAACCAGGATTATTTTACAATTCATATAAGAAAACAATATACTATAAACGAACAAATAGAAAATATATAATTTATTCTGAAAAGCTCAATAGAAGTTACCATTTTTTATTGTCAAATTTTTTAATTTAAAAGCTTTGAAGTTGTTAGCTTTAACCGCGATTAATTTATGTAAAATTAACCAACACTTGTTAAACGAAAGAGGTGAAGTAAAACTCGATAGAGATGATTTGGAATGGAATATATTATATAGAAATTAGAAAATGAGAGCTTTTCAAGCTTTCGACTAAAAACACATCGATAAGACGAGAGTAAAAAGTCTGCCAATTTATATCAAATTAAATAAAAGCTTATTACGGTATTACTTGAAAAGTTTTACTTTCCACAAAATTTTGCAAAAAACGGTGTCGAGTCTAAAATTATTCTGTTTGTGTTAATAGAGTTACAGAGTTAATAAATTAAGAGCTTTTGGAGCTTTTAGTACATACCATCAATAAATTTATAATTTTTATAGGCAGACAATTATAATATAAACCAACATTCAATTTTAAATAAACAATTTTGAGACAAAAGCCCTTCATATTATGAAAGCACAAATTGTACCGGACTTCCTACATTTAAGTTAGTTTATATCGATATATTGGATTTTTTTCTACGGAAATGGACAATTAACTTAAAATGTTAAAAGCTGTGGAATCTTATATTACAACAATAACTTCAAAGCTTTTAAATTAAAAAAAGTAACTATAAAAATAACCACATCAACTGGTAGTAGAGTATCAACCATTTCGAGATTTACAAAATCAAAAGTAGAAAGCTTGTGATAAATAGTGCTTTCATATTCTGATGAGCTTTTTACTATAAATTTTAAAAAAAATGTGTTGGTTTATAGTATATTGTTTTCCTATATAAATTGGAAATCTAACCCTGGTTCGAACGAAAAGCTCTAAAAGCTCCTAATTTTTAAATACGGTATTTCTCTTTCCTTATCATAAATATTATAACAAATATAGTAATTTTAAACAAATTTGCAGAAAATAAAGTTTCAAATGAGGTAAAAGCTCCTCCCCACCTACAAACTTAATTAATTAGATTAATAGATTAACTTTTTAATTTCATGAGAATTAAAATATTTCTACGTAACGTCCTTATGTTAAAATATTTTTTCTTGGAAAGCTTTAAGAATAAATTTAAAAATAACGAAATTAACAGGTTGAACCAAGTGTTTCACGTCGAAAGCTTTCATTTCCTAGTTTCAATATATTTTATTGCAAATCATTATATTTCACATGAATTTAGACATTTACAAGTGGATTATGATTTGAAAACAAAACAAACAAATAATCAAATTCCTTGAAAGCTTTCACTTCAATTGATTTATATACAGTACACATACATACACATAACTTGTGAAACAATTTCATTCCCATTCCGAATACCGACAAAAAATATATATAAATTACAGTTGCTAAATCATCAGCATCAGAATTCATGTTTATCATCTAAATCAATAAAACCACGTGAGCTCTGAGGTTAATGTCACTTAATTTAACCGTGTTAAGAGCCAACAACTTCAAAGCTTATTAAATTAAAATATGTTTCTATAAAATATGACCACCTCTAAGAAGTGAGTATCAAATATTTCGAGATACACAAAATCAAAAGCAAAAGCTTGCAACAAATAGTGCTTTCATAATTTGATGAGCTTTTTACTATTAAAAATTAATATTTGTTGGTTTATAGTATATTGTTTTCCTATAAAAATTAGAATTCGAACATTTTCAAAAGCTCCCACTTTTTAAATATTGTATTTCTTTTTGCTTATATAGAAAATTGAAACTCGACTAAACTGTTTCTCAATTATTTGTGGGAACTAAATTTTCAAGGGACAATCTTTTAATTATTTTAATACAAATTTACAAATTGTATCGTTGTATTCGAATTTGGCCAAGATTGGTTAAATAATTTCATGAGAATTAAAATATTTCTACATAACATACAAGGACAATTTAAACTCTCATTAGGTAAAACCAAGTGTTTCAAGTCGAAAGCTTTCATTTTCTAATTCTATATATATTTTATTGCAGTACATAGTTGTGTTTTTATCTTCTAATTTTGAATAACACATCATAGTTTATACTTAATCGACTCTCATTTAACGCTTTTTGATGACGATGGGTGCTTTCAGGTTAACGTCACATAATTTAAGTGCGATAGGAGCCCACAGCTTTTAGGATTCTAACTAAAGAATAAAAATATTGTAAATTGTCAATTTCTGTAGAAAAAATCCACTATATTGATATAAACAAGTGTAAATGTATGAAGTCTGGTACAACTTGTGCTTTCATAATCTGACGAGCTTTTCACAATAAATTGTGTATTTTATATTTGTTGGTTTATAGTATATTGCTTTCCTACAAGAATTGGAAAATAATCCTGGTTTGAAGTAAAAGCTCTAAAAGCTCTTAATTTTTAAATACTGTATTTCTCTTTGTTTATTATAAATATTAATACAAATAACGTAATTTTAAACTCAACTAAGCTCTTTCGCAAAATTTAGCAGAAACTAAAGTTTCAAAGGAGGAGCTTTTAATTAATTTAATGCAAATTTAAAGTTAAAATATTTGTACGTACGTTTAAAAGCTTTTTCTTTGTGAGCTTTTAATGTAAATTTAAAAATACAGATATTATCAGAAATAACGTGAATTTACAAGGAAACTTTGAATTTCTTATTAGGTAAATACAAGTGTTTCATACAGAAAGCTCTCATTTCCTAATTTCTTTATGTTTTATTGCAAATCATTATATTTCACAAGCAGTTAGATAACTTTGTCTTACTCATCATAATTTATACGCAATCGACTTTCATTTGATGTCTTTTTGTTCAACAAGTCACTTTTGCGAGATTCGCACTTCGCACCATGAGAGCTTTCAGGATAATGTCACATCATTTAACTATAACAATTAACTACCTTAACAGGTAGTAGAATATCAACTATTTCGAGATTAACAAAATCAAAAGTAGAAAGCTTGTGACAAATAGTGCTTTCATAATCTGATGAGCTTTTTACTATAAATTGAAAAAAAAAATTATTGGTTTATAGTATATTGTTTTCCTATGTAAATTGGAAATCTAACCCTGGTTCGAACGAAAAGCTCTAAAAGCTCCCAATTTTTAAATACGGTATTTTTCTTTGCTTATTATAATTATTATAACAAATGTAGTATTTTAAACAAATTTGCGGAAAATATAGTTTTAAAGGAGGTAAAAGCTCCTCCCCTCCTACAAATTTAATTAACTAGATTAATAGATTAACTTTTTAATTTCATAAGAATTAAAATATTTCTACGTAACGTCCTAATGTTAAAATATTTTTCTTTGAGAGCTTTAACAATAAATTTAAAAATAACGAAATTAACAGGTTGAACCAAGCGTTTCACGTCGAAAGCTTTCATTTCCTAGTTTCAATATATTTTATTGCAAATCATTATATTTCACATGAATTTAGACATTTACAAGTGGATTATGATTTGAAAACAAAACAAACAAATAATCAAATTCCTTGAAAGCTTTCACTTCAATTGATTTATATACAGTACACATACATACACATAACTTGTGAAACAATTCCGTTCCCATTCCGAATACCGACAAAAAATATATATAAATTACAGTTGCTAAATCATCAGCATCATCATCATCATTCAACATAAAAATATTGATTTTGATATCACTATACCGAGTGTAGCTTTTTCAATGTTTGTCGGTTGTTTAAGGGCGGGCGGGTTACACACATACTGGGGGTACGATTGTGGGGGTTGGGAATGTTTGTGTGAATTTTAAGATAATAAATCTTTTTTTTTTTTGTAAATATCATTATGTACGAGTATGTGGATGTGTGAATTTAAAACATGTATGTACGTTTTTAACAACCGCTACTGTCAAATATTATTATTATATAAGTTTTTTTTTTAATATTTTGCTAAATATCTATAACATATTTTCTGTTATCTTGTTTTGTTGTATATGTTATGTGTAATATGTACTCGTATTCAACATATAAACATATTATAATAAACATAATTTTATATATTTTTGTGAAGCGCCTTTTTCATGTTATCAACGATGTACAAGACGACATTATTTAAATATTAATTTCAATAAATATTTTATTTTTAACAAAATACAACAACAAAAAAATGAAAAACAAACAGAAAAAACACAAAAAAATTTCCAACAGTAGAATGAAAATTAAATTTTTATTTTTTTTTTTTTTGAATATGATGATATGACAATAAGATCAGTCAATATATATACAAAACTCTAAAAAAAATTTTTTTATTATATCGGGAAAATTTTGATTTTCATCTCGAATATTCATATACGTATTATACATTACAAAAATTCATGGAAAAGCGAAACACGAATATTTAAAATGTGGAAATACCAAAAAGCTTTTTTTATCTCGATCTCTTGAACAACAAAAACGTTGTATGGAGCCGCGCACACAAAACGATGAAAAACTTGTTAATCGGATTTCGGGTTGTTTTTTTTTAGTAGCGAGGGAGGGGCGGTGGTTTCGGTAATAGTGTGCTAACCCATTTTGAATACTAATTTTTAATAAAAACCGATTAAGCTCCGGACTTATATATATTCATATCAACTTGTGGAGCGTCAACCGGCGTTATACAAATCCATTTTGTGTGTGTGTGTGTGTGTAACTACCATACATGATATTCTCGATACACTGAATGTGAATATGTTTTTTTTTTCAATATCCATTTTCACATATATGTACGAATATATACATAAGAGATATCTTTTCTGTTAGGGTGATTCACCCCTATATACTCGTATATCCATAGTAGATATTTATATATAAATTTTCTGACATATTTATCGATGTTTATCGGAAATTTTATTTTTATTTTGGGAGAAAATATTGTTTCGTTCTTCCCAGAATATCACAGTACCTACATATACACTCACATATATCCTTATACATGTATGTAAATTAATTTCAATAAAAATAATCTTTTTAACAACATTGTAAAGTTATCCAATATTTTGTTGTTGCTATTGTGTTGTAGATAAAGTTTTTCAATTCGTTTCATTTTTGTTTAGGGAAAGTTTTTGAGGAGGAAATTAATAGATGGAAAATATTGATGGACACATATAATATGGTTTTAGTTGAAGAGGTGGGTCAAATTATCTCGATTAGCTTGAGATACTTGTTAACTGCTCAATTGTGACAGCAATGAATGATATATAAGTAAATAAAAGCTTTTTTTTTACTACAACAGCTTGCAGGGTGCTGTACAATATAACAATTCTATTGAAAAACTTTGTTTCCGGTTTACATGTAAGTGACGTCAGCCCAGAAAGTAATCCGAGGAAAAATTAATTATTGCATCAGACAACACTTAAGTTATAACATGGACAGACTACTTTTATAACTGAGTTAACCATGAAGAGACATTTTTGTGCTCCCAACGCCGAATACATCAAAAATGGAGGTTCCGGACATTAATAGTTTACCAAGAAAATCTAGTTTCCTTTGAGTTTTTAATTTGTCATTGAGATATTTAGTTGGTGGGAACAAATTTTTTTCTGTTCTGTCAATATAAAAGTCATTTCTGACAATTTAAAAGTCAATTAAATGTCCATTTTGTCAATGTCTACTCGATTACTTCTCATTTAGGAAATCATGATCTCGAAACTATAGTTATGAAACCAGTAGTCTGTCTATGGCATAGACCAGGCATATGAAGTTAGCCCAGTTTTCCCCCCAGAAAAAAATAAAATTTCCTTAGACAATACTTTTTCATCTCATCCCAGTTTTTTCTATTTAAACTTGTATAAGACGGAATTTTTTTTTAAGATGAGTAAAAAACAACGAATTATCCATTTCAGATTATTCCATTTAATTGTTGTTTCTAAACTCCTCTACGTATGAATAAATGATTATAAATAGTTTTTCTAAGTGATATGATTTCTAGGTAATAATAGTTAAGGGGGTGGTGGAATGGGTCCAAATGGAACTTTGCCATTTGCGCCAATACTACCATATGGCTGGCACTGCCCTCATTGAAAGTCATTGTAAGCTCTTACTATTACCAATCCAAAACAAAATCATTCATTTCCGGCAAATCATATTGCTAAGAAAAGGGCAATTATAAATTTTTGTATTGGGTCACATGGAATCTGGCCGATTGCGCCAATCCTACCCCATATGACTGGTGTTGCCCGACTGGCCACAGTTAGTTCATCTTATAAGTTATTCAAAATGTAGAGAATCATTTCCGGCGATTCATTGTTCTAGGAAAATGGCATGATTTAATCATATTCTTATATGGACCGATATGAAACTTGGCCAGTTGTGCCAATACTATGCAAACTATTTTTTTTATCCCTGTAATCTGTTCTGAGG
This sequence comes from Nephrotoma guestfalica, assembly GCA_963691935.1. NCBI lineage: Eukaryota > Metazoa > Arthropoda > Insecta > Diptera > Tipulidae > Nephrotoma > Nephrotoma guestfalica. The sequence continues at coordinate 232,026,893 of OY829915.1, read as the reverse complement.
CCAAGGCTCTCCCAACTCTTTCGCGGCTTGCTACATTTGCGCCTGAATTGGCCAATTCGAGGACGTACGGTTATAGGTCTGATTTTATTACCATGTGCACATGGCATAGCTCCATACCAGTCTATACTGGCATGGAAGATGGGTCGGCCCATGAGTTTTGCACTCCGACAAGCGGTCATAGATGTGTTCTATTTCATCACAGATCGTAATCTGATGATGAAAATTCCCTTTGATTCCTACCCCTATCGGGATTCGAACCCGGTACCTCCCGATCCAAACGCCAAAACTTTAACCACTGTGCCATTTGATCGTTGAAAAACTATTTATAGTCATTTATTGATACGTAGAGTACAAAAAAACAATTAAATGGAAAAAATTTCCGTCTTATACAAGTTTAAATAGAAAAATCTGGGATGAGATGAAAAAGTATTGTTTAGGGAAATTGTTTTTTTTCTGTGATAAAAACTGGGCTAACTTCATATGCCTGCATAGATCGGGACCAAATTTAGTTTATTTGACTAAAATATTATCTTCGTTCTTTTACGCTGTATTGTGAAAAATAAATAATATAACATGTGTGAGTGATTTTTATGAGAGGAGAACTGTTTTACGCATAACAAAGCAAAAAAACAGGAGCTAAGTGTGTTTTGTCTTATTTTTTATCATTTGACTGTTATTGAACTGAAAGAAATGTAAGTGTTTTAATTGTTGATTTAGTTTTAACTTTTTTATAATTCTTTTTCATAATTTAGTTAAAAGTAAAAAATTAGATTCTTATTATAAAAACGCTTTGGGGCAAGTTGAAACTTTTGTCACGGCGCAAATTAAATTCTTGATTGTGCCTGTCCGCTAAAATAAAAAAAAAAGAGGGTAAACCAATTCGACAAACTGCACGGGAGAAAATCATTGCTGCGTACATTGAGACGATATGTGATACAAGCAAGAAAGAATTTTAAAAATGGAAGTTCCGATGGAACTGAATATTTCAATAATGTTGCAAATGTTGGCCATGTAATTTTTACAGAAGAAGAAAACAATAAATTGGGGCAGTATATCAAACATACCTCAAAAATATAATTTGAAATTACCCCAAAAGAGGCCAGAAAATTGGCTTATGAATGTGCTGTATCATATAACCAAACTGTTCCGGAGTCTTGGACAAAAAACAAATGCAGGACTTTCGATTAGAATGCCTGAAGAAACGAATCTCGCAAGGGCAATCAGTTTTAACAAGCAGAATGTTCAAGACTCTTTTGATAAACTAGCTAGTCTGCAGGACACACATAATTTCGCCACCGCGTATATGGAATTTAGACGAATATTTTCGGAACGCGGAGTTTTAGTAACTGTTTGCACAGCTGTTTCCGTAATTGACAATTCCGTACCACCAATATTTGTTTTTCCGCGTAAAATATATTGCGAGAGTTTCGTAAGAGATGGACCAATTGGTTCTATAGGAATTGGTAACGGCTCTGGATGGTAAACATCGGAATCGTTTTATTTATTTATGAAACATTTCAACGAACAGACACGTCCGTCTATTGAGACTCCAATATTGCTCCTTTTGGACAACCACGAGTCACATTTAGCGATGAATACAATTGATCTGGCAAAATCGAATGGACTTATAATGCTGTCCTTTTCGCCCTATTGCGCCCATAAACTGCAGTTGGCAAGCAGCCACTAGACCGTAATGTATATGGCACATTTAAAACATATTCGAGTGTTGCACAAAACAACTGGCATAGAAATAATCTGAGCAAGTCCATGTCGATTTAGAATATACCATCGATTGTGGCAGATGTCTTACCAAAGGCATTAACGCCAAATAATATAACAAATGGGATTTCACGACAAGACGAAAGACTAGTTTTAGATGCGCTAACGTAGAGGACTTTCTCAAGACACCACATTTCTGCAACTTGAAGAGTGCATTGCATTAAGTTAGATAGTTATGGTGTTTAACCGCAACCAAAACGACTAAGTCATTAGCGTAGCTCTGAGCAGAAAAATCTCATTGCTGCAGTTTAACAAGTAATTCATCAATAACCAATAACTATAAGGGTGGTGATAAGATAATTCCCTTGGACAACATTTGGTAGCTATGCGAGACCTAAGCATGGATCCAATCCATGTAACGATGGTTTGGTCGGTGCCAAAATTTGTGTAGGCCTCAGTGATGGTAGAAAAAGATGTACTGTCAAAGGCTCTCGTAATATCCAGGAAACTGCTCACAAGAAACTCCTTAAAACTAAACGATTTCAATCCTTGTAACAAGGTCATGTAGAGCAGCTTCACACAATTTTCCAACTCTTAAAGCAGACTTTAGAACGATATGTCGTGGGGTCCATATAATCCGACTTAACAGCTATCGGGATGAAAACAACTCTAAAGCTGTTCCAATATTGTGGAACAGTTGATCGTTAAATCGATGATATCGATATAGAGCGCACTCTAATATACATCACTTTCCTTTTTATTGAATTGATGAATGTTGGCTCACAGCCTTGGTTAAAGATTTCAAGTTCAGATGTGCTTTGATAGTTGAGATAAATCCCTGTTATTATTATTCGAGCTACCCTATAACTTGAGATGAGCATGCTCGGCGAAGGTTAAATCGAATCATAAGTTAGCAGGTTCGTATGAATTCGCTGATTCAAGGGTGACGAGCACAGTTGCAACATCTGATGAGCTTCCTTCATGAATAAGAGTCACACTAATATTATGGCAAATACAAACGCAAGCTCTAATCTTAACGTCGGACCCTTTATAAAGGATTCTGTGAACAATTGGATCTAATCCAGATACCACACCGTCTCAAGAAAATAGCGAAGCCCAGCAAATTCCACAGAAAGCGTTGTCGGTTATACGTTTAAAAAGCTTCCGAATTTCAACCTACCAGAGGGTAGTTTTGTGAAGCGGTCAACCGTACAATTCTCGATCCTTACAATCTGGACCCGAAGCAAAACCCATCACTTGTTAAATATACACTTTTATTTATTAAAATGCCTTGCGGTGTATCAATGTTTAAGGTTTCGTATCACAAAACCAGTGTGATACGAAATAATTCTTAACTCGATGCCTGAAGGGATCCCACAAAAAGAACCAGGAGTTACCAAAATAAATTTTGTAATATTGCACAAAAAATTGGTTTTTGTTATTGTAAGCTGAGAAATTAAAAATATCCAATTTAGTAACAACACCATCAAGAAGCTATGGTTTCTGACTCCTTAGGTTTCGACGAAATCCCCGCAGGATTGATTAAACTCGAAGGCACTGCTCTTGCGTCAAATTTAGACAATCTCATCGTATCTATTTGGATTGTCGCATCTATAAGGCCACGCCATACTCATCCGAGTGGTGACTATTCGAGTGGCGACTATCAATATGGTTTTCGTCCCAACCAGTGCTTCACCATGAGAATGATGATATATAGGCATCCGGCGGCCTATGACAGTATCAACCGAGTCCTTGGGGCTATATATAGAATCGTAATCAAAGGATCTGTTTCGAGCTCCTTTGAAACAACATTTGGTATTCGACTGGAAGATGCACTCGCGTCGGTTCTTTTAAATTTGGCGCTCAAGAAATCTGTTTGTGTCGAATGGGCGCTTCCGTCTCTCAACCGATCGTCAAATTTGTCAAATTTTTGGGTTTTTCATAATAATTCGGACCAATTTTAGGCAATTTGTATCATAGTTGGTGTAGATGAGTTTAATAGTTTTCGGGTGATCGCTTTCTGGCACAATCGCTGTTTGATAGGATAAACTATTAAAAGTTAGCTCTATATAGTGGCATTTTGGTGCAATCTCTGTGATATCTTGTGATTGACCGTAATGGGATTATCTGCAAAATAAAAAAGAGCTGAACAAAGTTTTCGTAAAAAAATCGTTCTAAGCAAGTTCATATTGAAATGATTCAGAGGCATACACTTAAAGTAATCAAATAAGCACATAGAAAGCTTTTGCCTAAATAATAGAGAAAATGTCTAGAGAAACAGTGTCTAAAAACACATCGATCAATCAAACAAGTTCCAGGACTCTTCATAACCAACTTTCAGAAACACTTATATTCAACTTTAGGATGTTTAGCATCCTTTATTAAATTTAAACACTTCAACATTAACTCCCCAATAAATTATCACTTAATAAAATAATACTTGAGTTGTTTGCTCGATTGAATTTTATTGGAAATCAGCCTTGCATTTGAAAAGGTTTGAGAGTTTCACCCAATTTGTTTTTTTTATCTCTTTGCTATTTACACATGTATCTGCAGCTTCCACAATTTTACTGTAAGAAGATTGGCCAAGTCAAATAAATATTTTTTCTGAAAATTAACAAATAATAATTTTCTGAACATCGTAAATCAATGAAAAGGTAGAATTATTACGTATGCTTTCATTATTTTACCGAAAAACCTCACATTAAAAGAGCTTTCAAAAAATGAAAGCTTTTAACGTTACTGATTGTTGGCTATTGTTACATATGTTGGAAATACACATGCCTTTCCAAAATTAAAATATCATATCGTATGTTATAACATAAATTTAAAGTGAAAGCTCCTCAAAGCTTTTGTTATAAATGTACAGAAAATTGTTTGGGCATTGTATTTTATAATTAATTCTTTCACAAACTAGAAAATATTTCTGTAAAAATTATTTACATTTATTTTATTTTTTTGGTCGATTGCCATGAAATAGTAAAAATTACATTTACAACAAACAAAAGCTTCGGAAAGCTTATTTATTACTGTAAAATTTTATTACGTGTTTTTACATGGCATTCATCATGGTTGATGGTGTTGTTGTTATAGGTCAGATGTAAAGAAAAATTTTAAACTATGAGCTTTTTGCATATAACTTTGATTTATCCTTTTTTATACACAAAAGCCCACTCCTTAATATTATCTTAATTCGCGGAAAAAAGATTTTCGACCTTCCGCAGCTGATACGAAAGCATAACAATTATTTTAAAAATTTGATTCATCATAACGAAATATCTAAATTGTTTTTTTGTTATAAAATACAATCCTTAATTCTGTGAATTTCAAAGATTATTTTGGTGGGTTAAAGAGTACTAGAGTATAAGAAGGAAGGATCTGGTCATATAATATTATTGTCGGTTTATGTAGATGTTCATGTACTTAAGGTTTTTCGATAAATTTAGGAAATTATAAGAGTTTCGTACAAAAAGGATTAAAATTATAAGGAAGCGAATTGAATTCAATCGTTCAAATTTATAAAGTTCTAGGTAAAACAAGGGGTTTAAACTGATAGAATAAAATATAAAACAAATTAAAGACATTTTGAGTGAAATTTAATCCAAGAATGGTGAAGAGTTGTATTATATTAAGACTCTTAAGTAGAAATATAAAAAAATTGGTTACGTCATAGTTTTGCCCACATTTTGTCTTTTACCTAGAAGGTAAACTTCTTAATAATACAAGTTTCTGCATAAAATTATAAAAGATAATGAGTGAAACTTCATCTACAACCCGAAAAATTTTATTAAAAGCTTCTTCAAAAACGTATAATATCATATATTCTTTATAAAAGGATTGATTAGTCATCAGCGGGCAAGCGGTAGATTTGTGAACTAAAATTGTGGTAATAAAATTGTCGCAAAATTTAATTGAAATCATATTAGATACGTATATATTCTATACCAAAATAAAAATTTGACATCAGCGCCAAAACGCTGAATTTGTAAAAAAAAATTCCTTCGTGCAAAATCTTAAAAAGGATATGCCACATGATCGTATCAGAAATAGAAAAAATGTATCTGCAATCAGCGCTACAGTGGTAGTTTGGAGTACTAATATGCTTCCTAAGTTATCGACTTCCAGACCTTTTCATTGACATGTCGCACTTATATGTATATTCTATAATAAATTAATAAAATGCTAACAGCGCCAAAACGGCGGATTTATCAACTAAGGCGCTTATTTCAAAATTATTGTTTTTTCCAAGACCTTTCTAGTTATATGCCACATGATTATATGGGAATGAGAACAATTTAGCCCAGCGCCACAACAGTAGTTAGAGTACTAAGGTGTTCAGAAAAATTTAAGGCATTCCTTAGGTTATTCCTTTCTTACGAAAAATTAGCTACCAGCGCCGAAACGGTGAATTTATGAACTAAAATTATAATGAAATTGTTGTCTGATCCAAGACCTTTAAAACGATATACTACACGAGTATACGGGAAAATGTAAAGCAATATCGTAATATTTGGTGGTATTTTGGGTGATTACAAATATCAGGTATGCGACTCCTTTGAGGTAGGGATCCCACAAACTTTTCACTTCTCCAAATTAAAAATAGAAGAAGATTGGCGTGAAAAAATTTGAATCAGATAAGCCGCTTTTTAATATCTAAAATCACTCTAATCGGTGCAGACATCCATCCATCCCGACATCCGGACGGACGAACAAACTTTATTTTTGAGATCAGGAGCGTTGAAAACTTCGGGAAAAATCGTTTTGGACCAAGGGCATTTTTCATAATTTTTATCAGGATGTCAATAATTTGGTCTCACAGACCGAAGTTAATTACACATAATTTCTGGAAATGTACTGAAGAAAAAATAAAGGTACAGCAGCTTGTTCTTCCCACCTGCTAATGGAGAAACCAATCGAAACTCATCCGTATAGCACGGTATAATCATCGAATGCACAAAATGAGTCGTTCCATAGTTCATCCAATACAATTACTTAAAATTTTCGTACAAAAATTACTCAATTCGCGATATATAGTAGGAGATTTTACGATATTGGAAACTGCTCCAAGAAATTTTGTACCTCTGCTAATTAGAATGTATTTTCGTTACTTTTGAAAAAACGGCGTTTTCACAAACAATTTTGAGTGATATCTTCAAATGGCACTTCTGAAAAATTAAAATTTTTTGGTCGTGTCACTCTATCACTATTTGAAAACAAGGTAGAAATATTATAAAATTTCCATCACTGTAATGTTTAATAAATAAATTAAAAAAAAAACTTAAAAAATTGAATGAGTGAAACTAACATTTGAGTGAAAATTTTGAGTTAGTGAAAAGTTAGTTTTAAAATGGTTTGAGTCAAATTTAGTAATTTTAGTACAAATTAGTCAGTTTAACCCGAAATATAAGAGTCAAAATCAATGATGAAAATGTGCTTATTATGTTTAATACTCGATCAGCACTTAGTAAAATTTTACACTTTGCATAGATGTGTAGTTATGAAATAAATGAATATTAGTGAAACCTGTAATTGAATCATGGTTATGGAATTGCTAAAAATACTTTGAGCTCAACGGGAAGTGAAACCTATTTTAAAATGGTCGATTACTAAACAGTAGAAAATAATTATAATTAGTAATTTAGCTCATAATTTACTTGTAAAAAATTACATTTTTTACAAACAAATATTTAATTACAAAATGTAATAAATGCATAAATTTAACGTCATCTTCATTAAAGCCACATGCGTATAAGAAACTAATCATGTTGAGTCGGGACAACAACCGCATTTTAATTAATATTTAGAAATTATTTAATGTTGATGGCACAGAATATTTATTACATTAATAACACTAATTACATTTTTTTACTGAATTTTACATAATTATTTGATTCAAAATTTGACACAACTGAAGACTAAGGGTGTTTTCTGAACACCGACTTATTGGCTTATTTGGCGCCATCTTAAATAAGTCGGTCAAGTCCATCCATTGAACTGACTTATTTGTGACGTAATAACAAACCATTTAGCTAAGACACATTTTTGGAGACATTTCTGTGTAGACGTACTTATTCAAATAAGTCTCCTCGCGAAGTGACTTATTTGAATATGTCGGTATTTGGAAAACAAAATAAATATATTTTGAGTCGAATCCCTGACTGACCATTTATAATTTTAAATGCCAAAAAGTTTTTAAAGATTTGAGATTGCTACAAGTCTCGCTGGGCAGTCTTTACAAGGGATTACAAATGTAACGCGAATTTTTGAAACATAAAATCATTAAATGAGTGAAAATAAAATTTGAGTGAAATTTCCTTTTCCTATTTTTAACGTTTATTATACTTTGATGACCTCTCTAAAATACCTATCTTCTACTATATTTTTGACCGAGTGAAAATAGTTGAGTGTAAAAACTAAGTTCGGAAATGTAGTAATATCTGAACTGATTTGGTAAATTTAGAAGCTTAGATTAATTTTGGAATGTTTAGTATGGTTTGTTACGTAACAACCAGTTCTAAGCTTTTAATAACTGAGTGAAAATTCTGCAAGAATTTGGAAGAATTTTAAAAATGCTTAACCATAATTTAAAATTTATTTTCAGTTATTCTAAAAGTTTAGTGAACATTTTTGCCTTAAAAAAATGCCTTACATTATTTTTTTCAAACCTATGTAGTGAAACTAAATTTTGAGTGAATGTTTTTTACTGTCAATAATATTAAACTACATTTTTAATTTTAACAAATTAACTACCTTTAATAGATTGAATAAAACGAATCACGTATCAACTGAAATATTTCGAGGGGAAAAAATTACTCATTTTGAGTTCATTGTGAAGCTTAATCTAATGGATTCCCAGTAAAACTAAAATCGTTGAATTAGCGATAGATCGCTCTACTCTTAATTTACACTCGTTTTGGTCAAATAATGTTAGAGTAAAATTTATATGTCATTTTCATTTTGAAGCATAAACAATAAGACTCCATTTGAGTGATTACTAAAATGAATTTTCGTTGTGAATGTGCTCTAAAAAGCACTTTGAGAAAAGATTTGAAAAATAAGTTCCTATTTATAAAGTAATCTGATTTTATTGTTGTTGTTTATGTGCGTTTCAAAACGTGAGAACCTCTATTATTGCTTTGAGTAAAATTTGATCTTCCTCCTCGAACATGCCCTCGATGCAATATGAAACGAATAATTAAACAGATAAATTTTAAGTAAATTGAATTAAGTGAAACCTGAAAGTTTATATGGCGAGGTCTAAAATGGCCAACATTAATTAAAACAAATGTTAAAATGTTATTTTCAGTGTAAATTTTATTTTATAAAATTTGAGTGAAACTTTGGAATTCAAGTAGTTAGAGATGAACTGTATTATAAATATCAGAACTTATCAGGATCGGATTATACTGAATTATTTACAGTTTATTTCAATCGACTTTGTTTTGATCAAATTTCTACATACAATTTGTTTATACAAAATTCTTGTTATATTTATTCTGATTTTCCGAATTGATTTGGTTTTGAATTGAAATGCGTAATTAATACATAACAAATTAAATCTATAATTTACTTTTGGTTAGTTTGCACTTTTTTAAGCAAAGGTTATGTTATAAATAATGTTTAGCTCAATTTTCTGCTAATATATATCTAAAAATACTTATATAGTAATTCAAAATCCACTCATAGCTATTATAATTATATGTGTTAATTCTACTGTCTGAGTCATATTAGTCATATTTAAAATTTCCCTTTCAAAATTGAAATTTTGAAGACTGAAAGTAAAATTTTAGTGATCTGATTACCATTTTTACTGCTTAACGTTTTTCGATACATTTCTTTTCGATACAAGTCTTTACTCCATAGTTTCCTAGTCGAGTTCAACAATTGCAAATCTTTAATATTTTGTACCAATGGTTTTCGTATCAAGCAAGTACATTTTCGTAAGAAATTGCAATAATTAGATCGATTACAAAGCGAATCAAATGGTCACGTTGAAGTAGCGCATTCCTCAAAGTAACCTTAAGAAAGAGCTAGATTCAAACTTCCATTAACTCAAAAAGAGTAAGATGCAATATTTGTGGCTGCAAGTAGATGAAAAATCTTTCATATAATTTTAGAAACAGTTAAATAAGTACACCAAAGTTGTTTCAATAAAAATAAATTTTGAGTGAAAATTTGTGTGAAATTATTTTATATTAATTAATTTATCAATTTTAACTAAATTTTGTATTTTACCAGTTAAAGAGATAAAATACAAAATTTAGTTAAAATTTAATTTCACTCAAATTTCCACTCAAAATTTGTTTTTATTTATAAGTTTAAGAGGCCTATTATAAATTCCAGTAAAAATATTTTTTAATCAACGATAATTTCGAGTGGATTCCACCTGTTGAAATTTCGAGTGAAAGTCAAATGCTAACAAAATTACAGAGACTGCAAATGACACAATAAATAAAGAAACATTTGAGTGAAAATACATAAAAACGCAAATATTATGCTCAATTGTCATTCTTTTCAAAATTATTTTAGTTTTTAATGAATTTACAATGTGCTGAAAATGTTTTGGTCTAAAATCACTTTGAGCAAACAATTATATTTATTTAAAATAAAACTAATTTGGTTAAAAGAAAATCATTGCTATTAATATTTTGAGTGAAATTTAAATCCGACCTCCAGTTTGTAATCTGACCTTTAAATTATTATGGTTGGAATTAAATCTGCTGAACGGAAGCTAATCAAATGCAAATATATTGGGAATGATGAGATTTGAGCAAACTTAAAGAATTAATAGCAAAAATTTAACAAATAAGTGGAATAATTAACACATTTTGGCCATTCCACCAAATTTTAATATTTGGAATTTTGGGTTATTCTGTCTTATAGCCGGATCTTATTTTTATATCGAGGTGAGGTTACTAAGGAGTTAACACTTGCGCAACAAAACATAATGATTCGCTAAGGCATTGTGATTATACTTTGTATGAAAGTTCAAATTATTTTCATTAATTTTGTAGTTTGGTCACTGCAGTCTGATGAGACGACCGAATTTTTCACTTTAAAGAATTCAATGTTTCATTAGTTGGAAACCAAACTTCCAACGTTTTGGTGAGGTTACTCACCGCGATTTAATATTTGGCTTAAAATTATATACATGTTTAACAAATCATTTCTGACAAACGAAATGTTTTGGACAACATTTTGAGTGGAAAACCTGATCATTGTTTACCCAAAAATTATTTGAAATATTATTAAATAAAGCTTAACTCTTAAAAATTCATTATATCACCCAACACATTCATTGACTTTGGTCGAATGAGTGAAAAATGTATTTTAGGAAAAAATTGAGTGAAAAGTAAAAATGTAAGAAACCAAGTTAATGCACTTTGGAGTACCTATCTATTGGATGAACAAAATGTTTCAACCTTGATTAAATTTGCAATTTGAGTGAAATAAGTTTTAAACAGAAATATTTGAGTACTATCACTATAATATTTTTGACCGGCAACTGTCTTGTTCAGTGTCAAGTGTCTGGTTCTATTTTTGCTATTGACATGGAAAACACTAAAAACTTTGGTATATGAACTGCCGAAGTAAACTTTGTATTGTCAATTAATCCAGTACAATTTATATTCTCAAGTGTGTTTTTTTGAGTGGAGATAATTCTACTCAAAAGGTAAGTACACACTCTGAACAAATAAAACCTATTTTCAAATTTGTTCGGCACATGTTCCTGAAAATCTTGAGTGATAAATAAAATATCTATATTGTCAACCTACGGGTAGAAAAGGTTTTTTAGGCCAAATAAAATTAGATAAGAATTTCAGATAAAACAACCATAAGTAATTATTTCCTTGTTAATCAATAATTACGAACGGCACTTTGGCACATAAACTGTGGAAAGTTTAAAAAATACTAAATTTTTTAAAATCCTTTTATAAGTAATATTTGGTGAATTGCGAGTCAAAAATCCGGGTGATCATTTGAGTGAAAATTCAATGGTGTAGAATAGTGATTTAGTGCAGATTATGTAGTTGCTATTAGTGTTTTTTGTCTTTGAGTGAAGTAGACCTATTTGAGTGAAAATGTAATCTTATAAATGAAGTACCTATCTTAAAACGTCACTAAATGAATTGAGTAGTATCCATCAACTGAACTGAAAGGTAACTTGCTTTAGTGTTAGTGCAATATGATTGGACATAATATATTTCCTTCTAATGAACATTCAAACCTGAATGAAGGGTTCATGAATATACGAGTGTTGGATTCTTAATCAAATTATTCAGCTTTCATTCTGACAAATAAATTAACAGCCATATTACAAGATTTACTGGGGTTCGAGCTGAACCAATTGCTTTCCAATCAAATTTTAAAACATTCTGATTTTTTAATAAAAACTACAAACTACAAATCAGTGGCATGTTAAAATTAATTTTAAACTGATAAAATCAAAAATTCCATAGAAATAACAAAAGTCATGATTTAGTGAACACCAAACAGGATACTAACATTTAAAATTATACTTTATACTCTACTGATAAAACTTTATGATTATTTCTGAAATGAAGGTGCCACTGGTAATTGTCGACTATAAGCCTTGTAAATGGAAATGAAATATTATAAAACTTTTGAAGTTTTATCCAGTTAACTTTTCATTTCATAAACGTTTTTGGTTTGTCCAAATGAGTTAAAAATATTTTGAGTGGTTTTTTGAGTGAAAACGAAATAGTGATATAATTCACATTAATTATTTTCATTGGTTTAATTTATGAGTGAGGTAGACCTACTTGGGTGAAAATTTAGGAAAATATTATAGGCTGCTGTAGTACACTTTTCCCGCAATTTTGTACCACAAAACCTAATTTAAATTTATCAAAACAGAAAGACAAAAAATTGCAACGCTTTGGGATCGAATGCAAATTGTGTTGTGGATAAATTAATTGGTGCCATTTCGACGCGATTATTGACTCTAGTCTGATGAGTAACATGTTTGAGTGAAAGTTTGTGTAGATTGTGTAAATAAAACTTTGTTGAAACGGATACATAATTTTAGAAATTTTTTGTAGTTATTAAACGTTTAACTCACTCTCTTTTAACTCTACTTGAGTTAAAATTTAATGTGATAAACTAATGAACTAATTTAACATGAACTAATTTAACAACAAATTAAATTAGCTCGCAAAAACTGAGTGAAAGTTGATAAAAATATGAAATTTAATTATGTTTTTTGTATCGACAGTTGACTATATGAGAGACTCCAAAGTTTTCACTTTGCGATAACATGTCGATGCCTTTATTGACTAAAAATAGTCCAATGAGTAAAATATTCATGATTTGATGAAAAGCAAACCGAACACAAATGTTTAAAATTAAACTACATAACCTTCTGATAAACCGTTATACTTTTTAATCTGAGAGTGAGATGACCCTAGTAATTGCTGAGTAAACGTGGTTATGATATAAATAAACTAAAATTTATTTTAAGTGACTATTTTGATGGAAACGAAATAGTGAAATAATTCACAGCAAATATTTAAGTGTTGTAATCATTAAGTAACATAGATCTACTGCAGTGAAAATATAATTTAACAAATTTAATTTTTTTTTGATGATTCTCTAGTCGGATGACTAAAAATTTTGTGATTGAGTGAAAGTTAAACTGGCATTTTCAATTCCTCAATTGACAATAATTTCTGCATTCAATTTTAACGTAACCTAACAGTTTAAATAGTTTTAGATAGCTAAGTAATTTACTAATTGAATTCACGGATTGAAATTTTAAATCCGAATGTAGGAAATATATATTTAAAATAAGAATTAAACTGAAAGTGTCAATTTTTAAAATTTCATACAAAATTTAAGATATATTCATAATATCTTTAAAAATATTCTTATCGCCGGACTATCGTCCCAAAATATTTACGATGCTATTGAATCGAAATTCAAAACTTCAAAAAATTGACAAAACAAAATTATTAAATTTTCCTATCAGCAAACATGTCAAAATTGGTTTCCGCGTTCCGTTTTTCAATCAAAATTCAAGATGAATTGTTAAACACATCCTTGTACATTCAAATACATACATATATGTATAGAGATAGAAGTTAGGTTGTCACAGAAAAAAAAAATGTCAAATTTTTAATTTCCTCATTTAACATTTCCTATTTTATTGTCTCTATTTACAGCACAGCCCCACACATACACATATGTAAATTTTATTTTCTAAACTGACATTAATATGACATTTAATTTATGAAAATTGTTTGGAATGAATTCATTAATGTATATACATATAAATATAGTGGGCGGAGGGCCCGTAGGGCGATATAAATTGGTATGTAAGTTGTGATATTTTGTGGTTTTATACAATATTTTTGTTGATAGTATTTGTTATATGAAAACCAATAAAAATAATTTATTTATAACTATTTAACCCAAAAAGTGTATTTAAATTTAATTATCTATCAGTGTATGTGTGTTTAAAGGTATAATATGATGCAATGTATCAGAGTTTTATCAATATGCTCTCACCTTTTCATTTTCCGGTTACATTTTTGTCTCCTCCATCCATCCATCCATCCTCATCCAACCGAACATAAAAAAAAAATTTATAGTGAATTTCCCAAATGAATTTTCGATCTTTTTTTTTTCATTTTGTAGGTATTCTGTTTACACACAAGTACATAATTTCCCAACATAACATAAATTTACCATAAAACAACAACAACAAGAAAGTATCACATACATTTTTAATTATAAATTACAATTTATTTTTATTTTATTTAATTTATTTTTTTATGTTAGAGTATCCATTTTTAATAACATTTTTTAAAAACACATTTTTTTATAATTATTATTGTTATATTTTTATGTATATATTTTATAATTATTATTATGTTTAATTATTAAAAACCAACCAACATTTAACATTATGTACGTATATGTTCTTATTTATATTTATCACATTTATTTTTTTTTTAATTATTTTTTATAATTATTATTATTATTATCGTATGTTTAAAAAAATATGTACAAAAATAAAAAAAAGGATTACACTTGTATTTAGGTTTTAGAATGATAACAAATTTAAAAAGGGTTTTGTTAATTTTTAAAATTAATATTATTTTTTAAACAATGTTTCGGTATAATTTCTGTGCTGTTTAATTGACAGACAAAAAGGATTTCCACCCTATTTAAAGGATATATATATATATATATATATATATATATATATATATATATATATATATATATATATATATATATATATATATATATATATATATATATATATATATCCCCTAATCAATTTAAAATTAAAACCCCAAAACAAAATTACAAAAATTAATTATACGTTCAATTAAATTAAACTCGTAAGTAAAATAAACAAACACCAAATTTATAAAACCAATAAACAAATTGTTTAAATTAAATAAAAATAGTATTAAATCAAAAATAAAGAGAAAAAAAACGCAACACAAACACACAATGACGTCCTTCTTCTGTCTGTCGATGCAAACCGACTATTCCTGAATATCAAATTTTTGGGGGTTTATATACCTTTACGAAAATGAACTATACGAAAAAAAAATTAATCGTATCGTGCTTTGCACGAGTATACGAGCGCATATACCAAGTGGGGATATATAGTATAAAACAAAAATATTTCCGATTTTTTACGAAAGGGAAAATTCAATTTGCGTTTTATCTACACGAAAAATAAATTGGGGGGAAATGAGTTCATTCGACATGTTTTTCATACACCCTGTATAGAGAATGTGCAATCGGGATGAAAAGGAAAAATACCAAAAATATTTGCACAAGTGGAAAATTTGTTGTTGGTTAAGGAGTAAAAAATTTTCTGTTTTTCTTTTCCTATATTAAATCGTGATTTTCATGAGTGAATAAATTTACGAAGGGGCAAAATTTTGTTGTTTTGCGCGATTGATGTTAATGGTAAATATTTGTGTTGGAGAATTTTGGTATATTTTGCATTCAAAATCGTATTATATTGTCTGTTACCGTTAACACTGTGGCAGCGTCTACATAAAACTAGAATATAGCAAGTGCATGTGTGGTCTCTAATATAGGTTTAGTCAATAAGAAAGTGATAAATGAGGAAAAGCATGAGATAAACAATCCGGATAATCCTATTAAAAACAAAGACCGGCAAGAGTCTTATTTTGATAAACCGGTCGCCTATTAATCCTTTGTGTTTTTACTCGTAATAAGCATACCAATTGAATTTTCTTGGGACTGCAGTTGCACAACTAAATTTCCGGGTTTCACATATAGATGGTGCTCGCATCGTAGTCCTAATTTCTGCGCACATTCCTCCGTGATGAACGATTCTTCTACATTCGGTTTCGTTCCCATCGGTGCACCTCAATTTTACCATCGCTGTGGGTAATACGATTTGAGACGGGGTGGTAGCCTGGTAAACCTTTGCGGATGTAGTTGCTTTGTTGTGTTGAGCTGCTGTTCGCTTTTTCTTCTTTGTGCAACAAAGTATGATGTTTACGCAGGCATTGATCACATGTGCCTCGGGACTTACACATGTATACGCTACGATTGTGGTTGAGACAGTCATTGTTTTGAATTTGTTACAATCAAAAAGTTTATGCTCGTCTGTTTTGCATAACGGACACGATGGCGGTGATGACTTGCTAACAGCCGTTGTAGAAAACGTATTAGCTTTAGCAGCTTTCATTGGCGGAGCTGATGAGGACTTCTTCGTTGTATACGCCTTCAAAGACTCTAATGCATCTGAACGATTTTCTAAAAATTCAAAAAATTCGGTTAGTGTGGGAAAAACTTTATCTTCGATATTTTGTTGCGACCACAAAGTTTGAGTTTCGGCATCAAGCTTGTTCAACAGAATATATATCAGCCAAGGATCTTGGCATTCTGCTTTCGTGCCTAAGCATTTGAGGCCACGAAGTGCTTCATCCGAAATATCAGGCAACGAACGAATGTTGGCTGCGATTGGGACACTAATTGCCGGCTGCTTTAAAAATGCTTCTATATGCGACGTAATTGTGTGACTTTTTTTGTCGTACCGTTTAATAAGTTTTGCTAATGCTTCATTATAATTTGATTCCGTTACGTTGGTATTGCGCAAGAACCGCTCCGCGTCTCTCCATAGAAAACTTTTAAGATACTGGAATTTCTGCTCCGAAGTTAAATATTCTTTTTCGCATGTACCGTGGATGAGAATAAATCGAAAAACGTCTGCCACTCTTTGTATTCACCAGTGAAGGCAGAAATATTTATTTTGGTTAGCTTAACATCAGCTCCACCATTTTTCGTTTGATTAATCGTATTATTAGTCACCGTTATTCTTTCCTATATACTTTTTTCCTAATCCACGAGTTGAGGACGGACAAAACTGTATAATAATTATGATGTATAGCTAGATACCATTATCGATCGCAGCGTTGCCGCAGAAGCTGCCGAGAATAATCAACAGGTTATTGCTGAAACACAACAAGTGAAGCAAATCATGCCTAAACATCATGTAGCCCCGGCCAAAATTAATCAACAGAACAAACCGTCAAAATTACAAGGATGTTTCAGCTGCGGGGAGGACCACGACCGATCCATCTGCCGATACCGTACTATCACGTGTTCCTTCTGTGGTATAATGGGTCATCTCCAACGGGTCTGTCGTGCGATGGCAAGCAACCGCAGCAACCGCAACAAACCTATAAACAACCAAACGCGATCGAATCGTCGTTACAGAGAAGTGAAACATGTGGTGAATCTTTCTGCTGTTAACACTTCTGCTACCGTCAACATAAACCATTTTCCGTGTCGTTTTGAAGTGGACTCGGGCTCGAGACATACGATCATATCCGAGACAACATTCAAAAGAGCTTTGGTTGATTTCCAACGGAATCCAATCGACATTTTGGGATGTTTGGACATAGATGTACAGTACAACGGTAAACCAGTTTCCAGTCTGCCATTACACATCACCACCGGGAACAAAACCCATTGGTTTGACGTCGATTGGTTCGAGCCTTTAGGGATTTCCATTCAAGGAGTACGTTCAATCACAGAGACAGCTTTTTCCTATGTACTGGTGACATACAGTCACCTATTTTCACCTGAGCTGGGTTCGTACAGTGGGTCTCATGTTGTTCTACAAGTGGATCCAAAAGTCATTCCGTTTCGTTTGCCAGCACGGAAAATTCCTATTGCCATGCGAGCAGCAGTTGAAGTAGAGCTAGATAAATTAATTCGTCAGGGAATTTTGGTGCCGGTCGAATACAGCGATTGGGCTACGCCTATAGTTCCTGTTCCGAAGTCCGATGGCAGCGTGAGAATTTGCGGCGATTATAAATCAAAAGTGAATACAGCTCTCACACCACATTGTTTCCCGGTTCCATCAGCAAATCACCTATTGTCGACGATACCAAATTGTTCCGTGTTTTCAAAACTCGACCTCGCTCAAGCGTACCAACAGCTCATTGTAGACGATGCATCTGTGCTAAAAACAATTACTACACACAAGGGTGTGTTTAAGGTCAACCGACTCCAATTCGGTATTAGTACCGCGCCAGGAATCTTCCAAAATTTCATGGAGAATCTACTTCGCCGGATTCTAGGAGTTATACTGTATTTTGACGATATCATCGTCATCGCATCGTCCGACACCGATTTGCGCCAGAAGCTGATTGACATCTTCCAACGATTTAGTCAGACCTATCGAGCAGCGCAGTTTCGATGCACTTAAAGATGCATTGATGTCCAGCAAGGTCCTAATGCCATTTAGTGAGACGTACCCGCTGTTGCTAGTAATGGGTTTTCCAATAGGAATGATATGATTTTTAAGCGACGTTTCGGCCATATGTCATGATCTGGCATTTTTTATTTCATTGTATTCAGCAATGTTTACAATTTCATCATGGTGAAATATACGCAAGAACAACGTTTACAAATTATTCAGGAACAACATGAAAACGATAACGATTTTTTTAAGAAAATCATTTTCTCCGATGAGGCTCACTTTCATCTGAGTGGTGCGATAAATAAACAAAACTGTCTATTCTGGTGCGAAGAAAATCCACAAATTATTCATGAAAAACCACTACATTCACCTAAATTGACAGTTTGGTGTGGTTTTTGGTCTGGTGGAATCATCGGTCCGTATTTTTTTCGAATTTAAGCTGGTAACACCGTCACTGTCAATGGAGATCGGTATAGATCGATGATAACCAACTTTTTATGGCCGAAATTGGAAGAAGTTGATCTTGACAACATTTGGTTCCAACAAGACGGGGCTACGTGGCACACAGCAAGACAACTTAATTGAATTGGCGTCATTCTGTCACAACAAGTGGGAACGAAAGAGCGTCGTATAGCTTACCACTCGAGAACGATGACCGAAACGGAACGACGTTACAGCCAAGATTATCGCGAGGCTCTGCCCATTATTGCAGGAGTTAAGAAGTTCCATGATTTTCTCTACGGTCGTGAGTTCGTTATTGTGACGGACCATCAGCCGCTACTTGGACGTTTTACCACAGATGTTCCAACTCCACAGATTGTATCACCGAGAATGATTCGTTGGAGTACCTTCCTGAACGCATACACTTTCAAGCTCGTCTACCGTGCCGGGAAGGATGTGGGGAATGCTTCCGGTCTTAGTAGACTTCCAGTTCAGGGCATTTCGATCGTCACAGAGGAAGAAGTGCTGCTTATAGATACGGTCCACAAGCCGACCGATTGATGCTTCGACAACCAAAGACCCAGTTCTCTCGCAAATTCTTCAGTGGACACTGAATGGATGGCTAGTGTATAAACCCATTGAACAATTCCAGCCATTTTGGGTTCGTCGTGCTGAAGTGAGCACACTCAAAGGATGCCTCCGTTACTGGGTAATATTTCCACCATGCCACCGTGCACAAATATTGTCCGCTCTACATACAGCTCATCCAGGTATTGTGAGAATGAAGGCAGTGGCGATAAATTACGTGTGGTGGCCCAAACTAGACACGGACATCGAAAGGCTCCAGTGCACCCATGAGAGGAAACGACAAACTCTTGGTAGAATCCATATCGATTATGCCGGACCTCACCACGGCAAGACTTATTTCATACTGGTCGATTCGTATTCCAAGTGGTTGGAAGTAGTCCAAGTTACCACAACGTCAGCTGCTTGTGGCATACAGGCTCTTTGCAAGATATTTGCCACTCATGGAATTCCAGAGATGATAGTGAGTGACAACGGTACAGCGTTCGATTCCGGCAGTTCTGTGATACGAATGGTATTCGTTCAGTGTGTGTGGCTCCATGTCATCCACGTTCAAATGGGCAGGCGGAGATAATGGTCAAAGCAACTTCGTTTGGCGAAGTTCCTGCACCACCATCATGCAACGCCATCAACTACAACCGGCAAATCACCCGCCGAACTCCTATTTAACCATCGTACTCGAACTTTTTTCGATCATCTTCATCCTGACAATATTCGCGTTCACAAGACCAAACCAGTGGTCGACCAACCACGAAAACTGTTTGAGGGTCCCACAGTTTGGGCGCGAAACTATTCGTCGGGTCCGAAATGGGTCCCGGCTTCATGAATCCCTGCTGTTCATATACTATAGAGACCGAACAAGGCCAATCAATGAGATGTCATGTTGATCAGTTTCGACGTCGAACTACTGATGAACAAACGGATGACACAACTATAATTCCGATAGAACAACCTCAATTAATTCATCCGAATGATGTTGTTAAAAATAATGCCGTCTGAAATCGATGAAGCTTCCCTCCGTCGATCGTCCAGGCCGAAAACGGCTCTTTCCACGTATGCATCTTAATCGAGAGTGGAGGGGTGTAATGTACTCGTTTTTGAAGTGCACCCTTTTAAATGTAACGTCGACGGTAAGTAGTAATGCCACAAGACATATAATAAATGATAATTGTCGTAAATAAATATATACCACATAAAAAATTGCACAAAAATTGCGAGAAATTTGAATTTCTTTGGAAAACATTCGTAAACACTTTGGGACCTGGGTTGGGGGTAGGTATATAAGTTCAACGGATGAGAAATTTAATTAGCTGTTAGACACACTATCCGAACCTGAGTCAACATATCCAATAAGGAGTGTTAATGGCTATTATCAGATCCAAAACAAATTTGATTTTCTTCGAAACAAATTCGTGAACACTTTGGGACCCGCGTTGGGGGATGATATATGGGCTGATTCAAGATCTCTAGTAAGGAGTGTTATTGGCCATTTTCAGTTCCAAGACAAATTTGATTTTCTTCAAAAATATTCCGTGAACACTTTTGAGCCCGGATTGGGGATGATATATGGGCTGATCAGATGAGGAATTTAATTAGCTGTTAAGCACGCTATCGGAACATGAGAATTAGAACTGAAAATGGCCATTAACACTCCATACCATAGATGTTGACTCAGGTTCCGATAGTGTCCAACAGCTATTTAAATTCCTCATCCGTTGGGCCCATACATCATCCCCCAACTCGGGTCCCAAAGTATTCACGAATTTTAAACTTGTCTTAGAAATGAAAATGGCCATTAACACTCCTTACCAGAGATGTTGACTCAGGTTCCGATAGTGTCTAGTAGCTAATTAAATTCCTCGTCCGTTGAGCTCACATATCATTCCCCAACCCGGGTCGCAAAGTGTTCACGAATTTTTTTCGAAGAAAACCAAATTTGTCTTGGAACTGAAAATGGCCATTAACACTCCTTACCGGAGATCTTGACTCAGGTTCGGATAGTGGGTCTAACACTTAATAAAATTTCTCGAGCAAGGATGCCATACCTAATACTAGCTTTTAACGTGAGGTATAAAGTGTAAACCATTTTTCTAGGCAGGAATAGTTAAGTGCTGGCATAGAATAAAAAATTTCTAATAGAATACAAACTATAAAATATGCTTTGTTTAACCTTCTACACAACAGTGGATAAATATTATTTTTTCAATCAGAATATTATTTTAAATTGTTCAATAACGGGATGAAACAACAGGCTAAAATTTAGTTTAGTTTATTTTTGCTAAATTTCACTGAATCGCTATACTGAATTTATAATTTTTTAATTTTTTAATTTTATTAATTACATTAAATTGGTTTTAAGTTTAGTACACACGGACGTGTTGGTTTTAGTACTAATTTTCATATAGGAGCACTCAAGTTTCCTAATTAAATTTTAATTTAACAGTGTTAAACTGATACATAAATAAAAGTGTGAATTTGTGAAGACACACGCATATTTATTTGTAGAAACAATACGAATAATCGGAACAACAACAATAAAATTTATGACATTAGTTCGTGTACTTATACATACCAATTTTTGTATATTCCAAGGAACCATTAAGCCGCATTTACCTAATTATATTTACTAGAGAATTGGTACGATTTGAAAGGTAATTTGTACTAAAATTTCAATTTACTGTACTAATCGATTTACTTGAGAATTGGTCCACGGCCATAGTTACAATAAAATATAAGCATGCCTTTCTAATTTTGGTATTCCTAATAGTAAAACCGACCACTGCAAATATCATAAGTTTTATTGTAGATACTTTAATATAATTTTTAAGATTTTGATTGCTGAGAATTATACCACATTTTAAATAATTGTGCTGTCTTGTACTAACCTAACCGTCTTACATTATATTTCAACTAACTAATTGATTGACTACTCAGGCGCCTGAAACCGGGTCAATTTCCATTATAACTAATATACCTTTCCTAACCTTCCATCTTGTTATGTGTAAAAGAGTGTGCGGATGGGCCCGGCGTCTACCGGGAATCCCACTTAGGTTTGGTCGCAGATTCCAATCAATCAATCAAAATTAAGCTTACATCGTTATTTCTTAATAATACAGTTAAATAAAAATAAAACATTTTGAACTATTTGTTTATGAAATAGTGACGAAACAGTTTTAGCTAACCATAAGTAAAATCGAAATTTACGATAATTTTGTGAAACCAAGACAGAAAATCCGGAACCGAGAAAAGTGACATATGAAATGAGAGTAGTAACAATTTTTCCAGGTACTCGTATGTCTCTACAAAGGCACACAACTTCTGGGTAGCGTAATAATCCGTATGTAAAAATAAAAATATACATGGGCTGTAACAGCTACACATACGCGATACATTACATTATACATAGAGGATATGTTTATTTTTACTACTTTACATCAAATATTTATGTATCTCGTATCGATAAAAACCATTTCAAAAGTTACGTAATTTTACAAAATAAACAAATAAATTTATCGAATTTCGTTATTTATTTTTATTGATATTATTCACCTTTTCGAAACTTACCAGCAAGTATATGTAGGTACCTAAGTAAGTAAGTAAATTAGTTTATATTTACACTTCCGTTTACGACAAAATTTTACACACTTTACTTAATAAAACACAGTTCATTCGCATAGTGAGTTAATAAAGTAATCAACATATTTTGACCCTTATTTAGCAGCCCCTCCCCCAACCCCCATCTTGAACAAAAATCATAGCAGAAATATGAGCTATTCATGACCTGTCGAAATCCGTAAACCAAGAATTTTGAGGCCTGCAGGAATTTAAATAAATGTAGGGAATCAACGTTGACTGCCTCAACACTTTTAAACTCCTAAAACTATAAACACCCCCTGAATTAGATTTATAACTAAACAATTGTATATTGTACTTAAAAATGACAAAGTCTGCGCCAAGAAAGAACACTTTTAAAAACACACAAGTTTGGGCGGATTACACAAGTTACTGTTATTGGTCTATTGGCACAGCGTCAATGCACATTTACACTTGATATCGGTGCATCGAAATTGGTTGTTCGTCCTGATATGGTATAGGTTCAGAACAGATAGTTGATATTGCTCCACAGGTAGGTGAATTTGCGGTAGTTTGACTACCGCAGGTAGAGGTTTGGCTCTGAATACGATTACATCAACACTGGACAAACTGTATACAAAAATAAAAATATTATCCAACACTCTGCCTGCTGCTAGTGTAATTATCAAACAGGTAGCCGAGACTTTGGCGAATGCATGGAGCGCGAGTTTAGCATCTGTCTGCAGAAGTATTGGTGAAAAAATGTCTGTATATGCGAGAAATTTTCGTCTATTCTTACTACCATCCGTCGTTTACCTGACTCTTCGATATTTAGAACCAAATTATATACCTTACTATACTCCATCAGGATGATTAAACCAAAATTTTTGTTTTATATGTCACAATTCGATAAAAGCGTCAACGAAACTGACATCGTCGATTTTGTAAATGACACCCTTAACATATCGAATGCTGTAGTAACTGATTCCAAATAGGCGAAAACTAGCGGATTCGGAATATGTCTGCTTTAAAGTTGGCGTCGATGCTGGTCTTAAGGGACGTCCCTTAAGCTAACAGAACCCATACAGCAGAACATTACAAGATAGTATGAATAATTATAGGCTAATTAAATGCCCTACTTAAATTTTTTTATTCTGCACATTCTAGAAAAAGCATAAGGCTTTATCTCTTCAAAGTTAACAGAAACCAAATCGAAAATCGGACCAAACCCGAAATTAGAACCCAAAACAAGATCAATATCTCGCCACATTTGAAAAATTTGAGATGGTATTCGAGCTAATGGGTAGAAGCCCAAAAATCAAGCTGCGCGTATTTCGTGAGCTCATAACTTGATACATCATATCCGACATTGAAATATTTAATGTTATCAATTTTAATAGAATTTGTCACTTTATGGGATATTTATGGCCTTAGGGGTGAGCTCAAAAATCGAAGTTTGAGTATTGGGTGTACAAATGTATCTCCGACCTTTTTATAGAGATGTCGTTAGTATCACTGCTTGCATATTATTCAATCGGGCAATACATGTTTTTTGGAGAATAGATGTCAAGCTTGAATAATTACTAGTGACATTTATTCAAAGCCTAAACAACAATTATTTTCATGTAATTGAAAATGTCGAATTTTGTGCCAACAACAGCTTTGCGGGAAGTTTTACTTCATTATTTTTTGTCGAAGAAAAGTGCAGTGGAAACAAATCGTTTGCTTGTGGAAGTTTACGGTGAACATGCTTCATCGAATACAACATGCAAGGAGTGGTTTCAACGATTCAAAGTTGGTGATTTTGACGTAAGAGACAAAGAACGTGAAGGCGGAAGAATACAATTTGAAGATACAGACTTGGAAGAATTGCTTGATGTGGACCCTTGTCAGACCGAAAAACAATTGGCAGAAGAGCTGAATATTACCCAACAATGTGTTTCACAACGTATACATGCAATGGGATTGGTTCAGGAGCTGGCAAATTGGGTGCCACACAAATTAAAAGAACGGGGCACGGAACGTCGGAAAACCATGTGCGAATTGTTGCTTCAACGACAACAAAGGAAGGGTTTTTTGTATCGGATCATCACTGGGGATGAAAAGTGGATCCATTATGACAATCCAAAGCGCAAACCAGCGTGGGTGATCCAGCGTGGTTTATTATGAGCTGCTGAACGAGCGTGAAACCATTACGGGACAAGTTTATCGAGAACAACTAATGGCTTTAAAGCAAGCTCTAGCTGCAAAACGACCGGAATTGGACAAAAGGCACGATACAATTATTTTGTAACATGACAACGCTAGGCCACATGTTGCTACATCTGTCAAAAACTACTTGACAGGCAGAACTAAAAAATATACCTCACCCGCCGTATTCACCAGACATTGCTCTTGCTGATTAGCACTTGTTAAGGTCGATTCAATCAGCCCTGGCACAGCAGCACTTCACTTCATATGAAAACGTCAAAAAATGGGTCGATGACTGGATCGCCTCGAAACAACCAGACTTCTTCCTTCGGGGAATTCGTTTATTACCTGAACGATGGGCGAAGGTTATAGCTTCCGAAGGAGTATACTTTGAATAAAACATTCTTTCATTTTATATACAAACTAATGTCTTTTATTTCACTAAAAAGGTCGGGAATACATTTGTACACCTAATATTTATTTAAAATACTCATGTTTTAGTGGTGATCAACATTGATTCAGCCCCCTCCCTCCCTCCATTACATTTATTTTTAATTCATGCCAACCTGAACGAGCTGAAAATTTTTGGTTTGCGGTTTTCGAGAGCTCATGAATAGATCATAATTCTGCACTGATTGTTTTCCCAACTTTTCTAGGTATGGCAGCTAGCTCAACAGGGGTAATATTTTGAGGAAGTACTCGCTATTAACACTTCAGAATTTTCAAGGAGGCGAGGTAATCGTAATTTTTTTCTGTTCACTACTGTAATCCAAGTTTACGTCCAGGAGATATCTGCGGTGTTCTTTAGAGCAAATTCAAATAATTTGACAGTGCGTTAGTAAAACGTATAATATTCGTTCTATATTTAATTGTGGCAAGTTGTGAAACAAATTTAAGTAAATAAATTAATAAGAAATACAAATTTTTGAATACATTTTTTTTTTATTTTTACTCATTTTCTGAGAAATATCTGCCCAAAATGCAAGAAAAACCTCCTGTTATTGATATTTGACACGCAAAGTTATTATTGTACCATATTGTACCATAATAAAATATGTAAAAGGTACTCGTACGTTATGCGTTAATATAAAAAATGTACAGTAGTAGTTTATATTATCAAAAACGTGATAATGAAATTACTGTTATATACGAATATGTCTATTCCAAATTTTTCTTGGTATAAATCATCTCGATGGGTTCTCTCCTATGGCATAGGAAATTAGATGGATTATGTTTGTGCTATACATTAATCCTAAAATGTGTTTAAGGTTAATTGGCCATGCAATAGCTGTATAGCTCTAACATAAACGAGGTCTCTATAACATAATGAAATCAGGGCTGGGCAAATAGG
Source organism: Nephrotoma guestfalica (assembly GCA_963691935.1). Lineage (NCBI taxonomy): Eukaryota > Metazoa > Arthropoda > Insecta > Diptera > Tipulidae > Nephrotoma > Nephrotoma guestfalica. Next base: position 232,000,305 of record OY829915.1, on the reverse strand, counting down.
CGTAAACATAATGTTTTCTTTAGCAGTATAATAGGAAATAGTTCTTCATTTATTTGCTTAAAATACGATTTTTTTCCCATAGGTTGTTGTACCGACTCTAAATAAACAAAGTTAATTCTTAGGTTTCTGTAGTTTAAGGAAGATGGCACCCCATTTTGTATGACAAATAACTCTCGTCCAACACCATTTTTCTCTCTTTCATTTTTCTTTCTTGGGTGATTTGATTTTTTTTCTCGATAATCCTGTTTTTATTTTCAATTCGAACTCTGATCTCTACCCATAAGGAGGTCGGGTACTTGCCATAAGAAATGATACCAGAAACCACCCAATACCACAATATTATTTTACGTTATTCGCATATACTTGCGTATTATACCATTTGGAAGGTCCGAGATTAAACAACAATTTTGACGATACCACTTTAGTTCATAAATCCACCGTTTGGCTGTACTAGCAAATTTTTCGTTTATTACAGAATAAATGATTATAGAAAATATCAGGTGACACCGTTGAATAGAAATTAACAAGAATCAACAAGCTTAAACAAGCAAAATACTTTGTTGCAATATAAATAGTGTTGTACTTTTTTAAAATAAAATTAAGATTAAATATTTGTTAACTATGTAAACTCTTTATTTTTAAACACACGTTACGGTTTATTTATACATCCTTCTTTTCAGCAGTGTAGGTAACTTCATTGTATATAATAAATAAATTACAACAATTCGGCCATCCTGTAATAGATGGCGTCCTCGTCATCTAGTTTCTTCTTTTTTTTTTAGCAAAGATTCGAATCAAAATGCTGATTATTAAATTTCGACTTTCTTGATTCTTTTGACTTTCTTCTCGAGCCATGATTCATATATGTTGATTAAAATCCCCGCTTTACAATTTTAATTCAACTTAATCGTAATAAATTTTAATTAATTAATATCATTTAAATGCATTAAATACTGACGAATATAATTCGCCAGGCTAGATGTACCAATCTTGAAGTGAATCTTGCCTCTAATTTTGTCGACGAATAGCCTTATTTCACTTCCGAAAGACGAGATAGAAAAACAGGTGAGTGAAATAATTAATGTATGCTACTTGTGTGAATAACAGTAAAGATTATTTTCTATATAACTTAGGACAGATCAATGTACGTTACCCAGCTATTATAAAGGAATATAGAAGTCATATGGGCGGAGTTGATTTCTTAGACTCCCATTTGGGGCGCTATAGAATAAAATTTAAATCTCGAAAGTGGTATATGAGAATTTTTACCATTTATTAGACGTGGCAGTATGTAATGCGTGGATTACAGATAAGTAAAATTTATTATCAAAAATGAACGAAAAGAAGATCTTAATTTTACTAGAGTTTAAAGAAGAATTAGCATCCTTACTATGCAAAATGGGCAAATGTGCTCGGATCGGCTGGTTATGTTTTAATAAGGACAGGAACTGTTTTAACATGTTCCATAATACTTGATAGTTTTCGTGATTTCATATTTAGAGCCTTGTGATTATATAAGTGATATTTTTTTTAAAATGATTTGGATTTACGGAAAACCGAGAAATTTCAGAAGTTTACGTCTAAGCTTTTTTGACCTACGAGTAAAAATAAATAAAACAATAATTTTTTCACTCAGATAAAAATGGTCATGCATCTAAGGGTTATTAATTCGATGTTAATTTAATTCACAATTATTTTACAATTACAATTTGCAGGTATTTACAATAAAAAGAAAATTAAAATTTCGTGCTGAGAATTCGGGCTAGCTGGATTCAGTTCAGCATCATCGGTTCTACAGTAACGTTTAAACTAAGCAAACCAACGTTTGACGGTTGCTTTCGATGGAGCAGAGTAAGTATTTCATAGACTTCTCAAAACTTAAAAATTATTTTATTTTCACAATTTATTAATTTGTCTTATTACATTCAGTTAGATCTTAAAACTAAATTTGTAAAATATATTTTCTATGTCTTCTAAACTTTGATCTTATCTTTAAGTGTCCTATTGTTCTAATTTTGAATCATCGTATACAACGAAGTTACCTACACTGCTGTAGTTCAGTTGTGACCACGTGGGTTGAGATTAACAGAGTGCATCAGAAACGTTTTGCGGATTAACTGGAGCAGTATGCCTCGGAACAAGGCTTCCCAAGTAACGCGGGCAAGGATGGTAGAACTGCTAGACGCCACGAGGCCCAAAATAGTAATATGAACAGAAACGACATGAGTTCTAAAACCCCGGTCAAAAAGTTGGATTATGACCGAACGGTAATGAATAATACACCAAGATACTTTTCGAATATATTAGAAACTCTTCCGGAATTTGATGCTGTCGATGGTAATACCGATGTGTTCCAGTTTACGGATAAAATGGTAGAATTAGGGATACTATATGATTGGGATGAGGTGGCGATCGTACACTATACGTTATAGCGCGGCTGAAAGGGAATGCCCGTAATTGACCATTTTCCAGTATTAAGGTGGTCAATTAAATTGACTTTACACGCTCAGACATATAAGCGCCAGTTTAATCAAAACGTGTTGGATTATTTTTACAAAAAACTAAGTTTATACAACAAAGCTCGAATGAATGAAGACGAGATAAACGAGAATATTAGGGACCATTAAGTCCATATAATAAATTGTCGGAACTGTTATGAGAGTTGGTAAATGCAAGCGAGTATATTGATAGGAAATTTTAACCAAACCTAATCCTTTAAGGTGAAGGTGGTGGACCTGAACTTGCTGTATAAGATAGCGGAAATTTTTCAGCGGAAAATAAGAGATTTCTCGCTATTCGCCGCAAGTGGCAGCACAATCACAAAAGAGAAATTAGTTTGTTATATAATTACCAGCGGAGATTTTTTATTCATTTTGTATCTCTTTTTTCACTAAATAAAACATCCCAGCGGAATAAAATTTTAAAAGTGACCCTTAAAATGACAAATTTTTGTTTTTGAGATATTGGCCAAAAACCGAAAATAAACTAATAAAAAAATTTAAATTTTCAAAAGTATTGGTAATGAAATGGCCTAGTTTAGTCCAGCATGAACAGACCCTAGAATCTTGTCCTTAGTTTTGGACCCCTGATCAATACTTTTATGCAAATTTCATCGTCATTCTTTTAGAATGGCGGAAAGACGGAATATTGTTAAATTTCAAGATTTCATTTACCGAGTTCCTTTACTTCGGAGATCAATCAATTTGTCATTTTAAGGATCACTTTTAATATTTTATTCTGCTGGGGTGTTTTATTTAGTGAAAAAAGAGATACAAAATGAATAAAAAAATCCGCTGGTAATTATGTATATAACAAAATAAATTCTCTTTTGTGATTGTGCTGCCACTTGCGGCGAGTAGCGAAATTTCTTATTTTCCACTGAGAAATTTCCGCTATCTTATACAGCACGACCTGAACAATATTTTGGGAATATAAGCAACCTCCGTTACTTTAAGTGTCGAGAAAAAGGTCATGCTGCTGCAAGGTGTCCGAATAAAAATCAGAAACCCAGGTGTTTTAAGTGTCAAAAGGAAGAATATTTCGCAAACGCTTGCACAGGAATTGACGCGAAGAGCGCCAGCGTGAAAGTGGATGGAAATAAAAAGGAAAATCATCTTAAATTCGACACGCATGTGAAGTTTATCAAAAAGTGCTTTATTGATGACAATGCAGAAATTGACTGTCATGTGGATATGGGAAGTGGGACGACTTTGTTGAGGAAGTCTGATGCTGAGCGGTTAAGGTTGCCATATTTTGAAGAAAAAAAACCTACCGAATGTGACAGGTTATAGCGAAGGAACGGTATGTCCTATTGAAGTGTTGACATCACTGGTGCCGATCGACGGAATTGAGGCCAAAGTAGAAATATTATGGTGGTGCCTTATACTGCGCAAAATATTCCTTTGTTGGTTGGGCATCAGTTTACGGAGCAAGACCATATTCAAACTTTGAGCGAGTGGTCCAAGTGGTCTAAAGATGATCTCCAGTGAGAGTGATGTGGAATAATTAATCGATAGAAAAGTTGATTTATATGCCGAAGAAGATACGCTCATTCCGAAGAACTATGTTGGCGATGTTAAACTTGTAGCGGAATTAAGCGATAAGGAGTTATGCATTAAAGATGGAATTAGAGAGAGTGATGAGCTGATTCCGCGTTGTATCATTAAATCGAGTGCAGAGGGTTAAGCAATATTACCAATATTAAATTGGACCGAAGTATTTACGGAACAACAAGTAAATAGTATCGAATTAAGTTTGACCAATGAGCGTCTACAAAATACAGACGCAAAGTATTCTGAGATCATCACTAAGGATAAGATCAACACTAAATTAACTGGTGAACAGTTAGATAAGTTATTGGCAATATTGACTTTAGAAATGTAATCGCTTTGAATATTTTTCAGGTTGGATGCACCAATAGCGGCGGTAAAAAGGGATACGGTTAGTGAAATAATTCGTGATTTAAAAACAGCTGATATAGTAGAGAATATTATTTCTCCATACGCGAGTCGAACAGGTTTAGTGCGTAAGAAAAATGGGGATGTGCGAATGTGTGTGCACTACCACGCCTTAAATCGTAGAACGGTAAAAAACATGCTGTATAAGATAGCAGAAAATTTCCAGCAGAAAAAGTGTTTTTGCTATTCACCGCTAGAGGCATCACTATCACAAAAAAGGGTTTCTGCTGATATTTCTTAAAATCAGCAGAATTTTTTTTAAATTTTTAAGCAAATCAATAATTCTCAGCAGAAAGTTGGTACAACCCTGGATATATGCTTTTATGGTAGCTGAAATCATAATCTACATACATGAGCAACATAAGAATCACAATTGGCGTCAGTAGCATTAATTTTTGAAGTCATTCTAATGAAATGTTTTCAGTTTTTTACCAAAAATGTTAAAAAAACACCCTTCCACCACAAGTCATCATCCTTGAGCTCACTTGGGGCAACACCACGGATGGCTCGATCAACGGGGTTCTCTCTCGATCGAACATGGTGCCATTTGTTACGATTAGAATAGGAGAGAATCAAGCCGGTTCGATTCGCAATATACGTTGACCATACCTTGGGTGGTTTCGAATGCCAATGTAACACTATTGATGCGTCGGTATAATAGAATTGTTTTGGAGTGGTCTTGAGTTTCAGTGCTGATGTAACCGTTCCCATCAACTTTACCATTAAGGCAGCAGCGCACAACTCTAATTTCGGGATGGACAGTGTCTTAATGGGCGCTACCTTAGTCTTTGCTCTGATGATTTTAATGTTGATCTTCTGTGATGATGTTACTACTCTAGAATACAGTGCTGCAGCATAGGCGTCCGTGGGCACATCAGATAGTCCATGGGTTTCTAGCGTGTCAGATAAATGTAAACTACCTTGGGATTTCCAACTCCTCAATTGCACCCAAATCATTTCTCATCTTCGTCCAGTTCATTCTGCATGAATCAGGCAACTCACCATCCCAACCAAGCTTCTCTAGCCATAATTGCTGGAACATGATCTTAAAAAGTATCATGATAGGAGACAGCCATCCCAGCGGATCAAAAATCCTAGATGAATCGGAGAGTAAACTGCATTTAGTAGAAGCCGTGCATTCTGGGATTGACACTTTGAATTTAAAGACGTCTCGGGATGGTTGGTAGTACAGCCCTAATAACGATATTAATGATACACTGGTGGGGATGATTGGCTGACCATTTTTTGAGTTTAAATCGCGTAGCGCTCAATACCTCGATCAATTCATCTCGCAATGTTCGTGCATCGTTGTGTGTGTTTTCACCCGTAATTACATCATCCACATAAACATCTGATTTTAGAACTGCCGCCGTGGATGGATATTTGTGTTGCAACTTGTTGGCGATATAGGTTAGTGAATAAGTTGCCAAAAAAGGTGCGGACGAAGTTCCGTATGCTACGGTGAGCAATCGGTAGTGTTTTAATTGATGATTTGGAGATTCTCTCCAAAGTATTCGCTGATAGTCGGTGTCTTCCTTACGAACCATCACTTGGCGGTACATTTTGTATCTCAATAAAATTTTGAACAGGCCTTGTTGAACTGTTGGACCAACAAGTAGTTCGTCGTTTAGAGATTGCCCCGTGCTCGTCTTCTGGGACCCATTAAAAACAACCCGCAATTTTGAAGCGCCTGAACTTTTTAATACCCCATGGTGAGGCAAATAAAACGTATGATCAGCAGGTTTATCTATTTCGTCGTGTGGTATAGGAGCCATGTGGCACAGTTATTGGTATTCTCTCATAAATTGGGTGTATTCCGATTGTAGCGTTGTCAGTAGTCTTTTCTCTAAGGCGGAAAATTGACGAAAGGCGACGTTAACCGATTGTCCTAGCAACGGAGGAGTTCTTTTGAATGGTAGAGCAATTGTTATTCTCCCCTTTTCATTCAGCTTGAACGTTGAATGCATTCAGCTTCTTCTGGTATGTATTTGTTGGCTGATGGGATGCTTTCCGTCTCCCAAAATTTCCGAAACATCTTATCAATATCTACCTCTTGCTGCTCAGTGAGATACATCTGTTGAGTGGAATTGGATTCATTACATTGAGATGAGATTCCCCCAGCAATTATCCATCCTAAACTAGTGTTCTGTGCTACTAGATTCAGTTGGTCTAATAGGAGTTTACCATCCTCCATTATTTCGAAAATGATCACTGCCGATCAACAGATCAATTGGTCCCGGTTGACTGAATGTAGGATCGGCCAACATAATGCCACCGTTGATTGGTACGGCAACATTCACAGCGCAGTTGAGGGTAAATTTCATGTGAGTTTAGCCACAATTAAAGCGTCAATATAACAGGTGAATTGATGATTTACCCTTAAACTGATTGTGAGGGTTGTGCTGCCCTTAGAAGTGTCTGCATTTGCGCCACCAAGGCCCGTAACAAGAACTCTGGCATTTGTCTTCGTCAACTTAAGCTTGTTCACAAATGATTCCTTTAAGAACGATTTGGTGGAGCCTGAATCCAATAAACCTCGAATGAAATGCCAATTGTTGTGGTTATCTTACAATTCGACCAACACGGTAGGTAAAGTGGCGCCCTTATTGCCCTTGCTAGTCGATGGTTCAGCATCATGTGAGGATACCTTATTGATTGTAGCTGGTTGATGGTCGATTTTCGTTTCATCATGATGGAGATGAACGAGAGTATGATGCCTACGTTTACAAAGTTGACATGTTCTCCTGGATCGGCATTGATACACGGAATGATTTCCACCCAAACAGTTAAAACATCGTTGCTTTTCGGTGAGCAAATTTCTTCAATCAGCCACCGACATTGATGTAAAATGACCGCATTCAAATAGGCGATGACGCATACATAAAATACAAGGCAATGGTGTGGTCTCAACATGTAAGACTTTTGAAGACTGGTGCGGTTTGTTGTCTGGTTTAGTAAAAACTCTAAAAATCCTTGCAATGCTATCCCCATGCCTTCCTTGTTTCATCATCAAGACGGCCCACTGCCATATAAATGATCCACGGATCACGAGCTTCGGGGAATGAAACAAGTTGCGACGCGGTTGATTTAGTGATCATTGGTTGGTCGATACATGACTTAATGTGGGTTTCAACGAAAGGTTTTTTCTTATCGTATCTTTTGGAAAGCCGTTGGACCGCCTCGATGTAGTTAGCATCGCCCACTCGTAGATGGCTAACCAGCTTATGTGCGTTACCTTTCAATAAGCCTTTTTTAGAATTTTAAATTTTTGTGCAGGCGATAGAGACACATTTTCATGCACAGTCGCTGTAAATATATCGAAAAATGACTCCCATTCCTTCACATCTCCGTTGAATGTAGGCATTGTTAAGGACGACAACTTAAAGTCGGACGTTGGATTAGTAATTCCGCTGCAATCGAGTTGTTGATCAGGACTAGCTACTTGGTGAATTCCAGATTTTACCCGCATTAGTGATTGTAGCTTTGGTATAATCGCATAATACTGATCGTCGATGATGTCCATTTCGGATACGGCATTTGCATCTAGACCAAATATGGCGGCTTCGGTCGCGACGAATTCTGTGTATAACTTATGCACGTTGTCACAACGTGTTCGTAAATCGTCATATGTCAGGTTTTTGCCCTTTGTTCGATATAATTGGCAAGGCGGATTAGTTGTCCCTTAATTATGCCTTTTCGTTTGGTAAACTTTTCCATTCTACCACAACTTCACAACACCGCACTACACAAAATTTTAAGATAACACTTTTGATGGTTGACGAAAATGGCGGACTACAATTGAGCTTGGCTATTTCTTATATAAATAAGGTGATAATGTTGATTTTGATATGCCGGTTTGCATCGATATCCGGCTCGAAGGACCACAATGTACAGGTTACTTTTGATTCTACTCACAATGTTACTAATAAAAGACCAATTTAGAGTATTATTATGACTTTAATCTACACGTCATCACCATCAAATTTGCTCTGCTTTTTTTATTGGAATGACATATCAAAAAGTACAACGAATAACAAGCGTAGCTGGAATGCTCAAAACGAAGTCAGACATCTTTATAGTTGACCCACCATGTATGACACATGTCATACATTCATGGATTGTCTTATTCCTCTTATTTTGACATAACGGCACTTTCTAAAGCTCATACGAATTTTTCATTATTCAAATTCTTTTTTACGATAATTCTTAATTCAAAACTCAAATAATTTAAGGCAAATAAAATACTTGTATCACACACACACACACACGCAAATTTGTGATATTTCTATTTATTTCGAGTTAGATATTTTGCTTTTTATGTTTATTGGGTAGATTATACTTAAAGTTAATTACGAGCGAACAACACCAACAACAACGAACAAAAAAGGTCTGAAATATTATTTTGTTACCACACTTGTTAATGGAGTAGTTGCCAAGTTTGTTCTACTTGTTTATACCTGTACACGTTTATTTCGAGGAAAGCCACCCTCCTTCGTAAACCCAAAATTTCAGCACACAAAAAATATTAGATAATATGTTATCAGCAACCGAGGAATAAATATAAATTGGAATTTGTTAAAAGATTTTAATCGAACTCCATTATAAGTTTATATTGAAAACGAATACATGCGACGTATATATGTATGTGTATGCCTATATAATACGTACATATCTGTCGGTTTGTCTATTTATGTATTTTATAAACTTCTACACGGTACACAACTAAAGCAACAACATAAAATACTATTTACTCCAGTCTTAGATTATTTAGATAGGTGGGGGTAGGTGCGAGTATAAGATACTCCTCACATGATCTTGATGTGCAAATTTATATTCGTACGAAATTGGATATAGTTTTGGAAGGTTTTGCTGCCAAAAAATGGCAACAAAATGCTCGGTTAAAAAAACTCTATATGTTTACAGGTAACATTCCCCTAATTATATCAATCACAATTAAAACCGATAAATAAATTTAACTTTTATCTTCGGTATTTTTTTTTACAATGCATGAAATACTGACCACCCCGGCCGAACACAATCAACCGCTCACCCTACTCACCACCAAAAAAAAGGATATATCCTCGTGTATAATATAAAATTGGTCTTAACTCGAGAAATTTGTTACCTCATGTCTTCACTATATTTTGCTTAGCCTCTTACTACATATACGAGTGTGTATGTGTGTTGCCTAAATTGTATATGGTTCGGTTGCATGAATATTTGATTATTCCAACTTAAATTTGAGACCACGTCCACTTATGAAAATTTAAAATTTTTTTTATTTGTATTTTAGAATTGAATTTTCTTATATGAGATGTTGTTGTTGTAATTTATCTTATACCTTTTGTTCACTTTATTTTTGTTTTGTTTTTTATCATGTTTCATTTTAATAAATATTTTATCAAAACAACAACGGACTATGTAGGTACTACCAAACAAGAAAAAAAAATTTCTTCTTGACACGACAGAAATAAATTTTTGGCTTGGACTTTTTTTTTTGGTTGGGTGTGTGGTGCCACAGAGAGAATCAAACTAAAATACACAACCGAAGATGTTTTTTTTGTGTGAGATATGCCCGTTCTGTAATAAAATTGTCTGTTATATGTTTAATGGGCTGAAGGTATTATGAAATATTTAGCTTCCTATTGAAATAATTTAATCTAAGTATTGTTTAGTCTGCCAGTTGTAATTTTTAAATATATTTATACCATTGAACCGCATGATGTCATTTTGAATGAAAATGGATCAAATTAATTTATTACTGTCTACAGGTATTCAAACAGTGTCTTGGGGTGATTCAGAATAAAACAACCGTCAGATCAATATTTAAACATTTAGTAAATAATTACCAAAAACGGGTGATAACTAAAATTTAGATATAGATTTCATAAGTTGCCAGATGGTTTTCGAAATTCAAGACGCTTCTTACCGACCAAATGGCACAGTGGTTAAAGCTTTGGCGTTTGGATCGGGAGGTACCGGGTTCGAATCCCGATAGGGGCAGGATGCAAAGTGAAATTTCATCAACAGATTTCGATCTGTGGTGAAATGTAACACATCTATGACCCCCTGTCGGTGTGCAAAACTCATGGGCCGACCCATCTTCCATGCTGGTATAGGCTGGCATGGAGCTTGCAATGTGCAGATGGTCTTAAAATCGGTGCTATAGCCGTACGTCCTCGAGTTGGCCGCAAGGCGTAAAGTAAGGACGTTAAAAGCATAACCGCGGAAGAGCAGGGTGAGCCTTGAGCCCCAAAACAGATCGCATAGTTACCAATAAAAAAAAAAATAAAAAAAAAAAAAAAAAAAAAAAAAAGACGCTTCTTATCATCTTACTGAATATTTTCACGTAAATCTTCTAAAATATTCCTACTGTATAAAACCCATAGTCAAGGCCTATTAAAAAACGAAGGTGTGAGGGCAGCACCAGTGTTAATTTCTTAATTCGGAATTGTCAACATGTTGACAGTGTTGTGCGTTTACGCCTATTTTTGAATTTTCTACATGTTGGTGTCGAAAATAGCGTAGACAATGTCGAGAATCGGTAGAATATATAGGCAAATCGTAGTTTTTCGTTCGTTTTTAATTGTTTTTCTGTGCGAAGTCGTCATCTTCTAGTTTTCCAGTTTAAATTGGGTTTTACCTTAATTTTGGCAGTGAAAATGCAATTATTATTAAACAAACTAGATGGACCGGCAAACTTCGTTTTGCCCAAATATATTTTTTGATTCAATTAATTTCGAGCATTCATGATACCACCCGAAATTTGTTTCTTGATCGAAAATTATCGATAACTAGCTGTACCCGGCGCCCAAAATAAAGAACATATATTTTTTTATCTAAAATGAAAAATTAATGTATTTTTTATCGTAATGCTAGGGGTGCATAAATGAAAAACATGAGTTTGTTAAATTCAAACCAGCAATAGCCAACGATTGCCCTTGTGATTAGTTGATGGTGGAATGGAAACTGTAGCCGCTTGAAATCGAAGGATAAATCATTTGAAATCATCGGTATGCGTGGAAGCAGCACGTCTGGTCAGTCTGGTTCCGTTACATAACTTTGGTGCGTTCAAATTTCGAATGAGCATGACACGAGAACCAACTTTCAATGTCAATATGTGTGGTGGCATTCCTGGTGTCTCCATTGAATTTAAAAATTCGGTTAGATAATTGACTACTTGTTCCGCATCCATCACTGTGTCAATTGATTTGTATTTGATTGGTTCTCCGGGCAATTTCAATTGAATTTGATCATTCAGCTTGTTCACATCAACATTTTTTGGGGCCAAAATTGCTCGTTCGCGCATAGCCAATCTGGATTTTTGTAGTTGCAAGTCAAGTTTGGGAATACCTTGTCAACAACGGTCTGAATACTCGGCTTCATTTGGCAAAAGTTTGGCGGAAACGAAATCTCATTTGTTGAGTGATCAATTGGAATTTTGCCGCTTTCAATGTCCAAAAGTTGTTTGGAAAATGCACACGTATGTTCGTGGAGAGAGTAATTTTTTCAACTCGGTTGATCGAGGTACAACGGATAAGGTTTGGCAAAAATCACCTGCAAGAAATATAAATGCACCTCCCATTGGTTGGTTTTTACCTCTGATATCTCGCAGAGTTCGGTCAAGCGTCTCAAGTCATTTTTTATGGGCCATGGTACATTCGTTTTGCACGCTTTAAGGACTGCAAACATTCCTAAATTTTTACTGATGTTACAGGTTGGTGTTTTGGCCTGGTTCAAATTTAGGGGTAGCTTGAGTGTCGAGGGTGCTGTTCGTACGTACACCAGCATTCTCTAGCACAATTGCACCTCGCTTTCTTCTCATGAACTTTTTTGTCGATGTGTTCCAAGTGTAGTATTTGGGCACTTCGTGATACAGTAACGTTTTAGCTAAGTCATCAGACGCACACAATTGGAAAAAGGCGGTGAGTGTTGTGTTGGGTGGTGCTCAGCTCTATTTTGTGCATTCGAATTAGCTTTTGCTTGAATACCCCTGCGAGTAGATCATGTCTGTGCGATGAGTTTTGGCCGGTGAAAAGTAGGTCTGCGATTTCACTCCACCTTGTATTGCATGTGAAGATGATGAACAGACCTGGACGTCCATACTTTCGAACATATGTCATGGCATCTTGTGCGTATTCGCGCATGTGCTATGGACTGCTGATATACGATGCTGGCAAGATTACCATTTGTCCAATATTAGCAGCGTTTCGATCATTGTTAATTGCATCACGCAAGTGCCTGTATTCTTCAACACGTAGCTTCTGTTGATTTAACCGAATGAAGAGAACACGTTCACTTTCAATTTTTACATACATGTCTACAATGAACTGATGGAATAGTTCACGGCATTTCAGTATGTAGTTGACCAGTATGTAATTTCAATGTGACCAACAATAAATTTCTGACCTACTGGTAAAATATCATAATTCAAAATTGAAAATGTCGCTGTAGAACGCATCAATACAAATCTGAAAAAAACTAAACACCGACAGATTAAAAGATGCTGGGCACAAGCAACACATTCTCCGAAACCATTGAAAAATAGCCATCAGTGTAGACCAACAGTGGAAACAAATCTAAGAGATCTATATCGAAACAGTATTCAGGACCAAAAATTCAGACGCAAACCCCCTGGATCAAACATGCGCGTACTACGTCAATCAATGCAGTGCAAAAATCAATAACAATTCTCAAGAAAGGTAACTTAAGAGAATGTATAAATTGGCAGGATATATATCCATCGTTAACATAACCATAAAAATATAACCAAAGGCCACTCTCTAAAGAATTTCACCGACAGTTCACCCGAAATTGAGAAAGAACCAAGCTGGCTTCAGACCAGGGCGAAGTTACACCAATGTTACCATATTAAAAACGCATCTTCATTGAGTAGTCTACTGAATGGAATCTCCACTGCACCTACTCAAATCAGCAAAAAAGAAGTTGGCTTCAAAATAAATATCAAGTAAGCCAGACGATTAGGCTAAACACAAACGATCAACAATAAGCCACAGGTGTTTGTAAATAAATTCCTTAGGAGAATACTGAAGTGCTTCTGGCCCAACAAAATAACAAATATTAAGCTTCTTGAGATGGATTGCCCATGTTGAGGAAGCAGCAAAATTAAATGACAAGCAGGTCTTTAAAATTGAACCCACAAGAGAGAAGGAAAATCGGACAACCAGCTCTAACATGGAAACGAACGCTGCTAGCAAAAGCGAAATAACTCGGAAAGTCGTCCGTCGAATAAAGCAATAGAGCCCAACAGAGTTTGATGGTCCAGCCCAGTAGACTCCCTGTGCTCCTAAATTGGAGATAATGGGGAAAAATATCGCTTAAAATATCAAGTGAGACTACGGTATGGTCATTATTTACCTCAAAACTTGTTTATGCTCTACCATTTTATTGCATGCTAATGATGTTGGACATTGCATAGGATCTTTTAATAGGGACGCTCGAAATTTGTTAGGTTATATCAGCCAAGTTGTTAAATGCTGTCAAATCTGTTATGAATTGTTCAGTAGTGTTTGTTAAATTACCATGGAAGGTTATAGCGTTGTCCGGTCAACAGGAATTGTATTCTTTATCGGTCGACATAACTTTCACGAGCATGCGGCAAGTTCCAGCACCTCCCTTCCACCATTTAATCCTCCCAACATAGGCCAACTTTGACGGTGATGAAGAATTTCCTAAAACTTTCCTAAATTTAAAACCGTTTGATAGTATTAGTGAATCTTTCAATTAGTGCTTATAATAAAGCATTCAACAAACTAATTGAATATGACAATTAAAAAAATACTAGTTATAATTTGTTCCAGAAACCACTACAGGCTCTTGGCCATAGATGAGACTAATATTTTTAGATCATGTTTGGTCCATTTAACATGCCTACACAGTTTGAAGAAATTCTCTTGCAATTAACAGGTTCAAATAAAACAGAAACCACCCCATGTGATATGTTGAACGGAAAAAATTCCATATATCTGTTCCAGAAACCACTCCAAGCTCTTGGTCATAAATGAGACTGATATTTTTAGATCATGGTTGGTCCATTCAAGAAGCACACACATTTTGAAGAAATTCTCTTGGCAATAACAGGTTCAAATAAGACAAAACCCACCCCATGTCATATGTTGAACGGACACATTTCAATATATCTATTCCAGAAACCACTCCAAGCTCTTGGCCATAGATGACACTGATTATTTTATATCATGGTTGGTCCATTCAAGAAGTACACTTAGCTTCAAGCAATTCTCTTGGCAATAACAGGTTCAAATAAGACAAAACCCACCCCATGTCATAAGTTGAACGGAAAAATTCCAATATATCCGTTCCAGAAACCACTCCTAGCTCTTGGCCATAGATGAGACTGATATTTTTAGATCATGGTTGGTCCATTCAAGAAGCACACACACTTTGAAGAAACTCTCTTGGCAATAACAGGTTCAGATAAGACAAAAACCACCCCATGTGACCATGTCATATGTTGAACGGAAAAATTTCAATATATCCGTTCCAGAAACCACTATAGGCTCTTGGCCATAGATGAGACTGATTATTTTATATCATGGTGGACCCATTCAAGAAGTAGCAATAGAAGAAACCATAGAAGAAACAATAGAATTTTGATAAATGCTAGCAGAAATAATAATTTTCGACATTGTCTACATTCTCTACATTGTCGCCACAATTTTCTTAATTTTCTACATACATTGTCACGTGTAAAATATTAATTGTCTACGCAATGTAAACAATACGGCACAACACTGCATGTTGGTTTCGAAAACAACGTAGACAATTCAGGCAACAGTTTGTAGATTGCTGTTGCCATCTCACAGTTGTTCAGCTTATGGGGCCAAGGCGCTCCTCCCAAATATTCACTAGAAATAATTTATAAGGCAGAACAACGTTTGCCGGGTCAGCTAGTAGATTTTTTGATCAAAAAAACTTTATTTCACCAAAATTTGTCATCTCTACAGTCCAGGCGGATTGACTACTCGGAATACAACTTCATACTAAAACGTTTTCCATAACTTGGGAGAGCTATGCGAGATGTTGCGGACATCTGTGTACCAGTAGTATACAGCTTCCGTAGTAGCTTTTTCAATTTTTGCAATGAAGATTAAATATTCAGCAAGCGTTGAACTTATTGGTTTTCTGAAATTTAAGCAGAGCTAATTCTTTTTAATTATACAAGATAGTTTTTAATTAAAAATTCAAGGGTTCAACATTTCGCTTTTGAAATTAAGAGTGTTGTATTCGAGATCTATGTTAAGTGTATTTGTCGTAAAGAAAGCCGGGGAGTGTTGTCCACAAGAATTACACCCTCAGTTCAGCTTTCTCTTGCGTCGTATCATCGACAAATTTTAGTGTTTTCGATCGCCAAATGTCAATCGTGAGCGTGGTCGAAGTACAAATGTTTTGCATGATTTGACAATCGCAATAGAGACGAATTGCTTCAGTGGCAAATCATCAGTTATGACTCCCAGAAAAATTGCGATACCCAAATTTATTTCAATCAAATCATAATTTATATTAATCAACAACTTGTAGCTTAATATCGTCTAATAAATATTTAATAATGGACCAAAAACAGAACAAGGAAAATTCTAATTTTATAACAAAATAAAATGCACAACAAAAAAAGGGAAAATCTATTGCAAAATAACATAATAAAACAAAGATGGAAAATTGTGTACCCGCATCATCATCATCAACATCATCTTGATCATCTCCCACAATACATTCGATTTGTTTGGTCGGATACGGCATGAAAAACAACTGAAATTATTGATATTATTTTCAGGAGTGAAACGGAGAAAAGCACCAAGAAGAAAAATAAATAATAAAATTTATCATGATAACCAGGAACTGTGAGGAGTACCAAACATAAAAAAAAATAATAATAATAATCCATTGTAAGATGGAAAAGAAATCCCCACATAAAAGATTTGTTATTTTCGTTTTTTCGGTGACATCTTTTGGGATTTTGATTTTTATAACTTTTCTTCTGGTATCTCGTGAATATGTGAATCTATGTGTGTGTGTGTGTGTGTGTAGGTATGTTCCGATATTTTTCCAGTATTTTTTTTTCTTCCTAATGTGAAATAAAAAATCTGTAATATGTTGTTATTGTATCAACACGAATTTCATGTAGGATTGGAGTAAGGTCTCTGGTATACCATACCGGCTCTATACGCTACCTTAAAATTGCTTTGTTGGTTTGCTTTTGATGAGAATTTTCTTTTTTAAGTATCATTGGATGTAATAGAATTTCAATTTTATCATCATAATTTTCGTGAATATAATTGCTTTTTATTTATGGTGTACGTGCCACGGAGTGTTTTGTTGAGTGAAATTCAATTTGTGTGATGGAAAATTGTATTTATAGTGGTATGTTGTTGTTGTCGTAATACAGAATAGTTTAATGTAGTTTTTTTTTATTTTTTGGTTGATTTATATGGCAATTAAAATGCAGTTTTATTGGATGTATCCGTGACTCGGCGTACTGTTTTATTGCCAGGAAGACGATTAGTTTAGTACATGAAGCTCAGGTATAGGACACCGAATGATGGCTTATGTGTCTTAATATGTAGAGTAATAAATCTAAAATAATTAAATATCAACAATTACTCATGAATACTTATAGTCTCTACAACTAGGCGTTGATATCAGAGGTAAAGAGGCCTAGTTATGTTTTATATTTATTATTAGAAGCTTTTATTTTTTTATAAACTTGGGAATTATCCCAAGTGTTTTTTCTTTATTTAAAATATAATAAAATTATTAACGTGGATAAGTTAGAACAATGAATTAAATTTATTATTACAAAAAAAATGTGGTTGATGGATTTGATGGTTTGATTGGTTTCATATTTTGTAGGTGTTGTGCAAAAATACAGTGGTGGGAAAAAAAGTTGGGCAAACATATTTTATTGCAAATTGGAGTCTGTTTTTGCTAAAATTACAAAACTTTTGAAAGCAATTGGCTTATTGTTTCATTTTAACTACATGTATGACGTAATTATTAAAAAAAAATTAATAATTAAAAAAATTTACCAGCAATTTAGGGGCAAAACCCCGAAAAATATAAAAATATTCAAAAACGTTGATTGAAGTTTTTTTTTTTTTATTTAATTTTTTTTTATAAGTCAAAGGGGCTTCCTCTTTTTATTTATTTATTTATTTATTTTTAATTTTAACATTAATTTTTATACATAAAAATCATTAAAGTGAGAATGACTACTAGTGGATTTAATGTCCTTTAAAAGTTCGTCATTCACACTTTTATGTACAAAACATATACAGCAAATAGTGTCATTCAAATACATAACAATTAATATAATTTAATTTAATTAATTAAGAGTGAATGGCATTATAAATCACAAATAATCTTTAACTGATGATAACAGATGAGATTTTATCATTCGTTTAAACATAAAAATATGTACAGCGCTCTTAATATGTTCAGGTAAGTTAATATAAATATATGGCCCAATAAATGTTAATGATTTTCTGCCAAATTCTAATTTGGGGGCATTTCAACTGACTAGAATTTCTGGTTGAATAGCCATGACCTAGAATTTCGAATCGTATAGTCGAAATTAATGATGGGATGTGTAGACACTTAAACATGTATATGTACATACATCTCAAAAATTGCTTTAATTGGGAAAACGCCTATAGCAACAGTTCGATAGAGCTCCACAGTAGGAAATAGGTGAGGCAGTTTATACATTGCTTTACAGCACCTATTTTGTAAAATCTGCAATTTATTCAGTTTCTCTTTAACAGCTGAACCAAAGGTAGAGGAAGCGTATGAGAATCGGGTATGAATAAATGAGAAATAAAGCTTTTTTTTAACACATGTACTGGAACACAATCAGCCAATTTTCTAATCAAGCAAATAAATGGACAAACTTTAATACAAATAGAATTAATATGGTTGTCCCACGTCATATGCTTGTCGAATATTACTCCAAGGTACTTGAATTTGTCCACACGCTCTATGGTGCAATTTGCTACTTGAAGTGGTGGTAAATCAATGTGTTGCAGGCGTGGGGAGTGAAAAATTAGATATTTCGTTTTATTAAAATTAACTGATATTTTGTTTAAGTGAAGAAAATCTAAAAGTAAAATAATATCATCCCTCATATGAGACATTGTTACCTGACAATCTCTGGATTGATAGAACAGGGCCGTATCATCAGCAAACATTCTAACGTGACCCGTGAGCGGTAAATTGGCCCTATCATTTACGTAGATTAGAAATA
This sequence comes from Nephrotoma guestfalica, assembly GCA_963691935.1. NCBI lineage: Eukaryota > Metazoa > Arthropoda > Insecta > Diptera > Tipulidae > Nephrotoma > Nephrotoma guestfalica. The sequence continues at coordinate 231,981,570 of OY829915.1, read as the reverse complement.
ATAGAGGGCCAAGGACACTCCCTTGAGGAACACCACAGTTCACACCTAAAGTGGAGCTATTTACACCATTTAGAATCACAAACTGCTTTCGATTACTATGGTAGCTTGCTAACAGTTTGTATGATAGGCCACGGAAGTAATAAATTCGTAATTTTTGAAGAAGTAAACTGTGATCTATACAATGAAAAGCTTTGCGAAGATCAAGAAATAAGCCACAGATATAGTTTTGCTTTTCAAAATTACGATAGATCAAGTCAGTAATGTCTGTTAAGGCTAAATCTGTACCAGAACCTTGTCGAAATCCCTACTGACGAGAATAGAAAAAATTAGATTTATTCAGGAAGTCGATCATCCGGTTAGCAATAATTTTTTCTAAAATTTTGTCAAATACCGACAAAACTGATATTGGACGATAATTATTAATTAGTTTAGAATTTCCAGACTTAAAGATAGGTGTCACTTTAGCAATTTTAAAACAATCGGGGTAAACACCGGTTTCCAAAACCACATTAAATACATCGGCTAGTAATTGTGAAAAAAATGACAAATAATTCTTCAGAACCATATTACGAATGTTATCATAACCACCACCCTATGTATTACTGAGATTTGAAATTAAATTCGATATTTCGCTACAGGAAGTGGGCGAAAAGAAACACGAATTAATACTACGCACCATAGTATGAAATTTATTTAAATCATCTGAGCCTGGACTAGAACTATTTGTTGATACAGAAGAATCAACAGAATTAACAAAACTGAGATTAAATATATTAACAATAGCAGTAGGATCATGATACTCAACATCATTACAAATAACGGAGTGGATCCTATTATTAGAGTTATTTACCATGAACAGATTTATCTGTTTCCAGATTTCTTTTTGGCTCAAATTATTAAATAAATTGTCAAATTAATGCTTCTTTGCAAAATATTTTCCGTTTTTGATCTTCCTATTTAGCAAATCTAATTTATGTTTTAGTTCTAAATTAGTCAGTACTAATCCTTTTAAAACGCTTCAACATCCGGTTTTAAGTTTAATTAAATCCCAGAGATCAAGAGTCATTCAAGGACAAACACTTGCATTTTTAATTTTAACATGTTCTTCCTTCAATACGGAAAACTGTAGAACAAGTTTATTATACATATCAAAAATCCGTTCTAGCGTAGACCCAGGATTTCTGACGTCAAACACGGTACTCAAAAATATTCAAAGGACTCATTAACCTTTTTGTAATTAACGTATCTGTTCGTTAGTGTCCGAGTGCAATATTTAGGCTTGAAGCGAAATTTTGAGAGTACAAACCTATGATCACTTATGTCGGCTTCAATGGTAAAGTAACGGAAGTTACAGAGTTAAAGTAATGGAATAAATTAAACACCTATTTTTTAATTTTTATTTTTGTTTTTTATTGATTTATAGAAGTTCTATCTTTAATATTAATATTTTGTTGGACCGCCATTTGCTTTTATTACAGCGCTACACCTCCGATTCATTGAATTTGATAAATTTTTCAAAGTCGAAGAAGGTATGGATTCCCAAATCGTCATCAACAAACTTTGTAAAACTTGAATCGATTCTGGGCGCTTTCTTGCTTCTAGCTTCAATAGAGACCAAATATTTTCAATGGGATTTAAGTCTGGACTATACGGGGGCCAGCTCAACACATCGATACTTCTCTCTTTTTTAGCTTTAAATGAAGAGATAAGGAAAATAAATAAGTTTTTAACAAATTATTTATGTTTATCTGAAAGCCAGTTTGTCTATCTACAATTCAAAATTAATAACGCACAACTTTGGCGGTATGGCACGGAGCGTTGTCCTGTTGAAAAATAAATTTGCAAGTCCCGACAAATTAACACCGAATGCTCAAATTCGTTGTGTAGGACCTGCAGATAAACAGCTGCTGTAATGCTGGAACTAAGAAAGCACAATCGACCGATTTCATTTCCAGACAAGCATCCCCAGACCAAAACTCCTTCATTTTTCGGTGGAAGTCTTTAAAGACATTCGTGCCAAGCTTCTCACCCGGTTTTCTTCTTACGAGAATTCTTCCATCTTCAACATACAGCATGAATTTTGATTCATCGAAGAAAATCACATCATTCCACATCTCTGGAGTTCATGAAACATGCTCCTGGGCCCATAGCAAACGTTTTTTTTCACTAGTAATGTGAACTCAGGCTTCTGGGCTGGTTTAAGTGCTCGCAAACCAGCTTTAACTAGTCTTTTTCTCACTAAGCTGGCTGAAATTTGTTTTCCCGTTGCTCGCTCAACATCCCGTCTTGAAACGATCCTGCACTGGCGTTGTCTTTCTGGCCCTTCCAGAGCCTTTCTTTCTTTGTGAACTGCCCATCTCTCGCATTTTTTTAATATTCCACGCGACAGTACTTTTAGGAATGTTTAATCTTTCTGCTCGATAGAACTTTTATAAATCAATAAAAAACAAAAAAAAATAATAAATAGGTAATTAAACACCTTCCATTCCATTATTTTAACTTCAATCAACGTATTTTGAATATTTTGGCATTTTTCGGGGTTTTGCCCCTAAATAGCAGGTACATTTTTTTTTTCAAAAAATTACATCAACTTTCAATAAAATTTGTTTGCCCAATTTTTTCCGCAGCACTGTATGTATTATGCACATTTTGCTAACGCGTGTTGCTGTCTACGTTTTGCTGATCCTGTATGGATTATTTACAGTGTAGCATCGCTGTTGTTGGTGTCCAATGATGTAGTGATACATAACTCCTCCCCTTTAAAATGAAAGGCAGGCTGCTTTGGTAGCATTGGAGTGACTTTCAGTTGCGCGATATGATTCTTCCTAATTTTTAATGCTTTAATTGAAATGTTACGTGTCCCGTTGAACTATGTAATTTAAATTTTGAATGTGTCAATTCGATTGTTTGAATGTTTTGAATTGATTGGTTATGAAGAATTTCCATTGAGATTCAATGTACTTTGAAGTTAGAGTGTTCGTCCCTTTCTTCCGTTGAATATTCTTCTCCTCCAATAATGATCGTACAATTTTTGAACTCAATTAAGGTTTGTTTGATTATTTTTTGTGTTGTCGGTTTGCAGTTTGATTTGTATATTATCGGGTAATTTTTTGGTTGCACGTATAATTTTCCGTAAGTTATGTCCTCGTAGTTTGATATCTCTTGTAATTTGCATGGTGCTGTTAATTGAGATATTAATGCAGGTATGCATGATCCTTGGGTTGATTCTAGTTAGGATAGAATAATATTGTTTGATTGGATGGGGTATATGATTTTATTAAAATCGGTATTATTTTGACTTGGTAGTGGTAAAATGTCCTTTATAAATTTGAGATGAGTGATTTATTTATTGAGTCTTGATTGATAGAATTTACTAGGGAGTCAGTCTGGCTTCGGATTTGACTTATTAGAGTTACATAGAGATCTAGGTTGGTTAAATGTATTAATTGTTTCTAGCCATTAAATAATCTTGCATTTCCTATTTTTATCGGGATTACACCCTTATTCTCCTCCAGAGGAGTTAACTTCATTTCTTGTGACATCACGTTTGCACACCTGGAACAAATTTTTTATTTTAGCTTTATGAACTTTTCCTTTTTGGGTATTTATTATTAAATTTTTGCCTTCTAACACTTTTAATTTCCTGTAGTTGGGTTTAATTTTTCCTCTGTGATTCTTCTTTACGTCTTCTTTACGTTCGGGGCTAATGACCAGAATTGGTTTTCGTTTAGAGTTTAGCTTATTTATTAACTTAAACTTTTTGTTGAGTGATTGTTCTTAGATGTCATTGCATAGTTGCTCGTAATTTGCCTTATGTTGTTCAAGATAGTCCGTCTCATTTTCAAAGTTTATTGTTCTGTCTGATATGTATCCTCTCAATAAGTCGAATGGTTTTAGTTTTGTTGAGGAATGGATCGAGTTATTATATGGTAAAATAGTCCGGTTCATAACTTGTTCTAATGGGTGATTCGGGTTTCTTAGTGATATAACACTAGCTAGTTCGATTAGTGTTGAATGTAAACGTTCTATGGGTGAATTTCCGGTAGAATTGTATGGAGTTGTTGTATGAAATTGATTATTGTATTTGTCTAAAAATCGTTTTATGCGTCTACTTGTCAAACATACCTCGTTATCGGATATTAGTTTATTAGGTATGCCGTGGAGGCTACAATAATGGGTTAATTTATCAAGTATCGTCTTGCCAGTTATGTCGTCCAGTTTATAGGCTGCTGCGAATTTGCTGAACTTATCTATGATGGTTAAGAATGTATTGGATTGTATTTGAATAGGTCCAGGTAGATGTATTACTTCTAATGGCCTTTTAGGGGGTTCTGTTAAAGAATATTGTAATTGAGGTGGTTCGATAATCGGATAATCTCGAACTTTTTCTTTAAGATGTGGAAAGTAGTATTTCTGTCTAATGTTATAGTAGTTCATTTTGTACGTCGATTAAAAATAATGATCTGACTAATTGTACTTTGGGTATTGTTTCTTGTGATTTTTGAGATATCATTTCAATATACCTATACTTGTTTTATATACTCGAAACATTCGTTAGATGCATATGTGCATGTTAACCTTCTATTTCGCCCAAAGAGTTTTATAAGTTCTTCTTTAATTATTTGTTTAATTCCTAATGTTCAAGGTATTTGTATAGTTACACGTGTTCTACTTTCGAAGATGGGGTCTCTTTTAATTAGAGGATTCTTTAAGGTATCGGTAGGTAAAGGTTAAGGTTTAACGCGTCGGCACTGGAGTTAAGAATTCCTTTAATATAAATGATTTGGTACTCGAAGTCTTCTAATTTAAGTCGCCATCTGACGAGTTTCGAATTAGGCTCCTTAAGAGAAAATAGCCAGGTTAAAGGCTTATGATCTGTTACGATCATGAATTTATTACCAAAAAGGTAAGGTTGAAATTTTTTAGATAATGAATTAAATTTATTATTACAAAAAAATGTGGTTGCTGATTTGATGATCGTTTCATATTTTGTAGGTGTTGTTCAAAAATATGTATCATTCACATATTGCTAACGCGTGTTACTGTCCACGTTTTCCTGATCCATTGTTGGGGTCCAATGATGTAGTGATACATAACTGCCTTCGACTAACTCATAATCTTTCTGCATCATAAACCCACAATCCCCATTCTCAAACCTCGTAACAGCAGAACTAACAAATATTTAATTTAAAAAAATGAAGTACTGCAACGCTTTTAAAACTAACTAAAAAGTATGAAATAATATCCTAGCCCTTTACAGATTTATAACCCCATACAGGTTCCTAATCTCATATACAGATGGTCCTGAAAATTTGTAATTGTGAATAGCTATAAAATTCTTGTAACATATAAAACGTAAAACGTGGTGCGCATGCAATAGATAATTGAAGCATGCATAGTTCACCTAAGTTACTAACAATTTTATTGCACAGCAAATGATACGTACTGTTGTGTGAGGAATCTGCATGGGGTTATAAATCTGTATAGGGCTAGAAAAATATCAAACGATCTAGTAAATGTCACTTACTTTAGAAGAGCAAAAACCTTTGAAAAATCTAAATCTGCAGGAAGTGCTTAACGAAGGTAAACCCAATGTAGTCCTCAAAGAGCGGGATATAGTATATATTGGTGCACTGCCACTACCACGACGGAGAAGCCACACATGGCTTATTTTGTGACGATGAATAAAGTTGCCGATTTTTTTAACGTATAGGGTGTGAGGTTAGGTCAAACCAACGATTGCATGTGAAATCTAATCAATTGCGTTTCATTTCTCTCGGGTCTTTTGTATCGGCCTACAGGCTTTGGATGCAGAATATCTAAATACCAAATTTAGAGATCTCTGATAAATACCTGCCTTTGTTAGGATACGATAAAAGGATTAATTCCATGATATTTGCAGTGTTGTGCATCTACGCGTAATCAGAAATGTTCGACATGATGGTGTCAAAAATAGCGTAGACAGTTCATTTCGGCGTAATTTTAGGAAAGCTGGATTTGACTGGGTCAGCTCTTAGCGGATTAATGCCAGGTTTGGTTTGGCTATAGTGAATAGAGAAGCTGGATAATTCTTTGGCCCATTATTTTCAAATTTATTTCGTAGAAAAATCCAGAACTTCATCCAGGATTTATATTGGAATGCTGATACAGCTCAACATACCAGATTCGAACATAATTAGTTAACAAATTGCCTAGCACGGGCGAACTCCAGAACTTCTTTAAAATCCATTTTTAAATCCCCATACAATTCTGAATACCTGATCAGACAATAATTTTTATTTTTTTGGGATATGGGGGTCAAGTCGTGTTCAGTGAAGGTATGAAGGTGAATTTTTTTCTTTTTTTTTCATTCTCAATCGAGTAGGTTGGAATTGCCAATAATAAATTTTGATTTCACATAGTGGAATTTATAACTACGTGTGAATAATTCAAACTACTGGATTGCTAATGGAGGAGGCTTTTCGTTTTCATTATTTAACGAAACGCGACTTGACCCCATGGTCAAGTTCCATTCAAAATGGTCGAATTGTAGGACTTCATGAAAAAGACATGTTAAAATCCCAATACAGCCGACTTTTTTAATTAGAATTTTAGCCCAGCTCTACAAACTAAATTGGAAAACTATCGGTTGGGAAGCGGCCTGGTACCATTCATTATAGCCGAACCCCAAAATTTTGTTAAATTCGGCTTTGCACACAGAGTTTGACCATCATTTGTTGAGAGATGGCCTAGTTCCATTGAGCATTATGTTAGAGTGCCAATCCAATTCTGCATACCATATTTGACAGTAATTGGTTGAGGAGTATTGCATAATATGTCTTGTGCAGTATAGTTATACTTGGTAATTAAACGAATATTCGTTGGTGATCAAAATTAATTAACATTTGATATTTTTGCGAATTAAGCTAAATATATTTGAAATATCCAATCCGGTAGTTAATGTGGCATTGAATAACATCGACAGTTTTCCGGGAACCATTGCCTTTGGGATGCCTCACATATTTTTTTTTTTTTGAAATTTTTTGAAAGATATTTCGTGGTTGCCAATTCCAGAGTTAAATACTTTTAGATTTTAGAGCAATTTTTAAAATAATTTTTAATATAATTTAAATAACTAATAAAGTTTCAGGAAATTCGACTGTAAGTTGTGAAATTGCAGATGGATTAAATTAATAAATGTTTACATTATTTAGGAAGCTGGAAAATATTAATTTAGAATTAAATTTCAGGAAATTTACAGATGCACGTGAAATAATAATATTTTTTCCCAGGTTGCTGATTTAGAGAAGCAATTGTTGAAGGCCGATACCATCGTTATCCATTAAACCTATTAAGCCGTTATCCTTCTTCTAATAGGTTAGAAGTAGATTAGAATTGTGTTGTGCCGTACGATCACTAGGTGTCTGAAATCGGGTCGTTCCGTTCCAAAAAAACCCGTTCCTATTAGCGTTATCAATTTGAATTGAATAGAATGCAATGACGTGCAAATAAGTGAAACGTATGTCATAAAAACATTAATGACTAAGCTACATAAATCCGAAATGTCGGGCGATTTGGATGCGTTCATGTATATGGCCGCAGAAAATCAAAAAGTTATAGTGAAAATTCTAACCAATAATTTTTCCCAAATCCTTAAAAATTATAGTGAAAATTCAAAAATTCTCTTTTGTGATTGTGCTGCCACTTGTGGTGAATAGCGTAATTTCTTATTTCCCGCTGGCAAATTTCCGCTGTCTTATGTTGAATGATTTTTACACAAGTAATCTGGTTTTACCCGAAACTGTTACAATTCAGCCATCAGCGTAGCTCCGAGTAGTAGAATATTTAGAAAAATTTTATGTAAAATTTTAGAAAATTTAACGCAAAACTAAAGACATCTTCGTCGGTAATACAGGATCTGAATATGGATTCAATCCTTGTGAAGATAATGTGGCCAATTATGAACTTTATGCATACCTCAAGGAATACAAAACGAACTTTTTAAGCCACATGCAACGTCCAAGATAGTTTCCAAATTTCGTATTAATAAACCATCTCCTGTGAAACAATCTCTTATCACTAATATACTTACAGGACTTTCCATTTTGTAAGTTTGTTGAACAACTAAAGTAAGTGATTTCATATAAGGGAAGCCTGGCAACGGTAGTCACAATATAGTAGTACCTCAATCAGTTAATGTTGAGCCTGCCATGTATGTGAAGTTAGACCTAACTAGGAAAGAACTAACTTTAGGCCTGGCTTAGCACAAAATTTACACGCTTGTATACGCGTTTGAAATTAGAACTAAATTATTCCTTATACCAACAAAAATAAAAAATGTGTATATGTGTTGGAAAAAATAGCAAACAATGACATGTAGGCGAATTAACAATTAACATTTCAGGTAACACTTAGCAATTTTAGTTAGCATTCTCACGTGGTCAAATAAACACTTGATTTACCGGCGCCATACCAAGAATTTCGGATTTTCTTAAGAAATTGAATATCTTGAGAATTAAATATGTTTATCACTAAGTTCTGTATGATTTTCTGAAAGATTACGATTATTTTGTGTATCAGTTGCAGGCAACTAGCGCTTGGTAGAGATAGTGTTGTGTATCCTGGAATGAACATAAACATTCCATTTGTTTTTACGAGACGACTGTTAAAAACAATATTACAAGTACGTGGCTCGTAGCCGTAAGAAGTATTTTGCAATTATGAAAAAATGACCATTGCGCCAAAAATACGGCAAAATAGTTAAGTCTATTCGCAGCTACTAAACCATTTACTCGAGAAGCGAAGCTTGACCCTAAATGAAAAAATTAAATTTTCAAGGCAAACTTTTATAGATTGGGTACCTAGATTGGGTACCCAAAAATTGTAATGCGATCAGCGGTCGAAACCAGTTCAATATATCCAATTTTACACGATTACCGAGACAGATTACATTAAAACTTAAATAACGAAACACAAAGACGACATGTGAATAACGTGCAGATATTGCAGTCAAGATATTCATATTTAAAGAGGGAAAATAGCAAAAGAACAGCAACAACAAAAATAACAAAACAAAAATCTCCTGATTCAGTTGTATTAAAGATGATTTTTTTTTTGAATAAACAATTTTCTATTTTTCATCTCAGTTTTTATGAGTTTTTCATTTTTTTTTATTGTAAATACTTTGTAATTGTTTTATGTTGAGTTCGCTAAAAAATATCAACATGCACATAATCCGTTACCAAATAGAGACTGAATGCAATGAATCAAATATAATAATTGTGATTTCAGAATGTTGTGTATAAAACAAGGATTTACACGAGTACAATATAGAAGTGATGTGTAAACTGTGTTCCGCGAAACGTCACATTGTTCTTGCTCCATTCAAGAAACTGTAAATAAAATTTGATTAGGCTAAGTTTTATTCAAGCTTCCTTTGATAACGGATATGCTCCCTGTGGGAACTGATTATTTATAAAGTTGCTCCTCTTTACAATTTTCAGTTAAGCTTTCAGAATTTTAGTAGTTCATAAAAAGCCTTTACAGTTAATTTTTGAAAAATTTGTTTGTTAAAATGAATTTTCGAATTTACTTTCTCATTTTCTCATTTTATACCATATCATAATTTACTGTTGAACCAAAGCCTCCGTATAATAAAAAGCCATTAAAATTCTAAATCTAAAATTCTGATACAGAAGAGGATTCTGTTGTTGAATATCGATCTAACTTTCAATGCTACTCTTATGGTATATAAGTAAAACAGTTCCAAGAACAGATAAAATAGTTTCATGCAGTTCGTATCGCCTTCGTATCGGGATTATTAATTTTTAATACTATTACGATCTCGCCTATTGGTGGTTTGATGGGCAATTAATTCAGCATGCGTGGGACATTTATTCAACAAAATCTCATTTAACCTCTTGTGTTTACAACCAAATTTATGCCTTTCCTGTTGATTGGCCACCGAGATCGTGTGATCTAACTCCATTCGATTATTTTCTTTAGGGATATGTTAAATCACTTGTCTACGCCGATAAACCAGAGACGAGATACGCAATTGCTGCAAAGAGTGATCGATAATTGGAGATTACTATTTTAATTTAAAATTGTGAACCTCTAAAAAACACCCTTTAATAATCGTGAAACGAAATATTATTTTAAACCGTAAGTGGCTATTCCCACAAGCGTGGGAGAGATTTTCTTTTGAGGAACGTGAAGCCTATCTGAGAGGTAGATGAAGTTTTTGAAACGGAAAGACGGAAAGTGATGTAAGTATAGTATATATTTTTGATTTGAGGAAGAAATCATGAGGAGAAAGGATGAGGCAGAAGAAAAAAGTGTCGTTCAACATGACGAAATCGATCTAGATTTTGACGCCGATCAACCTAATTTGCCAGAATATTAATGCCGCAGAGTCGGTAGATAAACTAGTTCCGGCCCCGTCACATACTGGGTAAAACGTAAGGCAAGGGATGGAATAATAAGGAGTGAAGTTCTTCCTACACCTCGTATAAATCTGTCCCACAACTTTTGGAACAACAAACAAAACATTCAGTCTAAGCATCATACATACATTCAAGCTGCTAATTAGTAAAGAAGAGGCACTCAAAATAACCAGGCATGGAACAGTGAAAATCCGGACAAAATTCGTATTTGGAACCCAATAACTGCTCCCGAATTTAGTGGGTATTTGGGTATTCCTTTATTTGCTGGTGGGGGCCGATCTAATAATCAGCATGCGCAAGATTTTAGGAGTTCCCGTTCTCATCCTCTCGTATGTTCAACCAATATCTCAAGGAATGTTTTATTATTATTTGTTATTTTAATGTTGGCTGGAGCCAACGTCACAGTGGATGAACAGCTATTTCCATATCGAAGTGGTACACGTTTCAACAGTATATCCCTTCGAAGCCTGTCAGATATGGAATCAAAGTTTATGATAATATATACCGGGATGAGTCCAAATTTGTAAAGAGAAACCAACCAAGCAGAGCGAGAGGTGATGACACCTTTATGTTGCAATCTCTTTCTGCTACAATCTAGCTACTAGTTTGATGCTCCATTATAGGTACGGTAAATAAAAGACGACGTTTCATATCGATCTGCCGAATCCACAATTTTTGGGTTTAGCGATAACGTCACAATGTGTTCGTACATTCCAAAAAAAACAAAACTGTGGTTCTTTTGTCGATTACGCACTACTTTAAGGAAATATAGGGAGCAACCAATAAACCAATCGACAATATGTACAAAATATAGGCGAATATTCATGTAAAGAAAGACGAATCGATCGCCTCTTACATTTTTCTATAATATTTTGGACGTGGCCAGATTAGCAGCGTATATAGTTTATTCTGGGGACAATGCGCCTCTAAAATCGGCAACCAACAGTCGGCGTAAATTTTTACAAGATGTAGCACGTCACTTTGCCACCTCTGCACTAAGAAATGGTCAACACGTAAAAACTGTGCAAATTCTAAAGAATGTTCCTGTTGCCGCATTTGAATTAATTTTATTTTTGTAATTGAATTTTATTCAACATTTTATCAGTTTTATAAATCAAGATTGAAAACATATAATTGTTATGGGACTAAAGGTTTCAAGCTTATAAGTTACCTAAATCAATGAAATTTGGTCAATAAACCACGAAAACGTACCCTGGTAGGTGGTTGTAACCATAAGGCTTAAGGTTTAGAACATTACTAACATTGTGAGATAAGTGACATCTAGGTTAATGTAGTTGCGTTAGAGATAGTTTTATAACAGTTGTGTTATATATCAGATCATAGTACTCTAGAGCAGAACTGACTATTTACTTCTGTATAAATTCTAGCGAGTCTAGAATATTCGAACAGTATATAAATACGAGTGCAACGAGTGTCAGTTAAGAGATTCGGTAGTGGCGTAAATATTTGGAAAGTATTCAGAGATCATTGCCGGTATTCTCGCGAATATTCCGGAAGTGTGTAAATGACGAGAACTGGTGTTGTAACCATCAAATTATTTAACGACATTTATAATCCAGTTTTAATATAATCCAGTTCTAATATAACTAAAATTATTTTCTCTATTCAAGTTTATAAAGTTTTTTTGATGGATTTGTTGTTTGAGAATTTCCTATGGAAGTATAATGTAGAAATATAACGAGTGCTTCAAATTACAGTTGGGCATTTCACATGTAAAAAACGTTTTTTGTAAATTTTCGCACACATTCTGCAACATTACCATGATTTTCGAAGTAATGTTTCAATATTTCCCAGCGTTGTTCAAGCGAATACACAACCATTTTCGTTCAGCGAAAAGATAAAACTAACTTTCTGTCAAATCAGAAGTGACATAACCCTTACCATACTCAAAATACCCGCTAGTTCAAAAAAAAAAGTTAGATGACCCACCCTGTACATTCGATTTACTCGAAGCTGAATCGGCGCTTAGCGACGTTGCAAATTTCAAAAAAAAAATCTTGATCGTCATGCAATCGGTTGAAATGGAAGCGTGTCTCATTCACATGACCACTTATCAGCGTGATTTAGATCGGGTTGCGTAAAAAGGTCGATATTTATTCGATTAGATTCCAGCCCCAAACAGGCGATTTTATTTTATATTCACAATCGGTATTAGCTAAAAGAAATTCAATAATTTTTATAGCGTTCGTTCGTGGCCAATTTCCCATACTTGATACTCGTAATCGCTAAGTAAACGCTGTGAATATAAATCAAATCATCGATAAACTCGTTCAATTTGTAAATATCTAAAATTTCAGGACAATAATTTTAATGATAAAATATTAAATTTGTATGACTTAGTGGTTGAAATAAATTTAATTTATTATTATTATTATTCATCCGTCAAATTATTGCCTTTGATGAATAAGAAAAATGATCGAGTACACAGTCAATTCTCCGATAGTTAAAACATTTGATAAAAGATGGCGCGATTGTGTTGAAAATTTGTATTTTATTCATTATTTACTTTACAGTATGTAAAAAATAAGTGTATACATTTTACATGTATAAAGCCATGTAAATAACATTTAGTAGTTTCGCCCAACTGTGCTTCAAATTTAACTAAGTAATGTTTTTTCAACTTGCATATATTTAGGGGCAAATATTTTAATTCATTTAAAACATCATATATATTTTATTTAATTTTGTAATAGTGATTATCAAATTTAATATTGTAATTAATAATTTTATTATTTACGAGTATCAGAATTTAGTTAAGCAAAATTTAATTATTTAAGAATTATCAGAATTAAATATTTACAATTAATATACCTACATTAAAAACTCAACAAAATTACCATCGGCCACACACTATTTGAACGTTAGTTTATAAGTAAAACTGAAGCAGAATTGACGCATATGGAGCCGGAGAACCCGCACGTGATCATAAAGAAGCCGATGCATCCTCAACCAGTGACTGTTTGGTGCGGATTTTGGTCCGGTTCCATCATTGGGCCATTTTTCTTTGAAAATGTGCAAGAAGCCGCCGTTGTCAATGGTGAGCGCTACCGCGCCATGATAAACGATTTTTTGTTCCCCAACATTTGGTTTCAACAACACGGCGCTCCGTGCCTCGATGATGTGATTTGGCCGCCTCGGAGCTGTGATTTGACGCCGTTGGAATATTATCTTTGGAGTGCCGTCAAAGACAAGTGTTACGCCGATAAACCAGCAAAGATTGACGCTCTCAAGAACAATATTCGCATTGCAATTGAAGACATAATGCCGCATACCATCGAAAATGTGCTCAAAAATTGGACCGACCGTATGGGGTACGTCAATGCCAGCCGAGGCAGTCATATGAATGAATGAAATAGTATTCTATTATTAATCGGGAGGATTGTTCTTCATTGATAAATTTGAAAAAATATTGAGAACTTTTTGTTTTATTGCATTTAAAAAAAAAAAACTATTTAGCCCACCCTATATATATAATCGTTATTACCCAAGGATAGCAAAGTCTAAGGGCCTAACGCCGATTTTTATGTATAAATTTCTGATTCATTAAATTGATGGTTAGTTGATACCAGTTACTCATAGATGTCTCTATTGTCCATAAACCAAAATGCATGCTATATAGTTCTGAAATGCAAACTTAGTTCAAATTTATTAATTAACGATTTGACGTGTATATTGTTAAATTTTAATTTACTTAGCAAATGTAAATTAAACGTAAGACGCGGTTCGTTTTGTGCCATCTACGGGCGACTAGTATAAATTAAAAATCAATTTAGTTAGTCTGAAATTTAAACAAAAAAATCGGAGAGAGGCACTCAGCATAAATCTATTTTCAGTATTATCAAGGGTTACTAGATTTTATTTTGTAATTACTAGTACGAAACTAAAATTTATAATATATATTTGCCCCTGAATCTATGCATTCAAGTAACAGAATGTTTAAATGAATATTAGAAAGGTTTGGTAAAAACTACAGCTTTGTATATAAGGCGATGATTTTTTTTACTAAAATTAATTCATTTGTAAAAAATGACAACGCTTCTATGGGAACTGCACTTCCGGTAGACCGATTTTGGCCAAAATCACTGGGATCAACTAATTGATTAGAACAAGTTCCATAAAAAGTTTCACCTCGATTAATTAATCCCTCTGGGCTCTACAGAGGCCTTTTTTTCTTAAAAATCAGTTGATCTGGAACGATATTGGACCGATTCAGTCAAAAATCACTAGGGTCTCCTAATTTATAAAAAAAAAGATTTTGTATGAAGTTTCACTCCGGACAGTCAGTCCATTTAAGTTGTAGAGAGAAAGAGAGAGAGAGAGAGAGAGAGAGAGAGAGAGAGAGAGAAAGAGAGAGAAGACACGGACATTTAGACAAAAATTTCAATGATTTCTGTACAAATAAACAGATTTTTGTCAAAAATCGTCGTTTTCGCTTAAATTTTGTAAAATTGGTCTGAACAAATATTTATGCAAATTTAAATTAAAATCTTTTATAGCATTGCCCATTTTCTCATAACTGATATACTTTTCAAAATATTTGCACAAAACGAAAAAGCTCCTGTTGAAGCTGTCACTTCCGGTGGACTGATTTCGACCAAAATACACTGGGATCTCCCAATTTGTGGAAAAAGCGTTGGTATGCAGTTTCATCATAATCAATCAGTTCATCTGGGCTGTACAGAGGAAAAATTTCTGTTTTATTCCGAATAGTCAATCCGCCAAGTCTAAGGAGATAAGGAATTTTGGCGAAACAAAGTTTTTTCGCCCAAAACTCGTCATTTTCGGTAATATGTGTAAAGTAATCTGAACCAGCCAAATATTACTGGGATCTACCAATTTATGAAAAAAGCTTTTATATGAAATTTCATCCCAGTCATTCCAATCGTACCTGTACAGCCCACAGGACCGAATTTTTGATTAAAAACAGTTTTTTTTTGGTTTTTTGTTTTTATTCTTTGCAATCTTTTCTGGGGCCGAAGCACTCCTAACTCTTTCGCAGTTCGCTTATTTACGTCCTTACCTTACGCATTTGTCTGCCAAATCGAGGACGTACGGATATAGGTCCGATTTGTTACCATCTGCACATTGCATAGCTCCATGCCAGCCTATACTGGCATGGAAGATGGGTCGGCCCATGAGTTCTGCACTCCGACAGGGGGTCATAGATGTGTTCCTTCTCATCACAAATCGTAATTTGATGATGAAAATTCACTTTGCATCCTGCCCCTATCGGGAACCCGGTACCTTCCGATCCAAACGCCAAAGCTTTAACCACTATGCCATTTGGGCGGTGAAAAACAGTTTGTGTCAAAATCAATCCGCTTAAATTTTTGAAACTGATCTGGACCGGTATTGTTGCAAAATTAATTTGCAATTTTTTGCCCGATAATCGTTTTTATCATAAATTGTATAATTTTCCGGAATCGTCACTTCCGGTAGGGTGGACAAATTTCGTCCAAACATCAGTGGCACCTCCCAATTTATGGTAAAAGCTTAAGTGTCATTTCAGAGGCAAAATTTTTGTAAAAGCAAAAATTTTGTTTTGTTTTGACAAAAATTATCATTTCCGCTTAATTTTAAAAAAATCTGACGTGAGTCGATATTGTTGCAAAATTAATTTACAATGTTTTAGTTCATAGCAGTTTTTCTCGAAAATGAAATACTTTTCAAAATATTTGTGAAAAACGGAAAAGCTTCCATTAAAGCTGTCACGTACAGAAGACCGATTTTAGCCAAAATTCACTAGGGTTTTCTGATTTGTGGAAAAATCTTAAGTATGAAGTTTCATACCAATCAATAAATCCGTCTGAGCACAGGACCGAATTTCTATTGAGGAACAGTTTGTTGTCAATCAACCGTTATTTCCCGATTTAGAATCATTTTTCTCATAAATAATTAACTTTTTACTTTACTTTACATCCGGTAGACCGATTTCAAACATCTATATGATCTTAAAATTTATGAGAAAAGCTTAGATATGAAGTTTAATCCCGAGCAGTCAACCCGTATAATCTGTAGAGAACCAACAGAAATTTAGTTTGAAGTGTGTGAAGGATTCGGATAGTTTGTATAGCCGATATTATTTGTTTTTTTATTTCTTTTGTTTCAGATTTTGTCATGTGACGTTGTGTGACGCTTCGGATCCGTAAACCTTTCTTTGGAGGAAAGTCTAATTATTTAAATAAAATACTTTTGACTGTAAGTATTGTTGCTATAGTGAACCACGATTCGCGATGGCCACTGAGAGCTTTTCTTTGCGCTCGGTTTTAGTAAAATGTATACTTTGGACTAGGGTTAAAATGTTTAATGTACAGAGCCCGATTTTAAATATTGACGAACTTCGCCATACTTTTAATGGGGTCCCAGTTGATTATTTGACTATTTCTCTTCAATCCCGCATTAACCACGACTTAATTATGGTGGCGTATACATATAAGTTAACGAGAATATTAAATGCATTGTTGTGTCGGAACCAGTTTCAATTTCTCAAAGGCTCGTTTCTGACTTTGAGTTTCACTTTATAAATGTCTTCAACAATAAGCGGAAGTGGGGTTTGGGTGTGCTTTATAATCCACTTAAAACGATTGAGTGGATTTTTAGTTATTTTTCCTGCCGGTATGATGAGATTTTTATCTCAAGTGATTTCAAATTTGATATTTCTCTTTGAGACCTATTTTCTCCTTTTTCCCATTTGTATTCAACGCCGTTGAAATCATCACAATCATTATAAAATACCCCGGTCCCATCACTGACTCTTGTAATAAAAATTTTTAGTTAACCAATATTAACATTTTGTTCTACCTTCCGTTTTTTTGAAGATGTTGATTACTCTACAAAACTGTAAATTTATAAACGTACCACGGAGTCTTGTTTATAAACCACTGATTTCTGAAAGATCATATAACACTCATAATGACTGTGTAAATCGAATTTTGAACTTTTGAAATTTAATTAAAGTGATTTAGCGAAATCTATTGCTCCAATACACCTACCTACATATTATAAAGTAGGAAATGTTCTATCAATCCCATCTGAGTATAAGAAGCAGTTTTAAAATCCTGAACCCTTAATTTATACGTATACATGTTTGCCGAAAAGTGCTAAGTAGTTTAAACTACAAACAAAATCTATAAAGCTCAAACATGGATATAAAGTTAATATTTACTCATGATCAAGTGTGATATTAGGTACACTCTTCAGTGCATATGGTAGACACACGAAAAGCAAATTATTTTACAAAATCTTCAAGACATAAAAAACATCTTATATTTTTTTTGGAATATATAAAAAAATCGAACAAAAAGATTTAAACAAGGAGTAACAATTTGGAAGGAGATATGTTGTTCTTATACGAGTATACGAGTACATAAGTATCTTGATGTATGAACACCCGTAATACAGTATTATGTGGATAAAATAATGTCTTATAAAACATCCTTCTTGTGATTTTTACGTTTGTTTGCTTCTTGTTGTCAACATAATGCATAAAATCCTTTTTATTAGTATTGAAAATATAAAATAATTATCAAATTAAAATTATGGAAGATAAAAATAATAAAATGCAAGCTTTATGTGACTTCGGATTTATGTAACGACTATTTGTACCCGTTTACCGTGAGATATTTCTCGTTTTAATGGGGTCGGTAAATTTTCGAAAAATTTTATGACTGATGACTGTAAAAACGAGTTGACTTACTTTCCTATACCGCCATTATGTAGAATGGATCCTGTTTAAAAAATTAGTAACTTAAAATGTATGCTGCAACCTGAGAAACGATATAGGGCTTTAAGCTTTGTGCACGGCGAAAGTGAAAAATTTATTTTCGGTTGATTTTTTTAGTGCGTTGTAGAACTGCAGTGGTTCGTTTGAGATTTTAATATTTGTTGTCAGGTGAGCGTAAAATGTGTCATGTCCTGTCATATACACTGATTTACTCTGCATGTACTACTGCGGGCAAAAAGTATTAAGATTTTTTAATTTAAATTTCGCGCGGAAAACCATTCGTCAAAATATTTTATTTTTCTATGTTGGTATGACTGTCAGTGACATCTGTGCTAAATGTCACATCAAAATAATGATTAGTGTTTAGTATGCGCGTGTCTTTCTGAAGTACAAATAGTGCATTCGGCGATTTTTACAATGAGTGAAATTATTCAACAAAGAAGTTCCATTAAATTTTGTGTGCGGAATCAATTTTGTGGTGCCGAAACGTTCAGAATGTTCAAAGAGGGTCGAGAACGTGTTGACTACGAATCACGTCTAGGACGGCCATGGACATCAACTGATGATCAACACATAAATAAAATCAAGAAATTGGTGCTCAAGAATCGACGATTAACAATCAGAGACCTTACTGGTATCGTTCAAATACCGGAAGGATCAGTGAAAACCATTTTGAAAGATCATTTGGGCCTAAGAAAAGTGAAAGCACGATTGGTTCCAAAATCATTCAATTTTTTGGAAAAACAGCGTCGCGTTGACGTCTGTGAAACAATGCTTTCCGACTACCAGGATGTCATGAAACGTATTATAACTGGCGATAAGTCTTGGATCTATGCTAACGATCCGGAAACAGATGATCAATCTGCCGAATATCGTGCCAAAGGTGAGCCGAAGCCGAAAAAACCACATCAAAGCAAGTCAAAAATCAAGGTAATGTTGACAGTTTTCTTCGATTATCGAGGTGTGGTGCACTCCAAATTCCTTCCGACTGGCCAAACTGTCAACAAGGAATACTATTTGAGTGTTATGCGTCGATTGCGCGAAGCTATTCGTAAACAGAGGCCGGAATTATGGGTCGACAACTCTTGGTTTTTGCACCACGATAATGCACCTTCTCATGCTGCATTGGTTTTACATGATTTTTTCGCCAAAAATTGGACTCATATCGTTCCGCAACCACCGTATTCGCCTGATTGAGTCAATTGAAGACAGTATTGAAGATATGATAGGATATAGATCAACCTAGTGAAATTGGTGGAAAATTGTAAATTTTAAATTGCTGTAGAATATTCCCTTCAAAGTATAGAAAAACAAAAAACATTGGTCTTACCCAAATAGTTTACTTAAACTACTGAGACCCTCTTCGAAATAGATATTTCCCAATCCAAAAATAGTAGGAAAGGCCCACTTAATCCGTAATCTCCGACTCTTCGTATGCGATATTTTTTAAGCAGAAGAGAAATTTTTAAATGGACTGCTATAAAATAGAATTTTACGAAAAATTTAAAAATGAAAAATTCTGAAGTGGTTTTTTCTCCAGAGTACCAGGAATTGATTACGATGGGTCCTAATTTCAGAAAAAATCGTTCGGGTTTTCAACTGCCAGGAATCGCTTGCGATTGGTTCGGATTTGCAGAAAATTCATTCAAAGGGTTGTCCGGTTGGATCCAAGTGCCGAGTTTCAAGCTTTTGGAGCGTTTTCGATTACCAGAAACTTAGAACAACAATAATGGGCCCCATTATGTAGATTTTTTCGGCACGCACGATTTTATTAAAAATTGATGTAGCAGGGATCCAAAATACCAGGAATCAATATCGGTGCGGTGGGAACCCTTTTATAATTTTTTCCGGCTCAACCGATTTTGATAAAAATTGGTCCGGGATAAAAATATATGGGGTCCGCGCCCATTTTTTGAGAACAAATTTGGCTCGAACGGTTTTGCTAAAAATTGGTAAAAAGTGGAGAGGAGGTTTGAGTGCCAAGAATCGATTCCGATGGGCCCTTATTAAAATTATGTTTGCCTTGAATGGTTTTGAAAAAATTGTTTTGATTTCTGGAAAATTCATTTAGAAATTCTCCGAAAGGACCTTGTTGTTGCACCACGTCGCATGATGTTGCACAATGTTAAGTTATATTGCAACTATGTTTTGGGATGTCGCACAGAAGGTTTTGAAGGATTTTGCCCCTTGTTACGACATATGTTCCCATGTTGCGTCATGTGTACCATTTGCGTGATATTGCACCGTGTTGCTCCATGTTGCCTGAAGTTGCACGATGTTGCGCCATTTTGTGGTGTTTTGGGATGTTGCACTGTATTGTAGCATGGCGCATTTTGTTGCGTCATATTGTATCATGCTGTTGTTGCACAATGTTGCTTGATGTTGCATTTTGTTGAGGAATGCTGTTTGATATTCCACAATGTTACCAGCATGTGCCACGCTGCTTCGTGTTTGGTCACGTTTGGCAACAAAGATATTAGTTAATACCTTGCCGCTCCTAACGTTATTATAGTTCATTTTGGCGGGACACCTTTCAATATCGCGCTTGGATTTAAAATATTTCCAAAATTGTTTTGGGTTTGTTTTGATTTTTTTCTAGACGCAAGTTAGATACAAACTGTATTTTGTTTGAAAATGGAAATTTTAGTGTACGCCTGGTTTTGCGTTTTTTTAAATTTATATGACGATTATTAAATTAAAGAGGCTGACTATTTATTTGTTTTCTGCATAGCGGCATCTGATTTTCAAACCCAAGCAATAATATTTGGTGTACATCGTGGGAATTTAAAATAGCATCCCATATAATTGCTTCGAAATACAGTTGCATGGCATTATTATAGTTGCAAGTTGTTTCTTGAACGCCTTCATAGTCGATAATAAATTATATCGCCTTGTGGTATATGTCATTATTACAAAAAGCGTTACTGATTCAATTACATTAAGGCTGGTAAGCTCATGAGTTAAAATCAAATTAAAGAATCACCCACCTTCACGGTTCTGCCTCAGATGTAATGCTATGCGACAGTAAGCTATTAACTTCAATTTCGAGTTTTCATGTAATGTTTGCTAGATTGAAATAGTCGATTGAAAGTACTACATCCGAACTATTAGTTTTACTTCACTACTGATGAAGTGGGCCGTATAAACATACAGGTTAATTTTGTTTATATTGATTAGCAAACTTGTGCCACTATGGATGATATTAAACTTATAAACTTATTGAAGAATTAGAAAGTGTGGAATGCAAGGCAATGAGTACCCCCCCCATCTAAATTTTTCATACTAAAAGCGCGGGAGCAATCACATCTATACACGACATAGTCCTGCTCAGAAAATTCCCAGTATTTAAATTTGACTACAAAATTGTAAAAATTGGTGATTTTGAAACTGATTTTGAATAGAACTAAGTCATTGCTTAACCAACTATGGTATTGTATGGTGATCTCGAGTTATTTGCAGATTTACGATTCGCTAATCACCGAAGTCCGAAAAAGTGGTTTTCGAGGTGGTGTCTTTCAGTCGCCCTCTGTCCTCTCTACAGTCGAGAAGACCTGACTGATTTGGACGAAACTTCATACTTACGCTTTCGAAACTTCATACTTACGCGCTCAATAGATTGAGATCTCCCAGTGAACTATGGCGGAACTTGTTTTGCCAGTGGCGAGTTCCATAAGAGCTTTTCCGTGTTTTAAGTTGCAAATCGATTTAAATAAAAGAAAATATAAATTAATTTTGCGGCAAAACTAGATAACTTTTGCAAAAATTAAGCGCAAATGACGTTTTTAGATAATGAACCGTTATTTCATCAAATCTCGGCCACTATACAGGTCAACCAGGGTGAATGGTCCGCATGAAGTTTCATACTTAGGTTTTCAGAAAAATTGGCAGATCCCAGAGAAATTTAACTTAAATCAGTGTGGTCCAGATCAATTTCCAAAAATTAAAGCAGAAGCGGCGAATTTTGATAAAAACCTTTTTTAAAAAACTTTCTATAAAATTGGTTCTACATCAACTGGTCCTATTGATTGGCTTATTTTCTTTCTTAGCGGGAATTGATAAAAAACCTTTTTCATTTGAAAATGTTTTGTACACTATAGGATTTACGAAAGAGCTATCAGAGTCATATTCTAAATTAAATTGGCAATAAAATTGGTTCTTATTATTTTTCTAAAATTTAATCGAAATAACGATTTCTCCAGAACAAACTTCTATTGGTTTTTGTTAACCTTCACTCTGTGTATAGCGTATATTACGTTGTCTGTGTATAGGGGTCAATCTGACCCCACAAATATCTTAATGTAATTTTAAGGGAAATTCAAATAAAACTTGTTTAGTGTCCTATTAAATACTTTATTTATATTTTTTTAACAAAACAGTTTATTAAAATAAATAAAAACTTTCAAAATTCAAGACATATGTATTTCAAAAAAAATTCGCTTAAAATTTAATTTTAATTAGTATAAGTAGGAACTATAAGTTTTAATCTGAAATACCATCCTCTTCATCTGAAATAGTTTCCTCCGTTTTGTTGCATTCTATGCATTTTTGTGTGGTTTGAACAAGATGGCTGATCACAAACAAAGCATCTTGTTTTGGTTTTGACATCAGATGATCGGGGGTACAAATAACATCTTGGTCGTTTGCTAACCATCGTAGCCATGAGGTTTATTGCTGTCATTACACTTTTTTAAGCTTGCGGAGGTTTGAGATTCGCTCCAAAACATTGGCCTGTACCAGTTGCATAACCAATTCTTTTAGAAACGATTTTCGTTCTGACGATTTCTTTGTTTCATATAGTTGTGAGTTGGCGCTTTTATGCAAAACATAAGATTAAAAAAATAGCACCATCGGCTATCGTGGGGTTTTTCTTTTACATGTATAGGTGCTCACCAATTTATCGAGAGTGTCTACCCCTACCTTCGTTGCGTTATAATCCAAAATTATATTTGGTTTATTAGACTCTCGGTCTACTTCGTTACTGTTGTGTAAAGTTGACAATAGCAAAACGTTTTTATTTAGTTCAGGAACAAAACTCAAAACTTTGAAGATTGGAGTTGTCGTTTTTTTAATCCCGCCTTACTAGTAAAATCTTTGGGAAGATCAGGTTTATTTTGTCTAATTGTTCCAATTAGTGTAGTTTTTTTTTGCAACAGTTGCTCCGCTAAAGTACAACTAGTAAAAAAGTTGTCCATGGTAAATGTTCTACCCTTGTTGACGTACGGAGCGGACATCCGATGGGTTGTCTACCAACATACACTTCTGCGTTCAATGGGTAAGCATTCTTTGCGACGCATACTTCCCCAGTTTCGATGGAATGTACTGTCGAAAAGAACATCTGCCTCGAGTAAGAACCAACTGTTCACCAAAGGTTAAATTTGATGATGGTTTATAAGGTTCTCGAATGTTTGCTAAGAAGATATTTCATATCTCGAAATGCTGCAAATCTATCGATTTTCAGCCGCTCCTGTCTAGTGTGATAGTTATCAAACCGCAAAAATCTTAACAATTGCTGCACTCGTTCAAGGGACATTGCAGCTTGATAAAATGGACGGTTGTCAAGGTGGTATAATTCATCCAACCACTCATCCCAATTTGAATGAGCGCCAGCGTAAATTAAAATTCCAATCAGAGCATATATTTCCACCGAATTGTTATCATACCAAACACGCTGTTGTTTTGCCATGCATTGTATAAAACTGCCGCGCTTTTCTGTTTGTCTCAGCAACGATAATGTTCATTAATGTTTCTGGGATGATTTTTTGGAAAGCTAGTAACAGGGTGGTTAGATTTCTTGCTGCTGCAACTGTGCCACGTCTTCTCTTTCTCGAAATAGTAAATAGTCGCGAGTTCTGGTCACAATCGGAGGATTTACGCTCCACTTTCGGGTGAATTTTTTATTTTTGGAATAATACCATATACTAGTATCTGCTCTTTTATCTTCAACAGTGCCAGTTTCAACAGGTTCTTGTTCATTGATTCCATCGCTCGCGACAAGTTAAAAATTTTCACCGTCATCAAAATTTATAGACTCAACATGCTCATCCTCATCACAATCACAAACGTTTATTGGCTCAGCTTGTTCATTATCGTCACAATCGGAAAATTCCATATCAACATTGTCGTCTGCTGTTTCTTCTTCATCTGACACTTCGGGAGTAGAAACACTATCAAAAAGGTGGCGATTAAAGCACGCTCATCACTCATCATGTTTTTGTTCATTCATCTAAGCAACAACGAAATTTCAAAAACACCAAGAGATTAGAAAATCATTGGGTTTCGTTCCGGTTTAGCACTGCACATGAAATTATAGAATTTTGCTTTTAGTTATACGAGCACTGAATTTTTGATGATTATTTTTCTAGACACGATATCCACATAACCTGGTATACAGAAGAAGAAAATGGTTAGTTTTCATTTAGTAAACAATTTTATTTTATATCCAAACATAGATGAGAACTACAAAATACATAAAACTATTGACTATATGTAAGATGTGAACAAATGTTGAAACCTAAATCCTAAATTATTAACTTTACAATTTTTGCTTAATACAATTTCGGTTAGTTTCAAACAGTTTCTTGCTTTGTATATGAATTTTAAATCAAGGTAATTCATTTATAGACTTGTACAAAATTATAGGCAGTGTTGGGCGCGTAAATTGCTCAACGTAGTTTACACGGTTATTTACATACAATGCGATATGCTCTTCCGTATCCTTGCGAATGCCAACAAATGATTCCAATTTACAAACGAGATCATGGAATATAAATTTTAATTTTAACTTATCGAGTTCATTGCCTAGATTTTTGATGATATTTACTCGACTGTTTGACATTTGCGAAGAAACCGCGTAAAATGCTACAATTTGATAATAGATGGCAGGAGACTATAAAAATGATTATTTTTCTCATATATAGCAAACTAAACCTAAAGAAGTCAGTAATCGTTTTTAGAGCTTGTTTACGACAAACACAGATGGCAGTGTAGATACTTAAATGAATTACTTCTTGTGATTGTAGATAACTAAAAGTCTAAAAGAATCATGATTGACCGTCTAAATGAACTGTTTGAGATTCGTAAACCCTGATATTGATATTTTTGATTCGTAAACCCTGATAAACAAACATTTGTTACATTTATACAATATTTACAGTTATATTTGAGAGTTTTCGCGTTTTTTTTGCATATTTTATGTAAACTACACAAATTTTTATGTAATTTACGTTATTTACATAAAAATGTAGATAACGTTTTTTACATGTAAAATGGCCAATACTGATTATAGGGCCACCCCTTCTATTATTCACAATAATTGTCTAGGTTAGCAAGAAAAGCGTGTAGCCTTTTAAGGAGCACTCAGGATGACCCTAATGCTGCACCAGCACTTGTAGCACAATCCAATGAAAATGGTACTGGAACTTTTTACAAATTAATTACAAATTTGTTACACAGTTAGAAAAATTTTTACAAGCCCCGTTATAATGCAATTCGTGTGTGGGCTGGCATTAGACAAAGCTACACCACACTTCTCGTACTTATGTTAATATTTATTGTATCGTGCTGGGAGTGGTACTGGAATTTCTTACAAATTAATTACAACATATTGGCATAGCACAACCCTCAAAAATTACCCCTAAGGGGTGGGTGTCTAAAAAAATATTTTTCGTGAATTTTTGTTGTATAGTGAGGATGGTGCTAAAAATTCTTTTTACAAATTAATAACATTAAAATGGCATAATTAATCCCCTAGAAAACTACCCCGAATGGGAGCAACCGTATAAAATCATTATATCGTACTGAGGGGGATACTAGAAGTTTTTACCAAATAAATTACAATATGGTGGAATAGTTCAATTGCCAGACTCTGCCTCTAAAATGTGAAGCTCTTTAAAATAAAGTTTCTCTGTAAAGGTCATACCTCTTAAACTTATCAAAAAATCCCACACCCATAAAAATCTATCGAACTTCCTTCCTATGCAAGAAAGGGGTATCCCTGAATTTATTACAACACTCACAAAAATCGATCAAAATGCATTAAACTGGAATGGAAACATGTAAAATCACAAGAAAATCCCGCGGATTGTGCAACTCGTGGCATAGATTGGCTTAGGAGTAGTATCGAGCCATCATCGAGTAACGTAATCACGGAGACCGAGTTAGAAAAAAACTCCAAGATACTCTCTGCAGCATAAATACAACTACAACAGAACCGGAAATATTAGAAAGGTTTTCCTCTGTCACAAAAACAATTCGAGTACTCGCCTATATTTGGCATTTCTATTGGAATAGCCACCATAAAGGTGAAAAACGCAAGGGCGCGCTAACAGTTAAAGAGTTAGAAGCAGCTAAAATAAGGATTGTAAGAATGGCACAAGCTTCTCCATTTAAGGACGATATAAGCAAATTAATGGAAAAGGGTCAGTGGGCTCCCAGAGTAAAATTCTCTCCTTACATCCATTTCTGGACACGAACGGAGTACTTCTTTTGGAGGACGATTGCCCGTTCAATTTTGAATTATAACAAGAAACATCCGATCATCCACCAAAGGGTCATCTCACAAGTTTGATCATCGATTATGCACATAAAAGTACTTAGCATGGAGGTTTGAACTTCCCATCCTACCACCAAAGAGTCATCTCACAAGTTTGATCATCGATTATGCACATAAAAGTATTCAGCATGGAGGTTTGAACTTAACGCTCGCGTTCATAAGGAAGCCTCCAAGGCAAAAGTTGTTGCTCTGCAACACAATCGCCAATGCCAGAAGTGTTTCCCGAACATCCAATACCACTAGAATTCCCGAGAATTACAATCCTACCATGTCTCCGACGAATTTTGATGAAAGACATTTTGGATCTAACGTAACTCCAAATTCGATTCCATCAGGGGCAAACTCTCATAGGGTCAAGGAATACTTCAAAATTTTTAATTGGAAGTTGGTTTATAATGGAGATGAACGAGTCGAACTTCCGGTAGAAAGGTTTCTATATCGATTGCAGCGGATGGCAATTGAAAATGGCTTAAGTGAACAAAGACTGGCTGCTAATTTTAGTGTTCTACTGAAGGATAGAGCCTTGAATTAGTACTGGGAGTTTCAGGAAGGCGTAAGTAAAGAACAAATGAACGATTCTTGAATTTTTATAACGCTATTCGAAGTATGATGCTTTCTCAAATGAGACCATTACCAGATATAGAACTAATACATTTTCTGACTAGAAATATGAGGGCTGCTCTGCAAGCAAAATTTGCCGGTTATCAATTCTTCCAAATAGCAGAAATGGTCAACAAGTATGTCACGGTAGAGGATACCTGTACGAGGTTAGGTTGGGTTCCTGAAAGGTACTATCAAGCAAACCCACGGAAAGTTAACGAGCTGGAAGCAATCGACGATTTTAAACATTGTGGTGATTTCAATGATTGATATTCCGAGCAGTCTCAGCCTTTTAATTCAGTGTGTGCAGTAGCAACTCCAAATGTCAGTAACAGAACAATTAATCAGCAAAAAGTGGCTTCCAATTAGACATAGGTTCTGTTTTGGTTGTGGAACACCAAATATGTTAAAGTTGTTAAATATGTTCATGACTGGGATTCTGAATTTCCTAACAACCAAGAGCGTATTTCCCAGACAAGCTCTACCAGAGGTAGCGACAAACACGGACCCCGAATTGTCCCATTAGAAAATCATATAACTTGCTTGGGACATTAATTCTTGTTTCAGTAGTCCTATTGGAATGTACCTAAGGCCAATTAAAATATCACATCTCCTGTAAATTACTTAATATAAATTCGCCTGAATGTTTACTTTCACCAATACTATTACAATAAGTCTGATTTTTTGGTAAGTTTGGATAAACTTCACTAGCATCCTTTCCAGAACTTGCATTTTCTTAAAAACTGGGCAAGTTGTTATTTCGTGAGATGCACTGCATAAAGTTCTTATAGGCGGTGGTATGTTTACAGCAATAGGGGGTGTGTTTGTTGTTCTGCCTTGGTGTGCACCCTTTGTTGTTTGCAATGCTTCTAGAGATTGGAAACGACATTCTAGAAACTTTAAGAACTCACTTATCGATTGAATTTCCCGAGGATTCACCAGAGTAACTTCATGTCCAGCTACCTTAACACTAATTGAATTAGTATTGCATTCCACGTTGACGTCTCGATGCCCAAGTTGCTTATGGTATGAAGATTTTCTTTTATTGTATCGTGCAGAGCCTTTTTTGCATTTGCCGACTCGGAATTGTGCTTTGGGAGATTCAATAGCGTATTTACGTGATTGGTGACAAGTAAACGCTTGTTGTTATAGCAAATGTCAATTATTTTAAAAGCATCCGCAAAAATCACTCCAGATGTTGATATATGATTCAAAAGTTTTGCCGCATCTCCTTTAATGTATGATTTGAGGTAGCTTATTTTATGAGTGTCAGTGGGGGTTTTATTTTCCTAAACAAACCTACTGCATCTATCTGAGGTGGTAATTTTATTTCCGGATAATAATTTTTCTCAGTAAGTCCATTCCTTACTAATCATGAGGATTTCCTCATTCAGCGTATCCATCTTTACTCTGCTGCTCCCCAACTGTTGTAATTTTTGGGTTAAATGAGAAGTACCACAATCTTCTGCTAAACATACTCGAGTTTGCTGCAATAAACTGTTGATATGATTTACTTTTAAGTAGTTTTACTGACGCTTGTTCCAGCTTATTGTTGTTGATTGTATTCTCAGTGTTTTTTACAGGTGGTGGTGGTGGGATTTTGTCTTTGTTGTTGTTGAATAATTCATTGAAATCCTCCAGCTTCTTGGATTCAAGTAGCTTACTTTCATGTCGACTGTGGCTCGTAGCAACCTCAAGGTCAGACCATGGACGTGGTTGTTCTGCCGGTAATTTTGTTATCATGATGTCGGTATCATAATATTTTTTGTAAAGGGCATGAGCTGCTGTTAGTTTTTCTTCGAGGTATTTCCTTGTTTTCCGATCCTCGCTATCCTCTTTATAATTACTGATGAGACGACTGATATCTTCAACAGTCTGAACTTGCTGATCTACAAGTCCTTCGATGCTGCTCATCTTTCCTTATTTATTGTTAAATTCACAAGATTAGTTTGGGTTACCACGGGTGAGGTCCAAACTAAAGCGCATGTGAAGACACAGAAAGAAGTAAGTAAGCCGTTGTATGTATGTTCACTACTTTTTTATTTTATTAATCGTTCGCTTTTATACAATTTTTCAATTAGTCTAATTACATATACATAATAACCAATCAGCACAATTTACAGGTCAATATATTTTGAAAGTGACAATAATTTTATTATTACAAAAAATGCATTAAAATGCAATTTAACACGATCCAAATTATTGTAGTCATGTTGAACATTATGATGATGCGTCAACACCCCTGTATCTCACTTTGTTAACCCGCACTACTACTTTAATGTTACAAGGTACCATTTTGATATGCACCAATATTTATAAACGTTTAGCCGAGTTTTAGCAAATCCTTGCACTGTTATACGAGTATAGACATGTGAAGTTCTGGTTAATTGTTTTGCTAGAAAAACTTTAGCACCTTCTTTACATGCATCCATACTACACTGAACTTGTTTTAGAACACTGAACTTGTTTTAAATTAGCTGGACAACAAAAAAAATGTCTCTAAAATGTTTTATGGTAAAATTGCACAAATGAAACCAATATCATTAGGTCACGAGACAGGGAAAATTAAACAGAAATCCGAAACCTGTACAACGACTTCAATTTTTATTTTATTTCCAAATGTTCTGCAGTAATTCTGCGACATTATATAAAGTCAAAATTCTTCTGTTGCGTCCAGCCACTTTCCAATCGATAACAAACATGCAATATATAGAAAAACCTTTGCTGCTACGGTATATACCCAGATGTAATTCTTTAGAACATATCATCAACAGATTTTTGATAACAAATCGATTTTTTTACTTTCGTACATGTATACGATACACAATTATGTACATTACAAAGCCATAATTTAAGTACATACATGATTATCCAATTTTATTTTTAATTTAAAATAATTCAATTGTAATAAATATTTTTTTTTCTTCCGCTGAAGCAACGTTGCGCCGTTGTGAGGGCCACGAAAAATTTTCCCAGTTGCAATTCATATTTTTCCGACATTTTTTTTCTTTTTTTACTTTTTTGTGTTATCGATGATGGAGAAAATGGTCTATAATACAAATAAAATAAAATACTTTGTATCGCAAAAATAAGTAAATTGAAATCGATTTTCCAGTTGCATTTTCAATAATTCAAATCGACTGTGTCTACACCACACCATATACGAGTATATGATGTTAGAGAGGGGAGTACATAACTAGTATATCGAATGTTGATGATGATGGTATCAAATTTGGCGGAAGAACTCTACTCGATAACGATATTATCTACCTTACATGTTTTATTATGCAGTTCGAGTTTCTTAATTCTTGACTTCTCGTAAAAATAACAGACGCTTTTAAATTATAAATGGTACATGTTACACTCAAAAGTAAATTACGTCTATATAATGTTACATATAGGACTGACTCTTAAGACCAAAATGCATTTTGTATAAAATGAACATAAGAGTTTATGGATTTATTGTGTACACATAAATAATATTATGTATGTGCTATGACGGCGGCATATAGCAGTAGCTACACGAGTACATAAAAAAAAAGCTGGGAACGTGATTCCAAATTCAAATTTTTATTCAACAAAATATAACCAAAATGTATGAAAGTCATTCAAGCGTTTTTGAAAGGCGTTCAACATCAAAATATACAAAATTTAAATATTTCGATTAATAAAAATTTACAAAATTAGCATAACAATAATTTTTAAATAGGATTTAATGTATACGTAAGGGATACGCACATGTGATTGATATTGTATGGTGAAACCATGGGTGTGATATAAACTTTTGTCAGCCGCTTCGTCGTTTTTTGTTTGGAGTGGATAACGAGAATTTTAATGCATATTTCTCTTCTACACTGTCGTGATTTGAAGTACCTTTACGCGAACGTGGGAAATTATTTTCACCTTTTATTCAATTTATTTAGATTAGATTATTTGTTTTGTTATGATTTATTAAACTGATTAAAGTTAATTGTTATTGTATAATGTAACAATTTAATAATTAGGTTGTAAATCTAATCCTTTGATAAACTAGCGTAATTATTTAAATAATGTTGTATAAGATAGCGAAAATTTCTCAGCGAAAAATAAGAGATTTCGCTACTTGTCGCAAGTGACAGCACTGCGGCCATATAAGTTATTTTCAGTTTTTGGCCAATATCTCAAAAACTTCCACTAGTAACCAATACTCTCGATTGTTTTTCTAATAGCTTAGGTCATACTGAGACTACGAGGAAAATTTGGGGAAAATTAATGGATTAGAATTTTCAGTATAATTTTTTATAGTAGAGACATTGGTTACTAGTGGAAGTTTTTGAGATATTGGCCAAAAACTGAAAATAACTTATATGGCCGCAGAAAATCAAAAAATTATAGTGAAAATTCTAATCCATCAATTTTCCCCAAATTTTCCTCGTAGTCTCAGTATGACCTAAGCTATTAGAAAAACAATCGAAAGTATTGGTTACTAGTGGAAGTTTTTGAGATATTGGCCAAAAACTGATAATAAATTGATAAAAAAATTTAAATTTTCAAAAGGATTGGTAATGAAATGGCCTAGTTTAGTCCAGCATGAACAGATCCTAGAATTTTTCCTAAGTTTTGGACCCCTGATCAATACTTTTATCCAAATTTCATCGTCATTCTTTTAGTATGGCGGAAAGACGGAATATTGTTAAATTTCAAGATTTCATTTACCGAGTTCCTTTACTTCGGAGATCAATCAATTTGTCATTTTAAGGATCACTTATAATATTTAATTCCGCTGGGATGTTTTATTTAGTGAAAAAAGAGATACAAAATGAATAATAAATTTCCGCTGGTAATTATATAATAAATTAAATTCTCTTTTGTGATCGTGCTGCCACTTGCGGCGAGTATCGAAATCTCTTATTTTCCGCTGAGAAATTTCCGCTATCTTATACAGCATGCAATTCACAGCGAAAATATCAATAATGTTGTAACAGAATTAGAACCAGAGCATTCCTTACCGTAATCAGAATTCCGATGGAACATAACTCATCAGTTCAAACGCGACAAGTAACTTAAATCAACCATCCGACTCAGAACATTCTCATCTTTACGAACCAAAGGAAGCCACAACAAATCAACCACTTGGAAATACAACTGAAGGAGGACTATTTTAACCAACTGGCATACGACAAACGAGATATCAAATGATGAGCAGGATAAAGATAATTCGGGGTAAATTTTATGACGCAAGCCTTTCGTACCATGCCTAGAGTACCGGCTTAAAAACGGGAATATAGTAAAGTTCCTCACCGATACCGGAGCCAATAAGAACTTTATTCAAAAGTATTGACATCTCGTTTAATGGCATCTTAAGAGATGTCACATCGAAGAAACTCGGGGCACGAGTTCGAAAACACAATGAATTGATCATCACACGCAACATACACATTTCATTACAAGGAAAACCTTCATGCCTAGCAACAACATTGAGTTCGGGATGGTCATCTTTCATCTGACACTCCACAAAATATTTATTGCACACAGTCAGCTCGATGAAATCAAAACCACCAGCGAGGAACCGATAAATACCAAACCATACCCGACAATTCATTAGCGAACTCTGTTATGTTTACATAGACGATATTATTGTCTTCGGATGGAAAACAGAAGAACATGTAGAAAATACAGAAGGCCAGCTTGCGCGTAATTGGCGATAATACAGAGTTCTTACAATCAGAAACGGAATTTCTGGGTTATCTCATAACATACAAGGGCATCAAGCCGCAAAAAAAGTATTAGCTATTCAAAACATTTAGAAACCTGAAAATTTGAAAGATGTCAAATCCGGGCCAGTTTGATCAAAAAATACACTCAAACCTGCAATACCTGCAACACAAATAAATATGATCGATATCCTCATCGTGCTGCTCTCCACGAAACGCCTATTCCAACATACGATGCGGAAATTCTTTAGTTGGATATAATGGAAATGAAAACAATGGTAATGTCACTATAACAACTACTTCAGGAAGGCGCATTCATTAAACCCAAATCAAAATCCTACCAAAATAATTTCGCATTATTACCACAATACTTAGAACAAGCTTTCCCTCTCTTCTTCTCTAGTACCGGGCTCTGGTATTTTACTAAGCCACTGAATATCTATGAGTATTTCAATTCCATTTCAATTTCAATTTCAATTCCAGTTTCAATTTCATTTTCAATTTCAATTTCAATTTCAATTTCAATTGCAGTTTCAATTTCAATTTCAATTTCAATTTCAATTTTATTTTAATTTCAACTTCAATTTCATTTTCAATTTCAATTTCAATTTCAATTACAGTTTCAATTTCAATTTCAATTTCAATTTCAATTTCAATTTCAATTTCAATTTCAACTTCAATTTCAATTTCAATTTCAATTTCAATTTCAATTTCAATTTCAATTTCAATTTCCATTTCAATTTCAATTTCAATTTTAATTTCAATTTCAATTTTAATTTCAATTTCAGAAAAAACAGTCAATACAACAAACCCCTTCTATTTGAGCCTTTGAAGAACCCACGAGACAAGGATTTTAAAGCGGAAAGAGTTAAGTCGGAAAAAGCGGACAGTCAGTTAAATAAGACGTGTTGCTCATGCAACAGCTTGTTGCTGCTTGCGCAGCTTGTTCGCAATTCAGCAAAATATACTTCGAGTGTAGATACTTGGCGCTTGCGCGTCTCGGTTCATTTGCTACTTATAAAATTCCCTTTCCACATTATTGTTAAAGTAAATTTCGATATAAAGCGAACATCTAGAGAACAATTAGCCTAATAGCCTGGACAGACTGCGGATTAGTTAAACTGGTTTAGCAAAATTCGATCAAGCTCCCTATGGAAAAACTTGAATTTGCTAGTAGTTTTTTGAATTTTTCGTTGTATGTCGGACTGAATTGAATTTTATTTCCTAGAGTACTTGACCAAATTTTGCTAAACCAGTTTAACTAACCTGCAGTCTGTCCAGGCTATAAGTCTAAGTTCGGATTGAAATTATTTTTTTAAATTAAATTCAACATCCTTTTTTGAGAAGATATTAAAAACACTGAACCCTTCCCCAAAACGATATAACCTAGTCAATATTTGTCTCTAAAGATTAATAGTTTACAAGTATTCACCAAAATGTGTTTATCGATCATAATTTCTTATATTTTTCCACAAAACTTGAAGACTTGATTCCACCTATTATTCAATTAAGGTCTGCGTCTCGATATTTGATGAAACAATTCTGGTTAGAGATGCAGTAGAAGAATCGTAAGAAACGTTAATTTAAGTTATTCGAAAATAATTTGGTTGGTGGTGGTTTTGATGGTGGCGGTGATGCAACCGGCAAGGCTATCTTAAATATTTTTACGTTCATTATAAATTTACCGAAATAATATCTTCTGTATGGTATAGACTAAACGAAATAAATAAATAACTAAATTTGAAGTATTTTATTGAGAAGTAAAAAGAAAAAATTAAGCAAAAAATTTACGGTACATGTGCTTCAGCATCGGTGTACATCTACGAGTATATGTACGAGTACTCTGGATAGCAGCATTTTGTATTATGCATTTTAAGTGTCTTTTATGTATAAAACAATTTTGTATATGTGGTGCTGCTCTCGCTCCTTTTAAGTAATAATAATAATTATTTTTTATACATCTTACTTACATAAAGGTTTTATCAAAACTTAAGTGCTTCAATGGCAAACAATTTTCTTGATTAAGAATATCATATATATTTTAAATGATTTTAAGTTAACCATAAAAATATAAAAAGCTCATGAGAACTAGAAAGAATTTTTTATTTTGTCTGCGGATGCAATTTACATTGGTTTACCTAATACTAACATAGGAATTTCGTCTTATAGGTTTACAAATAGAATTTGCGAGAATCTAGCAACAGCAAGCAATAATATTATGGCCCAGTATCGAATCCTGATTAAAATTATCCTGGAAAATTGCGATTCGATCGATTTACCGCCTATATTTTCAGGACTTTCAGAATTGTTGGAGTTCTTAAACGGAGGCATAGACAAATTAGAACCCTTGTATGCTTTATCTAAACTGGTTCAGAAATGCTTTTCGGTACGAAGTTTTGAAGCAAACAATAGATTCAAGAGTATACACTTATAGTTTTCATGTTAGCTATATAGGCAAACAGGAAGGAAAAATAATGAACAATCGAAATTTAAGAATTTGGAAAGCTAAAATTAGTTAACAAAGAAAACAAAATTGGTAAAGAAATTCACCAATTTGATCATGCTAATCCATGCTACCTACTCTAAAATTTAAATCTCGTTCTCTTGTCATCTTTAACGGTAGGTTACAGAAGAAACCGTTACTTGCAGACCTAGTTAATATGCGTCAATTTCAATTTCAATTTCAATTTCGATTTTAATTTCAATTTCAATTTCAATTTCAATTTCAATTTCAATTTCAATTTCAAGTTCAAGTTCAAGTTCAAGTTCAAGTTCAAGTTCAAGTTCAAGTTCAAGTTCAAGTTCAAGTTCAAGTTCTAGTTCAAATTTAGGTTCAAGTTCAAGTTCAAGTTCAAGTTCAATTTCAATTTCAAGTTCAAGTTCTAAGTTCAAGTTAAAGTTAAAGTTAAAGTTAAAGTTAAAGTTAAAGTTAAAGTTAAAGTTAAAGTTAAAGTTAAAGTTAAAGTTAAAGTTAAAGTTAAAGTTAAAGTTAAAGTTAAAGTTAAAGTTAAAGTTAAAGTTAAAGTTAAAGTTAAAGTTAAAGTTAAAGTTAAAGTTAAAGTTAAAGTTAAAGTTAAAGTTAAAGTTAAAGTTAAAGTTAAAGTTAAAGTTAAAGTTAAAGTTAAAGTTAAAGTTAAAGTTAAAGTTAAAGTTAAAGTTAAAGTTAAAGTTAAAGTTAAAGTTAAAGTTAAAGTTAAAGTTAAAGTTAAAGTTAAAGTTAAAGTTAAAGTTAAAGTTAAAGTTAAAGTTAAAGTTAAAGTTAAAGTTAAAGTTAAAGTTAAAGTTAAAGTTAAAGTTAAAGTTAAAGTTAAAGTTAAAGTTAAAGTTAAAGTTAAAGTTAAAGTTAAAGTTAAAGTTAAAGTTAAAGTTAAAGTTCAAGTTAAAGTTAAAGTTAAAGTTCAAGTTCAAGTTCAAGTTCAAGTTCAAGTTCAAGTTCAAGTTAAAGTTAAAGTTAAAGTTAAAGTTAAAGTTAAAGTTCAAGTTCAAGTTCAAGTTCAAGTTCAAGTTCAAGTTCAAGTTCAAGTTCAAGTTCAAGTTCAAGTTCAAGTTCAAGTTCAAGTTCAAGTTCAAGTTCAAGTTCAAGTTGATGTTCAAGTTCAAGTTCAAGTTCAAGTTCAAGTTCAAGTTCAAGTTCAAGTTCAAGTTCAAGTTCAAGTTCAAGTTCAAGTTAAAGTTAAAGTTAAAGTTAAAGTTAAAGTTAAAGTTAAAGTTAAAGTTAAAGTTAAAGTTAAAGTTAAAGTTAAAGTTAAAGTTAAAGTTAAAGTTAAAGTTAAAGTTAAAGTTAAAGTTAAAGTTAAAGTTAAAGTTAAAGTTAAAGTTAAAGTTAAAGTTAAAGTTAAAGTTAAAGTTAAAGTTAAAGTTAAAGTTAAAGTTAAAGTTAAAGTTAAAGTTAAAGTTAAAGTTAAAGTTAAAGTTAAAGTTAAAGTTAAAGTTAAAATTAAAGTTAAAGTTAAAGTTAAAGTTAAAGTTAAAGTTAAAGTTAAAGTTAAAGTTAAAGTTAAAGTTAAAGTTAAAGTTAAAGTTAAAGTTAAAGTTAAAGTTAAAGTTAAAGTTAAAGTTAAAGTTAAAGTTAAAGTTAAAGTTAAAGTTAAAGTTAAAGTTAAAGTTAAAGTTAAAGTTAAAGTTAAAGTTAAAGTTAAAGTTAAAGTTAAAGTTAAAGTTAAAGTTAAAGTTAAAGTTAAAATTAAAGTTAAAGTTATCAAGTTCAAGTTCAAGTTAAAGTTCAAGTTCAAGTTCAAGTTCAAGTTCAAGTTCAAGTTCAAGTTCAAGTTCAAGTTCAAGTTCAAGTTAAAGTTATAGTTCATGTTCAAGTTCAAGTTCATGTTCAAGTTCTAAGTTCCAAATTCTAAATTCTAAATTCTAAGTTCTAAGTTCTAACTTTTAAGTTTTCTAAGTTTTAAGTTCTAAATTCTAGATTCAAATTTCTAAGTTCTAAGTTTGAAGTTCTAAATTCTAAGTTCTAAGTTCTAAGTTCTATGTTCGAAGTTCTAAGTTCTAAGTTTTATGTTTTAAGTTCTAAGTTCTAAGTTCTATGGTCTAAATTCTAAGTTCTAAGTTCTGAGTTCTAAGTTCTAAGTGCTAGGTTCTAGGTTCTAAGTTCTAAGTTTTAAGATTCAAGTTCTAAGTTCTGAGTTCTAAGCTCTAAGTTCTAAGTTCTAAGATTCAAGTTCTAAGTTCTGAGTTCTAAGTTCTATGTTTGAAGTTCTAAGTTATAAGTTCTAAGTTCTAAGTTCTAAGTTCTGAGTTCTAAGTTCTAAGTGCTAGGTTCTAGGTTCTAATTTCTAAGTTCTAAGATTCAAGTTCTAAGTTCTGAGTTCTAAGCTCTAAGTTCTAAGTTCTAAGTTCTGAGTTCTAAGTTCTATGTTCGAAGTTCTAAGTTATAAGTTCTAAATTGTAAGTTCTAGGTTCTAAGTTCTAAGTTCTATGGTCTAAATTCTAAGTTCTAAGTTCTACGTTAAAGTTCATGTTCAATTTCAATTTCATTGGAATTATAACAACTATCATCATTATCCTAATCTTGATGCGCGGTCATACTAAGACTACGAAACAGTAACAACTTGATGATCGTGCTTCCAGCAGAAAAAAAGAGTTAGTCCCGCATCAATCGGACTCCAACAATTACATTTGAGCCTTTGAAGAGCATCCACGATGGTCAACACACGATATCCACCTCCGATTGTCTAAATTTTTTGTATTCGTCTCGAAGAGCCAATGAATATACTCGGTAGTGGTTTAGATGGTGGGAATGAATGTACGAATATCAACCTTAAAGTTAGTTGAAAGTGTCTAGCCGAAAAAATACTGTCGATAAAGCAGATTGTGTGCTATATATACGAACGAAAATAAACAAATCCGATTACATTGATCAATTTAATTGAGCCGAAAGATTACCAGTCTGTACCTTTCAACCGAACATTTTTTTTACTGAAAAGTATTTGAGACGATTTTGGAATTTAAAATTTCAGTTTTAGTTGTTATATTTATTTTGAAAGACAAATTTTAAGAAAGAACACGAATTTCAATATTAAAATCAAAATATTTAGAAAACCTGGGAACGGGGTCATAATTTGATAAAATTCATTTAATGATAAATTCATTGAATGGTCTGGTGCTGGTGCTCTAGGTTAGCCTAATTCCGCATTGATGCCACTATAGTCATTTGACCGTTAGCTTGGTTAATCAATATCCGTATGGTTGCCACTATGACCACTTACTAGGCCTGAATGTCTGTTAACTCTATCCCAATTGTGAAGCCAGCCAGGGCCTACGAATGTGTAATTTGACCAGATTTCACTAGTTTAATTTCTTTAAAATTCATTGGATGGTACTCTTGGTTTACCAAAATCCGCATTGATACCACCATAGCCAATTGATAGGCCTTAATCCTTGTTAACTCTAGTCAAATTGTGAAGAAATTTTGATGGGGGCTACGAGGATGTAATTTGATAAACTTTCAATAGTCAAATGTTTTGCAAATTCATTGAATGGTTCGACGCTCTACGTTTTACCCAAACCCGCCACTATGACCAATTAATAATGCCTGTTAACTCTAGCCCAATTATGAAAAGATCCTGATTTGGCTTGAGGTGTGTTTTCACAAGAATTAATGCCTGTTATTTTTAGCACAATTGTGAAGAAATTCTGATGTCGCGGCGGGAGTGTAATTTGACCAGATTTCGATAGTCCATGCTAATGCAAATTCATTGTATGTTCTGACACTCTCCGTTTACCGAATTCTGCATTGAAGCCAATATGATCGTTTGATAGACCGTAATGCAGGTAAACTCTAGCCTAGTTGAGATGAAATTCTGATTTGGCTGCGGAGGCGTAATTTGGTTCAATTATTGTAAATTCAATAAATGGTTCGGCGCTCTAGGTTGGCTTAAATCCGTGTTGATGCTTCTATGACCATTCAATAGGCTTTAAAGCATGTTACATTCAGCTCAATTGTGAGGAAAGTCTAATGGGGCTACGGGGGTGTAATTTAACCAGATTACGATAGTTCAAATTCTTACAAAATTTAGGCAACCTAATCCGTGTGACGAAATTCTAATATATCTAACTATTTGATAGGCCTTAATGCCTGTTAACTCTAGATAATTTGTGAAAAATTTCTGAGGGTACGCGCGCCAGGCCATTCAATGAATGTGGAAGAAATTGAACTTGATCGAATTCTAGTGAAATTACGCCTCGTAGCCCCATCAACATTTCTTCACAATTATGTTAAAGTTAATAAGCATAAAGTCCTATTAAAAAGCCATAGTGCCATCAATGAGGAGTTAGTTAACTTGGAGTGCCGGACATTCAATGAATTTGCAGGAAATTTTACTGTAGTTGTGTCTAAATTATTTTGCGAAAACAATGAAAAAATTGTTAAGGTATTTAGCGTTAAGTGGTTTGGATTATAACACAAACCTATTAAATTACCGGTTGCAAGGACTTTAGATTATTAAATAATTTTAATATTTGCGGATTACCAAGTTTATCGATTCTCTGCATTCAGTTGGGTACAGCCTTAGTTATTCGGGCTTGCATTTCAATGCAAATATTATTTTGTAATTGTATATAGGAATGAAACTAGTTGTGGCATACACGTACCGCCAGATAAAATATTTATGTAAAACCGTATTTTCGACTATGCAGTATCTAGATATCCTCAGCTTCAGAAAATTGAATATAATTTGAAGAAAATAAATTTTCTTGGACCAGAAGAAAAAAACATTTTCTTTCCAAAGCACTCTCCGATTATAAACAGGTAAAACAGAATGCATTAGATATTAGATCAGGTAAAAGGTTACACAAAATATATTACAATATCAACAACCCGTTTAGTCGGTACGTTTATATTCTTCGTTTTCGGTTTGTCTTCTTCCATTATACATACTCGTATAATATCCATATCGGAGCTCCTTTTCGTGTTGTATAGTAGATGTTCATACGAGTGCATGGATAAGAACATGGATATGTAAGATAAATAAAATACAAAATTCTGGTACATTTCATGTTTAAATATTGATTTTTAATATAAATATCTTAAAACGAGAGATACATTTTCACCAAAACCAAAAAAAACAAAAAAATTGTATTCATTTGCACCGCACTATACACGAGTACGAGTACCATAGAAACCTTATGTGTAGTACGAGGGATACCTTGGTTTTTGGTATACGGCATATCTCTCCTGTATCGATGCTTTAAAAATTTATAATAATTGAATAAGAAACGATTGAAATAATATTTTCAATGTAACATAAATATAATTTCAAATGTGTTGGTATGTTTGTGAGTGTTCGATACCCACGATCTCAGAAGGGTTTTTCTCGGTCAAGACACCCAAATTTTTTTATACTTTTTTAATACACCAATGTAATTATTATTAAAATTTAATTGATCTGATGACAGTTCATTGAAAATGTTTAGCAATTTCCGTTCCGCCCCAAATTACTTCGTTCCGAGCAAATACTTTTGTCCGTCACGAAAATTGATTTTGATGAGAGGAAAAACCAAACAACTCAACTCAATTCTCAATAGACGATTGAGTTCAGTGGCCATTCCATTATCTTTTTCATCGAATTCAACTCTAAAGTATTGAAAGGGAGTGTCCGATTGCAACTCAGGCATCTATCGAGTTGTTTTTTGTTCAATTGAGTTGTTTTTTGGATTTTTGCTCTCAGTGTGGAAATGAATTGGAGTCAGTTGGAATTTAAAAGAATTCAATGTAAAAGTCAATTGTACAATTGACCATGAGAAAAACACGGAAATTTCAGATTTATTCCGCACACTTCCAACGGGGAACTGAATGCGCTTGAAGTCGAACGGAATGTCAGTTGGAATCAGAGGAATTCTCGGAATTAGAACATCCTCTCCTTTAAATTTGCCCTTGATGATCGTCGTTTGAATCACGTTGTTCATCAGTTTCTTCAGAGTCAATCGCGTTCCTTTAGAATTGTGTAAGGATAGTTCAGATTACGCAGCATGATTATCACAGATCCTACCTTGAGCATCAAGGTATGCGATGGTATTCTCGGCAAATCAAGCGCATTCCCCAGTGATTTGGTTTTGAATCAAGTAATTCAGAGGGTCTTCCACTTGAAAGTGGAAACACTTTCGTGATAAGCTCTTCCTTCGACGTCGTGAACATGCAAAAATTCAAAGGAATGAAATCGATCCGGTCAAAACATCAACAGGAATTTGACCATTGCCAAGCGCCAACAGTTATTTTGAAAAATCAGCAGTTGATGAGTCGTTCTGTAACTCTCATGTTCGTGGTCAAGAGCTCGGAATGACAGGAAGCGTTTGACGCAAATCGCCGGCCAGCAGAATTATCGCACCACCAAAACTCCTTGAGTCACTTCGTAAATTCTTCATTGTTCGATTGAACGCTTTCAATGATCGTTTATGTGCCATTGTGCACTCGTTCCAGATGATGATTTTGCATTCTTGCATTACCTTGGTCATCGCCGAGTTCTTGGCAATTGAGCACACTGGCTTGTCGTGTGAATATTCATCGGCAACTTCAACGCAGAATGTGCCGTCCGGCCGCCGTCTAGCAATGTGGATGCAATTCTCGATGATGCAACGGCTAACGCTATTTCAGATCTCGAATTTTGACCAAAAGCAATGAAATCAGAAAGGTTTTACCTGTTCCACCGGGAGCAGCGAGGAAGAATATTCCGCCGTTTCCTTCGTCAACTGTCTTCATCAATGCGTCGTACACATTCTTTTGCTGTGCATTCAAAAGCGGGACATTTGTTCGCACGATCTCGTCGTTCATTTCAAGCTCATAATTCGATATTGCAGTGCGAACTCGATGTAAAATGTCGTCAGCCATCTCGTCCTTGTATTTGTTTCACTATTAGAATGCTTTCGTTGGATGACACGTTGCTATGATGATCGCAACAATGCACGAATTTGATTTGCCGGCACGGAAACAGTGGCATCGGCGAGTGTTGAGTCCCAATGTGAGTCGTTTTGCAGCAAATTCAGACGTTGGCAAGGTACTCGATAAGTGGCACACAACACACCATCTATAGTAGGAAGCGATTTAAACGAAGTAGGACCACGAACATGGAACAAAAGCAAACGAAAGTATAGAAGCATTTGTCTTGTCATGGATGAACGGTGTACACACGGCTCGCTGGAAGTTTGTCCTGGCAGTAGATTACTGGTAATTTCAGGCCATTTCGGATTGCATGTGATCGTGATGAACAAATCTGGCCGTTCGTAATGCCGCACATACGTCATAGCATCCTGCACATATTCATGCATATGCCGTGGGCTCTGCCAACATATGTTGCTGGGAGAGTGGAAATTTGACCGACGTGGGTTGCATCTCCGCCCGAAGCGATGACATCGCGCAGATGAATGTTCTGCTCGGAACGTAGTTTTGATTGATTGAAGCGGATGAAATTTAAACGTTCCGTTTCGATCTTCACGTAAATATTGACGCAATACTGTAGAAACAATCGACGATATCTTAAAAGATGATTGTCCTCGCCTTGTCGCATTATCAACCGATAAGTATAAACCTGCATTGAACTGACCTTATTATTCGTTTCTTCACGTGCAAAATACATATGTTATTTGTATAGCAATGCAAGCACAATTAACAGCTCAATAACTAACCAGTCATTGGATTGATCATCTTTATCTGGAAGTGGTAGCCATCTTCTCCAAGACGAAAGATCAATGGATATTGAAGTGCATCATATGACCGATAAGTTTCATATTCATATTATTTCTATAGGCTTGATAAACATCGCCAGTTTTCCAATTTTTCATTGCTGCCCGCTTTGCAATGTCCCAGCGAAAACGATTAAAAAAAATTTCTCTGCCATGTACTGATCATCACAACCTTCTTCGGAGATTATTGGACAATTCCATTATTTTTAAAGGGATTGGTGTATGTGATCACAACAGAATCGAATCTCCCAAATGACACCCGATTAATTGCAAGCGCATCGAACTGCTAATGCAGCATCACAACGTTTAGCTCGAGAGCGTGCGAATGAGGCTCTTCACAGAGGAGCGATTAATTTCAACGAGTTCAACCAACCTGTTGATTGCCATGATTGTGGAGCATTTGATTAGCTCATTTTGTCAATCAGGAAACTTTACTGCAG
Organism: Nephrotoma guestfalica; assembly: GCA_963691935.1. Lineage (NCBI taxonomy): Eukaryota > Metazoa > Arthropoda > Insecta > Diptera > Tipulidae > Nephrotoma > Nephrotoma guestfalica. Next base: position 231,937,936 of record OY829915.1, on the reverse strand, counting down.
AGAATCCAGCTGACGGATTGTTCACATCCTGTTTAGAAAAGGCAAAGTTATGCTGCCAAATCCAACTGACATTCAAGGACAGATTGTTGAGTATCCTGAATTTCTCAAAAGTTTTATGTGCGGCACAACAAATCCAAATCGAAATTATTTCCTACAAAATATTCGATCGTACAACAGCGCCGTTTCATTCGCATCCATGGGTGCAAAAATTGTCGATTTGCCAGCACCTCAATTTGCCCAGCTTTATGTACTTTATAGTACACAAGCTACTGATGTTCGTCAGGAACACGCCGCAAACTGCAAATGATAACTGTCGCCGTGATATTTTGGACAAAGATTGATCGCTTTCTTCGTATACACAATAGATTAGCACAAAGTTATCAACTGATACGAGATGTTGAAGCACAAGAGACTGCACTCGCTGCTGAAGCAGAAGAAGATCCTCGAATTGTGAGCATGGAATTTAAACGCTATCGTCGATCGGATCAGCGGAGATACAACTTGCCAACATTCGACAGTGAGCCGACATTTAATCGTGACATCCGTATTTACCCGATTAATCCTGAAGATCCCAATCTGCAGTTCATTAACATCAATATTCTCAGTCAAACTAGGATCCGATAACTTATGCAATACTTTTTCCATATGGAGAGCCAGGCTGGCATCCTAATTGGCAGTGTGGCAGTTACAGTGGAATGCTCCAATATAAGGCTGCATTGACAGTAATACGAGGTGACTTCAATCCATTCATGAACGCAAGAAAACTAACACAGCAATGGCTGGTTGACTCACATCTGCAGGTAGAAGGAAATAATCTCAACTATACATTCGTAAAAATCAGAAACGACTTCGGGCTGAACAGTATCAAGGTCTCGCTGATCACGTCGCAAATTTAGCCCAAAATGAATACATTGCAGCCAGCGTTTCTGTAATTCTGCCATCAAAAGAAAGTTCACCTCGCAGTTGAAGGATCCAAGTTGGAAGGAAATCACAGCAAATTTGACACCAGCAGAAAATGCTTCCGATCATCCCGATTTAGTGGCTCGAGTTTACAAGATCAAGTTAGATAATCTCATTAATGATTTAGTCAGAGTTGGAATTCTTGGAAAATCAATTGCTTATGTTTATACAATCGAGTTTTACAAGAGAGGTCTTCTGCACGCTCACATATTAGTGACATTGCAAAGTCAAGATAAATTTACAACTTCTCAAAGAATTGATCAATTTATCTGCGCCGAAATTCCACCGTCAGCTGATTCATCGATAGCAAGGTCATCGATAGAACGTCCCAACTACGCGAAATTGTACTTAAATGCATGCTTTATGGTCCTTGCGGCAGTGGACACCCAAATGCACCATGCATGAAGGACGAAAACTGTTCGAAACAATTTCCTAAGGATTTTAATGAGCAAACTCAACTCAACGTAAATGGATATCCTTTGTATCGAAGACGAAGTGGTGAGCAAGTAAGCGTACGAGGAGTTTTAATGGATAATCGTAATGTGGTGCCGTATAATCCATTTCTAACTTGGAAATATATATAACGCTCATATCAATGTGGAATGCTCCACTTCTCTGCGATTCGTAAATATATTTACAAAAACATATTCAAGGGATATGATTGTTCCACTGTCGCCATCACAACAAATTGTCAATCTGAGCTGCGATATAATGAGATTACCAACTTCATCGATTGCCGATATGTGAGTGCTCAACAACGAGTTGTTTTTGAAGTAGATCATGAAGAAGAAGCAGTTTTGGCTGCTCATACTGGAAAGACCGTCAATGGCAAGAGCGACATAGAGGAGGCGAAAGGACAATAACGTGGTGAGCATTAAGGACGAAGAACGCTTCTATCTTCGATTAGTGTTACTACATGTTCCTGGTGCAACAAGTTTTGAGATTTTGCGTACAGTAGATGAAAATGTATACGAAACATTTAAAGGGGCAGCGATGGCAAGAGTACTACTTGAGTCGGATGAAGAATGGGAGCGATACTTGACAGACGGTGGATCATACTTGATGCCTAAGCAATTGCGAGAGATGTTCTCTTACATTTGTATTTTTTGCCAGCCCGCTCAACCCCTCAAATTATGGCAGGATCATCTAGGAGATTTTATACTAGACAAACAGCGCGGAATGCCATGCGGTTCAGTTGGTTTGCTTGTTCCAAGCGGTAACCCACCCGAAGAAGATCAAATTTACGACAAAGAAGAAAAAGCACGATTGGCAGTCGAACAAATTGGAAAGCTGAATGAAGCCCAGCTTGCGACATACATCAAAATTATGATTGAAGGGTAAAATAATCACGCACAATGTAAGCTCTTTTTTATCGATGGGCCCGGTGACTCAGGCAAGACCTTCTTATACACAACTTTAACGACAAACTTTCGAGGTGAAGGAAAAATTGTGCTGCCACTTGCAACAACCGGAATATCAGACACTTTGCTTAAAAGAGGACGCACGATTCATAGTGGATTTAAACTTCCAGTACCACTTTTTGATAATTCAATCTCATCAATGCGAATGACATCACCAGAAGCTGCAGTTCTGCGTGAGGCTGCTCTTATTGTTATCGATGAAATTACAATGCTTCCTAAGAATGGTTTCCGCTGCAGTGATAAGCTCTTGCGAGAGGTAATGGGAAATGACATTAGCTTTGGAGGTAAAGTTTTGGTCCTTGGCGGTGATTTTCGTTAGACGCTACCAGTCGTTCAAAGAGGTATGAGCACTGAAATCATCGAATGCTGCATTAAATCACGCCCTCTATGGAACCAGTTTGAATAACTTTCTTTGACCACCAACATGCGCGGCGGAGGTCAATGAATGGCTTCTGCAAATCGGATCAGGAACTTTGCCTGCAACACCTGGCTTTTATGAGGAGGACACAATTCAAATTCTGACCGAAATGATCAGAAGTCAAGATCTAATCAGTGTCATTTTTAACAATATTGAGCAAATGTCAACAGATGAGCTCTCAAAAAGAGTTATCGTTGCTCCAACGAATGCTCAGATGCTTGAGATGAATCGAAGAATAATTAACTTATTCATGGTGATGCAGAAATTTACTACAGCGCAGATTCGTTAGTAAGCGAGGATCCTAACGATGCACTCAACTTTCCCGTTGAATTCTCCAATGAACAGTATCCATCCGGCATGCCTCCTCACGTATTGCTTTTGAGAAAGGGTGTTATCGTAATGCTTCTACAAAATCTAAATCCTAAGAAAGGTGTGTGCCATGGAGCGCGTTTAATTGTTGAAGAGCTATCGCGAAACTTTAACAAGGCTAAAATCATTTCTGAGTGCAACAAAGGCAGTACGGTTCTAATCCCTCGAATTGATTTGGCACCTCCTGAGACCAATCTACCATATGTTTTGCGACGACGACAGTTTCCAATAATTCCGGCATACGCAATGACGATAAACAAGGCACAAGGCCAGTATTTTAATAACGTGGGAATTCATCTTCAAACGGCAGTGTTTTCCCATGGGCAATTATTTAATTTTTATCTATTTAAAAAATATTTAACTACAGTTTGCTGGGAATAAAAGGGCGCGAAGCGCCTCAGAACAACCTAGAATATAATATTAGTCAAATAAATTATGGGGCTCAATATCCGGTTACAGTTAAGTGATTTTTTAAAAGTAAATTTAATTTGCAATTATTGATAAGCTTATTTATGAGCCACGATCACCTTTGTCATAAAAATAATTTATCTCTCACACATTGCCTTGGTTTAGGACTAAAAATGTTTGATGATATCATCCAGGACCTCGCCCAAGAAAAATGTTAATTCTTATCATTCAATACTATTATCATCTCATCCCCAGATTTTAAAATTCATCCTTTATCACATTTCTTCGTGTAGCACGAGACAGTCACAAATTTTAGAAGCCAACCGTGTGTGTTGTGATTTGGACAACAGGACAAAGGAAAAGGACAATCCTTAAATTGAGCATTTTCTTTAAATAATATAGGGATACAGGTCATATGCAAATGAATCAATAGTGCGATGGAATATAAAGGGTGTTTTTTTAAGAGGTTGCCGATTTTTTTTTTGAATAAAACACATATAAAATTATGAAATGACCAAAATTTTTTTTTATTTGGTAGATAATTTTTTGGCATTTAACATTTAAACACAATTTCTGGCATATGGCTACCACGACTATTTTTCACAAATGTCATTCTGGAGGTCCAATTTTCCAGCACTTTTTCAAGCATTTGAGGGCGTATGTCAGCAATGACACGTTGAATATTGGTTTCCAAAGCGTCAATCGATTGAGGTTTATCCACATAAACCAATGACTTCACGTATCCCCACAAAAAGTAATCGAGTGGCGTCAAATCGCACGAACGCGGAGGCCAATTCACCGGACCATTTCTCGAAATAATGTTGTCGTTGAAAGTTTCTTTCAATAAGTCGATTGTTTCACGTGCTGTATGGCAAGTGGCACCATCTTGTTGAAACCACATTTCATTCATATCCATATCTTCAAGATTTGACAACAAAAACTCATTTAACATGGTTCTGTATCGATTTCCATTCACGGTAACGCGTCGTCCTTCCTCATTTTTAAAGAAATATGGACCGATGATTCCACCAGCCCATAGACCGCACCAAACAGTACATTTATCAGGATGCATTGGTAATTCTAGAACGGCGTGTGGATTATCTTTGCTCCAAATGCGACAATTTTGTTTGTTGACGTATCCATTTAACCAAAAATGCGCCTCATCACTGAAGAGAATTTTACGGTAAAAAAATGGATCTTCGTTCAATTGATTTAACGACCAATCACTGAATTCACGGCGCAAACGATGGTCGTGTGGCTTTAATTCTTGCACCAATTGAATTTTGTATGGCACCAAACCCAAATCTTTACGTAAAATTTTCCATAAAGTCGATGGACAAAGTCCAATTTGCTGAGCACGACGACGAATCGATAAATTGTCGTTTTCTTCGACACTGGCCTCAACGACAGCAATATTTTCTTCTGTACGAACTCTTCTCATTCTTGTCGGTGGCTTGGCATCCAAAAGAGTGAATGTAGACCGAAATTTGGTAATTACGTTCTTTATGGTGGTCTCTGACGGACGATTATGTGCACCATAAAATTCACGAAGTGCTCTATGAACATTTTTAATTGAACACTGATTTTGAAAATAAATTTCCACGATTTGAAAACGTTGTTCTGGAGTTAACCTATTCATAATGATTTGCCAAACAATACTGAGTAGAAATGCCACTTTGAGCTGTCAAAACAACTGTCATAAAATAAAACGACATCTATCGGAAAAACAAACCTCCTAAAAAAACACCCGTTAATTACTATTGCCTGATGAATATTCTTATTTTTATGTTCTGAGTTGAAATACCCGGATTACTTTACACACTTCAAGCGTAGCATACGTTCGGCCCCGTAAAGCTTAAGTTTTAACGCATGCTTTTATACCTTTATCATTTAATTTTTTTTGTTGCAATGATAATTCAATTCAAATGTTGCCAAAAGTGCAATTTTCCTTATTTTCATTTAGTCTCGCAGTTAAATGAACAAAATTCTATTGATGAAGACGAACAATACGCTTAAATATGCTTATCAAAATACAAAATTTCCAAAAAAAAAAGAAAATCATGTTAGACTTTCTAAAGTCAAACAATAAGACAACAATGTCTAAATACATCTGTATCTATAGAGTTTATATACCGACTATGACAAACATTTCAAACTATAAAGTATTTTTTGTTAACACTTTTGTTGTTTTGTCACACCGCATCATTCAATTGTAAAACCCTAACTATAAACGGGAGTATTATACGAGAACACTATAATAGTAAATGCGATATGATTTTCAAAAATTTTGCATACACAATGGTATAAAACTATATACGAGTATTATACTACTAGTACTTTTTTATCATATTTTCTACTTAAAAAAATTAAAATAAAATAAAAGAAAATATGAAAACTTCCTATTTCCGAAATTATTTCTTCTTTTCCACTGCATTTTCATTCCGGCTTTTTCGTTTTTCTTTTGTTTAGAAAGTTGTATGAAATGAAATACATATTTGCAAAAAGAGGATGTAGTGCATACATGAAGTTTTGCTGGGTACATTTATCTATGTGTACAGTGCGTGTATCAAGTGCGAAATATGTTAAATTTGAGGAGGTTAACGTTTTTTTGCACCCAACAAAATTTAAAATCGGTATTCTTTATTGTAAGAGATAAGTTAACACGTGGCAGCGAACCGATTCTCACAGTTGAACAGGGATTTCATATTGTACACATGCGATATGAACAGCAGCGCAGATTGGTGTGCAAAATATTGGTTCTGCATTACGTCTATTTTACGGTCGTCATAATCGTTCATCAGAGCGGACAATTCGGTTAACTATGTATGGATCGTTTTCGCACCACATATACCCTAAATGATAATATGCATCCTGTAATCCAGTACGACGTTCTCAGCAACTGGAGATAGGTCCATCCACTTTATGGAAGATTTTATCTAACGAACTTGGTTTTTAGGTGCTTACAAAATTCAACTTGTGCATTAATTAAAGCCAGCCGACCATCGCACACGCCGCCAATTGGGCCAATGACCTTCCAAATATAATATGGAATCTGGACCCGGAACCAAATTGTATGTAGCAATACAACAGATGCCGAATCTTTATTTGTGGACGCCATCCATGGTTATAATTTGAGCCAGATAAACACAATTGCTAATAATCGTGATAGATTACTGGATCTTATCTTCAGCAACGACATTGACACTTTCAAAATTTCAGAATTCGTGTTACCTTTTGTCATAAATGATATCAACCGCAAATTTTTAGACATCGTATTTGACTCAACTAATTTAATGGCGAGTTCGGAACACCTACAATCAATCAAATACAACTTCAAAAAACCAAACCGTGCGGGGCTACAAAGTTACTTAGAATCCATCAACTGGCAAACAAAATGTGGATAAATTTAATGGCGAACTTTATGTACCTATGTGCTGTAAACCACAAAATGCTCACCCTCAGTGGTTCTATGATAAGTTAGAAAAATGAAAAATCGGAAGTCGAAAGAGTAGGCCAAAATGTTAAAAGCAGGTTAGCAGCCGACAAAACAATGTTTCTACAACATAGTAACGAGTTTGAAATTTACTTCAAATCAAAATACAGATGGTATCTCGATCAAATTCAACGACAAATCAAAGTAAATCCAAAACAATTTTGGAAATAATTTAGGAATAAATGCAGAATTGATGGATACCCTGCAAATATGACATATAACAATACCAGCTCCTCAAACTCCAAAGATATAGCTGACATGTTCGCGAAGTCGTGACAAGTTCGCGATTGTACGAACAACCCAGCAATAACAACGTAACAATAACGCCTCCTGTTATATATGAGGATAACATTTTATCGGCTCTTAAGAAGCCGAGTAGAGTACGCTGACATTTTAGCAATTCCATTATGTTACCTATTCAACCACCCCTTAAGCACCGGGGTGTTTCCCGAAAAATGGAAAATTTCAAAAATTACACCAATTTTTAAATCGGGCAAACGAGATGACGTTAGATACTACAGAGGAATATCAACTACAACATCAATTCCAAAATTGTTTGAATTAATTTTATGCAACAACTTTAACCCAGCATGGGTTTATGCCTGGCCGATCCACATCAACTAATCTGGTCGAATTCACCAGTAAAATAGTTAATGAGATAGAAAACCATCATCAAGTTGATGTAGCGTACACGAATTTACGTCCCTTAAGCTAGCAGAACCCATATAGCAGAACATTACAAGATAGTATGAATAATTATAGGCTAATAATAGGCTAATTAAATGCTCTACTAAAAAATGTTGGGCTCCACCCCTTCCAACAAAAACGATGGGTTCTGCTAGCTTTAGAAAAAGTTAGCAGAACCCATATCAAAAAATATTTTAAAAACAATTGGAAAATTAAAGGTTAATTTTAGGCTAATTAAATGCCCTATGTAAATTTTATAATCCCGCTCATTCTAGAAAAGGCATAAGGCTTTATCATTTCAGAGCTAGCAGAACCCAAATCGAAAATCTGACCAAAACCGAAATTAGAACCCTAAACAAGATCAATTAACATACAAATAGTTTTTTGGCTCATTATGGCCTAATCAAATACCCCATTCAAAAAATTTGGGCTTCACTAGTTCTTGACGAATCTAAAGCTAGCAGAACCCAAATCGAAAATCGGACCAAAACCGAAATTAGAATCCAAAACAAGATCAATTAACATACAAATAATTTTAGGCTCATTATGGCCTAATCAAATACCCCATTAAAAAATTTTGGGCTCCACTAGTTCTTGACCAAACTTCAGGCTCCAAAAATTTTGGACTTCACTAGTTCTTGACCAAACTTCAGGTCATTTAATCTAAAGCTAGTATAACCCAAATCGAAAATCGGACCAAAACCGAAATTAGAACCCAAAACAAGACCAATTAACATACAAATAATTTTAGGCTCATTATGGCCTAATGAAATGCTCCATTAAAAAATTTTGGACTCCACTAGTTCTTGACCAAACTTCAGGTGATTTAATCTAAAGCTAGCAGAACCCAAATAGAAATTCGGACCAAAACCGAAATTAGAACCCAAAACAAGATCAATTAACATACAAATAATTTTAGGCTCATTATGACCTAATCAAATGCTCCATTCAAAAAATTTGGGCTTCACTAGTTCTTGACCAAACTTCAGGTCATTTAATCTAAAGCTAGCAGAACCCAAATCGAAAATCAAACCAAAACCGAAATTAGAACCCAAAACAAGATCAATTAGCATACAAATAATTTTAGGCTCATTATGGCCTAATCAAATGCCCCATTAAAAAGTTTTGGGCTCCACTAGTTCTTGACCAATCTAAAGCTAGCAGAACCCAAATCGAAAATCGGACCAAAACCGAAATTAGAACCCAAAACAAGATCAATTAGCATACAAATAATTGTTGGCTCATTATGGCCTAATCAAATACCCCATTAAACAATTTTGGGCTCTACTAGTTCTTGACCAATCTAAAGCTAAGAGGAACCCAAATCGAAAATCGGACCAAAACCGAAATTAGAAACTTCAGGTCATTTAATCTAAAGCTAGCAGAACCCAAATCGAAAATCGGACCAAAACCAAAATTAGAACCCAAAACCAGATCAATTAACATAGAAATAATTTTAGGCTCATTATGGCCTAATCAAATGCCCCATTAAAAAATTTTGGCTCCACTAGTTCCTGACCAAACTTCAGGTCATTTAATCTAAAGCTAGCAGAACCCAAATCGAAAATCGAACCAAAACCGAAATTAGAACCCAAAACAAGATCAATTAACATACAAATAATTGTTGGCTCATTATGGCCTAATCAAATGCCCCATTAAAAAATTTTGGGCTCCACTAGTTCTTGACCAAACTTCAGGTCATTTAATCTAAAGCTAGCAGAACCCAAATCGAAAATCGAACCAAAACCGAAATTAGAACCCAAAACAAGATCAATTAACATGCAAATAATTTTAAGCTCATTATGGCCTAATCAAATGCCCCATTAAAAAATTTTGGGCTCCACTAGTTCTTCACCAAACTTCAGGTCATTTAATCTAAAGCTAGCAGAACCCAAATCGAAAATCGAAATTAGAAATCAAAACAAGATCAATTAACATACAAATAATTTTAGGCTCATTATGGCCTAATCAAATGCTCCATTAAACAATTCTGGGCTCCACTAGTTCTTGACCAAACTTCAGGTCATTTAATCTAAAGCTAGCAGAACCCAAATCGAAAATCGGACCAAAACCGAAATTAGAACCCAAAACAAGATCAATTAGCATACAAATAATTTTAGGCTCATTATGGCCTAACCAAATGCGTCAATAAAAAATTTTTGGGCTCCACTAGTTTTTGACCAAACTTCAGGCCTCCTGAGTGCTTTGTTTGATTTATTCGCATTTGGGTTTTCACTCGATTCCATAAATTGGTTTAAGTCTTATCTATCAAATCGGCGTCAATTTGGAATAATGGGAAATCGGAAATCAAACGTTATTAAAGTTACGTCTGATACGAAGAAACTTCAAGAAGACATCGATAGATTAAGTGAGTGATGTGATCGAAGCTCGCTTTACTTAAATATTAAGAAATGCAAAGAAATCTGTTAATTATTTCGTACATAGTCAACAACGAAGTATTGCAAAGAGGTAATGAGATCATAGATCTAGGTGTTACATTTGTCGAAAATGCCAGTTTCAATAGGCATGTTGAAAATTGTATTGCGAGAGCTAATGCCATGTTTGGATTTGTTAAAAGATGGACAGGTGAATTTAAAGATATTCAAACCTTATGTTCACTCTATTTCGCTTACGTTCGATCTCAACTGGAATACGCTGTACCGGTCTGGAATCCATACTATGCTGTACACATTAAAAGAATTGAAAGCATTCAAAGAAGCTTCTGATTTTCTTGTTAAAGAAAAGTGACTGGAATTACGACCACAATTTACCATTCTCAACAAGATGCACGGATTACAAAATATGTACGCTTGAAAATAGACGACTTCTCTTAGGTGCGGCTTTCTTTGGTAACGTTTTGCTTGGTCACATTGATTCAGCATACATTTTGGAAAACATATCAATTCATGTGCCTTGCAGAACATTTCGAAACCATGAGCTTTTAGCACTTGAACACCATTCCACAAACTATGGAGAAAATACCCTCATTAATGGGTTAAGGAAAGCTTCAAAAATTTCATTAAGAATTATTTTTGGAATGTGATATAATAGAGACATGATTTCTAACTTTTTTGTATCCCAATTGACTGGTATAAATCTTGCTGATATGTGGATCCAATAGGACGGTGCCACATGCCACACACAATACAATTAATTTACTCAAAGCAACATTTGATGAAAAAGTAATTTCAAATTATGGTCGTGTTAATTGGTCACCGAGATCATGTGATCCAACTTCATTAGATTATTTACTTTGGGGATATGTTAAGTCACTTGTCTACGCCGATAAACCAGAGACGATTGAACAATTGAAACACAACATTCGGCGAGTTATTAGCGAGATACGGCGGCAATTGCTGCGAAGAGTGATCGAAAATTGCGGTTTCATTTAAGAGTTTACTGCCTTAATGAAAGAATTGGGAATAATACATGTTCGCACTGCATTATATTCATCCCAAAGCAATGCTTCCGAGCGGGTGAATCGCTCAATTATCGCAGCAATCAGAGCTTTCATAAAATGTAACCACACTTCTTGGGATAGATATGTACCTCAAATATGAAGTGCGCTTCGAACCTCGGTTTACGAATCCACTGGACAATCCCCTCACTTTGCAATCTTTTGTTATCACAAAATAAATCATGCTGGAGATTACAAACTGGACTGGATGAAAGTGCCTGATCGTATAGCTATTATCCACGATCAGATAAAACATAAACTTTGTGACTCTTATAAGAAATATGCTAACCGGTACAATATAAGGGCTAGGCCAAGAAATATTGAAGTCGGCCAGCAAGTTTTCGTGAAACAGCATCTCCTTAGCGATGCCGCTAATAAATTTACCGCTAAATTCTCTTTTCCTTTCCGCAAAGCTTTTGTAAAATCTAAGATTGGTAAGGTGTACTTTCTGCTTGTGGATGAAAATGATAAAACGATGGGAACTTACCACACAATGGATATAAAACAATGATTTTGTTCTGCAACTATTCTCATTCTATTTTATTTTAGCAACCAGCTATCTTTTTTCAGCTTCACATATATATTTGTTCTGGAAGAACAAAATGGATGAACCTGCCATGTAACGATCGGCTGTGTAACGCAAATCAGTGACCAGCTGTAGTAAAAAAATCCATTGCGCCTAAGTGTTGGTTATGTTGTATTTATGGTGAATATAATTAATTCTTTCGTAAAGAAAATGATAGCACGTAACAAAGATTTAATTGATACAACCGAGATTTTCTGTTGGTTAAATAATTGAGATGAGTTAATACACAAAAAAATTACCTTAATCTTAGCTAGGCTTAATCAAAGTATTAGTGACTTAAATTCTAGTTGATGCGCGCGAAAAGATGGTTTGGGGACGATGAGTCTTTTTTCCCTCGTCCACGAGGGAGGGCATTAACTGGTAACGATACAATTGTTGTAATTTAATTTTTTTTTTCTTTTAGCTGTTAATAATTAAAGAGAGTTCCTGTTGGCATTGAATCATAATTGCTGACGAATGTAAGTGATCGAGTGAAAATTGATTTTACAATTTCCACACCCAAAGCAAATTGGACGGCGCTATTTGTAACTGGATGACCTGGGTCAGTTGCATCGCGAGGTTGCATACAACATTTTTCTAACGGGTAGCGCGAACCGGTCGGGAGGATTCCATTACTCCGCGTATACAACGGCCATCTTACAAAAATCAAGTCTATGTGTGTGCCTCAAAAAAAAAAACAATTAGAACAAACAAAAAAAAATTAACTAAATTTACACAAATAGAAGCTTAAATAATTGTTTACTACTGCGCGCTTTCATCACCCCGTCTGAACGTACTCCGTTACCACATCATAGCGGTGCTTTACCAAGCCTTATAAAAAAATACGTTTTATGGGTGTGGAAATTGTAAAATCAATTTTCGCTAGATCATTTACATTCGTTAGAAATTATGATTCAATGCCAACAGGAACTGTCTTCTTGATGTCATTCTATGTTATCTTCTGTAAAACTACTTAAACATGAGAATTTTCCGGTCTATTATGAAGAATGTAAAATAAACTCTTTTGAGTTTATTTTCTAGTTTTTTCCCTCCTGCTATCTGTTCTGGGGTCAAGGCTCTCTCACGTTCTTACCTTTACGCCTGTATTGGCCAATTCGAGGACGTACGGATATAGGCCCGATTTTATGACCATCTGCACATTGCATAGCTCCATGCCAGCGTATACCGGCATGGAAGATGGGTCGGCCCATGAGTTTTGCACTCCGACAGGGGGTCAGTCATGGATGTGTTCCTTTTCATCACAAATCGTAATTTATTGATTAAAATTCCTTTTGCATCCTTCCTGCCCCTATCGGGATTCGAACCCGGTACCTCCCGATCCAAACGCCAAAGCTTTAACCACTATGCCATTTGGTCGGTATTTTCTAGTTTTCACTCAAAATTCTTATAAGAAATTTTATAACAGTGTATTTACTAATACTTGTTTATTTTTGGTTTTTTGGGACATACATCACTGCCATTGGAGCCATTTCAAGAAGAAGGGTTTCATGCTTACTCTACATTGAATAAAGCTTTAGCTGATTTAAGACAATTTTAAAAAAATCGAAAACCAAAATAATGGACTACAATGAACGTTGCTGCAAAATGTCCTCAAACTTACCAACTAAGCTCATTGCATGGAAAATTTCCCTGGATCGAAAATTTTATCATGTTATCGAAGGAATTAGAGAAGTGCGTATAAGAACACAATCGGCCCAGATGTATCGAGCGTAAGTCTACAAAATATTAATCCGCACCCCTGGTTTTACCGATAAGTTTCTAATACATCTAATAACATCTAATACATCAAATTCAAGGCAAACGATTCAACGGGGCAACAACGTGGTGTAAATTTACCCCGGTTACCAGGAACCGTAAACGTCCATTAAAGATTGGAATAATTAGACCTGATCGCAGAGACCGACATTAAAAATTCTCTAAAAAATGAAAAGAAACGGCGTTCTCTAAATAATCAAAGAACTGAAGAAAAAATCGCTTTCTACTGCTCAAAGCACAATTGAAAACTTATGAACGCCTTGATCAGCCCCTCGCAAAACTGGATCGATATTCAAATTGATCCGCTGCTCAAGTATTTGTAATGCAAACAATTGGAGGGATCAGCTGTAGCCATGAATTACGGTATCCGACCCGTCCCACTGCTGGATTAGTTTGAACTAACATTTTAGACTTCTTATCCAACAGCGTAATAAATTCCTTGTGGTCGCTCACTACAATTTCCTACTCGTTTTCATCTGCACTATGCTTACAGTCACTGTCGCTTGGGATAATGAGGCTCGTACAGCATTGTAAACTCCTCTTATGTGTTACATATGTTGTGAACTTTTTTTCTTGAAAATGCTCCTCGTAACGCTCGTAGATGTTGTTGCAATATCCTGAAGCTCGTCCATTTTCATCAAACTTCAACACTTTATATCGTTACTTCTTCTTGCGAGTATTCAGGAACAGGCACTTTCTCGAGCTCTTTCGTAAGTTCAAGTGCGCCCATCAGTATGCGCATTCACATGTCGAAACTGTGTTGGTTATGACTTTGACGTCTGCCTAGCTATGTAGAATGATATTGCTTCGTTCAATCCATCCAATGAGTGGCTGAATTCGTATGTTCGTGTTTACTTGTCTTGAGAAGCTGAATCCGTATACAGTTTTGGTGTCGTGGTTCTAGCTTGTTGCGGTATGATGGTGAACTTCACATGTTTTGACGAGTTCCGAGCCCTCTTCAGTAATTCTGCAGGAACGCACTGTATATATATGTTGTATTCCCACATCTATATCGAATGATGGACGATTGTCAATCCACATCATCTTCAATATTATTCGCCACCAGTAGTCTTGCACTCGGCCTCCGAGGCGATCCGATTATCGATTTCAATTCGGGACGAAAATCGTAATGATCGTCGTAATGATGTTTCTTGATTATAATCGAAGTGGTGCTCGATCACATATTCGATATCTCCAATTGGGTGGGATGATCCAAGTTGGTGCGAGAGAACCCTAACCGTTTGATCACATCTACCCACTCTCCAGCATGTTCATCACTCGTTTGCGCGGTGGTATTCGTTCTTAATATCTTCTCATTCGATTCATTCCATGAGGCTCTTACGATTAAAGAGGATTCTTCTATCGACATGTATGCATTTCTTGGTTCTTTATGGCCCTTGAATCTATACTGCCAGTATATTCCATTGTACTTGATGATATTGACGAACGGTATTATTATTAGGTTTCGATGTCATCTCTTCAGGCAGGTATTCTAGCCCTGGTTGGTGTGCAGATTGAATCTTGCATCGGGTAGCCACGCTTTTATGTACATATCTCGCAAAAATTTCGCTTCTGCAGTCTAGTCTCTTTATCTTTTTGGTTCTCACTGACTCTTTTCTACTTATAATTCTCCTTTGCCTTCTTCAACAATCTCTTTCGTTAAAACTATTTATTTTCTTTTTGGGGGCGCCATCGTTAATCCTGACGCTAATATTGATATTCTCGCTATAACATTACACATTATACAAAAACCCTCTTTCAATAGAGAAACTAGATTAATTGAAGCGTTTTAATGATTGATTTATGTATTGTTATCAAAGATAGATGACTATCCAAAATTTCTGCTCAATTGGACATCGGAAAGTGGGCGAAAAATCGATTACAAGCATGTACAAATTGAAAAGCTCCCGTGGGAGATGCCACTTCCGGTACACACATATCCACTAAATTTCGCAAGGATCCTCCAATAAACGGAAAAGGTTTAAGTATGAAGTAGAGATTCCACGAATTTTGATGAAATAAAGTTTTCTTTGTCGAAGACGAGGTTTGACGTCATTTCCGGTATAATCTAAAAATTGCTCTCAAATAATTTTGTTTCAAATTTAATTTACAATCTTTCTGTTTTAATCGCCTTTTTAAATGCTATAATACACAGAAAATCATTTATGGCGGAAAAATTCATTTCCTAAAATCTCTTTCCGTTTTATTATTATTAATTTTTAATCTACAGTGAAACTCCTCTAAGCCGGAAACGTACAGTACCAAAATTCTTTTCCGGGTTAACAGATTTTTCTAGCTTGGAGGATTTTAAACAATGTTCCGTCATACACGATTTTCCGTGATATCGGTTTTCCGGCTTAGAGGATTTTCACTGAATTAATTATTAAAAGAATTTAAATGAGAATTACGTGTCTGAAATAATTTATTTATCATATAAATATCCAACATTAATATCATGACGATTCTAGGTACAAAAGTTCTCAAAGTCGGAAATATTCTGTAACCCGAAAAATTTCGGACAATTTCCGGTTTAGAGGAGTTTCACGTAGCTACTTTTCATAATAATTGCAAAAAAGGAAAAACCTATTATGGAAGCTGCCACTTTCGGTTTTGATAGTATCATAGAAATTCAAAATTTTAATTTGTTATTTAGATCTAACGCTACTTTGGCAGTCCATGTGCAAATTGTCTAAGACAAACTTTCGTCATAAAGACAAATCTTAACGGATTCACAAATAGTAGGATATGGGGGTACTTCTTTGCTTTTAGCAGATTAAAGTTTTGTTTGGTTGACGTTGACGCCTCTCAACGTTGTTATGTTACGGACTGTACATTTAATTATCTGCACACCCATATACAATAAACTTTTAATTTAAAACAAACAAAAAATTGAATTCAACAGCAGCAGTGAATTAAGAAATGAAAGTAAGTATAATATTTACGTTTCACGTGCAAATGGGTTTTTAAGAGTACCACCCATATATGCATACAAGTAAATTATGCCATTTTAATTGAAGTCGTTTAGTGAAAATGAGTGATGCAATCTAATTACAATAACTATAAAAAATATGGGATAACATTAAATCTATACAGGGTCATTTCTGTCGGTGTAGCATTTTATAAGTCCAAACACGTTCATTTCAATATTTATGTACCAATAAATAAACGTCAGAAGGAAATTAAAGAAATGTCAAGTAC
Source organism: Nephrotoma guestfalica (assembly GCA_963691935.1). Classification (NCBI taxonomy): domain Eukaryota; kingdom Metazoa; phylum Arthropoda; class Insecta; order Diptera; family Tipulidae; genus Nephrotoma; species Nephrotoma guestfalica. The sequence goes on along the minus strand of OY829915.1, from coordinate 231,921,184 downwards.
TTGGGAGACGGGCATATTATATACGATGTCGTAAAGCGATTTAGTTCGAAATAGTTGTTTTTGTGGCAAGCTCCGCGATTTGCACGAATGCAATAACATTTTCTTGTACACCTCAAAAAACAACAAAAACAACGTAGATTTTTCATCCCTTATGTTATTTGTGTGATGAACATGATGTACATAATATCTGAAACATAACAATATTTTTTATGTATTGATCGATTGATTATTCAAAATAAAATAAAAAACATATTTTTCGTCGTTGTTGTTGTTGATGTTCATCTGAAGCGCAAAAATCATAAAATTTAAGTTATTTCTTTGAGGATATTTTTGTTGGTATGTTGTTGTTGTTATTTATACATACGACTTGTACTTTGTTTTATTATTATAATTTAAATATTTATAAAAAAGCATAAAAGCATATAATGTATGTAAGGGTGCACGACATGGTGTGCGGATATATACATATGTGAGTATGTTGATTTATGTGCTTTTGTATAAAAATCTAAACTTAAATGCATTCGCTCGATTGATTGCAACTTTTTCCGAATGTGCGTTCATATTTAATTTTAAAGTGATTTGAATTTTTCAAATTTAATACTATCGAATGCTTTAGCATTATATTTTATATCCATATTTCGCGGAAGTTGGCGAAATACTGTTAGAGCGACTGCAAGTACATGCAATTTCTATGATTGTGCAACATACTCGTACATATAAGCTTTCAGTTAAAGTACATTGCATTGGAATTGCAGACGAATCCGTAGCAAAGACCAGCATGCTCCGTATAAAAACAGTTTCGACGATGCATTGATGGCCCATTGTAAAAGTTCCGACTGCGACTAACTTCTTAAGGACATTCAGCTTTGCTAATTTCAACCGATGTTAGTTTCGGATGATTTTGTGATGGTTACGGCTGAAAATGTGGCAAAACATCGAAACAAAGTATGCTGAAGGACCAAGTTTAGAATGCTTCCATTAAAATTATATTAGTTCCGGCTGGATTGTTAAGTCATTTAAAATACCGTTTAACGTTTTGAACAAATTCACTATTAAGCACAGATCACTATTTCACATTTATTGTTCACTTTTACTACCTTGCACTATTCACTGGTAAATTAAAACTGTGGTTGCTTGAATATTTACTCTCGCTCCTATACTTTTCTATCGCTCGTCGAGATGTTTCCATTTTTTGTACCTGTCGATGAATGCGTATTGTAATTGTAAATCATATTGTGTGTAGTTTTTGCGATACTCCGAATCTAATTGTTCACAAATATGGTGAATAGTGTCCGACTTCCTGTTTCACAAACGGATAGGCTTTCATCCACTTGCTAAAGTAGACAATACACACCAGTATGTATCATCATCCTTTCTTTTTATAAATGGGCCGGTGATTTTCATTGCTATTCATTTCGTTGCATTCGTCCTTTCGCCCGAGTTTGTAATTCCTAACTTGCCTTTGCGGTAATTGACCCAAAAAAACCGGTGACTTATCCTATCCAACTGTTTATTGCGTCCCAAATAAGCTTCGGATCTTCATCGTGTGTATGTCTATAAATACAACATCCCCCCCTCCCAAATAAAATTTAAAAAATTTAGTAGATATTGAAACAAATTCATACTAATATCGTAAAAACAAAAACAAATTCTGATCCTAAATTTTGTTTTTTCGTTTGTGTGAGGTGGTATACAACACGAGTCGCACTTAAAATTATTGCTGAAAATATGCGGCCAAATACACCCTCTTTAAAATTTTGTTTATACACGAAGAGGTAAAAAATGAAGAGAAACGCATCGTGTTGCCGCACTGTGTGGAGCGGTGCGATAACAAATTTTTTAACGTCAAGCGGGATGCACATTCGAAGAATTAACCACTCTCACCACTCAAATCGAAGCGGTCCTCAATTCTCGGCTGCTGATTGCACTAACCAACGACACAAGGGATACAACAGCGCTAACACCCGGATACTTTCTCATTGGAGATGCTCTTAAGGCGATGCCGGAAGCGACAACCAGCAACATAGGATTAAGAACGAGATGACACATGGTCGAAAAAATGGCGCAAGACTTTTGGAAGCGGTGGTCTTCTGAATACATTCACCAACTTCAACAACGGAGCAAGAGGAAAACCTCCCAGCCAAATTTGGCAATAAACATCTAGTGTTGGTGAATGATGATCAACTACCCCCAACCCGATGGAAATTCGGACCGATCACAGACACTCACGCCGGAAAAGACGACTTGGTACGAATAGTAACAGTAAAGTGTAAGAACGCAACTTACAGCGACCAATAACAAAGCTCTGCAAACTCCCTATTAGAGACGATCCAAGTGAGATATTACCTACGAGGGCCATTGCATCGCTCAAGGTAACAACCACCGGGAAGGCCAGTGCAATTACAACTCAAAACAACAAGCCGGTATCCAGGCAACAACCTCACCGTCGAACCAAAGCGACAGGAAAAATAAACCAAATGGCACTAGCCATCCTTTCAGTGTGCTGCCTCGAGGAATTGGGCAAGTTGGAGATTGTGGCGACAAAATGGACATTAGTTGTTCAATACAATTTATCTTCCTACTGGGAGGAAATTGACAACTTTAAAAGAGCCCACACAGAGTTACAATCAGTTTGTAAGGAGCTGTCCGGTTTAAAATGCGACATCATTCTTCAGCAACTCTTATTTCAATATAATTATTTGATAGCAGACAACGAGCTATTATTTGAAAGTAATAAGGATCGTAAACGAATGAAGCGAGGCGTCGATGACTCAGTGGACCTTGTACTAAGGGACCTGTTTGGAGTACTCACCCATAGCGAGAAGCTGACAAGTATGAATCCTATTTTGAACAAATTAACAGTGACGAAAATTATCTCTTGACTCTCATCAAAAATCAAACAACTATTGTGGATAACACCATCAATTTGGTAAAACATAATACAAACTTCAACACGGCATCTATAAACAACTTAATTACAGACCAACATCGTTTGCGGCCGGAAATGTTGCAGTTAAAAGAATATAGAAAGTATGAAGACAGAGTGCGATCAACGCTAATGACCATTTTTGAAATGATGCTAGTTCTAAAGAGCGTGATTTATCATGCTCATCAAGACGTCCTATATCCATCCATACTTACCCCAAGTCAGTTGAAAGAAGAGCTACATTTCATTTTACAACACGTGCCGGTGACCATTACTCTACCAGGACACGACATTCATGACCTTCACCATGTGTATGAAAGCATGCAAATCCGCAGCCGAGTAACTCAAAAAAATGTAATAATTGAAATCACTTTACCACTGTCGTTCGTGTGGGACTATACACTAATATATGTAGTCCCAATTCCCAACATCATCCATGGAGGCACTCAGTCACAAATCATTAGCTCCACTGACTATATAGAAATGGACAATCGGCGTGAACACTTCGCATTATTAACCAGAGAAGTCGTACATAAATGTCAGGTATTTAAGCCTGTACATCTCTTATGCGAAGTATCACAAATTATCAACACTCCTTCAAATCAAGCGTCATGTGAGGTAGCGATATTACAACGAAAGAACGAATTTGACACCGTATGCGGCACTAGATCAACAAAAGCTAGTAATCATTGGTTCAAACTTCACGCTGCCAACCAGTGGATATATGTGATACCCAACGAAATCACAATCGATGTCATATGTTGGTCTAGAACCCAATCTTACACAATCGTAGGTTTTGGTATTGTGGAAATCGAATCCGGCATACATAAGGAAGAATTATTGAAATCAAATGAGATAACCGGAGAAATTGTAATTCATACTCGGGTAAACTGGGTGGGGCAATATACTTGGGTGCATTAAATACGCACATTGATCAATTTTCAGCAAAAGTTCAAAAATATCAGTCTGCTTCAGCACCTATCCAGTGATACTTTTTTTGTACTTATACCGTGCGAACAAAGTGAATTTTGAGGTCAACATCTGAAGTACACGTTTTTTGTGAATTTGTCAGCATGAAAATTATTGGTAAAAATTGAATAAAACAACGAAATCAGCAAAAATAATATTTTTTATTAATAAGATGCATTCTCTGCTCCAGTTCGAATAGCAGCTTCCATTCATTGTTTCATTGATTTTACCATATTTTTCATAAAATCTTGAACTAGCTTCTACGAACTCATTTTTTCAGTTCGTGCCATAAATGTTCAATGGGATTAAGGTCCAGGCTTTGAGCTGACCCTTCCATCATAGGAACATCCATTTCTTGAATGTACTGGTACACTAGACCAGCCATATGCAGTCTAGGATTATTCTGCATGAACAGGAAGTTTTCACCAAGAAACCCGGCAAAAGGTACGACGTAGTCCTCGAGTATTTCCTCAATGATGTCAATGACGTACAGTTAGGAAGTCAATCCATCGTTGCCATCCCGCCGTGGTTCTTCTGTAAAATCCAAATGCTCTCGAGCGAACTGAAGGCGGCCTAGCCGGTGGTCTGGGATAATTTCGTATTCTCAATATCAATCTCGTATCTTTGCTACACTCGACGAACAGAGAATCGGCTCAAATTTAGTTGTCGAGCCACATCACTTTGGTTCTACTCCGCATCAGTTAGTGCAACCACTTGAGCAGCTACCTCTGGTGTGGCATTCATTTTCTAGTTCCGGATGAAGAGAAAAAATTGCAACTGTGTGAATTTTTTGCACCCAAGTGTAGAAAAAATTAGAAAAATAATATCAAACTCCTATTTTTGGAAATGGTAACAAATATACTGAGATATCCCCAGAGATCTTAACACAACCTCAGGTATATGGGGTGTTAGTTGGGAACCATATCAGTTATAAAAAATTATCAGCAGTCTCCCATTCAGGGGTGGGAACAGTTTAGAGGATTTTGTATTATGACCAAATATAACAAAAATTCTTAAACCATCTGAGATATCCCTAGAGATCTTAACACAACCTCAGATATATGAAGTGTTAGTTGATTTAATTATTTCGCAAAAAAAAATTTTTGAATAGCTATTGGAATTAAAAAATATTGTTCAAAAAGTTTAAAAATTACTCGATTTAAACTTTTTGAACAAATTTTTTTAATTAAAATATTCAAAAAAAATTTAAAATAATTAAACAAATGATATAATGTATTTGTTAAGTGTAAGCGTGTTTCGCCAAGTACCTACAGCACATAGTGTTAAAAGTATTTCCCATTATTCTATCTCCAGTAAGAGCAACTAATGCAATCGACCTCCTCGACCGAGATAGAGAATAAAACAAGCAAATTGGAAAAATATAACCTCCAATACGACAAGCAGCAACAAGTTCTATCTCTCTCCATATAATTTCCATCTCTGAACTTCTAAAAGGCCGATGGAAAGCACAGCGAGACGTAACTCATAATCCTAGTTCATCAAATTTACAACAATTTCGAAAAAGTCGAGCTCTCGTTAGAAAACATATTCGTATTGCCAAAGGGTTATCATGGCAAACATTTGTAAGTTCACTCGGCCAAAAAAATGTGGAGGAAAATTAAATCTATTCAATGAGTCGGTAGAACAAAAGAATTATTCTCTAGAAATTGCGAATATTCTCGCCAACCATTTCTCAAACTGATCTGGTGTGTCAAACTAATCACTATAACAAAGATTTTATTAATATAAAGACGACCAAGGAAAATACATCATTTTTGAACCAAAATGGTAAATACAAACAATGGTTACAATAAAGATTTCAATCTTAATGAGCTCACCCATATTATGAAAAAATGTAGAGGCTCCACTCCAGGTCCTGATGGAATACATTACAAAATGTTGACAAATTTAAACATAGAATCCAAACTATACCTCCTAGGCCTATCAATTTTTATTATATTTGGTCATAATACTAAATTGTATGAATTATTTCCACCCCTGGATGAGGAGCTCCTGAATATTTCTTCTAATAACTATGGTCCCCTACTAACACCTCACATAAATGAGGTTGTGTTAAGATCTCTAAGGATATCTCAGTTGGCCTAATCATTTTTATAATATTTGGTCATAATACAAACTTTTATTAAATGTCCCCTCCCGTGGATGGGGAGCAACTGAATATATTTTTTAACTGACATGGTCTCCAACTAACACCCCATATACCTGAGGTTGTGTTAAGGTCACTAGGGATACCTCATGTGGTTTAAGAATTTTTGTTATATTTGGTCATAATACAAAATCCTCCAAACTGTTCCCACCCCTGAATGGGGGTCTCCTGATAATTTTTTATGTCTGATATGATTCTCAACTAACCCCCCATATACCTGAGGTTGTGTTAAGGTCTCCAGGGATACCTCATGTGGTTTAAGAATTTTTGTTATATTTGGTCATAATAAAAAATCCTCCAAACTGTTCCTACCCCTAGATAGGAGTCCCCTGATAATTTTTTATAACTGATATGGTTCCCAACTAACACCCCATATACCTGAGGTTGTGTTAAGATCTCTGGGGATATCTCAGTTGGCCTACAATTTTTATTATATTTGGTCATAATACAAACTTTATTAAACGCCCCCTCCCCTGCATGGGGAGCAACTGAATATATTTTTTAACTGACATGGTCTCCAACTAACACCCCATATACATGAGGTTGTGTTAAGATCTCTATTGATATCTCATGTGGTTTAAAATTTTTTGTTATATTTGGTCATAATACAAATTCCTCTAAACTGTTCCTACCCCTGGATGGGAGGCTCCTGATAATTTTTTATGTCTGATATGATTCTCAACTAACACCCCATATACCTGAGATTTTTTTATGTCTGATATGGTTCCCAACTAACACCCCATATACCTGAGGTTGTGTTAAGATCTCTGGGGATATCTCATGTGGTTTAAGAATTTTTGTTATATTTGGTCATAATACAAAATCCCCTAAACTGTTCCCACCCCTGGATGGGAGTCTCCTGATAATTTTTTATAGCTGATATGGTTCTCAACTAACACCCTATATACCTGAGGTTGTGTTAAGATCTCTAGGGATATCTCATGTGGTTTAAGAATTTTTGTTATATTTGGTCATAATACAAAATCCTCTAAACTGTTCCCACCCCTGGATGGGAGTCTCCTAATAATTTTTTATGTCTGATATGATTCTCAACTAACACCCCATATACCTGAGGTCGTGTTAAGATCTCTAGGGATATCTCAGTTGGTTTAAATTTGTTTGTTATATTTGGTCATAATACAAATTCCTCTAAACTGTTCCTACCCCTGGATGTGAGCCTCCTGATAACTTTTTATAACTGATATGGTTCCCATCTAACACCCCATATACCTGAGGTTGTGTTAAGATCACTGGGGATATCTCATGTGGTTTAAGAATTTTTGTTATATTTGGTCATAATACAAAATCCTCCAAACTGTTCTCACCCCTGAATGGGAGTCTCCTGATAATTTTTTATGTTTGATATGATTCTCAACTAACACCCCATATACCTGAGGTTGTGTAAAGATCTCTAGGGATATCTCAGTTGGTTTAAATTTTTTTGTTATATTTGGTCATAATACAAATTCCTCTAAACTGTTCCTACCCCTGGATGGGAGCCTCCTGATAATTTTTTATAACTGATATGGTTCTCAACTAACACCCTATGTACCTGAAGTCGTGTTAAGATCTCTAGGGATATCTCATGTGGTTTAAGAATTTTTGTTATATTTGGTCATAATACAAAATCCTCCGAACGGTTCCCACCCCTGGATGGGAGCCTCCTGATAATTTTTTATGTCTGATATGGTTCTCAACTAACACCCCATATACCTGAGGTTTTGTTAAGATCTCTAGGGATACCTCTTTTTCGAAAATGCTTAAACGATTGTTTTATCTACTATATCTAACTTGTATAACTTGTTGGTTAGAATTATTTTTGATGTCTAAATATGAACATCATGAGAATTTTAAACACATGTTTCTTTGAATCAAATCAAAAATTTAAGTAACTAGTCGAAATAAAGCGGTTAATTATTATTATTCAATTAATTTTAATAGGATTTAATAAATACATCCAAGAAAACTCTAATCTTCGATAATGTTCCGTCTTACTCAGGTAATATCATAATTAAAGAAACTAGCTAAAGGTTAGCATTTCTTCACATTCGTTATCTTAATCACCTCAATTTATAGCGTTCTTAGTCTTTGATTTTTCTTATTTGAGTAGGAAGGAAGCGAGCTATCTCATACTTAGGAAATACAGGTACTTGTATGTGGGACTAGTAGGACACCATACATTAAATTTTTACTAAATACACATAAATATTTTTATTTTTAGTGCTGCAAGTATTCCCAAATCTAATCACTTGAATTGATCAATTTCTCTTATTGATTCCGATAAAAATTTATCAACCTTTCACAAAATGAAAATTTTCAAATAAATCGAAATTCATATCGAAACGTGAGATCTCCTGGAAATAAAAAAAAAATGTACATAATAATAATAATTTGTTTATGTACAATTCATCTCACATAAATAAGTATATATGTACCTAAGTATGTGCACGAGTATGTATCGGAACTAATTCCTTTACACGAAACTGTAAATTTTACCATGTACCTATATTATGTTTTGCGGGAGAGGTACCCCGGTATCACAAGTCACACAACTCAACTCGTTGCTATTTTATTTTATCGATACATTTTTCATAATTTATTCGAATTTTTTTTCTTCAATTTCAATTTTCATAAAAGGAGCTTATCCATTTAGATACCGATACGAGTGGTGTATGTTTTATAATATACACAACATATTTTTTGGTACTACATACGTTTTTTTGGGTACTGTACATGGGAATGAAGCATCCCCGCACATACATAAATACAACACACACACACACACACTTTACACTCTCGCAAAATGAATGGAAAAAAATTAAAACGAGAAAATGGGAAAATGGGAAAAAGGAGGGAAATTGGAATTTTATTTTCTTCGTGCTTAAAAAAATGAATTATTATTTTTATTTAAAAGGTGTATTCATTTAATATTCACAGTTAAAATGATTTTTATGCGATAAACATTTACAGTCACTTTTTAACTAATATGAATGTACGTTTACGCACTTAGATAACACTCAAACGGGGTGAATATATTCGATGGAAATATTAAGTAATACGAGTACGTATACGAAATTCGTCTGTTGTATGAAATAAGAAGGAAAATACAGAAAGTTTCAAAAAGCTGCCGATGCGTGAAAGTTGATGAAAATTGTGAATACGTCAGTATTGGCGTTCAAACATGTCATTTTAATTTGGCAGAAAGTTCAATCGGAAATTTAAATCGGAAATGGAGATTAAAATCGTTTGATTACAAGATTGGTCGTCATTTTATTGCGCTCAAACGGTAAAAAATAAAAAAAAATTCATTAAAGCATATGTTTTGCTTTAGTTTAAATATGCAAAACTGTGCATGCCAAAATCAATTTAGTTCTCCTCCAGAATTGGTCAGGATTTTTCCTAAAACGGCTTTATCTGCCCATTTACCTGCGGTATGCACAAAATCTGTTAAAGTAGATCAACTATGTAAGAACAAGTCGTAGTTTTCTAGTCTCAATTTTTAGACTAGATGTATATAACCTGATAAGACCAGGATTCACGGGTGGCATACTCCATATCAGCCAGAATTTGGAATAGAAAATCCCTTAATCCAACCCTATATTTAAATATAAGTTTTTGAAATACAGTTTTTGGAAATCGTACCTTTTATTAATGAAATCACTTAAACTAGTTGAAATGAACATTCAAATCAAACGATCTTGAAGTAAATAATCGAATTTTAAGTGTAGATTGTTGGTCCTCGCCAATGGAGATATTGGTAAAATATTTGTTTAACACACAAGCCAGCGGGTACGTCAGATAGACATATTATTGAAAATGACTTAAAAAATTTGGAAATGGCTAAACATTTTAATGAAGCAAAATTGTGTTACTGTGGTAACAAGCATGAAAATGATGTTACATTAAATCGATTATTAGTATTTGATGTTGAATCTCAAAAAAATTGAAGAATCGACGATCTCAACGATATTTCAAAAACATTCAAAATCAGAGGCAAAAATGTTGGTTAAAATATTATCCGTTGTAGCCCGTTTACTAGAGTCTTCGCATTTTGTGACCTACATATACAGGACAGACGTACGTTACCATCTGTACGATGCGAACCAGTCCTCGCAAAAACAAGTGTACGATTTAAAGCAACGATTCTCTTTTATTTAGAAAATTAAACTATGAACTAAACTACAAATGAAACTATAACTGAGTGAATTCAGAATATTAAAACTAAAAAAAAATATAAAAAAAAATTAAAAACATTATAAAAATAAAAAAAACTTTAGAAATAACCCAAAAAAACATAAAATAAAAAAAAAAACTATAAAAAATGGGAACTAACTTGGTCGCCTCCACGCGGTGCTTTCTGAAAATTTACCGAAATTTTTCGAAAGTAATCTTTTGAAGTTTTGGCACACTCATAAAACTTGGTCAGTATGTTCTGTACCAGCAGTTTAAGTAATTTCATTAATACTCGTGAAAGGTGGGATTTCCACAAATCACCCATGAATAATTTTTCGAAATTGATCTTTTGAAATTAGGATTGAAAGGGGGTTTCCTGAAACATAATCCTGAAATTTAATCAGAATGTTCATTTCAACTAGAAATACCAACTTTTATTAATGTAACCACTCAATTACATTAATAAAAGTTGGTATTTCCAGAAATCACTTATATAAAATTGTTCAAAACTGGTCTTTTCAAATTAGGGTTGGAGGAAGGGTTTTTCATGTGCGATTCTGGCTGATGGGGAGAAGTCACAATCATGAAATTTGCACATTAAAACACTTGTTTATTATTTCGCAAAAAACTTTTTTTTTTCCAAAATGTTTAAAAACTTACTCGATTAATTTCGACTTGTTAGGTCATCATCAGGAGTATCTACTGATTGGTAAAAATAAAAATTTAGTTATATATAGTAGAAATAAGCAAAAAAAAATAAAAGAAGGAGAGACAAAAAATAGGCAATAAAAATTAATCTATTGATCGTTCCAACCATCTGTTGTTTACACGGAAAAATTACTAATAAAAATGGGGGGTAGAATAGCAGGTAAGCGATTAGGTATCGGTTGAGTAACAAAATTCAACGTATATTGAAGTGCATTTAATTATCCGACGTATTAGTCATATTATTAAGAGCGTGAGAATAAAACAGGGCGGGATCTGTAATTGGTGAGAAACGGATTTCTCTCTGTTCGTTAAGGATATTTTGGTTAAGGAATATGGATTTTCGAATTTCGTAAGATTCTAAGGTATCTAAACGTCTGCTTTTAGGTTGTATATGTAATATGTCTAAATTGTTTAAGCTAGCTGTATGATTTTCTAAAGTTAAATGATTATGGAACGTTGATTGATTGCAACCAGATAAATGTTCTTTAGCTCTAACTCCAAAATTGCGCCTAGTCTGTCCAATATATGAGAAACTACAATCATTGCAATTAATCCTATAAACACCAGACTTGGAAAGGCGATCAACTCTAGGTTTATTGTTAAAAACCATTTTCTTTATTGTGTTATTATTATAAAAAGCAAAACTAATATTGGTATAATCGGACACGATGTTGCTAATCCGTTGGCTAGTTTTTCCTATATACTCTAAGCGACGCCAATTTTCCTGCGTTGGATTATCCGGTGGATAAATACACGTTAGAGCTTTGCGCTTTAGCTTTTTATTCAATAACTTTAATATAGTCTTAGTTGCATATCCGTTATTCGTTGCTATTTGTAGAATTATATTAAGCTCTATGTCGTAATTTGAATTTGTCAAAGGGATGTTTATTAGTCTATCTATAAGTGAGTGGAAAGCTGACATTTTAATATTATGGGGATGGTTTGAAGAGCTAGGAATAACAGCGTCTGTATACGTAGGTTTCCGATAAATTTTGAAGTCTAAAGAAGAATTAATCCTGGTTATTGTTATATCTAGAAAATTAATACATTTATTTTCTTCCCTTTCCAGCGTAAAATCAATGGTGGGATACTGAGAGTTTAATCAAGTAAGGAATGAGTTTAACAGTCTATCAGTTCCATTCCATAGACATAGTATGTCATCAACATATCTATACCAAAAGTTTATATGACAAAAATAAGGATTGTTGTTTGATAAAATCATTTGTTCGAAGAAATTCATGAAAATTTTACCTAACAAAGGTGACAGAGGAAACGAAACTAGTTTTGAATGTAGTGGAATGTCGACGTCTTGAATTTTGCTAATCAATTCAACCGAGTTCTTAACCGAGTAAGCCGAAAAGAAATTAGTATGATCATATTGGTCTAATCGGGATGCCCTCCTTATGGATTTTTGGTAAACCGTAAAGAATCGGAGCAGATGGATTCATTACAGAGTACTTCCAACCAGTTCCATTAAACAACTGTTGGCATTGGTTGATACACTTACTGACAGAAGTCTTAAAAGACCTAGTTGGATCCCTACCAAGCACTATTGCTTTGCTTTCTGTAATAAAATTAGAAATTTTATTACAGTAATCGACTTTTTCGAACACGGTAATTGTATTGCCTTTATCCGCTTTACATGCTATCAGGTCATGATCACGTAGCTTTTTCTTTATCGCACTAATCACTTTGAGGTTAGTATTAGGTGAGGCAAAAGCGAGAGAAGCAGCAGAAGAAGAGTTAGAAGGAGAAGAAGAGTTATCAATACCTTTCTTTATTTGCAGTGCACATACTGATTTTAGTTGGGTCGGCTGGTTAAATAAGGCAGTTTGAGCATCTACAGCAAGATTCTCGAATGACTGAAGGCTGATTTTATTTGGCGTAGGAGCAAAATTTATTTTGCATATTTCTACTATATATAACTAAATTTTTATTTTTACCAATCAGTAGATACTTCTGATGATGACCTAACAAGTCGAAATTAATCGAGTAATTTTTTAAACATTTTGGAAAAAAAAAAGTTTTTTGAATAATAATGAACAAGTGTTTTAATGTGTTTATTAAGTGTTAATGTGTTTCGCCAAGTACCAACGGCGCATAGTGTTAAAAGCATGAAATTTGATCTGATTGTTCATTTCAACTAGTTTAAGTGATTTCATTAATAAAAGGTGCGATTTTCAAAAATCATTCATTAAGTTTTAAATTAGGGTTGAATTAAGAGTTTCCAATTCTGGCTGATATGGAGTATGCTACCAGTGAATCCTGGCCTTATCGGCTTATATGCATCTAGTCTAAACATTGTGACTAGAAAACTACGACTTGTTCTTACATAGTTGATCTACTTTAACAGATTTTGTGCATAACACAGGTAAATGGGCAAATAAAGCCCTTCTAGGAAAGAACATGACCAATTCTGGAGAAGGAACTAAATTGATTTTGGTATGCTCAATTTTGCACACAGTTAAACTAAAGCAAAACATATGCTCTAACGATTAAACGGATCTATGAGATTTCAGGTGTGATAATTACGTCAGAAATCCCACATTATCATCCAAAATACATTATGCACAAATGTTACCGTTAGACGCACAAAAATGCACAATTAAATACTACTCGACAAAATAAGGAAACTGTGGGATTTCTAAAATGGAATTTCTGGCGTGACTAATACTTACTTTGTGTATTTATTGCCTCAATTATTCAAACGTGACGTATTACAGTGTGCATTTCAAAATCAATTGCGGCTAATCATATTGACTTATTGTGCTTATAGTGTAAGATAAAACGAAATGGAGTCTTGTGGAAAATGTAAATCAGAATGGAATGGCCGGGACGAGATGTGCCAATGTGCGGGGATAAATATTTCTACGTACAACCAATTAATGAAATCAAAGCAATTGTTTGGTTCTTTAAGAAGTCCCAAACTTCCTAGTTGGTTGGTTGAAGTCCCAGATAACTATGTCTTATATGTGAGCAGGCTGAATCCAAAACATAGAAGAGGCTGCATTAGTTGATTATTTAAAATCCAATCTGGAAAATCTAAACCTGTGGTTGACTTTCATCTACTGCTCCTAAGGGCCGGGACAAAACGAAACTCACATTTGTTTCGTTTAAGCTTACTTTGGAGAGAAGTTTCGCAGTACAAGTTTAGTCACCTTCTTTTTTGCCAAAGAGTGTCTTAGTTCGACGTTTTGAGTGTAAAACCGGAAGCTCAAAAAACGGCAGAGGAATTTCCCTACCACAAATTGGGATCGACAATCCTATCCAAAAATAATACACTCATACTGTAGTCTTTCTTTTAGCCGAGAAGACCAACAGCTACACAAATACTGCCATCACGATGGCAGGTATCGGTTATGATTGGTTCGATTTCTCAAAACACTAAACCAACCTTACAGTGGATTCAGAGTTAAAACGGTCCATTGCCGTACATGTAGAGTTTTCCAGTGGTGTGATATACTTTGAGAGTGATTTAGAAATGGATTACTTTGTAAAGGCTGATTATTAATAACTCAGAAAATGTTATTCTGCGCATCCACTATGGAAGAAGCGTCCGGCTATAAGGTCAAATTCTTAATCACGAAAATTAATAACATTGGTTTTTAACCTTTTTCATTTGGGCAAAATTTGAGTACACACCTCCCCGTTCTAAATCCACAGTTTTAAACCCAATCAATGCAGACTGTATTTTTTTGCTACGGTTAAATTAAAATTTTTTTAAATTTTAATAAGGATTAGTAACAGTAAGTAAGTTTTCCTCTGGAAAGCTTTTCATATTCCTTCTAACGTTGATCAATTAAACTTTAAATTAAAACACATCCTTCTTTGATAACATAAGCTTACAGTAAATATTTAGATCCCCTCACAAAGGTGACAAATACAAAAATATTTAAAGGTCATTGATTTTCAGGGTACGAGTACATACAAATTTTGCAACACTTTTCAAACAGAAATTTAGACATTTTAATAACAAATACGACAAAGTCTATTATCGCTAATGACGAGGAACAACACCAAGAACGGTGTACACAGAACACCAACAACCAGCTAAATGTAATTTTTAAGGAGAAAATCAATATCTGTATTTTTAATTACCGCGAGGTAAAAAGCTCGCAGAAGCCAAAAAAAAAGGAACGAGCGAACAAAAACGTAAATTGCATCTAAGTTAAATATGTGACATTTATTGTTCGAAAGTACATAAGGAAACTTTATTATGTTGAAGCATAATATAGCGAAAAGCGTAGTACAAATTTAGGAAAACGCGACGACATAACTAACTTTTAAATTTCGTCTGCGAGGTGAATAATCAAATTAATTACAACAAATTGAAAATGTATTATTTTACCTAAATTTATAGTTCGATTTGGGAAGTTTACACAATTATTAATTTTGAAAACTTTGCCAAATACAAATATGAGCGTATTAGGAAAGTTTGGTATTTTAAATTGATCAATTAGGAGTATACTTTGTAGTTTATCAGTTTTACATGGTGCTAGAGAAACGATATGGAAAGGATTTTGTACAAAATAACAGTACCAGCTATTTCCGGTCATGACACGATTCTATTTATTAATCATTTCTGTATAATAAATTTGCTTTTTCTGCGTTATAAGGCTTAATCACGATTTAGTAGAAGTCTCAAAATACGAAACACAGTTCATTATGCAACGGCGGTGGAATCTGCCAAACCAAAAATTTGTTAACTTTTGGACTCCTTGTGAATAATCTGTCCCGATATTTATTAAAGACTTTTGTTGTTTTGAAAATGGTTTTATTCATAATCGTATTTCTAAACTCTTCGAAATGTTTGTAAAACCGAGAAAGCACCTATTGAATCTGTCACTTTCGGTAGAGTCATATCGCCTTAAAATCACTAATTGAGAAGATGACGACATTTCATTACTGGTAGAAATAATATATATATATATATATATATATATATATATATATATATATATATATATATATATATATATATATATATATTATTTTGTTTTAAATTAATAGCACTCAAGCAAGTAGAAGAGGTTAAGCTATTCCGAGACACTGCCGGTGCTTTGTTTATTCTGACGTTTGTTAGTGAATCTCCGTCAAGGAAAGGAATAACTTTGAATATCTTTCACTTTTAAACGCACAGCGAGCACTCTGTTGTTCTGAGTGGATTTCATCAAATTTAGCCTAACATCGGAATGGAATGAGGAAATTGGATAATGCCCTGCTCTTGTGAGAAACGCCAAATATTATTTTGCGTACCATAGATACAGACAAAATCCCCATATTAAATGATGTTACAGCCGCCTTCAGATGATTTCCTAATAAGAAAGATGCAGAATCGAACTAGATACAAAACTTCGCCTTCAAGCCTGCAGTGGTAGAGAATCCTAAAACGGATATAGTTCCAACGTATCGACAAAATTTAAATTTCACATACCGCAACTGTGCACTTAGAGTGGTTGTGCCTACAGAGCTCTTTGGACTCTTTTTTATGTCACTTATATGTACCTAAAATTGAAAAAAACCTTAAGAATTGAACATTCATAATAATATTTCAAAATTTCTAACAAACACAAATTTTTCAAAACTATTAAATAAAAAATGGGGATTATTTTACGGCAAATGTACATAGATCTGGAATACACCACAATTACTTTCTAAATCTAGGCATTAAGTCTGCACACACACACACACACACGTACACAAAGAATTTTTTATAAGGTACTGTTTTTGACTTTGGCGATATAGTGAAAGGTAAATCTCCAGAAATCTCGGATCCAACATTTTTCATGATTACTAAACTTCATTAAAAAAGTAAAAATTTTAATTATAGGGAAATTTTTTGAGTTAAACTTTCGAAATGAAATTCTTAAACCAAAACAGATCTAAAATTATTTAACTCAGCCCCTATGTAGTTTTGAATTAGTACTTGATATAAAAAAAACACTCTTACTTAGCCACATGTCCGGAGATTTTTGATATTCGAGAGAGAATACGATTGAGTGTAATATAAAAGTTCTTAAACATTTGAATGTGTTTACTCAACTTACGGATCGCAAAAAGGTGGTCGAAGGAGTTTTGATTAGCATTTGTTGTAAGCTAAATGCTACTTTAGAACTAATTTGATCACCTCCTTGCAATCCGTAGGGGTTGAGTTAAATAATTTCAAACGTTTGAGAATTTTTGAATAACACTCAAAGATATTCTCTCTCTAATAACATAAATCTCAGATATTTCTGATCATACGGCTAAGTGAGCTTGGTTTCTTAAGCTATGCGCCGGGAGCTCCATATGTGCGTTATTTTGTGAATAAAGTTAAAGAAACAGGCTTGCTAATTAATAATCCAACACGAACCAAGCAGCCAACCAAGCGTACACCCGAAAATATTGATGCTGTAGCCGAGAATGTGCATCAGTCGCCGGGAACGTCGTGCGTGAACGCCGGGGAAAAAAATTTATTTGGCCCACCCTATATACTATATGTACTACATAATTATAAATTATATAAAACTTAAAAGTAAACTGTGAATAATTGAAAAGTGATATTCAAAAGTACGAATTTATTTTGAAATTTAATAAAAATGGTTACTTAAAATAAAAAGTTCATAATGAATAATCTTTTTCATAGTCCTTCATTTAAATGTGGAACTTGTTCATCATCACTGGAGCTTGAATCAGCGTAAGTTGTTGGCTGAGCGCTTTCGTCGCTCGTAGCATCCAGTTGATTATCATCCGGATCGATAAGGTCACCACTTTTGATGCACAAATTGTGTAAAATAACGCAAGCTCCAATATAAAGAGGGATAAGCTCCGTCCTTTTCGTTTCGACGTATTTAAGTTGTCTAAAACGCCCTTTTAATATTCCGAAGGCTCGTTCGATATCAACACGGCACCTGGAATGAACTGTATTACAAATCAGTTCTTTATCGGCAACTTGTACGCCGAATCTCCAAGTAAGTGTTCATCAGTCACTAATTAGAATTCGCCAGGCACGGAGTGGAAAAAATAAATTAAAATGTTTAATGTAACAATCTTTCTGCTATTTACGTGATTCTAACTTGTTTTTAAAATTTGATCCAGTATACACCCTGGCATCATGAAGAGACCCAACTTTGCCTGTATAAAAATGATTGAATTTTAACCGATGGTTACATACGGCTTGCAATAAAAGTGATTGGAAACCTTTTCTGTTGATGTACGAATTTGGATGATTTCTTGGAGCAATAATGGGAACATGAGTACCAACTATAGAACCAATGATTCCTTAAGCAGATTTACAATTATTTATGATATTCCAGGCTGTAGATTTAGCGATTTTAAATCTATCGCTAATCGTCCTAAAAACAGTTATTGTTATTTCTTGGTTTCATATCAAATATTACTTTTATTTAGCGGAGGGAT
The DNA here is from genome assembly GCA_963691935.1 of Nephrotoma guestfalica. NCBI lineage: Eukaryota > Metazoa > Arthropoda > Insecta > Diptera > Tipulidae > Nephrotoma > Nephrotoma guestfalica. The sequence goes on along the minus strand of OY829915.1, from coordinate 231,902,843 downwards.
TCTCGGTTTCCAAAAAACCATAAAATGATAAGAATTTTCTTTTCAGTTGGTATGGAGTGGATGGGTGGATTTCTAGGATTTTGCTGTCATGAATCAACTTGCAGAGTTTATTAAAAGTTTCAATATTTAGTCGGAAATGGTTTTTAAATATTGGGTTCGTGTAAGACGGTACAATTTCTTCTGCAAAATTTGTATATTTTTAAACTATTTTCTTCTTCACTGCTGCTTTCGTCGTCGGAATCATCACTGTTATACATTATATAATAAGTATTTTTCACTATTTATTTATTTTTCGTTGCTTTTATTATTTTGTTTTATTTTTTTGACGTTTCACAGGTCATCGCTTCGGCTGAAATATGAATCGGTTGTCTAATGTTCAGTGGTCTTTACATATTTTCAGTACAGTGTATAAAAATCTGTAAAAAGCCTTTTCAGGTAAAATATTATCAGATTTGTCAGATCTATTTGATTTATCTGATATTTTGGATGGATATTTTGGATATTTTGGAACTGGCCATATGTTGTTTCTCCGAGCTATCTGAAAAAAAAATGAGAATGAAAATTGACGATATGAGAATGGCCAGAGAAAATAAAAAAACGGAAAAGGCTTTCTTTTTATCTCTCTAATCTATTCGATATAATAAAAAAAACAGGCCACTTGATATATTTTTTTTAATGAGAGGTATTTACTCGTAATATTATTGAGTATCATTCTAAATTCCAGTTAGATGAAAAAAAAAATATCGAAAACAATGTTATATAGGTTTCAGTTGTGTATCTCGTGGAATAAGGTTGGTATTTGATTTATTATAGATATAATTTTATTTTAATTTTGCTGTTATTTTCATTAGGAGATTGTGTAATTCCGAAGCCATAAAATTTGAAAACTATAGGAAAATGAGAAATCAAAATTCTTCAAGCTCCGCGGATGTCCTCGAATCGGATTTTGGTGTGTGAAAAGACACAGATGTGGAAACGACAGTAGGATAATCTTTGATTGTGGGCCATCGAATGAAAATCTTTTAAGTATTTTGTCAGATTATCAATCTACAGCTAAAACAAAATGATATTAATACTGTGTTACAATTGGTTTTGTTTTATTGAAATATTCAGAAAGCGGTTCTAATAATTCGCCATTGCCAAAAAAGAAAAAAATGTAACCCGTGATTATGGAAGCAGCACGTTCGTCAAAAGTTTCACAAAACCGGACAACAGTATGTCAATATTGACGGTAAAACCATACCAGCTCGTATTGTAAAACAGCCTTGCAAAGATACTTGCTTGTGCACAATGAATTTTACCGCAAATGAAAGAGAACGGATCAACAAAATACATCATTCTACTGTAAATTCGTATAAAAGGAGATGATAAAAAGAAGAAGAGTACACGATTCATTAAGAATCAGAGGCAAGAATCCATAGAGTATGCAAAACAATTTTCACTAAATATTAGTGAATGGAGAATTTATTACTATTTTCAAAATTTGAACGCCTATTCAACTAGTAGTCCGATACCACCCAAAAAAAGAAAAGAATACAAAAAGAACTGTACCGCCCGAACAGATCAGGGATGTTAATAATCATATTGGTAGTTTTCCCATCGTCGATTCATATTATTGTATTGTTGTACACTTTAACAACTCTTTGTACAGAGAGAAAGCAGAAGCAATCCTGTAAAAGAGTCTATCTATCGCAAACATTTTAAGGTATTTAATTTGTCGTTTCATCGACCAAAAAAGAACAAACAAAACATCCACGAGAGGTGAAAGGGAGCTAAACAGGCAAAGTGGAGAACCGAAACATGGAATTATTTGTTTTGATCTACAAAGTGTCTTTGCACTGCCTTAGGGAAATGCGTCTGCTGTTTATTATAAACGTAAGCTAAGAGTATTTAATATGACTGCCACTTGCATTTTGATTAATAAGCCTAAAATAACTTACTGTGCAATGTGGGGCGAAGTTCACAGTGGTCGTATAGGAGATGATGTAGCAAGCTCGATTATACAAGTTTTAAACAAAATTATTTTTGATACGTTGGAGTGATTCCTGCGTGGCCTAAAATAAAAACAAAGTGTTGTCGACGGCATTATTTTATTTTTTGTACAAATTTATTGTACAAAAATTTTCAACACCAGACCATTCACTGATCCAAGAAGTAGATTGCGTGCATAGTGTCATTGACCTTATATGAATATGTCATACAAAAATATTACGCATAATTTTAGCAAATGAAAGAATCCGAGTTTAAGGTATTTACTAGTAAAGCGTTTAACTTAGATCATTCTAAAGTTCCATTTACAAAACAAAAAATGCTGAAATTTGAAAGAAGCGATTTGTTTAAACTACAATTCAAGACCAACACACGGCAAAAGAAAAACGATAGCAACTCCGAAAGACTTATTCACTCAAAATATTAATTCGGTTCACAGTAAGGTAAAGCAAATTTCAAAAGAAAAAATTGCCGATATTCAAAGCTTGTTTATGTTTTTGCCCCAAAATGACCAGGCAAAAGTTTTTTTGAAGCTAAAATAATGTGGATACCAAAAATTCATCGTACTCGCGCCTTTTTGCCGTACGTATAACAGCGAGAAAACAAATCCTTCGTAATTTGGCGTATACGACAATCTTATTCTTATCTTAATATATCGAAAACATTATTCCAATGTAATTAAGTTGATAATCAATTAAAGAACAGTTTAAATGAAAAATATTGATCGGCTAGTTATTTTTTTATTAACGTCCAAACTTTAAACATCGATTTACCACACTTAAGCAAATGGCGTTTACGACAAACCAATATTCAGTCGACAAATTTTGCTGTAAGCTAAATGCTACTTCAGAACTAGTTTGATCATCATCTCAAAGATATCATCTTACGAGCATGTGACTAAGCAAGATTGATTTCTAACATTAAATACTAATTCAGAATCACATTAATCATCTCTGCGGGACTCGCCTATGGGCGAGTTAAATAATTTCAAATGTTTAAGAATTTGGTACAATACTCAAAGATATATCTCGAATAACATTAATCTCAGATATTTCATAGCATAGGCTAAGTGAGCTTGGTTTCTTGCACCAAATACTAATACTGGACCACATATTGGTCACTTCTGTGCTCTTCGTAATGCGTTTTGTTTTAAAGAATTGCCTTTCGTAACTTTCACTCAAAACTTTTCCCAAAAATTCAAATTTTACTGTGCGTTTATACTTGCGAAAGCGATTGAGCAAAAATTTCTGCAGAATCGTACTTAATGTATTAAAACAACAACAAAGTTAAAAATATTTCAACTCGAGTGTGGAATTAGTAGGCGAGGCATAAAGCATTTGACGAAATTTGATTAGTTTAGAGTGCGTAAATTTTAATTTCCGCAAGTATAAACGCACAGTTACTCTTTCATAGTGATGAATTTTATTTGTGTTTATTATAAATTTTTAAATATTATTATTAAAGTTGAATTTTGCCGGAGTGCAGAACTCATGGGCCGACCAATCTTCCATGCCAGTACAGTCCTCGATTTGGCAGGCAACTGTGAAAGGACGTAAATAAGCGAACTTCGACAGAGTTGGGAGTGCTTCGGCCCCAGAAAAAGATTGCAAAGATTGAAAAAAAAAGAATAAAGTTGAATTTTTGATTTTTGTGTACATTTTGTTAAATTGAAATAAACTTCACCCCGATTCCCACGAGTAATATTTTGTTAATGTGTATGGAATGTTAAAATACTTAACATATTCATGGCCTGCATTTAATATCGAAATTCCGACATACACTTGTCCACACTCGCCAGAAAGACCATCAGGGTTAAACCTGAAATTCAATACCCCGAGATTTTTCTCGTTTTTACACCCGAACTACCACAAACAATTTACACCCTTGAAGACTGATTTCATATCCGATCCACTAAACATATACCGTAAGCTCTAGTAATACGGTGGTGGTTTAGTGGTTTAGTTGTAATGAGATTCGATAATAGTTCAAACTATATATTCTAACCTTTCCTAATCGTAGTAAAATTGAATACCACATAAATAGACAAAATCTAAGGATCAGGCTACCAAATAACAATTTAATCTTTACATATATCTTTCGCCCTAATAATGATATAATAAGGTTCACCCAAATAAAATAGGGTCTCTATATATTTTGTATCTAGATAAACATAATCGTAAATACTCAATACCCAAATTGAATTAAAACCGAATGATTATGTTCCGCATGCAAGGTGTATCGATACAATATTTCCGAAATTAAAATCGACAAAAAGTTTTTTTTTTTGCATTTCGACTGGCCCAGAATTTTGGCAGGTACTCGTATGTAGTATAAATACTGTGGGAATACCAAAAGAATCGGATACGTCATTTCAATGAACATAAAAATTGAAATGGAAGCCTTTCGTCGTCTCCAAAATCTTTACCGAAACATATTGACATAATTTTATTAAATTTCTTTATTTTCGTTCAAAATTATATGGATCCATCCATATATGATCTCTCGGTGTACGTACAAGTACTTATGGATATGTCGTATAAACCAAACCGAAATATCTGTCAACAAAAATATGAAAAACAATGAAATATCCAAAAAAATTACATTACATACCTAAAAACATAAAAATAACAAAATTGTTATTAGTTTTTTGGTCTTTCAGTTGCCAAACAACAAATACATGGTCGTATATGTAGCTGGCTTACAAGCCACTACTGTGCACAGGAGTAGTAGCAGCAGCAACCAAAAAATTATAGAAATCATAAATTATATAATCCTTTTCTCGATGCTTGTACCTCTATATCCAATTCGTATCAATTTTATGGAATTTTTTTTTTTGGTACCGACTACATATAATAACATAAGGAAGCATCCCTATACGAATCTCTTAAAAACATAAAACTTAGTACGAAAGAGACGAAGATAATTGAAAATATAAAAAAAAAATATTCATTTCACATCAAACCCTCGAAGAAGATTTTGTTATCCAAAAATGTTGAAAACAAAATCATGGGGTGTTTTTTGAGGCTGTTCCAGCACAATTTATTACTTTTTGGTTTATGTGAGTTGTGGGAGTTTAACACATATATTTTTACACGCACACCGAACTGAACATATAGCAAAAATATATGTCCAACCAAAAAATTAATATTAACTTTATTACGTAAGTAACAAGTGGTATTTTGTTGCTTGTGGAACCTTTGACCTGGAGGTTGGCCCTTTGGCCGAAATGAGTTTCAACATTAAAATAATTCATGATGGTTTGGATTTTTCATTAATATTATTTATTGGTATTAGTTTGACATCAACTAAAATTTCACAAGTTAGTAGGTGACCTCTACTTGAACCAATTCCGTTATAATGTACGTACCTATTACATGCTGTCAACTATCAATAACCCAATCTATCGGAGTGAATTATTTAACGTTAATAAAAAGTGTAGCTACACATTTTAACGAAAAGTGTAGACTCAAAAAGTGTAGATACACAAATTATCAAAAAAGTGTAGCTGAACAAGAAAAAAAAGTTTGGAATTCGTAATACGTGGTTTAATTAAAATTATTGAAAATAAACAATATTATATTGCGAATCACAGTACTACAAAAAAAGTTTATACACTTTTTTATAATAACACCATAAGTGCTGAGTGTGGAATTTAGTGTTCTCGACTTGTACCATCACAAGTAAAAAATGAAATTGTAAAATTGTAAACCCTACGTGGAACCGCCTTTGGCCAAATTCGTTTAATTCTTTTATTAATTCAACAAATCTTCGGAATCATGAGTGCACTAAATTCCACATTTAGTGTTACAAAAAACAAAAAAATAAAACATCAACAAAAAATACAAAAAATCATCGGGACAATGAGTGTCGAGTGTGGTATTTAGTGTTCTCAACTTGGAATGTTGTTTGGAATTTGCAAAAAAAAAAAATTCAAGACAATTTCCATGTGGTGGCGATGTTGCCCTACACGTGGAGGCGTCTTTGGCCAAATTCACTTAATTCTTTAATAATTCAAAAAACTGTTAAGTTTCGTGTTCTCAACTTCGAATGACGTCTAGAATTAATAGAAGAAATTCTAAAACAATGTTCAGGTTGTGATTGGGAATATGGCTTTGCCGATGATTTTTTGAATTAATAAAATAATTTAGTCAATTTGGCCCCCAAAGACGCTTCCACGTGTAGGACCATATCGTCACAACATGCAAATGGTCTTAAATTTTTTTGTACTAATATATTTTGTATTTAAATATCATCCCAAGTAGTGAATACTAAATTCCGTACTCGGCACACACTGTTCCGATGGCTTTTTGAATTATTAAAAGAATTAAGCAAATTTGGCAAAAGACGCTTCCACGGCCATATCGCTAATCATAACAACCAAATTGCATTGGAATTTTTTTTTGTAAATTTCAGACACCCAACTAAGTTGAAAACACTAAATTCTACATTCGGCATTCATTATTCCGATGATTTTTTAAATTAATAAAAGAATTAAGCCAATTTGGCCCCAGAAACGTTTCCACGTGTACGGCCATACCGTCAATCACAACCCGCAATTTCTCTTAGAATTTTTTCTACTAATTTTAGGTATCTTCCTAGAGCACACTAAATTCCGCACTCAACGCTCATTGTTCCGATGGTTTTTGAAGTCAATTTGGCCTCTAAAGACGCTTCCACGTGTACGGCCATATCGCCAATGACAACATGCAAATTGCTTTAAAAATTAGAACACTAAATTCTAAACTGGGATTGATGATTTCGAAGATTTTTTGAGTTATTAAAAGAATTAAGTAAATTTGTAGGGTTTACAAATTTCAGATACCATCACAAGTCGAGAACACTAAATTCTACACTCAGCACTTATAGTTTCGAAGATTTTCTGACTATAAAAATTATTTTTTAAAAAGAAAGTTTATAAACATATTTTTGTAGTACTGTGATTCTCAATATAATCTTGTTTATTTTTAATAGTTTTAATTAAACCACGTTTTACGAATTTCAAACTTTTGCTTCTTGTGCAGCTACACTTTTTTGATAATTTGTGTATCTACACTTTTTGAGTCTACACTTTTCGTTAAAATGTGCGGCTACACTTTTTATTAACGTTAAATACTTAATTCCGGTCCAAATCTTAAGGCCTCTCTTGTTTCTAACTGTAATGCAAATGGTCAAAATTTACTGTAACCTAGCTCTTACGGACTGACTGATTCACCATTAGTCTTACGCTACAGAAACTCCATCGCTTACGCGATTCAACTCATCGTTAAAATTCGTCGCTTCTTCGTCGATTTTTTGCATGTTTTACCGAAATAAAACTCTCCGAATTTAATGTTAACGAGAAAATGCGGAGTCAACAATTTTCCTGTTGCGAAATTGAAACGCAAATTAGACTTATAATTGATTGAGTTGATGCTGCTCTCTCGATCGCCCAAATAAATTAATAAAAAATAGCCATTCTGAGAGAGCAAGCGGTTCTCAGGCACACATATGTAGCCTATTATGTGTTGGCCAATAGTTCTTGTGGGAACATCCTCGGAAGGGCATATCTACTGATTTTTGTTGTAATATACATGTGGGAAATGGGTTTCATTAGAATGAGTCAGTACCTCGCTATGCGGTTGGCAATAAACACACAATTAAAATTGTGCCATATTTGTCTATTGTAACACATCGCCTGAAAAGTTCCCGGTCTAACAAAGACATAATTTCCTTCTAGAGCGATACAATCAGTCCAACGCCTCTCTAACATTTCGATGCCTTTTTTGAAGAACGATTTATCTTTGCCTTCAAAATAAGTTTCAGTTTCGGCAATCACTTCTTTAGTGAAGCCAAATCTCTTTCCCAGAGCTTTATTTGAAGGGTCAAAAAACAAGTAATAATCGCTGAGGGCCAAATCTGGCGAATGCGGTGGATACGGAAGCAATTCAATGTGCAATTCGTGCAATTTTGCCATTGTTGCGATCGACTTATGACATAGTGCATTGTTTTGGTGATAGAGCATGGACAAATGTAAAATATGTACCAACACGTTCCATTGATTTCTTTATAATGTCATCTCTCTCACGCAACTTCACTTTACGGTCTTTCAAAACAATTTCGTGGATTTTTTTATATTTCCTGGAGTCACAGCCTAATTTGGGCGTCCAGAACGTGGTTCATCATCGGTGGTTGTACGACCACGTTTAAATTGTCGGAGCTGGGATGGTTTATATTTGGGAATATTTTAAATGAAAAATACCCAAGGGTCTAATCCATGGGTAGATATTGAAAACCAGTTAAAGCGGTTCTGGGAAATAGAAGAAATTCGACCCAAAAATTTTATGACAAAACAAGAAAAATTGTGCGAAGAACATTATCAGTAGAATTACAGTCGAGACATCAACGACCGTTATATGGTTAGAATTCCTTTTCAACAAAACATACCATCAATCAGGTCATCCAAGCAGTTAGATTAATTCAGCTAGAAGGACATATGTCAGTAACCAGTGAATTTTCCAAGAGATATCGAAAGTGTATCGAAGAGTACTTCAGTCAGGGACATCCCACCGAAAGTAATGAACATAAGCAAAACGAATATTGTATTCCTCATCACACAGTCGTAAAACGACAAGTACTACAACAAAACTAGAAGTAAGTTTGACGCACCAGCTAAGACAGATAAAAACATTGGCTTAAATCAAATTCAACTCGTGAGCCCCAAATTACAAAGGATCTGATGTTAATTTTAGTTCGGTGGACAAAATACAAGGTGGCATACACGGCGGATGTACAACAAAAGTATAGACAGATAACAGTACATCCTAGATGTTTTTTTAAAATAAAACATGAAAATACTTGGATTTTTCTGGTGTTTTTTATGTTTTGTAAAAATATGGCATTTAACTGTCCACCATGGGGCAAGTCTACAGACTTCTATACGAAAATCAGAAATTTAAAAACACGCTTACATATTACCGCATTAAGTTCATCAATTTGAAATCTGTGCAATTATTGTTACTTTTCAAGAAACCCCAAAGAAAGTAACCTAATGGCGTTAAATCGCATTGGTCTAAGTGGCCAGTTTATGTCACCATAACGTAAAATTAATCGACCTGGAAACTTAGAGTGCAATAGCTGAATGTTTTCACGTGTTGTGTAGCCCGTAGCCCCATCCCTTTGTTGTAAGGATGTTAATGCAAATCCTTATGTGAAATTCACCAAACAGTCGATGGATGAATGCCTAATTCCTGAGAACGTCATGATATCGATGTTGAAGGTTTCTCTGCGACACTTTCGGTCACATCAGCAATGTTGTCACTAGAACGTCCACTTTTTGGTCAGACACTCCTTTTTCGATCCTCGACAGAACCAGTCTCTTCAAATTTTTTCACTAACCTTTGAATTGTTTACTCATTTGGACGATTATTTACACCAAAAAATCACGAACTTTACGACACGTATATTTTAAAGATCGATGATTTTCATAATAAGTCAGAATAACTTTAATGCGTTCTTCAAGCGTGTAAGTATCCATCCATCGTTAAAATTGTACATCGGTCTACTTCACAAATTTCAAAGATGACATAAAAAAAGAGGTTGCGTTTAGAAATTATTTCCTACTGACATCTAGGCGTGACTTTTGAAAGACCCTTTATGATGCAGGACGACGTCAGACGAAGTTATAAAGACATACCAGCTAACAACCGTAACTTTCAGAATATCATCTGCGCCTTATCTGGCTATCAAGACATTGCAGTGCAGTTCCACTGTCAATGCCACCCATATACCGGGTGTTTTTTTTTAAGCTGAAACTTTCAAATATCTCGGAAAATAAACATTCTACGAAATAAAATGTCCATTAATAAAATTTAATCATTCCTGGGGGGCATACATTAGTGCTAAAATGAGTACCCCTCCGCCTCTTCTTGTAAGCGGGGTGAGGGGTAACTTTGAAATTACAATAGGAACCGCTATTTTATTGCAGATTCGGATTCTACGGCTTAAAGTACGTAGGATTTCTTTGAAACATTCTTTTCGATTCATGATAGATGGCGCTGTTAAATTACATTTAATAGGTTATCCAATTCAAGCTTGATAAAGTAAACTTAAAAAAAACACACAAAATATTCGGAATGTATTGTAATTTTTATTTCATTTTACAGATTGATCCTTGCCATTTTTAGTTAAACAAGATATCATTCAAATGTCCTCCACGGGACTTCTTACAGGCCTTGATTCTTTTGCGATAATTTTCAATGACTTTTCGGCACATTTCGGGCGGTATCTCGGCCATTACCTTACGAATATTAGTTTTCAATTCGTCAAGAGTTTGAGGATTGTTTGCGTAAACACGATCTTTCGCGTAGGCCCACAAAAAGAAATCCAAAGGCGTTAAATCACAGAATCTTGGAGGCCAATTGACATCCACCAAGCGAAAAATGAGCTTCATCACTGAAGAAAATTTTGTTCGAAAAATCAGCATCGACGGCCTGTTTTTTCAACACCCAATTTGCGTATGTTAAATGCTCCATATTCTTAAATGGCAGAATATCAACTAAATAAATGACAGCGTACTTGACGTTTATCTTTGACAGATGTCGGTATACAGATTTCTACTTTATCAACCTCGAATTGGATAAATAAAAAATTAAATTTTTTTGATTTCTCGTACTGAGAACTGCAATACGTTTGAATTAAAATTAACTATTATCGGAACATGCGTTTAAATCTGCTTTCTAATAAATGATTTTTTTTGTATTTTGTATTAAAAATATCGATTCAGTTCGAACATGGAGTATTTAACAGTACAAGAAAAAATTGAAATGGTCCTGGTTTATGGAGGAGCTGGCCGTAGTCTTGATAATGCTGTCACTCTCTACGCTTTGCGTTTTCTTGATAGGATTTGGTTACGCGCTTCATTTTACCGGACTGTTCAACCATTTACTACGGATGGAAGTGTTCAACCGAAAAAAAGGACTCGTCGAGCAACAGTCACTGAGGAAATTAATGAAATTGCTGTATTGGCTGCAGTAACTCATAATCCTCATAATTAGTACACGAAAAATAGCTAGCGATTCCGGATTGTCCCAAACAAGTAGTTGGAAAAAATTGCATGTTCTTGGGTTACGATAATAGTAGTTCCCTGACAAGTCATTTTTCAGTAATTAAAAATTTAAGAAATACAATTTGTTGAAGACTAATTTCGAGTACATTGAAAACGTGTTAATTTTAATTCAAACGTATTGCAGAATCGTATGCATAGGTTCTCAGTAGGAGAGATCGAAAAAAATGATATCGTTATTACAGCGCCATCTATCATGAATCGAAAAAAAAAATTCAAAGAAATCCTACGTACTTCATCCGTAGAATCCGAATATATAGCCGTAGAATCCGAATCTGGCAATAATAATAGGGGTTCCTATTTTAAATTCAAACTTACCTCTCGCCACACCTACAAGAAGGGAAGGAGGGGTACTAATTTTTAGTATGTCCCCCCGGAATGATTAAATTTTAATAATGGACATTTTTTTCGTAGAATGTTTATTTTCCGAGATAGTTGAAAGTTTCAGCTTAAAAAATCACCCGGTATTATGTCTCTCTCCCCAACCTACAGAAAATGATCAAAATTCCAAGATGGATCAACTTCAATGCAACTTTACCAGGAGAATTGCTTGGATTTTGCAATGGTTCGGAAGAGGCTTATGCAGCAGTGGTATATTTATACGATAGATCGTTAAATAAAGCTAGTCACGTCAAAATCACGAGTGTCACCAATAGCAACCAAATTATCGCTACTAAGGCTATATGTGGGAAGAGTTTGCTTGCGAATTTAATGAACAAGATACAACAAGACAAGAAATTTCATAAAACACCAACATAATTTTGAAGGAATTCTATGATAGCAAGTCGAATCGCGGGAATCCAAAAATTAACTACTCTACCTCAATGGTTTTATGTCAAATCATCCGACAAACCCGCGGATTGTGCATCCTGGTGGATTAAATTCATCGAATTAAAATTTTGATGAAGCAATCCCAAATCTTTTTATTTTGACGTGTTTAACTGTTTTGAACAGGACGATTCATCCACTTTCAGAAAATATATGCCCACACTTGGTAACATCTCTGAGTTTTCCTGAATTGGCCATAGTGTAGCAAGTATTTTGAAAAATATTTGAATTTTTGTGAAATGTAAACCCTAATTCTTGTGTGGAATGGTAAGTTTAGTTAACTGTTTTGAACAGCTTAAGTTGTTTACTATTGGTCGTTATATGCCAACAATGGGAATCATCTCTGAGTTTTTTTAATCAACCATAGTTTCGGATATGTATATCATTTCAAACATTTAAAGATTTAATTTTTTTACTGGTAATAACCCCCCCCCCCCTCCCCCAACTTTTAGACTAGAATTATTATGATAAAATTTGATCCCGGTATTTGCATGAAGTATACATTTTTGACGGTCTTTTTTTTGGTAGGTGTATTATTTACACTTTTAATTTCTACATTTTTTAGAAGTTACACTTTTCGTTAATTTGTGTAACTACACTTTTCGTTAAAAACTTCACACCGGTATGGTACGTGCCTACTATATACTTATATGTAACCACTTTTGTATATTTAATGAAAATGCGCATTAATCAGATGGTAAGATGTAACAACTTTAAATTCTGTACATATTCATAATTAATTTTAGGTTTAATTATCATTAGAAAGGATTTTGTAATCGAAATGTGTGATTTGTATTTCCTCCCCGTATGTAAAGAGTGGTTAAATTTTAAGGGCCGACGTTGAATGTGAACCACACCTAAACGTCAAGTGTTTTTCTGCCTTTAATTTGACATTTCCCAATTTCAGACTAACTCAATTTGAACCATCCAAAGATACATAATCGAGCAACGCGTTAAAGTTATTCAGGCATATTATGAATATGAGCGTTCAAATCAAAATGCTTATCGTCCACTTCGTGATTTTTCGGTCAATTTAATCGTCCAAATGTGCGTACAATCGGAAAAATCGTGCAAAAATTTGAGCAAACCGGGTCTGTAGGAGATTTTAAAATACCAGTGCATGCTCGCACAGCTCGTACAGCAGAAAATATTGCTGCTGTTCGCGATAGTGTGGCTGAAGAGCCGTCCACCTCAACTCGTCGTCGTGCCCAACAATTGCACCTCTCACGCTCGTCGTTGATGAACATTATGCATAAAGACTTGCATTTACACGCTTATGGGGTGCAATTGACTCAAGAACTAAAGCCTCTTGACCATTCCAAACGTCGTCAATGGTCAGAATGGTGGCAAGAAATGGCAACAGTGGATGATCAATTTTCGAAGAAAATCATCTTCAGTGATGAGGTATATTTTCACCTCAGTGGATTCGTCGATAAGCAGAATTGCCGCATTTGGGCGAATCATAATCCAAGAGTGATTGTCGAAAAACCAATGCACCCACAAAGAGTGACTGTTTGGTGCGGTTTATGGGCTGGCGGCATCATCGGGCCGTATTTTTTCCAAAATGAGGCCGGTCAGGCAGTTACTGTGAATGGTGTTCGCTATCGTGAGATGATAACGAACTTTTTATGGTCCGAATTGGAAGATATGGATGTGGACGATATGTGGTTTCAACAGGACGGTGCCACTTGCCACACAGCTAATGAAACAATGGCTCTTTTGCGCGACAAATTCAATGGCCGTGTTATCTCACGTGGTGGCGATGCCAATTGGCCGCCAAGATCATGTGATTTGACACCGTTGGACTTCTTTCTTTAGGGTTATTTGAAAGAAAAGGTGTACGTCGATAAGCCAGCAACAATTCAAGAGCTAAAGGATGAGATAATTCGGCACATTAACGGCATAGAACCTCAATTATGCCTAAGCGTCATCGAAAATTTGGACCATCGGGTGGAGGTGTGCCGCCGAGATCACGGCGGTCATTGGGCAATATTTTGTTCCATACATAATTGAACCATACCATATTATCATAATAAAAAGAATTGACAATAATTTCCTAAATAATTTGTGTTTTATTCAAAATCAACATCGGCCCTTAAAATTTAACCACCCTTTAATTTTAAATTTGTAATTTTATTGAATTAAAAATTTTCTCGGTACCTTCGGTTTCGTTACAAGAGATTTCCCTGTATTATTAAAGTTAAACCTCTAAATTTTAAGAACATTTTACGTACATTGCTGCCATCTACAGTTCAGCAAATAAACTTTCGACATAAATTTAATGACGTATCAAGCACTATACTGCCTAAATCTTCAATTTTCTTTAAGCATAACTTTTCTAACTCCTGTTCTCAGGTTTCCAAATCAATTAACAAAGGGTTGAGGTAAACTACAAACCAGTACACTCAGAATCAAAGCTCTTTTAAAATATCGAATATCCGGTGGTACTTACATTTGAGCGATTACTGTACAAACTTGTACATCACTCCCGCGTAACACACAAAATAAAAAGCATTACCAAGAAAAATAATAAAACTAAAGTCCATAAAATAACAGGTAAGACCTGTTTTGTTGCTTGTGGTAAGGGACCACCACCATGAAAATATTATGATGCTTTCTCGATATTTTCCTTATATTTAAAATAAAAATAAATAACGTTGTAAAAATAAAAATAATAAAAAAAATGTCGAAGGATTTTCCGAATTTCATTAAAAGGGATCAATTTTATTACATGAGACAAAAAAAAACTCGTGACGTAGTTATGTATGTACATTGTACATACATATGTATGTATGTATCACAGATATTATACTCGTAATAACAGTAATAATAATGATAGTCGAAACATAGAAAGGAGTAACAATGATAATAATAATAATGATAATAATGAAGTCAGTAAAATAAACTATTAAACAGCAACAAAATGATAATAAAATGTCTAGTTAGCGAAAAAATGGCAAAATAATGTTGGTTTTATGTATTTTTTTGGAAGAGGATTTGAGTATTTGCAGAAATCGTTGAAAAGCTAAATGATTGCAATGAAATCAAATAAAAGGTATGTGTGATTATCAATGTACTGAAATTTCGGTTTAATTACATCCCTGGTCCTTCTGCAAATGTTTCTGGGCCATATCGACATCATATTTGTGACAGGTGAAAATATTAAAGGGGATTTCAAGTGTATGATTCATTTAAAGCAGGTCAGATAAATTAACATATAGATTCCTATATGAGACGAAATCCACCCTACGGAACAAACAGCCAATTAAATAAGAAAATGCATTTCGACTATAAAATTTTAAAGAATCCTGTTAAAATTAAAATGTGGTGTTTTGTTCTAAAATCACCTCCATTTTCTTAGGATGTTAACTAATTTGTTATTGGTAGGTAACAAAAGGCTTCCTCTATACAAATCAAAACTGTCTTCGTTACCATTCGAGTAGAAAAGTTTAGTAGTTAAGTTTTAAACTGCCTTTGCTTGGGCAAAAGTCAAAGAGATTTCATGTTTACCGGTTCGTTGAAACCATAATTTCTCCTCAGTTTATTTAACTAAAGTTGGAAGATTTAACTAATTTAGATTTAAGATTTAACTGATTTAACTAAGTGTGAAGTTTCAACATTTATGAAAGTGTAGCTACACAAATTAACAAAAAACGAAAATGTAGATACACAATTTAACAAAAAGTGTAGAATTACATAAAAAAAATATGGCAGGTTTGAATTTATTATTTACCCCACTAAATCTGATCTAATCTAATCCGTGCCATATCACTGTGGCCTTTGGGAAAATTCTAGAGATGACATCACAAATCTGAGTATACTGGCATTTCAGGGACACTTCTCAATTTTTAATTATATGCGGCATATCACTGCGATCTTCGGGGAATTTATTTAAAAAGTGTAAACCGACGGTTGCAGTGATATGCCGCATATCACTAAAAGTTGTACAGAGTGTCCACGAAATGCCAGTACACCGAGATTTGTGGTGTCATCTCTAGAATTAACTGTTAGTGGCCCTTAAACATTCACAAGCCCTGGTTTACACATTTTATATTATTATTTCCATTTACAGTAAAAAAAAATTCCCCGAATGTCGCAGTGAGATGCCGTCGATTATATAGATTGGATTTAGTGGAATAAATAACAAATTCAACCCTGCCATAATTTTTTTAAGTAATTCTACACTTTTTGTTCCACTGTGTAACTATATTTTTGTTTTTGTTAATTTGTGTAGCTACACTTTTGATAAAAGTTGAAAATTTCACACCGATCTTTTTTCCAGGGTTGTCAGATTGTAGGTAGTAGTAAGGTATGGGGGTAGTTCATACAGGTTAACGTGATACTGTAACTCTTGGTCATATTTCCAGTATTCCTTCCAAGTTAAGTAATGTACAAACTTATTTTGGAAACTCTCTATGTTACGAAAATGTTCGTTGTAAAAAGGCACCAGATATTTACAGCATACTCAGTTTCCAGCTATGCACTTCTCGATATGATTAGAACACCAAATATTTTCCGCAAAACTAATTCCTAGACCATTAAAATCAGATACTTTTTGCAGAGCAGTAGACCTCAGAGCAAATCAATTATTAATTTTTTCTTGGGGTGGTACCATTTATATGGAACTGTTACACAACCGGATTAGTTTTTTCGGTCATGAAAATGGTGAAGATTTTGAGGCACGCCGGAGATCTATAAAATTAATTTACCCTTCTTGTTCACCATTTCGATGTAGAGAGAGCCATTGCTCAAGTATGATTTAAACCAGGTTACAAACGGGCTGCGGAAGCTAAATTTGTACAAGCATTATATGGTTTTATAATAACTGAGGCAGTCAAAGGCCTTAGCAAAGTTTGTGTATATCACATCAATCTGCTTCTGATTTTCAATTGGTTTTTATCGTGCTGCTAGCAAACTCCCTATAAGGTTGGTTGCACTTGCTCTTTTTGACATAAACCCATGTTGACTTTGTCATTATGTATCGTGAATCGTCCTGAATGAACTGCATATTAATATTCCAAATAACTTCGGAATTGATGATATTGACGTTATACCTCTATAACATGAATAATATTCCGTGTCCTAGTTTTGAATATGGTGTCACTCCTGTTATTTTCCACAAGGCACAGAGGAATTACCAAGTTTTTGAAGTATTTTAATAAGTCTGGTATACTATCCACAACCATCTCTAAACTTAGGCGAACATGCATGATATGACTTGTAAATCACAAGATTTGTGCCCTTTACCGGGTAACTATTACCTTACCTCTCTGCTTGAAAATAGCATTTTGCATCAAAATGTATTTAGATCATTCCTTGTTTTATCCTGAATAGAAGTGATATATCTTTTGAACTTCGTTTGGTAGTAGATTTCGTAATGTTGCTTGCGTGTTTACTAGCCTCGGAGTAACCTATGATTTTCTAATTTTGTTCTAATTTGTCTTTTTTCAGGATTATTAGTTTTTCATCGTACCGTCCGACACACAGCGATGGAGACAAATAAGTCTATAGTGTTTTAAAGTGCGTAGTAATTTTCATAAATCATGTTTCACGCAAATTTAAAGGAATATACGGATATAACTAGTATGACCCAGTTAATCAAAGAACTTCTCTACTAGTAGTATTCGCACATTGAGTAATTTTCGAAAAATCTTAGCCTATGCACATAAAATTGTTGGTATAGCAGAAAGCTCTCTATTTGATAAGATTAATATAATTGTTAGATAGTTGAACAATTTTCGAAGCTTTCTTTTGAGCTCAATTTTTATTGACTCTTTAATTCTTAGTTAATTAGAACCTAATAACATTCTCTAAAACAGCACAGTGTACGTTGTCACTCATATATTGGAAAACAATAAAAATCTTCGCTCCAATATTTTATCGTCCATAATTATAAATGATTCACGTAATAAACTGCCTTACGCGAAAATCTTAATTGGTGGGTGTCGATTTCAAGGTTTATTAGACAGCAGAGCTAATAGCGTATTAAACGCGAATTCAGAAAAGTTCTTAAATAACCCATCATCTTGCATCATTTGTCGACTATTATCGCTATCTGATTCGGCTTTTTATTGTCCCTACGACCATCATTTATCTAGTCATAAACTTTTGAAACAAATTTATGGTGTCCCTTACTCAAAACTAACTTCATCAAACACATCTAATGTCGTACATGAAATATCATCTAAACAAATAATTTTCTCTCGCACATCTGAGCGTCAGTTTTTGTTTCCTGCTGATCAAAAGAGACTAAACCAAATAATCTAAAACAAATTCCTTCTTGTCCGAATCTCGATCTTGGATGTGCAAACCGTCTGCAACATGAAATAAAACGTTTAAATGAGAAACCGATAAAACAACGTTTCTATCCCGTCTCGCTAATCAAACCATTAGCAATGGATGTAGTCGAGGAGTCTACAAGCGCTTGGAGCTCACTTATAGTCCCAGCACCAAAAAAAGTGGTTAGATGCGTCTGAAAAACAAAAATGACCATTTCATTACCCCTAATTGAAAGACTTTTAAGCCGTCTCGATCATACCCGATATTTATCAAGCCTTAGCGATTCGCGTGAAAAAACTTCCCCATCACTTGTATGACCGTATTTTCACTTACTTTGACGATTTCATAATCACTTCAGCTACTTTGATGCAAATTGATATGCGTTCTATCGGATGCGTTCTATCGGTGATTTATAAAAAAACGTTTGTATTATTTCTGCATCGCTGACCGATCTTTTCAGAAAAACTGCTAAGTGAAATTGGTTCGAAGTTACTGAAAATGCCTTTGTAAGTATTGTATATATACCTACTGTGCTATCTCATCCAAATTTTAATGACATCTTTTATGTTCGATGCGATGCATTGGAGGCACGATATTTCAGCTCGACAGTCGAGGTGTCGAGAAACCCATCGTTTATTTTTTGCAGAAGTTAAACGACGCCCGCCGTTCAAAATGTTAGAAAGTGTTGCGTTGTTATATTGATGGTAATCATTTACAATTATTACAGACAACGCCCCGTGACACACAATGGTGATGACTCATTAAAATTTCCACTGCACACTTGCTTGTTCCAGCTTACAATTGAAATTTTTTTTTTGACATACAACACGGGAAATATTCACAGAACATAGTATGTGACGCACTTTCTCAAGTTAAATACTGTTGAATCCCTTACTGTTGAAGCAACAAATACTTCTTCCTATCAGGTTCATCTAGACTCACCACATTTTCAGGACCCTTCATATATTGAATCAATAAAAACTGTATTACTTTTTTAAGCAGTAAAAAATGGCAGGGCGTAATTGTTGGGGCCAACACCCATCCGATTTTATTTTGCGACATATGTATATAGACCTCAAACACGCCATAATTAATTTCTAAAGCAAAAAATTATTCCTGCCTAATTTTCAGAAAATCAACCAGATCAATCCATGTTAAAAAATTTAATCGTCATTGCAAAAATTCGAGAATTCTACACAGATGTCATGTTAGAAAAAGCTTTAGTATGAGATGCCGAATTTTGGTGAAATAAAGTTTTTTTTTATCAAAACTCGTCATTTCCGGTAAAACTTAAAATATGATCTGAACTAATTTTGTTTGAAATTTAATTTACTATCTTTTTATTTTTTTAATTGTTTTTTCGTAGAAAGCATTACTTTTTAAAAATTTGCAAAACTGGAAAAGCCCCTATGGAAACTGCCACTTCCGGTGGACCGATTTCGTCGCCAAAAATCACTGGGATCTCTTAATTTATAGAAAACACTTAAATATGAAGTTTCATTCCGATCAGTCAATCCACCTGGGCTATTATTATTGTTGACGCCATTTTGAATTTATTCAACATGGATTAATCTTGATAATACATAAAATATCATGAAAAAACAAAAAATCAAACAATTGACACAATTAAACGTGTAAATACTGCAAACTGCTTCCAGTGCAGTACATGGAGCGATTTAAACCAACAATTTTTAGCTTCGGCGATATAGCGAATGGTAAATTTGCAAAAATCACGAGGTCAAAATTTTTCAAGATTACTATACTTTGTTTTACTACGTAATAAAAGAAGAGTGGTCCTGCAGACTGAATTCAGCATCTCTACAGTCCCGGGTTTTTCCCATTCAGAATCAAACTTCATACTTAAACTTTTTTGGACTAATTGGGAGATCCTCGCGAAATTTGGTACAAATCTGTACCAGAAGTGGCAGCTACAATGTGGGCTTCCTCAATTTTTGCAAAGATGTTGAAAAACTTTGCATTCACAGAAAAGGAACAAGTGTGAAAAGATTCAAGATAAAAATTTCAAGTTTTGACCTTCTCGGTTTTCTGAAATTCAAGCAGGAATAATGATTTTTGATTATACAAGACAGTTCTACCAAAAGTCCTATAAGTTAAATTTTTCACTCTAGAAATGAAGAGTGGCGTATTCGAGATCTATGTATACATTCGTCGTAATAGATAGTCGGGTATGGCCATGACATAGCCACCCATCCATTTTTTTAAATTCTAGTAAATTCAATAACAGTAGAGGGTTTGCTAATTGTTCCTATAACGTTGTCCTCTGGGATTCTCTGTGAGTTAACCAGTCCCCGATATAGCGAATCTATAAATTTAATTTAATTAAATTAAACAAAAACTCTTTGATTACCGGTACAATAAGAAATGGGTCAGTCCCATCGTAAAGAAATTAACTTTATTTTTGTTTGTCGGAGAAGTCCTCTGGAAATGTTTGCGCAGTTATCCTTATTCGATACAATGAACCGCGGAACCGCGTTTTTATGAAAATCAAATTAAAATTACAATTTTTGAGAGGAATTACGACACAATATTGCGCAACATAGGGAAACATGCCACGACATTAAACGCGACTAAACAAATTTCCCTGCAATCAGGACTTATCCCAATCGAATATTGACCAACTGTTATCAAAATCATCCTTTAAACGAATTTTTTCTAAATTCAGACTCATCGGAATGTAATCATAGCACTTGAAATCCCGTGAACTTGAGCCCCATTGGAGGTACATCTAAGAGAATTTTGACAAAATTCCTAAAATCGATTTTCGATCGTTGCCTCTTTGCCAGCGAGCGATTTAAATTCGTGTGAAGTGTTTAGGGATCGAATTGTTTTAATTAAAAAATTGTGAGCGCATTTTCAAGAAGCAATTACCGCAATTCTTGAGTTTAGAAAATTTTTGTTTAGATGGTTCTATGATGAGCCCGAATGATTTTTCACAAATTTTTGTGAGGGAGGTCTTCCAATGGCTCCATATTTCAGAAAGGTCCCATTTTTAAATCATTATTGCGGTCCGAACGATTTTGATTAAGTTCTGAGGTTTTGGTTCCTTTTTTTTTATTTTTTTACGATTCTACAGGGGGGCTCTCGTATTACGTCACTTGGCACATTGCTGCTCTGTGTTTTTATCTGAAAAATTTTTTATTTTGTTTTGACTAGTGCTATGTTGCATCTTGTTGTGTTTAAACATGCCTCTGGAAAATTGCAATATTGAATAGGCTTAACCGAACACTGTATGTAGAAGATTCTAAAATTGGATTCGGATGAGAGGAGCTTCTTAAGCTGGTCGACTGCTTACATGGCTTTGAAATTTTACGTCGATTGCGATTTCTATTCAACATGGCTTCAAAAATTTGTGACCATTCACTAACTTCAGTTGATAAAAATGTTTTAAATTTAAAATTTTCCAAATGTGGCCAAAGAAGTTTAATGTTTGTAAATAACAAGTCTCAAGGTGTTTGAAAATTTATAATGTACAAGGAATTTTGAAGCGGGTTAAATCCGATTTTCTTATATCACAGAAGGCTGGGGATTAATTTCTTTAATTTTCAGAGCTATGTATTTACTGTTTGTTAAGTGCTAAAGATAAACAGTTTTTAGTTTTAAAAATGTGAAATAGTTCGAAAATTTAATATCGCAATAATAAAAATGTTATAAATTATTACACAAAAACTCCCATTCAGCGTTCAAATATAACGAAATAACAATTAACACCAAAAATATTGTAATAAAAATTTCAAACAAAATTAGTTCAGATCATTTCTTAAATTAACAGTTTATTTCACCAAAATTTAGCATCTCTATAGTACAGGCAAATTGACTATTCGGGATAAAACTTAATACTTAAACTTTTCCATTGATTAGGAGATACTTGCGAAATTTGGTGGAAATCTCTGTACCGGAAGTGGCACCTTCAATGGGAAGTTTAGCATTTACAAAAACGATAAAAAATAACAACGGTCTTGTGACAGGAACGCTAGAAAATTTTTAGGTTATAGCAGCCGTGTTTCAAATTTGTTGTGAATCGTTCAGTAACTTTTCAGGCATTACGTAATTTTTATCCTCTGAATAGTTAATAAAAGAGTTTCCGCTAATATTATAAACAATTCTTAAAACCTTGAAGACAAACCTGTAACATAGTGGCAAAATATCGAGATTTTGGAATATGGGCCAGGAGGGTGAATACATTTCTTTAAAATTCATAATTCGCGCAATGTGTCTCTGTCTGTTAAATAATGGTATTAACGTGGATTTGCATGCACTACCCCAACAGGACAGTCCGTATTGCAGAATTGAATCAACTAGTGCGAAATACACAATTCTCAGTAAATATAGTGGACAATATGAACACAAAACGTACATTTTCCTTGCTACTAATAAAATCTTAGTTTTCAAACCCTCAATATGCGTCTTCCAATTTAAATGTTCGTGTATAAAAATCAGTAGGATGTTCCACTTTATCAAAGGCGTCAGATCTATAAATAAAACAGACGCCTTTAGACTGTGGTCAATATTTATACTTATTTGTTCTAACAATGACAACAGAGCTTGCTCCGTATTTCTGTTCTTTCTAAAACCAAATTGTAAACTTACAAATCTAGCTTTCATTGCCTTTTCAAATATTTTTAGAAAAACTGAAAGGAGGGAGATAGGGCGATAATTTTTTAAAGATGTTCTATCATTTTTTGTTAATATTGGGACTACCACGGTTTTCTTTAAGGAAATCGGAAAAAATTTTCTATCCACACTTAGATTAAATATAAACGATAATACATCAACCAGAACGCAAGCCGTTTTTTCTACAGTACAACTAGACGTCCCACGTACCGGGTGGCTGACACGAAGTGTTACCCAAACCAAAACGCCACAGAATTTTTATTTTTAGATGAGTTTTATTGAATCAAAGTAAAAAATTTTCACAAATATTTAAATTTTCGAATTGCATTAGCCGTTTTTGATTTGGCCACCCTTAGCTTTGATTATGGGCTTCATACGGCCGACAAAGCTATTGCATGCACGAAAGTGGCTCTGAGGTATTTTGGCCCATTCCCGACGAAGCGCTTGCTTGAGATGATCGACAGTTTGGTATTTTTTTGTCCCAACCTTGCTCTTCAAAATACCCCAAACCGAGAAATCTAGCGAATCTGGATCCGGTGAATTTGGTGGCCATTGGGCAGTGGAAATGAACCGCGGAACGTTGTTTCTCAGCCAATCTTGATTGACGCGCGCTTTATGACTCGGCGCCGAGTCCTGTTGAAATGTCCAGGCTTTGCGGCCGAAATGTTTTTGTGCACCAGGAGCCGATCGATTTCTAAGAGAATTAATTATTAAATACAGTTCCCTAGATGATATAGGTGAGAAATGGAAACTAGTGACCAACAGTAGTAAAATAATTGAACTGTTTGCCAGTTTTTGCGAGCATTTTTGCCATTACTATAGAACTGTTTAACATGAAATTGTTTTTAAGTAGCGCATATTTTCTCGTTTTCAAATTCACACCCTTTCAAACTGTACTGTTTTAATCTAATATTATTAGGGTGCTTCTTGACCAGTTGGCCAATCTTGTTCCTATTACGTATTTGTTTCAAGATAAAATCGGACATACATGGCTTTAACTTAACTGATTGCTTTTTCACTGAGTTAGAAGTAGTACGTTTGAAAAATGTTCGAAAGCCATCTTATTAAAGTATCTTTGATCAAATCGATACCGAACATTGTCTATACAAGTTGCCGAAATATTTGAATATTTGTAATTCTCGTAGGATCAGAAACCAACTTGAGTCAACCGGTTCGATTAATCATCAGCCAACACCCGTACTTCACCGAAACGCAAGGTCTGCTAAAAACATCACTGTTGTGCGTGAGAAACTGAAATTGCCAAGAACATCTAAACTGGATGATATATATACCAACGACATGCACTTCCTTCACAACGGTGCTATATGCCACACAGCACATGCCATGATTGACATTCTGCAGGAGCAATTTGAGGGCACGGTTATCTCGCGCGGCGGTCAACTGGCCGCCGAGATCCTGCGACTTATCGTAAATAATTGAGGCCCTCAATGTCAATATAACGATCGCCATCCACCAAATCTATGCGACAAAGTCATCGAAAATTGGAGCTCCCGAATACGTACAACCAAGCAAAGCGGCGGCGGACATTTCAACGATGTTATATTTCACACTTAATGCCATAAAATAATGGGTTAGGGAAAAAGTTCGTGGCCTTTTTTGGGTGACATTGAAACAAAGAATTTTCTTATTTCAAATGAACTTTATTAAACCAAATATGTGCCATTTTGATCGATGACCTTTTGCCATTTTTCTGTAGAGCCTTGATCCCGGCCTCTTTTGAATTTAATGTAAAACCATTAAGATAGTTCTGCATGGACCAGAACAAATGGTTGTCCGATGGTGCAAGGTCAGGACTATATGGTGGGTGCATCAAAACTTGCCAGCCAAGCTCTCTCAGTTTCTGCCGGGTCATCAATGATCAATAAATCCTGGCTTTGATACCGTTTGGGAAGCTTCACCTCGTTTCGTCCATGATTTTTTTCGCACAACGTTGTCGTATCTTATCCACTTTTCATCACCAGTAATCATTCGTTTTAAAAATGGCTCGATTTCGTTCCGTTTCACCACCGTTTCGCAGATAGAAATCCGGTTCATTAAATGTTTAGCTGTTAATTCATGTGGTACCCAAACATCAAGCTTTTCTTGTATCCAGTCATTTTCAAATGGTTTAAAACTGTTAAAGCTGCTTAAATGCCGGTCTTCTTCAATTTTCTGCATGATTTCATCGACTTTTCCAGTGGTTGGTTGAACCATTTGTTTGCTTCTGATTTTTATAAAGCACCTTCTCCATAAACAGCACAAATTTTTCGCAAGCCTGAGCCGCGTTTTTACCTTTGTCGTAATAAAATTGTAAAATACTCGTATATCGAATTTTTTCATTATGTATCTCCATGTTTAAAATGTTGGAACTTTTTATTCATTTCACCGATTTTAATGTTTTGTATGTAAAAGTACAAGTTAAAATGTGTCACCTTTCAAACACATAAAAGAATTGCCCGATACGATCGACGGTTACTGAGATATATGAATGTAGAGCCATCTACCGGGGAAACGGCCTCGAACTTTTTCCCCTACCTATTATTTTTTCAAATAAAACAAAACCTGAGTGGATATCTCCACCAGGTTAAATTGTCTGTATGGGCTACATCAAATTTGATTTTATCGAGAGGTGGTTCGAATAGTCTACAGCGATAAGCCAAAATCAAACCAACCTTGTGTTGAACAAAACATTAGAAATTAAATCCAGAATTTGACCAATTTCATTGAACAGCAAAGACCGTTTAATGGATGATTTTCTGACATAAAGTGTTCCAGAAGCCGCACTTATGATTGCAAATTCTTGTAAATAGGAATATGCAATCAGAAGTGCCAACTTCATTGGTTTCTACAACACGTTATGTCAGAAAATTGTTCATTCAACGGTCGTTGTTGATCAATGGCATTGGACCAATCCTGGATTAGCACAAATTCAGCCACTATATTTTGCGGATGGCAATGAACATTCTTGGATTTATTCTTGGATTTTAGAACATTTTATTTCTATTGATTTTGTGTTGTTCAACACAAATATTATTGAAAGGTGTTCCTATGTATTTTGTTTGTTTAATATAGTATCTTTTAGGGGCTATTTTGTTTTTTCTCAATTTATGAAAATTATATTTATATGATAAGGGGGGTGGGGGGTGGGAAGTGGGCAGTTTTGAAATTAGACTTAAATTATTTCTGGTTTTTGCTCGAAATCGACATCTATTTGTTTTGTCTTTCAGGCGAAATTTGAAATTTTATTTTCCTGTTTTTCGCCTTCTGAACTAACACTAATTTTCCCCGTGAACACTAATCAGCGCAAATTGGGCTAAATTGGTATGCAAAGTTTCATTTTGAAATTCGTTATTATCTACCAAATATCAACCGAATTGTGCGATGGTCCGGTTGCCTCCTGCTAACTAGGATTTGTTTCAGGAGATTTTATTTGGGGTCCCATACACTATAGGTACTGATTGCGAAGATTTATTTCTGGCTCATATGGTTCCGGATGGCGTGGTGGTTTTTTAAAGACGGAAAATTTTAAACTTTTGTGTCTCATTTTGTTCAAAAGAAAACACTCTCCTCGGTATAAAGAATTTTGTGATTTTAACATGTTAGATGGAACTGGGCTCTTACCTAACGAATTATGATGAAATTTGGTTGATATAGAGCTTTATTGAGATTCTCGCACGTAAGTTAGATCATATTCCGCCATTTTGTAACCAATGATGATAAAATTTTATTTCTAGAATTGAATTTGATTTTAAACATAAAATTGAGAAGAAGTTCTGGTATCTGTCCATGCTGCACGATTATAGTGGATCGCAAGAAGGAATTTGAAGGTCGTTCTAAAATTTGGCTACCCACACACGTTTTGGGATTGTAAGGATCTGCAATGTGGTTTTACTCGTCTTATAATTTATTTTGTGTAAACTAAAATACTTTTTTTTAAATTTGAACCACCTTCCATTTTACGCCCGGCATAGAATGGAAAAATTATGGCATTTCGATTGCCTTCGTAGTAATACGAAACCACATCATATATTATTAAGATCAATTTTCCAATTGTCCTTCGTTCTATACTCAAATACCCATTATTTGACAAATATTTCACATATACCAATAAATAATATCATCTTTCAATATTCAATATCTCTCGTACGTACATATTACCTATCATATTTTTCTATTAACCGGTGCAAAGAAAAGTCGAACAAGTAAAAAAAAAAACTTTAAAATTTTCCGTTTCTTTTGTCGGGTTTTTCCGCAAAATAAAAATTTTCCCAACGCTGAGTGAAAAACACACACATTAAACTCTTCTTGTACGAGTACATTTGTGATACAATGTTGTGTCTGATAATAAGTTTTAAATTATATTCCCATTGGAAATTCTATTTACCACATACGTACTTACGTTACGTACATTTATACATAACTTGTGTATTCGGTTTGGTATTTTCTCCGGTTACGTTTTATTTATTTATTTGTGGTAAAGTTTATGATAAGGATATAAGTTGATAATAAATCACGATAAATAATTTTTTTTTATTTATTATATTTTTCATGTATATAGATACCTCTATATACATTTTCCAGCGATTTTTTTTTCGGTAGATCTCCTAAATTAGAAAAAATATCTCATGGAATTTATTGTGTGCATTAAGGGAGTTTTAAGCAGCAGAGAAAATATGGAATACAAATAACATAACACAAAAACAACAAGAAAAGAAAATTTTATTCCAGGATTATGGCAGCTAAATAAGATAATATCAGTACAGCTGGTTGATTAAATTATAGTATAATTGTAGGATTTATACTGAACACATTCGTATATAATGATATAACACCGTATTCGGTGCATTCACATATTCACAAAATTTGTAGCGTTTTTTATGGGGTCTACCCAGACAGATTTTCCCCTAAAGATAGTTCAATTGTTGTTTTTGCTACTAAATTATTCTCAATAATTTTCTGTAAT
This sequence comes from Nephrotoma guestfalica, assembly GCA_963691935.1. Lineage (NCBI taxonomy): Eukaryota > Metazoa > Arthropoda > Insecta > Diptera > Tipulidae > Nephrotoma > Nephrotoma guestfalica. The sequence goes on along the minus strand of OY829915.1, from coordinate 231,875,052 downwards.
TTATGATATTTTAATTAGCTGCATATTTGCATTTGTAGTACATAATTTACTTTACTTATATTTGGACATTTTATGGTTTGTGGTGAGAAAAAGAGTTTTCAATAATCACCTAAGTACGATAAGAAAAGAACAAAATATTTAGAAATGTAAAATTCATTTGGGTCATTGCATTGCATATTAGAATTTTGGAATGGGCGGGAAGGACATATACTCCAGATTTTTATTCTGCAGTGATCACAACGTCCAGTACTAAATTTAGTTATGAAAGTGTTACTTAAAAACCTTGAAATACGCAGGTTCAGTAACAAAGGATCCATTTAAACGTTTTTCTTCAAATTCATTTATTTCCCAATTCCAAATTCCAACACATACCAAAAATTGTATGTCTTTTGTTTAGAAATTTTTTTAGTAAAAATGTCTCGCATCGGATGAATCATGAGAAGGATTCCCTAAGCCACATTTTTCTTTATATGTTTTAGTGAGTTAACCCTGTATAAGACGAACTAACGTTTTTGGGTTTCAATTTAATAAGTTGGCGTGAAGTATTTCCTAAAACTGTTTAAATATTTTTAGAATTGTTGTTAGGAAAAAATTCACGTTTCTAGCCAGAATCGTGAAAAATTTCCTAATACTAAATAGTTGAGAATGAAACAGAAATATTAATTTTTTAATCTGGATTTTATGTTATTGTTTATTACGTATAGGACGCTTAATATAAAAATGCATGAATTTGTCTTGTTAAGGCAAGCTCAACAGGTATATGTAAAACTTTCTAAAGTAATAATTAGTATACTAGTTATTTAATTTCAGATGATAATGAGCTTACCGCTGGTGAGGGCTCACTATTTCTGAATCAAAATTTTTTGAAAACAAAACTAAAACGTTACTGATATAATTTCATTCTGGTTTATTATTGAGACTTTAGTTCTTTATATACAGGGTGTCCGCTGGAAGGTATACCACTTTGTTTTGCCGCCATTTAGGCGAATATTAGTATTGACAATTCATACTTGACAGTCGTGAAGTAGACACGTGGCAAATTTATTATGGAAAAATATTCGATAAACCATCGTTTAATCGTTAAAACATTTTATCAAAATCAATCATCGATTACTGTGACGATGAGAAAGTTACGTGAAATTTTTGGGAGAAACAACGTGCCAACAAAACGCAATATTTATCGTGTAGTGAATGATTTCGAAGAAAGAGGGTCTGTAAGTGATAGGCCCAAGCATGGGCCACAACGTACTGCAAGATCGGCTGAAAACATTACTGCTGTTCAAGAAAGTGTTTAAAACAATCCATCAACCTCAATTCGACGCCGTGCTCAGGAGCTTGGTCTTCAAAGAACAAGTTTGGCCACAATTTTGCACAAGGATTTGCACATTTGTTTCCATTTAAGATTCAGTTGACACAAGAGCTTCTTCCACAAGACCATTTACGCCGCCGTACATATGCCGATAGGATGTTACAGCTCGCCCATGACAACTCCGATTTTCATGAAAAAATCATAATGAGTGACGAGGCACATTTTCATTTAAATGGATATGTGAATAAACAGAATAGTCGGTTCTGGGCAATGGAAAACCCTCACAATATTCATCAGTCACCTTTACATCCATTAAAAGTGACAGTCTGGTCTGCAATTTGGTCAGGAGGAATCATTGGACCTTACTTCTTTGAAAATGAAAACGGCGTAACGGTAACTGTGAATGGGGAGCGATATCGTGATATGATTGAAAACTTTTTAACGCCACAACTGCATACTTTGGGCTTGATTAACATGTGGTAACAACAAAACGGTGCCACATCGCATACAGCCAGGATTACAATGGAATTACTGCGAGAACCCTTTCCACAACAAGTTATTTCAAAAAATGGTGATGTTGATTGGCCTCCACGGTCGCCTGATTTGACTGCTCCGGACTTCTTTTTGTGAGGATATCTAAAAAGCAAGGCTTATGCAAACAAACCAGAAACGCTTGAGCAACTCAAACAAAATATTCGTGATGAAATTAATGAAATACCGCATGAAATGTGTGAGAATGTAATGGAAAATGTACTCAAAAGGGCCGCATTTGTGAGGCTAACAGAGGCGGACATTTATCTGATATTGTATTCCATACATAATTGCCGACATTAAATAAAACATTTATCAATATAAGATCCATTCTCTTTCATTTAATCAAAAATCATGAACAAACAAAGTAGTATACCTTCCCGGCGGACACCCTGTACAAAAAATAAGTGCTTAGAGTTAAAAAAATTTTTAGTGCAAAAAATGTTGTATTATTGAATTTGTATGTCACTAGCCAATTTATATCATAATTTGATGAGTAAGCATGCTACAAGCATGCTTATTTATATACATACTACATTACAATTATAATATTTGTGCAGATCGATGCCCTGTTGATGATGAACTCGACATATTCCGGGCCGCCTACTTGGGATGATTAGACTTCTGCACGTTGAAGTGGCGAAGGTGGTGAGCGAGGATTTGCTCGTCTTTGTCTTATACACTTGATGCCCCAAATGACACCTAAGACTAAAAGGATCCCAGAAATGACATGAGTCATGATATAATGGTGGATATGATGATTCTTCCCCTCGTGTAGTTGCAGTTTCATATTTTCGAGCATCTTTATCTCTTGTTCCAATTTGTTGGTATCTTGAATCGTTACGTACTGTGGACGATTATGTCGGACTAGGCTATCTTTAATCCGGGTGATGAACTTCTTTAAGTGAATAGATCTTAACCGATAATTGAATCCCTTTTTCAAATGGTTAGAATAGGATCCGATTGCAACGATATAAAAATTTGCATCCCGTAGCACACAACCAGCTTTGAATTTTTCTATGCCTGATCCTTGAAGGTTATACGATTTGCTTTCATGACTGCATATTACAACGACTGTTGTTTTATTGTGAATGGCATATACCCACTGATTGTTGGCATTAAGTTGTATCCAGTGATTTGATGCATTTACGGTTCAGATGGAACATAATTCCTCAAGATTCATCGATTCATCTTGCGTTGTAGGATTGCTATCTCGCACTGAGCTTGCCTGCTTGCTATATATTGGCGATATTTCACACAAAAATCTTCTTCCTTGAAATGAATGACAATTTTTTACTTGCTCTCTAGTCATTAATGCGAGCTGTTTCCGGTGAGCATCTATTGCTAAATATTCTGCCTTGGTGTCGATGTAAGACTGCGAATTCTTGTGTTCGATATTAGGCACTGGAAAACGGCCAACAATGTGTACTCCCGCGTAAATGAAAATGGAATGGTGAGTTCTACTATAATGTTTCTTTGTGCTACTCTGCTGCGTATCTTCATGCTATGATATACGTGAAGAAGATCCGGAATGCCATACCCAGGTATGGTGATCGTTGATGGTATATGTCTTTTAATATTTTCGGACTCTTGATCAAATTGAGCCGAAGAGAGTAATGAAGAGTGCAAAATGTTATTGTGTGCATTATGGATTACGTCTAGTAAGGCTTGTTGCGTATCGTATACATATGTGATCGAATATCCTTAATCCTAACTACCAGAAAGCCTACGTTTTGAAAACTGTGTATGATTTTCCTATTAACCAGACTGAGACTTACATACTGATGCCCATTAAGTACGGTTGAATTAACTTTTAACTCGTTAATATGTAGTTATTATATTTATTCGATAATACAAGTTTTTACACATACATAGACATTTTGTTTTGTTGTTGTTGGGTTTAGGAATAACTTTGTATTTAGGAAAATATTCACAACCGTTTTAATAAACATAATGTACAAACAAACTTTTAAAGATTTTGTGTGTCGTCGTTTAAATTTTAAACACCACAGTACTAAAACCCATCGAACAAGCCGACTAACAGTGGAACTATTTGCACTATTGAATAACACAAACCCACTTATAGAGCCTTATTTTACCTTACATAGCACCTGCATAGTACAATAGACGAAAGCTTTCGACTAGATACCTAAATATCTATTATATAAGGATCAACAGGATGCCCATCTTTGTCCGTTCAATTTATTCTAATTTTAACGAAAATTTTGCCAAGCATATTCATATCCAAATATTGACACACATATCCACATATTGGGTTTTTCAATTTGAGCAGGTCGATGTGCTGAATATCATGGTTAGCATGGGTTGGCGTCGTCCCATATACGGCAGTTTTGCTTGTTAACATAGCCATTCTTACTAGCTATTCTATTAAAAAAATTGAGAAGAGCAAACAAATTGACGTAATATACACCGACTTTGCAAAAGCTTTCGACTCCATCAGCCATTGTAAAGCTTTGGAACACATTTTCAAGTTTGGATTTCCCAGCCAGTTTGTAGCCTGGTTCAAATCTCATTTGATTAATCGAATGCAATACATTGAAATCGGATTTAAAACGTCGAATAGAATACAAGCAACCTGGTATTACTGAAGTAATAAAGCATTCCAATTTCCTGATGTTCGCAGATGACCTCAAAATCTACAAAGCCATCGAGTCAGTCGACGATGCCAATAAACTACAGGAAGATATTGACAACCTAGCGAGTTTAATTATCTGAGTCTCAATATTGAAAAGTGCAAATCTCTATCATTTCACCGAAAAGCCAACCCTGTTACACAAGACTACAAGATAAATGGTGATGTCCTTCAGGTAGTACGTAGTAGAAACTAAAGACCTTTACTAAGCACATGGAGCTGTACATCGCTAGAGCGAACTCCATGGATGGGTGACATTTTTGATGTGGAAGCAATTAAGATCAGCTGGAATATGCTGTAAATGTGCGGTGTCAGAAGAAAGAATCATTAAAAAGAAGTGTATACGCTACTTGATCTGGAAAGACGGATGGGTTTATTATCATGACCTACCATACCAAGTAAACATACAGCGACAACCACCATATTTAACCGGGTGCATGACATACAACTTGACAACTCTAGAAAATAAACGCGAATTGCTAAAAAGTACATTTATTCGTAATCTCCTACTAGGCCTAATCGACGCACTGGTCGTGCTAAAGTCAATTAAAATGAAGGTTCCTGGTAGACAACTAAGAGAGCATGACTTCCTCCACTTAGATAGACACAGAACCAACTATGGCGATAATGAACCAGTGAAGATGATGTGTAAGAGTTTCAATTTTTTTTGAAAGTAGATTACGGCAATTCTATGTGCCTCAGTGGTTTTTCTTGTTATTACTTTTATATTTCAAATTTTAAAATCCAACGCGGATTTATTTTATTTTGTATGTTTTTCAAGTCAAATTTTTAAATCGCTAACAAACGGCGTTGTTTATGGTTATTACTTTAAGCTCCTGGGTCAGTTGGATGTTTTACTGGTGTAGGCCCAAGTCCCGACGAAAAAAACCAAGTTGAAGTCTGTGAAAGGCCGAGTTGTTCTTGTGCACGGTGAGGAATCGACTACCTCGGGTTTTCTGTACACTTTCACGGACCGCGGCAATGTTCTCGGCCGATCTGGCGTTCGTTTGACATACGAGTATTGGCTGAAGATTACCGAACCGATTGTCTCGAATTTGGCCGCCAAAAGTTGGAGAGTTGACTTTGAAGGACCACCGCGTCTCCCGTAAAATGGACACAACGCACGCAATATTTGTACTAATGAACACGCATTTTGATAATAAAGTTTTATCATTTTGACGTGCTGCTCAATCGGGTAACTTATCATGGTAATTTGGCATCAGTAGCTGAAAAAAACACACCAGATTAGACAGACGCCATCAACCCTATATTGCAATCGCTGAAAGCTGTCCAACTCCACCTCCAAAATCACCTTCAAATGGCAATAGATTAAAGCAATTCAACACAGCAACACTATGAAACATGTCTAAGTGGATCGTATCAGGTATCATAATTAGAACAAAAAACCCTGCAAATGGAAATTATGTGCAGTGAATCATAGAAATTTTGCCACAGAGCCACCTACGTAGCGCAATAGACGGCTATGGGGATCGACTACACGGCTATGGGGATCGACAGGGTCCTCATTTTTCCCCGATGATTTGATCAAAATTAGAACACAAAAGATGAGAGCATTTCAAGCTACATATCCATGCTGATCGACAGGTTCATTTAAAACATTGAGAGTGAATCAACTAATTACCCGGCACCACATCTAAGGCCGGATAAACATTGGTCCTTCGTGCGAAGTAAAACGAATCATCAACTACATTTCTGAACTTCGAAAATTAGTTATTGTCGGAAATAAGTGTGTAATAATTAAAATTCTAAGTTCAACAGTCTTCAGTGGGCCAAAAACATGTCGGTGGATTATGGGAGGCAGCGGTAAAATCAGCTAAATACCACATAAAACAGTTTTAGGTGAAACCGTATTGAGATACGAAGAAATGTCGACAGTGTTACTCCAAATAGAAGCATGTCTTAATTCTAGACCACTGTGGTCCACGTCTTCAGACATTGAAGACACATTCATCTTAACCCCCGGACATTTTATTATCAGAGAATCATTTATCACCGCACCTGATCAAGATATTAGTGAAGGAGTCTGAACCTTAAGTCATCGTTGGAAGTTAACTCAAAAGCTGGTACAAGATTTCTGGAGAATATGGTCGTGTGAATATTTAACATCATTACAACGTAGATTTAAATGGAACGAAGAAAGGCCCAATATAGAAATTGGAAACATCGCTATGATCAAAGAACCGAATCTACCGCCATATCAGTGGGATCTAGTCAAAATTAAGGAACTACATCCGGATAGAGACGGCAAGGTCCGTGTAGTTACGGTTCGTTTCAAGGGAAATAACTTCTTAAAACGACTTCTTTGATAAACCTACCAGCACTGAACACCAACCAAATACACAACCAGAAAAGCTAACTACCAGGGAAATAACTTCTTAAAAAGATCTCTTTGACAAACCTACCAGCACTGAACACCAACCAAATACACAACCAGAAAAGCTAACTACCAATCTTAGAAGATAATTACGTACTTACTTCGAAAACATCGCAGTAACAACTTTAGCCCAGGAGGAAGGAAGATTTTTGTTCATTTTAAGTTAGAGAATTATTAGATAGAGTTGCAGCAATTAACAAACAATGTACGACACTTAACACAATTAGCGGGTTCCAGAAGAAGACGTGCACTTGTTAGTATTGCTGGCACATTAGCTCACGATCTCTTTGGCGTATTAAATGAAGAATGGGAAAATAAATACGAGTCTAAAATACAAAGTGTAGAAGAAAATGAGAGGCACCTATTGACCTTACAAAAAGGAAATTTCAAGCATAAATTCACAAATGGCAACCTTCTCAAACGGACTGCACAACTTAACAAAGGCAACAAACGTGTTACTTACGGTGGTAGACACACTAAAGGCGACACAATTATTCACCCCGCTCGCGTTAAGTGCTGCCTTGGATCTAATTAATTATCAAAATTTTTAAAGGGAACTACTAAACATTGTTGACACACATCAAGGAAAGATAAATCCGCTCATTCTAACCAGGGAGCAACTTGTCCAACAATTGAATCTGATACATCTGAATAGTGCAAGATCATTAGCCATTCCTGGAGGTAAGTTGGATAATGAAATCGCTAACATGTTTAAGTTTATGACCGCGAAGTCACGAGTAACAACATCAAATTTACTAATCGAATTAAGGATTCCACTTGTCAATGAGCAAAGGTATCAAGTGTATAAGGTTTTTCCATTACCAACAAGAAATGGAAATGAGTATAACTGTGGGCAAAACGTAGTAAGACTATTTAATTTAAATTTCGCGCGGAAAACCATTCGTCGAAATATTTTTTTTATGTTGGTATGACTGTCAGTGACGTCTGTGTCAAATGTCACATCAAAATAATCATTAGTGTTTAGTATACGCTTGTATTTCTGAAGTACAAATAGTGCATTCGGCGATTTTTACAATTGAGTGAAATTATTCAACAAAGAAGTTCCATTAAATTTTGTGTGCGGAAACAATTTTGTGGTGCCGAAACGTTCAGAATGTTGCGAAAGGCCTTCGGTGATAATTGTATGCCGCAAGCAAGTGTTTTTGATTAGTACAAATTGTTCAAAGAGGAACGAGAACGCGTTGACGACGAACCACGTCTAGGACGGCCATCAACATCAACTGATGATCAACACGTTAATAAAATCAAGGAATTGGTGCTCGAGAATCGACGATTAACAATCAGAGACCTTACTGGCATCGTTGAAATACCGGAAGGATCAGTGAAAACCATTTTGAAAGACCATTTGGGCCTAAGAAAGGTGAAAGTACGATTGGTTGACATCTGTGAAACAATGCTTTCCGACTACCAGGATGTCATGAAACGTATTATAACTGGCGATGGGTCTTGGATCTATGCTTACGACCCGGAAACAGACGATCAATCGGCCGAATATCGTGCCAAGGTGAGCCGAAGCCGAAAAAACCCCGTCAAAGCAAGTCAAAAATCAAGGTGATGTTGACAGTTTTCTTCGATTATCGAGGTGTGATGCACTCCGAATTCCTTCCGACTGGTCAAACTGTCAACAAGAAATACTATTTGAGTGTTATGCGTCGTTTAGGCGAAACTATTCGTAAAAAGAGGCCGGAATTATTGGTCTCAGCAACATGGATATTATCCAACGATTCTAAAATAAAGTGCTAAAAAACATCGTCAACGCACCATGGTTTGTCAGAAATAGCGACATCCTCAAAGACCTGGGCATAGAATCCATTAAAACCGAAATTATGAAATTTGCTAGAAGTCATGAACAACGGCTACTTTACCATGTCAACATAGAGGCCATCTAGTTAGTGTAATATCAACTACAAAAGCGCGATCAAATAATAAATACCAAAGCTAAGCAGAACATCGATGGATGAACCCTTAAATTTCAGTAAAATGTAGTAATTTAAGTTAGAATAAAATTGCTTATTAGTCATCGACTAGATTGTAATTAAAAAAGAGATAATAAAGAAGTTAATTTCAAAAAAAAAATTATTTATTGCAACAGAAACCAATGGGTACAAAAATTGCAATCGCAAACATCTAGCATGGCCACAACTACGGCATGTCAAAATCACAATTTCCAATCGTAAGCTCACTGATTGCCAATCTTTGCCTTCCCATAGAAATACTTTTACCTATCGAGCCATAAACCCATTTTACCATTTACCAATTTTCACTGTCTAATATCAAATAAAACTTCCCGCAATTAATGTGCATTAGTAAGTGTGCCATGCCTAGGCCATCATAATAGTTTAACCTGTCAACAAAAGTTTATTTGTTTCTTTTTTTAAGGAAAATTCTTTATTTTAATAATGAATATACATTTTATAATAGTTGTACTACTACATCTTCTAATTGCTAATATAGTTTCAAAGGTAAGTGCTGTGTAACTGCATTTAAAAAATATTGTGTATTGGCTGTATGGTGACTGTGTTTTCCGAGATTTCCATTCATCTAGACTTGGCATACGTGTGTGCCACCAAAACAAAAGTATAAAATCCACAAAAGTGTATAATAGCAATATTAATAATAACAATAATCTTGATAATATATAAATTTAAATAATTTTCCAAAACGGAACGTAAATGGAAATCTTATGTATATAAGTCGTACTCCTCCTTTTCAAATCCTTGGGAAAATCTTTTGGACTTTTTTTTGTCATTTTTCGTTCTGCCTATAGAAAAGTGTCTCTGCGTCTGCTTGTTGTTGTTGTAATATACTTACAATACAGGAACAACAACAAAGTGAACTTTTTTTTTAATAATAATTGAATTTTCAAAATACACATGCACATAGTACAGTGAATTTTATGGAAGAAAATTATTTTTAAATTAATACTTTAATATAATGAACATTTTAAGAAAAGCATCTGCTCACCTTTTTTTCTTTTTACTTCTTGTATTTTATTGTTTGGGTATTTGTTTCCGTTTTTTGGTCGATTGTTGTTGGTGATTTCCTTTCGCAAAAATAAAAAATATTTTGAATTAAAATTTGCATATCCATAGAAATATGGATACAGCATATCCGTTTTTCCGTCATTTTATATTTTCTAGATTTGCGAAATACAAATTGGAAAATTACTTCCTCTTCTATGATAACTCTCCTTGGTATACATACCTCTATTAATTTACGCTTGTGCCAACTTTTATATTAAACTAGCTGTTGCCCGCGACTTCGTTCATTTATTTATTGTTTTCCGTCTAGTGTATACAAAAATAAATCTGAAGGTTTTTCGAGCAGGCGTTTGCTCAATATTGAGCAAATTTTGTCTCTGTAAATATCAAGGAAATGGCTAGTAGCTAAAAACCCGTTCGAGATATCTATCAATTTTATTAGTGTTCCTGAAAGGTAATGTAATGGTATATACCATACATCAACTAAACCTGGGTCACCTGGGTCTGGAAATGGTCGCTAATGGCCATTCAACGTTGACTTAAATTTACACCTACATATCGGGAAAATGGCTTCTAAACCAACCTGATCTCCAGATTTACCATGTAGTGTAGCTATTAGAAAGACAACAAGCAAAGTGAATGGGAAGCGATCATCATTAGCTCATTTCAAACCTTGTTCAAAATACGTATTAGAATTACAATAAAGACTGATTAAGAATTAGTCGAGTTCTCTCTGCATAGTCAAAATCCATTTTAATCGTGTAGAATGGACAGAGACCAGAACTTCAACTAAAGTTTATGTTTTAATCCAAAATCAATCTAGAAACCAAATTTCACGAGGATTGGTTTAGTCCAGCATGAACAAATCCTAGAATTTTGTTCAAAACTCTCTTTAGAATCCCTAACCAATACTACTAACCAAAAGATTACATAATTCTTTAACATTGTAAAATTTCAAAATTTCATACACCCAGTTTCTTTTCTTCGGAGCTCAATCAATTTGAAATTTTAAGGAACGCACATTTAAGAATTTATTCTGCTGGAATTTATCGCTAATGTCGAATGATTTTCTAAAAGGTCGACATTGCTGATAAACATATTAGGACTCAAGATATAAAATTTCTTAAGAAACCCTTCTATTGAGAGAGAGGTAAATTTGGTAATATTCCAAACACTAACTCATAAGGCATAAACTTTTAAGAAGTAGAAGAATGGCGCGTGGTTTTGTATACAAACATGGAATATCGAACCACGAGTCCCAATCCATTTCATTTTTCTCTATGAAATGCCCCGAATATTCGATGAGCGTCCGATGTGGACACACTAAAGCTCCGTTAGTTTCGGGATGAAAAGTGGAGGAATTATTCGTCATTATTTCCAAGATCGTTAAAATTTATTTATTTTGCTGATAACTTACTTGATAGTAAAGGACCAACAATATAAAGACTCATTCGAAAGGTTTACTAGATGTCGCGGATATTGCCAAAGGCATTTGGACGACTAATTTTATTTTATTTGACATGAGCTGCAAGATTTCATCAATTTTTCGATCATTCCCAACATTTTCGGGAAAAAATAATCGCACCCTCTTATATGTTCTCTGAATGCCTTGATGAACACCAACGGGAGTGTCATGGATTATTTTATAAGTTTCATTACTTCTGAGCATCAACGATTTTAACTACGATTGTTTTTTTGTCATTAAGATTGTTTTTAATTGCGGGAGTAATGGCGTGTCCTTTTAAATTTACTGACGATTCAATATGTGTGGATGAACTATGCTGTACAGTATTATTTCGCAAACTATTAATATTATCCGAAGGATGTGAGGTTTTCTCCTGGTTTTGTGCTCGTGTAATAGCTTTAATATGAACAGAAGAATGTGAAGTGAATTGGCAAAGTAATTTAGTCCTGGTTATTTAAAGAGTTAGAATGCAATGCTTGGTCGTCAAAAGAATCATGTTTATTACCTTAATGTTGTCTTTGTAAAAAGTTTGGAATTTTCAATGGAAATGCGACTGAGTGCGTGGCATTTCTATTTAGTGCGCCAGGTTTTTAAGAAATTTCAAAATCATCTTCGAATTCTAAACATCATCGCGCTAGACGGGATGACGGATTTGACATACCAAATTAATGGCTTATGATCGCTAAAGAATGCTCGAACGTCTCGATGATTTGTAAGGTCTGGATAGACCACGACGGCATTTACTTTACGTGGACTACGCTTCACACCATAGGGTCCAACTATATGTCCCAGATATGTCCACTTTTGGCGAAGGAATTGACATTTTGCCGGATTTAGTTTTAAATTGAACTTCGGTAGGCATTCAAGAACTTCTTGAAGCCTTTGATTATACTGATATATAAGTTTTGACTGACATCAAACAGTACTAGATGCCATCCTTTAGTCATATCCAAGCTGCTACCGTAAGATGCCCTTCCTAGTGGGTCCAATATATATCCAATTGATCGTTTCCACCGACCACGGTACAACCCCACGATTCTTGGAAACAAGGTCTCTTGGATATCGTTTCGTGCGTTCCCCATCAGGCATCCATGGTGAGTTATTGTTGGTAAGCCACATGGACCACGAATCGAGTCGAATCGTCACCAAAAGACGACTTAAAAAAAGTCTGGATCAATGTTGACATCTGGTGTTTCTGAATACCATGAAATCACACGCGAGCAATGCGGCACACGCGAGAAAATATCATGGCGATCCGAAGATGATTGTTCAGTTGACAAAAGTTTTTTTATTTTATCTCGCGGCGATATGCACGAAGCTGGGCTCCCTGTAAATGATGGCCGGTGGTATGACCAGTTTTTCCAATTCAATTGGATTTACATTGCCATCATTACAACTACTTAATTAAATGTAAAGGAGTCGTTCGGTTTCGATTTTCGCGTGCATATCGACAATGTATTGATGGAACAATTGTCGACATTTCAAGATATGATTTTCAGCGTTTCCACAAATCAACAATCGATATGAATAGTAATTTATGGCACCGACTTTCTATTTTTTCTTTATCGGCTTGCGGATTTTCCAATTTGATGCTGAAATGATATGGATCTTCGAATTCGGGTAAAGGAAATACTCAGTCTAGTGTTATATCATTTAAGCGTCGAAAATCGACTACAACTCGCCATTTACGCGAACCCGCATTACAGTTTTTGGGACGGCCACGTGTTGTTTCATTTCGGTTTTGATGGCATCAGACATGCGATTAGATTTTTGATAAATAAGCGGATTCTGGAGTTTTTGATCGCCATCTAAGTGAAATATCGTTATATTTTCAATGAGTCCTCTAATCGATTCAAATTCTTCCTGATTAAGATGTACCAAGCTAATTGATGAAAAAAATTTTGTAGTGAGCCAATTTATCAAAAACTAAATTTTGCTTGATATTAATACTGATTCCTCGTTCCTAGTGTATTCCCAATAAACACTCCAGGGACTATTTATTTTGATCGACACAGGTATGCCGTATTGTTGTCAACGTTGCTACATGAGATAGTTAAAATTTGCTCACTTCTATGATTTTTAAAATCAATTTTACATTGATATTGAGTAAAGATGTCCTTCCTGAGAATTTTACTGCAAGGAATTGGAAATACGTCCCTTGCGATTTAAAATTTATGTGGAATACAGAACTTGTCCGTAAAAATTATGTTGGAAGGGCGTAAGCCTAAAGATTCGTTGATCTCACTTGTCACGTTTCAAATTTGACATTTTAGAGTAGGGTAAAATAGGCGACCAGACAAGTTTGTTTAATGATACTTACATCGGCGCCAGTATCATTTAGAAAATTGAAGTGAACTGAATTACCGCTGTCAAGGCACAAACCCACATAAATGTTGTCTTCTATTTGGTTTGATAAAAAAAATATTGAAAGTATATGAATTGTTGGGCACTCTCTTATTGTTGTTTGGGGTTCGAAAGGAAGTATCGTTTTGGGTCTTCCGAGTCCTCGGATGTTTTCCTGCATCTCTGGTTTCTTTTTTAAATTAGTGGCAGATTATTTTTCTTCATTAGGATTGTCTGTTCTGTTACGCAAATCAGAAGATCAACTAAAAGAAGTAGGAGGATCTATACGAGAAGAATGATGATTATTTAAATTTGCATACCTTGAAAAGCAAATAAGAGGCCACATGATCATTCTTTTCACAAATTTGGCACCTTGTGTCTTGTATTTTCGATGGGATTGTATTGGGCTGAATAGAAATTGAATTTCTTCTACTAAAGCTTTTGCAATTGCATTTTTTAGAGTTTTGAAATCGTCCGTTTTTATGATAGATCTTAAGGCAGTTTTCGAATTTAATTGTTGTACTTCATCGATTTGTTAACTTTGCGTTTTAAGGTAAGCTTCGTTGAGCTCTGCTAGAAAGTTTCAATTTTATTCGAAACCATCTGCACAAATTCATCCTTTGATTGGGTAGCTTTGATTAAATCTAATTGAAGGGTTTTAAAATTATGGTTCAGAACAATTTTTAATTCGTCCCAATTTTTAAAGGTACCAAAGTGATATACAAAATACGTGAGGTGGCCACATTCCGTAAAATTCATCACAGCAGTTGATAAATTTATGTATACAGGAGTTTGATTATCACAACCAAACTCAGGTATAAGCTCTAGAGCACGGTTACAGTCGAACTCCAATTATAAATGGGTTCCGCCTATTCTACCGGCTGCGAATTAGGCATAATTCGGGACACATAACATCCTCAACCGAAGAGCTTTTCACTGTTTCTAAGAAATCTGAATTTGGAATGGCTATCTCGATGTTTGACGAAATTCGAAATAAGGTCTACTCTATTGTCCCCAGTATAGCCGCAGTTTGAAGTCGTTGTGTCATATTTTCTAACTGAATGCAAAATGATTTTTGAGTTCTGGCAAATCCTTCATTGCTTCCTACCTCCATAAAACACAAGTACCAGTTTGTTTCATGACTAATGATTTTCTATTAGACTGTCGAGATAAATGGTTATCTTCTTAATAATTCTGTAACAACTAAATGTAACTAACCATAAAAACATGAAACCATTAAACAGCGAAGTTTTTACAGATTAGTTCAAAAGCAATTTACAGGGTAATGAATGATTCAAATTAAGCAAAATTACTTTTTTCAAGCGTAGACGAATCGATTGTGTTCGATCTAGAAATGCATTTTTCACTCAAAATTAAGAAGTTAATTGTTCAATATTTCAATTTTTAAGTATTGTTCTAAAAGCTATTTACAATTTTTTGCTATAAATATGTAAATGTACAGCTTTCTTAATTATTAAATTCAGAATATGTGTTAAATAAATATCAACAGTTTATTTTAATGCCTTTTGTTCTTTACATATCTATTGAAGATTCTGCTATGCTTCACTAATTAATTATTCAACATATTTTTGCTTAACAACCCATAGCATATTACCCGGGTATACCCATAACATGTGCTCATACTGTTTATTTCAATTTGGTATTTTTGTGTTGCTGGAATACAAGCGAGCAGCAATGATAGTGTGCCTGTCAATTTTTCCTAAATTCTAAATAATCATCCGTTTGTGCTCATTGCTATTTTCTTTACTTCCAGACAATTTATAACACCAAAACCATCGTAGATGAAAATAGCATAAATTTAAATAATTTCATGAATTTATTGCATAATGCCCGAACTGATCTAAAATGGATCAGGGACACAAGTCAATTATATCGTGGTAGAAAATTTGAAAGTTGGCCGTCTAGTAAGAATTTGAAATTGGCCAGCGAGGGCGATAATCAAAATTTGGGCGATAAATGGTACAAACAATTTCGTATAGATGAACTAAAACAGGAACCGGTCCAACATGCTCCATCAAGTCCAGCAATTCCAGAAGCCAACAGTAAACCACAACAAAATCTACAGGACCAAGCGGAGACAACCAAAAATGATTTGTCGCACGAAGCAAATTATAAGTTGTCGAAATTTGAACAGGAGAAGGAGGAGAAAAATCGAGTCGACGAAGAAAATAAAATTAAAATGTCGCAGTTACCGCCTCCAGATATGGCCATCACGTCTCCCCTCAGCAAACGCGCAATAAATTCAGACGAAGAGATTCGATTAAAAATTCGAAGTCGCTTGGCCGACAAATTAACAACGGTTCCACAACGGCACATAGATCTCAGCAATTTTAGCGATATTGGCGATGATTACGACGCATACAAGAAAATTCACCCAAGAGTACCAAACTATAATTTATTTAAACGTGATAATCCTGAAGATATTCGAAAATTTACCAATCGGAAACTATTACAATACGAATATGATTACGACGGGGATGAGGATCTGGACAGCATTGTTGATCCGAGCGACGAAATTCGATTGAAAATTAAAAGTCGAATGGCCGATAAATTTGACATGTATCCAGAACGGCACATTGATCTCAAGGATTTAGGAATCGGAAATGAATACGATGATTATTTAAAGGCTCATCGTAAAGTACCAAACTATAATTTATTTAAACGTAGAACCTCTAGAAATGATCGAAAATTCTCGAAACGTCGATTACAACGATATTATGATGATGATGATGATGATGTGGAGGGGATGGCATATTACGACGAACCACCTAACGATAACGCACAAAAATATAAAAGTTATGTCATCAACCAGCGAAATAAACGACAAAAAGAGGGTCAGAAAGATACAGCTCAGCAGAGTAATATGGTTTCAGGTATGTGTGCCCAAAAGACTTTTTCAAAATTCGATTCTCGTTAAAACAACAAACCAAATTCTAGGCGTCTTACCCAATAAACTGGTGAAGGCGATTTTTACGCTCGCCGAAAAAAATGAAAATTTCAAAACTCACATCGTCCCAAATATCAAAATAAAATCGTTTGTTGAAGTAAAACCGTCTGATGTACAAGCACAGGAAGGAAAATCTAATGACAATTCAGCAAATAAAAAGAACGAAATGATAAATAAAATTGTGCAAAGTATAACAGAGATGGTCAATACTCAATCTTCGACACGGTCGTGTTTACAACTCACGGCGGATCAGCAAAACTTTATGAACAGTCTGCTTTCAATTAACAAAAATTCCAAAGTATTGTCCCAAAAATTAGAATTTCCAATTTTCAGCAAGCAACAAGAACAAAATGTGGCGATCGACGAGGAAATCGACACGAACCGTTTCGTTCGCAGTATTCCGGGTACTAATGCCGATAGCAGTCTAATTCACGATAAGTATACGGTGATTAAAAATTTAAAAAAAGCGTTCAACAAATTAACGAGCACCGATCAATCACGTTACAACACAATGAAAGAATTTATCGATAAGCACTTGTCGTTACTCGATGAACTGAATGAATCAACCCATCAAACGAATAATGTTCAGCTGATAAAATCTGATGCAGATCATCAACCGGTAAAACGTAATACGAATAATGATGGCGCGCTGGAAGAATATAATCCGGATTTGAATACGGCCGATATAAAGCAACCGTTTAACGATCAAATGTCGGAACGTTTTATGAAATTGTCGAAAATGGTCGAGTTTATGCGGCAAAATTCAATGCTCGACTCAACCGAGTACGACTTTATTGGTAACGATTTTATACTTTGATAAGTGGGGCTATGTACGTTGCCGTAAAATCTAACTCGCTTGGATCGCACAAGTTTTTTGTATTGCTAAGAATTTTAATAAAATTTACTGAACTGTGTTCTAACTTAAACCAAATAATTTTAATGTAGCTCTCCAACGACGACTTCATTTAAAATTCGAAATTGTTACTTCGATACCGCCCGCTTGATTTTTGCAAAAACATTTGTATTCGGCTAAATAATTTTGGTGTATTAAATGGAAAAAACAGAAATTCTGAGTAGGGTATGCTGTAGCGACTCTAAATCATATGAAATCTTATCAAATCATATCAAATCATATAAAATCATTTCAAACCATATCAAATTATATCAAATCATATCAAATCATTTCAAATCATATCAAATTATATCAAATCATATTAAACAATATCAAATCATATCAAACATATAAAATCATATCAAATATCAAATCATATGAAAAATCAAATTAAAAAGAAATCATATCAATCCATATCAAATCATATCAAATCATATCAAATCACATCAAATCATATCAAATCATTGCAAATCATATCAAATCATATTAAATCATATCAGATCATATATCAAATCATATCAAATCATATCAAGGCAATCCAAATCATATTAAACCATATCAAATCATTTCAAATCACATCAAATCATATCAAACCATGTCGAATCATTCCAAATCATTAGAAATCATATCAAATCATATCAATCCATATCAAATCATTTCAAACCATATAAAATCCTATCAAATCATATCAAGTAATATCAATCCATATCAAATCATATCAAATAATTTCAAATCATATCAAATCATTTCAAGTAATATCAAATCATATCAAATCATATCAAACCATATCAAATCATATCAAACCATATCAAATCATTTCAAACCATATCAAATCATATCAAATCATATCAAAACATATCAAATCATATCTAATCAGATCAAATCATATCAAATCATATCAAATCACACCAACTCACATGAAATCATTTCAAATAATATCAAATATCAAATCACATCAAATCAAATCAAATCATATCAAATATCAAATAATATCATAAATCAAATTATATCAAATCATATCAAATCATATCAAATCATATCAAATCATGTAAAAATCATATCAAATCATATCAAATATCAAATCATTTCAAATCATATCAGATCATATCAAATCATATTAAATCATATAAAATCATATCAAATCATATTAAATCATATAAAATCATATCAAATCATATCAAATCATATCAAATCAATTCAAATCATATCAAACGATATCCAATCATTTCAAATTGTATCAAATCATATCAAATCATATCAAATCACATCAACTAATTTCAAATCATCAAATCATATCAAATCATATCAAATCAAATCAAATCAGATCAAATCATATCAAATCATATCAAATCATATCAAATCATATCAAATCATATCATATCAAATCATATCAAATCATATCAAATCATATCAAATCATATCAAACCATATCAAATCATATCAAATCATTTCAAATCATGTGAAATAATTTCAAATCATTTCAAATCATTTCAAGTTATAACAAATCATATCAAATCATTTCAAATCATATCAAATCACATCAAATCAAATCAAATCATATCAAATCATATCAAACCATATCAAAACATATCAAATCATATCAAATCACATCAAATCACATCAAATCATTTCATATCATATCAAATCATATCAAATCATATCAAATCATATCAAATCATATCAAATCATATCAAATCATATCAAATCATATCAAATCATATCATATCATATCAAATCATATCAAATCATATCAAATCATATCAAATCATATCAAATCATATCAAATCATATCAAATCATCTCAAATCATATCAAACCATATCAAATCATATCAAATCATATCAAATCACATCAAATCACATCAAATCATTTCATATCAAATCAAATCATATCAAATCATATCAAATCATATCAAATCATATAAAATCATATCAAATAATATCAAATCATATCAAATCACATCAAATCACATCAAATCATTTCATATCATCTCAAATCATATCAAATCATATCAAATCATGTCAAATCATATCAAATCATATCAAATCATATCAAATCATATCAAATCATATCAAATCATAATAAATCATATTAAATCATATCCGTAAAATCTGACTCGCGTGGATCTTACAAAAAGAATTTTAATAAAATTTACTGAACTGTGTTCTAACTTAAACCAAATAATTTTAATGTAGTTCTCCAACGACAACTTCGTTTAAACTTAGAAATTGTAAACAATTTAAGAAAGATGACTGACATATCGATACTGCCCGCTTCATTAATGCAAGAACAAATTCATTAGTCTAAATAATTTTGGTGAATTAAATGGAAAAAACAGAAGTTATGGGTAGGATATGCGGTAGCGACTCTACATCATATGAAATCATATCAAATCATATCAAACCATATCAAATAATATCAAATAATATCAAATCATTCCAAATCATATCAAATCATATCAAATCATATCAAATCATATCAAACCATAACAAATCTGATCAAACTATATCAAATCATATCAAATCATATCAAATCATTTCAAATCATATCAAATCATATCAAACCATATCAAATCATATCAAAACAATTCCAAATCATTCCAAATCATATCCAATTATATCAAATCATATCAAATCTTATCAATCCATATCAAATCATATCAAATCATATCTAATCATATCAAATCATTTCAAATCATATCAAATCATATCGAATCATATCAAACCATATCAAATCATTTCAAATCATATGAAATCATATCAGATCATATCAAATCATATCAAATCGTATCAAATCATATCAAATCATTCCAAATCATTCCAAATCATATCAAATCATATATAGGGTTTTCCAATAGGAATGATATGATTTTTAAGTGACGTTTCGGCCATTTGTAATATGTCATGATCTGTCATTTTTTGTTTCATTGTATTCAGTAATGTTTGCAATTTCATCACGGTGAGATATACGCAAGAACAACGTTTTTAAATTGCAATTACAAACGATAACGATTTTTTTAAGAAAATCATCTTCTCCGATGAGGCTCACTTTCATCTGCGTGGTGCGGTAAATAAACAAAACTGTCGATTCTGGTGCGAAGAAAATCCACAAATTATTCATGAAAAACCATTACGTTCACCTAAATTGACAGTTTGGTGTGGTTTTTGGTCTGGTGGAATCATCGGTCCGATTTTGTTTCGAAATGAAGCTGGTAACACCGTTACTGTCAATGGAGATCGGTATAGATCGATGATAACCAAGTTTTTATGGCCGAAATTGGAAGAAGTTGATCTTAACAATATTTGGTTCCAACAAGACGGGGCTACATGCCAACAGCAAGTGCAACAATTGAATTATTGCGAGAAAATTTTGGATCATATCACTCTTATTGGAAAACCTAATATATCCATAACAAATCATATCAAACAATTTCAAATCAATTCAAGTCATATCAAATTATCTCAAATCATATCAAATCATATAAAATCATATCAAATCATATCAAATCATATCAAATAATATCAAATTATATCAAATCATGTCAAATCATATCAAATCATATCAAAGTATATCAAAGTACATCAAATCATATCAAATCATATCAAATCATTTCAAATCATATCAAAGCAACCCAAATCATATCAAATCATTCCAAATCATATCAAATCATATCAATCCATATCAAATCATGTCAAATCATTCCACATCATATTAAATTATATAAAATCATATCAATCCATATCAAATCATGTCAAATCATATCAAATCATATGAAATCATCAAAGTATATCAAATCATATCAAATCATATCAAATCATTTCAAATCATATCAAATCATATCAAACCATATCAAATAAAATAAAATCATATCAATCCATATCAATCCATATCAAATCATGCCAAATCATATCAAATCATATCAAATCATATCAAATCATTTCAATTCATATCAGATCATATCAAATATATTAAATCATATCAAATCACATTAAATCATATCAAATCATATCTAACCATATCAAATCATATCTAATCATATCAAAACATATCAAATCATACCAAATCATACCAAACTATATCAAATCATACCAAATCATATCAAATCATATCAAACCATATCAAATCATATCCAATCATGTCAAATCATATCAAATCATATCAAACCATATCAAATAATATCAAAGATATTTCAAATTATATAAAATCATATCCAGTCATATCATATCAAATCATATGAATTCATATCAGATCATATCAAATCATATCAGTCCTTATCAAATCATATCAAAGCATTCCAAATCATTTCAAATCATTCCAAATCATATCCAATCATATCAATCCATGTCAAATCATGTCAAATCATATCAAATCATATCAAATGAATGAATGAATGAAACAAACTCGTAAAATTTAAAAAATCATCTGAACGAATTTTGTTTTAATAATTTTTTCGTAAATGCTATATACTTTTCAAAATACTGATGGCGGCCAAAAATAACTGGGATCTCCCATTTTATGGAAAAAGCTTAAGTTTTAAGTTCCATCCCGATCAATCAATCCATATGGGCTGTAAAGGGACTGAATATTTGCTAAAAAAAAATTTTTTGTCAAAAATCGTCATTTCCGCTTAAATGTTAGAAAACTGATCTGCACCGATGTAACTGGAAAATTAATTTTTAATATTTTAGTTTATAATCGTTTTTCTCAAAAATTTTATAATTTTCAAAATATTTGCAAGACATGAAAAAGCACCTACGAAAAGTGTCACTTTCGGTGGACCGATTTCGGCCCAAATTCACTGAGATTTCCCAATTTGTGGAAGAAACTTAAGTATGAACTTTCATCCTGATCAGTCAACCCGTCTGAGCTGTAGAGAAAAACTAGACATTTAGTATGTAAGGCACCACAAATACGTGATCTGTATGTTGATTGCGGCGATATAGCGAAACCTGTACAAATATTGAGGTGAAAAATTTTCATGATTACTATATGTACTTATTTTACTACGCTAAAGAAAAGTAAAATGAAGCTTTATATAGATCGAATTCGAGTGATAATTACTTCTGGGGCGGTATGTTGTACCATTACAATTTTCAACTTTCGATTTTGCTTATGTCTCATTTCTCTAAAGTAAAATGATAATTTAAAAATTTAAATTGATGTATAAATAAACAATTCGACTAACCATAGATGAAACAGTATATATATCATTTAACACTAAAAAGTGAGACCTAAAATAAGTCGAAAATTGTGATGGTATACAACATCCCGCCCCTGATGAATTGAATTTTATTTTTTTCATTAAAGGTATTTTTGGACCCATCTTTTGACGATTGAGAAGGTTTTCTGCCTTCCCCAGCTCTTACAGTAATGTGGTTATTACCTCATGTTGCTCAGAAGGAAGGATAAGTCTCCTCCTTGTCGTGTAGCTCTGACTTCCTTCGAAAGCGTATTCCTTTAAGACAGTTACGTCAAACATCAAGTTTGAGCGCCTGTAAAATCCCAGAAAAAAATTCTGGCCCATGGCAAGGACTTTCGAGCTATGGCTACGGTAATTATAGTTGTTCTGGTTCACATTTTAGGTGAATTTGGATTTTTATAGTTCTAGAGTATTTGCCTGATTTCAGATTTTACCGTTATTTTTCACTTTTCTCCATATTGGGCCCTGACTATACTCCAAAGGGAACTGAGTTTTATTAAATGATCCCAACCACCAACTAGGTAGAACTTATGCTCTTTTTGTAAAAAATTTTGCAGGACCTAATGGCGCTGCATACCATTCTTGCCTCTTTCAATTATATTAGATATTTCGTCATCTCCGTAAAGAAAATGCAACGCGACCCCGACATCCACTTCAATCCATTTAGAATTTAAAAACTACTCTCCATCTTCTTGAATTGTTTTTATTTATTTTATTGATTTAATAGTAAACATTTTTTTTTTTCAAATACGGTTTCAGCTTAATATTAGTTGGATGCTGTTTGTTGGTTAACTATAGTTTATATACAAAGGAAACATCGTTCATGCTTGCTATACACAATTTAATTTAAGTGAATAATTTAAATCCATAAAATTGGAATATGATATTTTACTCGTAGTTTAGGGATCTGGATGTAATCAATTGCTTTCGATCAATCATTGTGCGATTTCGGTGTGGTTTCTGTGTTGTGTTGTCTATGTCTGTTTGTCTTCTACGTATTCATAAGATACGAGTATATAGAGATAGAGACGTATAAATTTCAAATAAAACAATATGTGGATAAAATAAAATTATGAAAAAGGAACTTTGTAAGGGTGACCTATTTATAATAATGTCGTAATTTTATTCATTCATTAAAATCGAACAAAGAATAATGGAGGAAATTGCTCCGACGTTTGGGCCGATGTAATGTTAGTTTGCAAGTTCGATTTCGATGAGGTTCCGCGACGTTTTCCGTCGTCTGATTGAAAAGCTGAGCTAATGGACTCAGTACTACGATATAGAAATACGCGAACCGTATAAGTATGATCGTGTATTGCTCTGTATGTCCAGTCTGAAATTCTTCCAACCGAAACTAGAAATGATTAGTTTGTACTTGAAACGGGAACTGTTTTTCTAAAATGAGAATTGGGCCCAAAGAGTTGAACACCTATTGTTGACATTAAGGACGTCCTCTACACAACTCAAGTTATAGAGCAAATCTTTGACACCAATTATCTTATCTTCGATAGGTATGCACGTTACCGACCGTTATGTTAAATTTATTGATAAACACTCTGTTTATACACAAACGTCCTTGAAGCTAGCAGAACCCAAATCGAAAATCGAACCAAAACTGAAATTATAACGCAAAACAAGATCAATTGACATACAAATAATTTTAGGCTCATTATGGAGTTAGGCCATAATGAGCCTAAAATTATTTGTATGTCGATTGTTCTTGATTTGCATTATAATTTCAGTTTGGTTCTATTTTGAATTTGGGTTCTGCTAGCTTTAAATTAAATTACTTTTAGCTTAGTCAAGAACGAGTAGAGCCCAAAAGCTTTTACCGAGGAATTTAAATAAGCCATAATAAGCTTGAATCTGTTGGTATGTTAATGGATCTTGGTTTGCGTTATAGTTTCGATTTTGGTCCGATTTTTGATTGGGATTCTGCTTGCTTTGAAGTGATAAAGCCTAATGCTTTTTCTAGAACGAACAATTTAATTAGCCTAAAATGAAAACATTGTTTGATATGGGTTCTGCTAACTTTTTCAAAGCTAGCAGAACACATCGCTTTAGTTGGAAGGGATGGACCCCAAATTGATTAATGGAATATAATTATCCATAATATCTTGTAATGTTCTGCTGTATGGGTTCTGCTAGCTTTAGAGACGTTATAAAATGCGGGCTCCAAATTCTCCTCGATCCTTAAAGGCGTCATAATAGAGAGTGTGCCCATTGGTAGAATCATGCCACTCTCTGAAACACGTTTATATATCGAACCGTTTGTTATTGTTAATCGTGGTCAACATTACTGGAACAATTTTTCACTAATTCCTATACATCTTTGAAACCTTTAACTAGTTTATATCGACTAGCAGTGTTAACCGATATCAGTGTCTTGTACATTAAGCCGTGCACAAGTTAAATACAGGGTGGGCCAAATAATTTTTTTTTTAAATTCTCAATATTTTTTCAAATTTATTTTTTCATTGTAAAGAACAATCCTTCCGATTAATTATGGAATACTATTTCATTCATGTAACTGCCTCGGCTGGCCTTGACGTACCTCATACGGTCGGTCCAATTTTTGAGCACATTTTCGATGGTATGCGGCATTATGTCTTCAATGGCAATGCGAATATTGTTCTTGCGAGCGTCAATCGTTGCTGGTTTATCGGCGTAACACTTATCTTTGACGGCACCCCAAAGATAATAGTCCAACGGCGTCAAATTACAGCTCCGAGGCGGCCAAAACACACCAATTCGATCTTCGAAGACAGTGCGCAAAAGATCAATTGAAACGTGCTGTGTGACACGGAGTGCCGTCTTGTTGAAACCAAAAGTTGCCTATGTCCTCCTCTTCAAGTGCCAGGAACAAAAAATGTTTATCATGGCGCGGTAGCGCTCACCATTGACAGTAACGGCGGCTCCTTGCTCATTTTCAAATAAAAATGGCAAAATGATGCCACCGGACCAAAATCCGCACCACACAGTCACTCGTTGAGGATGCATCGGCTTCTCTACGATCACGTGCGGGTTCTCCGTGCCCCAAATGCGACAATTCTGCTTGTTCACATAGCCGCCAAGATGGAAATGCGCCTCATCCATGATTGTTTTGCCAAAATCGGCATCTTCTTCAAGCCGATCGCAAGTCGACGATTCGCAGAAGTAACATAACCCTTACCATACTCAAAAAAACCGCTAGTTCAAAAAAAAAATATTTGGCCCACACTGTATTGTGACGTTTTCATCTCTAGCCGCCTGGAGACATGTTCAGTCCGGATTTCCGGTCTAATAAATCGTACTATTTGATTCATTTAATATAGTAGACAGTTTAGCACAGTGCTGCCGGAACTTAGAAATTAATGGCTTATCAACATCTTGGCTTATCAAAAGTCATTGCCTCTATTTCAATTTTGATTGTATATTTGTGTATGTGCACTATCTGCAACATATACAGAGTCCTAGTTCGTTTGAATCACTTCTTCTTAAGTGATACACGTGCGCTCTCTTTTTAGTATCCACTGGAAGTACGTCGGCTAGAACCACAACAGCATCTTTAGACACAGGTCTGTAAGCCTTTGCTTACTGAAGCTGAATATCGAGTCTCGAATTTCCTTGTACCAGCATGAATTCGCCATCAGCGAATGTAATTTTATCAATATCATTAACCATTCTTGTGTTAAACACGATATTCCAGACCAGAGGACCTAAAATAGCGTTTTGAAGACATGTTTTGGTGATTTATTTAGGAACACAATCATAAATGTCTCTTATTACTGCGAATCGATTGCTGAAGTAGCTCCTAAAAATATTCATAATGTTTTTAGGGAGATTACAGAGCGATAAACTTGCGATTACACTAGGCCACGCAAGGTTGTTAAATGCTCCGGCGATGTCTAGAAATATGCCCATAACATATTTAGAACTTTGGGTCTTGACTGCACTATAATTATGCGGACTATCGTATCTTCAGTAGAAATGCTACTGTTCAATCCGCGGTGTAACACGCATGACTAGTACCTTTCTAGGAGTTTCCACATAACATGTAGCAACATTAAAGGTCTGTACGATTTCGAAGAAAGTGGATCATTTCACCTGATTTCCATACCTTAGGAAGTAGCCAAATTTCAAGCAGATGTTTTATAGTTTTATTATGCTAGGTCCTATGATAGGCCATGCGAGTTGAATTATTTCATCGTTCAAGTTGTTAAATCCTGCTTACTTGTTTTGTCTAAAGCTTTTTAGAGCAATGGTGACTTCTTTGCACATGAATGGGGGATCTTTGGCAATCATGGATGTCCAAATGCTGTTGGTAGCGATCTCACACATAGCTTCATGTGCCTCAATTTCAACTATTGTTTCATTCGGTAGAAGTATGTTAAATAACTCCAAACGTGTGTTATGCCACGTTTCTGTGACGACTCTGTTTATCTCCCTAACGATGTTTAAAACTTCTGGAAGTCTTGATTTTCCGGCGGAATATTTGTATACAATACCCCGTGGGTCTTTATTACCATGCTCCGTGATATACCGTTGGAAACTACGTTGGGAGTTTCCTTAGATTAGATCGAATGAACTTCTGGAACTGCTTCTACACCGCCCCAAGAGCCGATCAAGCGTCAAGCAAATAGACCCCAGTCAGCTATCTCAATGTAAAATCTCGAAATGTTGCTACTTGTGAGCGGACTATTCTGTGGCGAGTTTGATAACTCTGTGGTCATTAGATATCCAACTTTCTCTGATACATGGCTCCATTGGCTATTGTTAGATCAATATTGGAGTTCCCGTTAGACGACAACGTCGTTTGGTTTCCCTGCTAGACACAAAGGCCTCAACTGTTCTTCCGTTTTCATCAGTTAGACACAGTTACAAGACAGACGTCCGCTCCATTCACTCCTAATCTGGAGAACGGATACTGAGGAGGCATTGGTTTGCCGCGCATTTTTTTTCGTTATCTCCAATTTTAGGAACAAATTGTGTTTGTAGGCAGGACCATCAAATTCGGTTGGGTACAGTTGCTTTGATTTCTACCTATGACTTTCTGAGTTCTTCAGCTTCTGCCTTAGCATCATTCGATCCTACTTTTTGGGTCATTTAGTGACTTCCTCAGTGTGTGACCAAATTCTTCTCCACTTGTGCTTTCTTATTTCAGTCCCAATGACTGCTTGCTGCGTTTGCCTGAGGATCTTTAAATTTGATATTTTGTTGGGCCGCAGAATCGCCTCAGTTTTCTACTAAGGCATTTATTTGCTAATTGCTGAACTTTTGAGTCTTTCTGGTTTCGCAACAGTACAACAACACTGATTTCACACACGAATTAAACATTCGTAGTTTGGTGTTGTTTTTGCTTTGTTGATTCGTTTCTTTATGTTTTCATCTCTGGCATCCGTTTTCGCTATTGAACAACCAAGGTATAAACATTTATTGACCTCTTTTTCTTGGTTGATATATAAAGTTGTGGATATTTGTGTGTTTAGAGTCATCGTCTTACTTTTTCTGATAGCTTCTGTAGTTTCTGTTGCATGTCGGTGTGTTTGTGTGTTAGCAGACAATTGATGATTCATTTTGATTGGCTTTGTAATGAAGCTGATTACCTGCATCTCTGTACATATCTTCTACGAGTTCGTTTAATTTCTTTGGGATAATCACTTTACAAAGTGCTTTCCATATTAAATTCCTGTGTATTGTATCGAATGCACGTCCCAAATTCACGAAGTGTAGGTATTGGGGTAAATTCCATTCGTTAGACTGCTCAATGATGATGCTTGTCGTGTTCACATACTTAAGTAACTTCAACTTGGTCTGAAGTCAGTGAAATTCCATCCAGAATGATCATTGCTAATATCTTTATGCTTGTCCTAAGGAGGAATATACCCCGTCAGTTTTTGGATTATCTCAAGTGACCTTTCTAGGGGATCGTTATGGTCAAGCCTACCTTCCATTTTCCCGGTATTCTACCGAAATTCCATACTTCTGTTATAACAGGTGTTAGAGCCTTTGTAGTTGAAGATATGACTCCTTTCAAAATTTCATCTGCTATATTGTCCCTTACAGAGGCCATGATATTCATAGTTTTAGCAATGTCAGCGCTAACTTCTCGTTCGTTTGGTGGATGGGTGTTGATAATTTCGTTCTAGCGCAATTTGTTTATTAGAAGATTTGTGTATTGTTGGTAATGTGCTCTCCGAAGTTTTCCATACATCTATCTCTTCAGTTGTGCTTTATCTGTTATTAAGATTTGAACAGACCGACCAAACGGCACAGTGGTTAAAACTTTGTCGTTTGGATCGAGAGATACCGGGTTCGAATCCCGATAGGGACAGGATGCAAAAGGGAATTGTCATTAACAGATTACGACCTGTGATGAAATGAAACGCAACTATGATCTATGACCCCCATCTTCTATGCCAGTATATGCTGGCATGGAGCTATGCAATGTGCAGATGGTGATACAATGTCCTCGATTTGGCAGACGACTGCATAAGGTAAGGAGGTGAAAAGCGAACTGCGAAAGAATTTTGAGTGCTTCGGCCCCAGAACAGATTTCAAAGATTAAATAATAAAATAAAAAAAAGATTTGAACAGATGCATCTCTTATTGGTGGTATAATGGTGAGTTTTCCAGTTGCCCGTCGTACGCATTGATGTTGTGCGCGTGTTACGGGATGGCTGTAGCCTCTTCTACTATCTTGAGAATGTGTTCAGTGTAACGTGTACAGTCACTCCTTGTTATTTTCTTGATTTTTTGTATCATATATTCTTATTGACGTTTCAGCTCCGACCTGCTTTGTTAGCATATTTACAACTTGAGCTGTCGGCGCTCTTCAGTTTTCTTTCAAGTATTTTCACTGATTCTGGGTTTGCATTTGTATTTTTGGTACCCGAGTGTGTTGGATAAGCTGTTTCGATAAAGGCTTCTTTTATAAAGGATTTTTCCCACTGTTGTGCTACACTGATTTGGATTGGAGGCTTAGCTTCAGCGCTTTGCAGAATGTGTTTCTCGTATCGGCATCTTTTAATCTGTCACTGTTAAATTTCTTCAGATTTGTCGTTATGCGTTTTACAGCACACAGGCTTAATTTGGGACTGCGATATTACCAGTTGGTGATCACTGTGAAAGTCTGTACCTCCAATTGCCCGGACATCTTGTAGTGACGTGAGAAATTCCTTCTTTATCATTACGTGATCCATTTGGTACCTTGTTCTGCCGTTAGGTGATCTCTACTGCTAGTTTATCCATGATGGTTATCAGGTCGGTGTTACTTGTTTCAATTGATGCATTAAAATCATTGTATTATTTTGACATCATTCCCGTGTGTCCTTGCTATTGTGGCTTGTAGTTGTTCATTTCTATTCCATTCGTTCGTTCTTTGCTTTAGCATTAGCTGTTGATATATGCCCATGCCTTGATCATGTGTGTCATCGCGTCAAAAAATTATCAGGTAGTTTCTTTCGCTTGTCTTTACTAACCATTGTTTTTTTCTCACTTCACTGTGCCCGATAATTTCGATTTTGTAACGTTTAATTTCTTTTCTAGCCCTGATGCTTCTGTTTTAGTCGTGATGTGCCAATTCCCAATTCGTGTCCGTATGACAAAATTGGTCCGTACACCAATTTTGTGTGCCAGCTTGTACAGTTTCCTACAGTATTCGTTCCTGTAATCATTTTGATTTCGGATTAATCAATGATTGGTCCATTGAATCTTAGTCAGCTTCGAGGGCTGGATCGGTTTTGTTCTACTTCATTATTCACCTTCCTCTATGATATTCTCAAGCGTTCACCCAAATTTGTACAAAATGTGTCCTTAGCTATAATAAAAATTTTCCCTGAACCAATTGAACATCATACAACGATTCAGGGCACCTTATACAGTTGGGAACATGTTGAATATAAAACCGCAGCCAACGATAACATGAAAATGTTTACCACTATGAAATGTTCAAATCAAATTGGCGATGACTTTACTAATCATGATAGAGGACCTGAAAGCGCCCAATACACACCGAAATTTTAGAGTGTCTCGGTTTGAGGCAGATATTCACTGTTGCTCACCTTAAAAAAGGTCTCCTGTCCCATTAAATTTAAGTGGTTCTCCTACACCATTGGTATGATTTTGAATAGTAATTTCCAATATTTGTGGTAGAAGGAGGTAAAACACCATATATTTTAAGTATCTTGCAGTTAGTAGTACTTTATCATATTTTTCACCCGGTTAGATTGAACTTTTGGTGTTGGTTCGAATTCATGAATCGGGTTGCCTCACCCGATCGGTGATCTACTTAGGATAGGAATCAGCGACCTACTATATAAATGTGTCAAGCGAGTTGAGCGGCAGGCTAACAACTTCTTATAAAAACATCTAAGTTATGAGCCCTACACAAAGGCTTCGGATTACCATATCAAATTCATGTCGAACACCACCTCAGAAATACGCGTTAAAAATGGGAACATGAAACGTGCTTAGCTTCTTAAGACTTAGAGATCTCCAAAACCTTTCGAACCAGACAAAGAGTTACACATTAAACATACTTGCACTACAAGAGATTAGATGGTCTGAGAGTGAAATCCATAACACCACCAATAGTTACACTCTTCATTACAGCGGCCATCAGAATGGAGTAGTAGAATTTGGAGTTGGCTATCTCATATTTCGACGCATGAAGCAACATATCATCTACTTCCGCCCTTTCAACGGGTGTTTATGCACGGTCAGACTCCGTACATTAAGACATTTAACATCACGATCGTTGATGTACGTACATGCACCCACCGAAGATAAATCAGATGACGTGAAGATCTATTCTTTGTCGAGTTGAAAGAAGTCATTTAGTAATAACAACGGCCAACGCATCACTGGCCTGGCAATATGTACAATTTAGTTGTATCAAGCACGTTTTTTTCCACATAACAGAATTCACAAAATAACGTGAAGATCAAATGATGGAAGAACGGAAAACAGATCGATTACATCATGGATTCTAAGCAAACCTACTTCCAAAATCTGCTAGATCGGAATGATGAAGTGACCCCCATTACAACCATTGCTCCAGCAGATAATTAGTAGATTAAAAAATGGAAATGCAGCCGGTCTTGGCGGAATCCCCGTAGAGTTCAATAAGCTCGGAGCTCGGATCTCATCGTCTCTATTTGGAACCAAAAAAAAGCTACTAGACAATTGCAGATGATATCGTGCTCCTTGGCCGAAGACTTTGCGATATCAAGGCCAGTTTCATTCCGCTCGATCGCTACGCAAAAAGACTTGGTTTGGAGATGAACAGCAGCGAAACCAAATTCTAAGCAACATCCAGGAACATCTCTAATCATTAATCGTTGTCGTGAAAGCTCGCACTTTATAAAGCACCCATTAGACCTATGCTGGCTTTCGGAAGCAGTAGCTGGACTCTGACCTATAGCGACTGGACCTCGGAGGTAGCGATATCATCTGATTCATCAAATTCACCCGAGTTAGATGATTACCCCACGTTGCAAGGTGCGCAAAACAACGTATGATCAACGTGTGCGTCGTAGAGGAAGTCCCCGACTGCGTTGGCTTGACGACGTCGAACAAAAGCTACGTATAGCATAATAGGTTGTTGAAACTGGAGGGGAAGAGCGATGGATCGAGACGGATGTTGTGCCATAGTGCAGGCCGCAAAATCCCGTCATGGGATATAAAAGCAAGAGAGAGAGAGAGAGAGAGAGAGAGAGAGTAGATGTAGAAAGGTAGTCAATTGCTGACGTTATTTTCACAGTCTCTTTGTGCACGTCTATCCGCCGCAGCAAACGCCATTTCCACAATTTATTTATCTTAGTTCGCATCCATTTCTAATTTCTATTTTTTTTACCTTTCGAAGTTTGTTGTTAATAAACCATATTCATTCTAGTAACTCTCTTTACGTTGCTAAACTTCTTATATGTTCTATGGTTGCTCCAATTTACCACAAAGTCAAATTCTTACCTTTCAACTGAGTGAATTCCTGTTCAACCGAAATCAAAACCACGCTTTCAGTAGTGAAGGTTCAAATTAAGACAAATCTAAGAATGTCGTCCCACTCCCATTCTAGAAATTATGAAATGTTTGAAGGGTTAGATCAGTGGATCACATCGACTAATCGTTTATCTACCAATAAAGGAGAAACGACTAGACTCTCTAGGAACTTCTATTCATGCCATGATCTAGAAAACATTCGATGGTTTAAGATTTCTCCATGAAAAGTTGACAGTAAATTTTTCTGTGCTAACATTATCAAGCAAAACGGGGTTCTTATCGTTGACTTCATTTTTATGAAAAAACATTCAATTGAAATACGAAATAGCTTAACTCGGGAGTATTTTCTATTCAAGTGAATATATCATGCAAAAATGCCGGTCTTATTCCAAACACTATTGTCGTCTGATCTTATTAGCACAGTTCTCGAATCACCATTCTCGCCATTTCACCCTTACATGAGTATATCAATCAGGACTCAGATGAGACTCAGGAGAGGCCGGAAAGCCAAAACATACAAAGAGAAGGATATCTGATTTATTAGCTGCGGGGCAATGATGCCAGACTATACACCTCATTTCGGTGGTCTTGTGAAATCGGCGTAGAGTTATCAAAGCGCTTCTTAAGAAATGCGTAGGCACCACGATGTTAAAATAATAGGAATTGTGCTCCCTATGGAGCCAAATATGTGGCTGTCGAGCGTGTGAATAAAAAATGTAGTATTGACCTTAAAATAATAAAAGCTAAGTAAGACCACGCCGTCCATTAAACGAGTATTCTCAATCACTTTTGATACTGTCACCGAACAATTCCATATCGAAAAAGTGATACTACTCCACCCGAAAACGAACGAAATTAATTGTAATCTCCAATAACGAGGTAGCAACTGGGCATTCCCAGTGCATCAGTGTTATTCACTGATTCTCAAGTTGCCGCTAAGTATTAGTGATTTTAAAATCCACCAGCATCCAAATAAAATGAAGTCCCTTGTACCATGAATAGCTCTTGTTCATTACCACCAGTAACAAAGGATGCTGCTTACTACTCGAAATGGTTTTTCCACAACTAACTAAACATTTGGTTTCAAAAATCATTGAGACAATGATTAATTCCATCCCTAATGAAACTTTTATTAATTAAGTTGACCTAAACCATGGGCAAAACCACATTACCATCATCGAACATACATACAGGCGCCAGCTGTTTAAAGCTCATTGTTGAGAAACAGCAAAACCAAGATTGATAATGCCTTTCCATTTAAAGTGACAAATTTAGAAACATCCAATAAATCTCATGTGCAGATTATAAATACTTAGAACGGAATATTGTGAAAATTTCGGCTGACGCGAATAATGAGAAATCGAAATTACCTACCTAACAAACTCCTGTTAAACCATTTTATCATATACGGCGAGTACGTTTCTAATTTATTAAATAACCGTCAGATTTATTTAAGTAGCATCACACTGATACTAGCGACATCTTGTAAACTACTTTAAAAGTGCATATTAAAAAAATTGTACTAAAATGTATTCAAGAAACAAACCAATTATTTATGTCAAAACATCATTAATATCGGTATCATGAGTATAATTCTGTGTCGAACAAAATGTTATTCAAACCTAAACAATTTATAATCAAACGACCATTATAATATACAATTGCTTCTCTAATTAAAATACAATAAAACTATCAAAAATAAAACAATTTTAACATCTGCATCACATCATGAATTCCAATTAGAATCGTGCACACCCCTGTAATAATATTTTAGTTTTAGTACCTAATGTTACAAAACAAAATGAACAACATAATTCATCGAATTCATTCGTCTGTCAGTTTGTAATTTTGTATATTTATAGTGATGGATACAAATATAAAGTACACGTAAATTTATATACATTTTATACAAATTAAATTGTGAAGTGCTATAAAAATGAGGTCTTCGTTGCACAACGATATGGTAAGTAGGTACTTGGTGAATCTTTATTATGACCCCGTTTGGATACCACTTCATAAAATAATTCTGGCCTTTGCAATTGATTATTGAATGATCGATGCACACAAATTTTAAAACTAATTTCGAAGTTAATAAAGTTTATTTGGTCAATAAATCATGTTGCAAAACAATAAAATTTTGCTTGATGGTATGTTGAATGAATTTCTTTATTGTTTTATTCGCGTATAAACAATTACCCCTCCTAACCAAGCACGTGCACTTGCTTGTAGTGGTGTCTATTTAAAGATAAAAACCCAGTCGCGGCGCTCTTGCACAAATGTAAATATGTTTGTAGAAATTTACTTACTCTTGAGGTTCTGGGGATGCGGTGCTGACGGTATCATTTATGATGATATAATTATGGTTATTAGGCTTATTAAATGTTTATATTCCAATATTTTATCTGAAATTTAAGTCTACAATAAAATGCACTGTTACGGTGGCCAATTTTTTTGATGATACCCCACGTGATAAAGTTAACGACTTTTTTCAATCGTTTAACTCGTTTAATGATAACATTAAATTTACTATGGAATTAGAATGTAAAGATTAGCCTTTCTGGATATAATCGTAATTCGAAATAGTAATGGAGAATTATTTACTGATTGGTTCCATAAAGCAACCTGGTCTGGCAGATATGTAAATTTTGAGTCTCACCTCCCTGTGACATATAAACGGAATATAGTTAAATTGTTAGCGAATAAAATAATTCTTTTATCGGATCCGATTTTTCACAAAGACAATTTTAAACTCCTTAAATTTACACTTTCCAGAAATGGTTATCAAAATTCGTTTGTAAATAAAATATTGAAATTTATTTTAAATAAAAACCCAATTGTAGCACAAGTAGACGCAATTGTTCCACATGTTTCATTAATCAATAATCAAATTAAATATGTTTCCGTCCCTTATATCAGGTCATTACATGAGAAATTAAGTTTTTGTATGAATAAATTTAATCTAAAATTAGTAGGAAAAGCACTCGTAAATTTTGACAAAACACTTTATTCGAATCTTAAAGATCATACTGTGCTAGGTAATGTTGTATATCAAGTTCAATGTACTTGTAATACAATTTATATTGGACAAACAAAGCAATTATTATCTACAAGATTTTGCCAACATGAAAGAGACGCTCAAAACATAGCTAAAGGTAAACTTAATGTTGAAGTTGTAAGTGCCTTATCTACACATTTGTATAACACTAAGCATGACGTGTTTTTAGATAATGTCAAAATATTAGAGCAAGAAAAAATCTTTCAATTAGACGTGTGCTAGAGATGATACACATTAAAAAGAATCCCGAAAGCATAAATAAACAATCTGATTGCGCTTACTTACAAAATATGTACAATCATTTGATTAGAAATAATTAATATTTATGCTTTTTATGGATTAATTTTAGATTTATATTCTAATTTTGAGAGAATAGTCTTAACTGATTCTATTTTGTATTTGATAGTATCTTATTTAATTTTATCTAAACATTATTTTTGTTATCATTTTATTACATTTAATATCTAGCGGTTTTATATTTTTGACGTGCTTCTACTTACTTTAGCCTTAATGTATCAATATGCCTTATAACAATACTTCATTTCATTTACAATTATTTTGTTTCTGTTTACAAAATACGAATACTAAATATTTTATTTGAATTTTTGACTCATAGATGAAAAATTTTCAAATTTATCCGCGGTCCAGCGATAACGAACGAAAAAGTATGGGGTGGTTGGGAAGTTGATTGTGTATAAGTAGGTGTCGATTATCATAATCGCTTGTCAACACAGATTTAACGCTAAATGGAATAATATATAAAATAATAAATAAAATATTCTAATTTATATTAATTTTTTAAGTTTATGTCTATTTTTAACATTTTGTAAATATTATGAGTTTAGAATTATTGTATTTTTTTTTTTAAATAACTTAATTGATTTTTTAATAAGTTTATATTATATTCATAGTGTGTACGCCCTGAAGATAATTGTAAATAAACAATTGAAACGTTGGCACCGTAACAGTGTATTTTATTGTAGGCTTAAATTCCAGATAAAATATTGGAATTTATGATGTTAGATAAGATTATTTATTACGGTTTCACGAAATTGTGAGTGTATCAATCTAGTTCAAAAATATTTGTTTAAACTGACTACAATCATGAATTATTTGCGGGTCGTTAGTAACTGATTGTTAGGAATATTCCCTGCCAAATCCGGTTCAAATCACTGGATGAAAAGAAATCAAGTTTACGGTGCATTGTTAGTGTAACCAACCAATATTCGGTAGTTATTTTTATATACATAGGTATCTGTGAATTGCTGCGTTTATATCACAGCTAAAATAGCAATGCTGTATGCATTTACACGTAGAAAATTGTTTTCTACCCCATTTATATGGGACCTATATTCTGCTGCAAAATGAAAGAGATATAACATTGACTTTTTACACAGGAGAGACAAGAAAATAAATATATCCAAACAAAATTTTGCAGAAGACTTTGAGCCCCTACATCGCTAAAACCACTACAAAAATGAAAATGTTGCCATAAAATATGTATGAGTTGGATTAAAAATAATCTTGCTTCGGGAAGGCATCATAAAGCATAAATTATGCTCATTGTAAACAACTAAAAAACAGATTTAAAGTAAAAAATATTATCTGAATAATATCTGAATTATCTATTTGAATTATCTGAATTGCCTTAAATGGGTAAAGTTTTTGTTATGCTTAGTGCTGATAGTGCGAAAAAAAGAAAAATTGCTTGCCAAAATTAAATGGGTAAACTATCGAAATGAATTGTAACATAGCTGTCAACTTAATTCTGTTTCATGGAAACTCCAAAAAAATTTCTATTGAACGCAACCTAAACCCGTTTTAACTCGGTACATAGAAACATGGTATTTATGACGAAAACAAGGCCATCTTCTTTAATGGATCGAACGAAGCATATGATCCAATTATGAATTATCCTTAAAAATAGTGGAACTTACTTTTAAGCCGAGCTATTATTTGTTTAAAAGCCACCATTTTATTTAACACTTGGCGGAACCCAACACAAGCAATGAGGTACACTGATTTCTGGAGCAATCAGAAATGATTTAAAACGACAAGTTCAACTGTCAAGTTCAGAGACACTTCTCGAACAATATCATTATTGTCAAAAACAAACTGTTTCGTTTAGTGTAAATTACATCCGACTATAGACAAACTATAGATTGAATCCAAAATCTAATATACGTATGTATTGGATTATATGAACAAATGTATTTCGTTTTGCTGCAATTATTTTGGATCCGATTTAGGACGCAAATCGTGTAAATAAATTCTAGATTTGATTTTTGAGCTTACTTAAGAGTAAATATTTTAAATTCTTATTCGTCATCGCATACATAAATTAAAAATTGACACGTTGATACCAGTACCCAAAATTTGTTCGAAATCCGCCACTTGACGAAATAATAACCGCAGATTATAGTAGTGATATGTGTGTTGGATTAGTGCGAATGCACGCCATTTATAATTTAAAATTTGTAAATGCAAATTATGCTTTAAATAAAATTTAATTTATTTATGCCCGGTTGCACAGAAAAATTACTAATGGTCGGTTAGTTGTGCGCCAGTTAAATGTTTTATATGAAATCTGCTTATGCAATCAGAAAAGGATCTTGATTAATATCTTTTTAACTAATCGTTTAATTTTCCATATTTCCAATTGAATATCTTTTTAACTAATCGTTTAATATTTCCATGGAATAAAATATATTTAACCAAAAAATTGAGTTTTTCCTGATTACGAAAACAGAGTTGATAGAAAACAGTTAACTGGCGCACAACTAATCGGCCGTTAGTCATTTTTCTGTGCAACAGTGCATTAATATTTTAATTTTAGTATTAAAATAATTGTCAATTTTGTTTTTGAGAAAAAAAATTTATTTGACATTGTTAAATGTATGTAGTTGCAAAAAAAAATCTTTACTCAACGACTATTTTTACTAATTCACCTGCCCAAAAGCATGGAGATGCCAAAAAAGTGCGACAACGAAACGAATAACAACTGAATCGATTTGTATCGCTTCATATGTTTGCATAGTTTTTGATGTTTACATTCGCAGGAAAAAAAAATAAATATAACCAAAGAAAAATTACACACACTAATGCAAAATTGTATATCTTATATGCATACAAAAGTGTGAAGATACTCGTGTTGGGTACAAAGCGCGAATTTTGTTTGAAATCCGAGGCACGAGACCTGACATTTTCGTATACGCATAAAGTGTATAATATACAATTTTGTGTGTAATTTTTCTGTGGTTATATTTGTTTGTTTTCTGCGAAGGTAAGCATCAAAGATTATAAATTGGTACAAATCGGTTCAATTTTTATGGTGGTTACGTCGTTTCGTTGTCTCATTTTTTTGAAATCTCCTTTGCGTTTGAGCAGGCGAATTAGTAAAAATAGTTGTTGAGTAAAGACAATTTTTAAATAACTATTTACATACATATAACGATTTTAATTTTGAGTGAAAAAAATTACAAGATACTAATAACAACAAATGTTATAATAGGTTTTTCAATGCGAAGTCATTGTACAAAATTTGTACAATTTGTACAAAATTTGTTCAAAAAGTTTAAAAATTACTCGATCGACTTCAACTTGTTAGGTCATCATCAGGAGTATACTCGTGAGTAGATACTCCTGATGATGACCTAACAAGTCGAAATCGATCGAGTAATTTTTAAACTTTTTGAACAAATTTTTTTTAATTGAAATATTCAAAAAATTATTTGCGAAATAATAAACAAGTGATACAATGTATTTATTAAGTGCATTAGATAAATCAATCGAACGATTATTTATCATTTTCAATTACCTTTAAGTACGTATTGTATTTGATTCCCTATTTATTTTGTAGTGTCATCGTTTTTCTATTTTAAAAGTTTATGTTTAGTAAAGTAAATATTATAAAAAGACTTAGCTTACATAAAATATTAACACAAAACACAAATATGGCCTTTTCACTTGAGATAAGAAAATAAAGTTTTGCAACAAAATAACTCAAGTGCGGCTAACGGATTAAAAATAGAATAAAATTTAAAAAATCTAGCAGCTAATCTATTGAAACAAAATGTAAAATTCTTCACATTTACTCAGGTGATTATTTTTTGCCAAAATTCATCTCCATACTAATATCGTGTAAAAACAAAAAAAAATCTGCCCTAATTTTTTTTTGTGTTTTCGTTTGTGTTAACACGAGACGCACATAAACTTATTTATTGCCGCCTGCAAAAAGCCCCAATTTTTCGTTTATGGTTCATATTTGTATCGTATTTTACGGCTTCACTTTTCTGTTTAGAGGGAAAACAAAAAAACCAAATGATTCTTAGATCATGATTGTTTCTTCGTTTCCATCCTCTTTATCCATAAATTAATATGCGAAATTCGAAAAGTAAAACAATAATTTCCAGAAATCAATGTGGACGTGGTGAATGAAGATTTATTGTAGAAAGGCGATTTTGTTCAAATGAATAACCTAATATGACTTGTGCAATAATCGCAATATTCTTATTGGGCTGCCACTGGTTTATTTTTAGTACTCAATGTCAAAAATATAAAATGAAAACAAAAAATCGAATCGAGTTCATTCGGTTGCAAGAGTTTGTTAGTGTTAGATGAACACTTTACTTATAACAATCTGTTTTTAAAATTTTCGTCGTTACTACGTACATATCCATTTTATAAAAGTTTTAATTTAGTGATTTTCTGTGAAATTGTGTTAAAAGTGTGTGTTAAACAGTATAAGTAAAGAAATTTTCATTATGTCGCCTAACAATAAGGTATGCATGTAGATGCACCTACCTAATTTTGGGGTAGTTGTATAACAGTTAACCAATTTTTGTCCTTAAAAATAAATTAGCCGTTGTGACAATTAAGTAAATGATAAACGAACCCTAAAAATTATTCTTATATATTTATTATGTACAGTTTATTTTATCGATAACATCATGTAAATAACAAATTTGTATTAATTCCCCTTGAATGAATTGGTATCCACGTGGTGTTGTTTGTAGTGGTGTTTTCTCTGCTGTTGCATTTTGACAACATATATTTATGTTATGACAACAACATAACAACACTTGTTGGTAATAAACAAATAGTGGACGTTTTTGGTTATTGGTGCCAATTACGGGATTTAAATTTTTCAATACAAATTCCAGTAGGAAGTGGGGAAATAAAATATCAGAAATTTTATGCCGCGAGAATCAGCTCTAATCAAAATCTACTTAAATTAGAGTGCCGAATCTTTAATCATTGCACCACTTGTCCGGAAAAAGTAATATTCGTGTGTTCTTCTCGATCAATTTTATTTTCGAGACAAAAGTTAATCGCGTTCGCTAGTTGTGAATACCGCCAAAGAACTTTCAAACGGTATGGCAAAAAGTATCTGCCTTCACCTCCATGGCGGTAGGTTTGGATACTCAGATGCTTCTGTTAAATAGGTTTCATTCAAATTATTAAGGACCTTTCAAATGATGTGCCACATTATTATATCGGAATGTAAGAAGATGTATCTGTCTTCAGCAGACCATCGAAAAGGTCTTAAAGAATGCTATAAATTTAGCTGAAGCACGTTATAAAATTATAATTAATTAAATTTTTAAAGACTTTATCGCAAGAGTTATTCATGCACATGCATATTGATATTTGCCGGATACTGAACTCTATAAACCCAAATCTTGAAATTTGACTAATAATTTTGTCCATCATAATTATATGACGATGATAGTTTTATAGTTACATAATTTATGCTTTATTCTCATTATTTTTAGGTTCAAATTTCAGACATTGTCCACGGTTCCATACAGTTGGAACCGTACTTCCGTGATATAATCACGTCTGAAGAATTTCAACGACTGCGCAATATAAAACAATTGGGTTCCGCTTTCATGGCTTATCCATCAACTGTCAGTACACGTTATGAACATTCGATAGGGTAAGTAACCTGAGTCACTTTTGTGTTAACTCTAAAATGAATATAATTTTATTTTCTATCGTTTAGTGTAGCCTATTTGGCCACCACATTAATGGACACTTTGGAAAAAAATTCAAATTCCACACTACAAATATCAGTATTTCATCGTAAATGCGTTTCGGTAAATTTATTATTAAAAATGCACTATCCGGTTTTGTTTTAATTATCATTTAAAATTTGTTTCTGTTAGATCGCTGGATTGCTGCACGATCTAGGTCACGGCCCTTTTTCACATATGTGGGAATATTTAATGGATAAGTATTTTAAAGAAAAATATCATCACGAGGATATTTCGTGTCGAATGTCGGAACGATTGCTGCGTCGCATACCTAATATATTTGAGACTAGTCAGGAACTAGAGCACGGCATTCAATTAATACAATTGCTGATTAAATCCGATGATTTTAAATTAAGAAAGCAACTTGACAAAGATATGTATTTGGCTGAAATAATTAGTAATAAATTTTCCGAGATCGATGTCGACCGTGTTGATTACATTTTACGCGATTTTTTTTATATGAAAAATTATTCGAACCAAAATATTGCGCCTCGATTTAGTACATTTTTAGCAAGTAGGTTTGTGGCCAAAACATTATTCGATGAGATTTCAGTACTTTAACTTCATTTTGGTTTATTAAAGATGCGAAAGTTATTGAAGGGCCGAATGGGATCAAGCACATCAACTATCTGGAAGATGATTTAGAACGGATTTATGAATTATTCAAAAATCGAAGTGAGTTACATAAGCAAATTTATCAAAATCCAGCTGTGATTGCATATCAAATTTTGTAAGTAATTTTAATTAATATTTTTCGGACTAGAGAAAATCAAACTCCATTAAAATATTACAGATTATGTGAATTTTTTAAGGCGGCCGACGATAGTGGTTTCAGATTCAACGGCACATTTCGCTTAAACGAAGTCACAAACCAACCCGATTTAACGGCGTTCATTGCTTTCGACGATACCATACTGGTGCAAATATTATCCCAATTTGAAACAACGGCAGAACAATATGAAATACTTAAACGTCTTGTTCTGCAAAATAAGCAGTTTCGGCTGATTAGTGACACGGATTATCAAGCAATGGAGGCAAGCGGCTATGGCAAGAAAAGGATGTTATACAAGTTCACGCGATCGATTGAGGATCCGTTTTGTAAATTTAAAATATTTCTAGATCGTAATATTTTATACAATCGCAACAATAATTCTGTAGCTATCGACGCTGATACGGTGAAAAGTAAATTAGAAATTATCCCGATTGCGGATAATAAGACATTTATTTTTTTTGTTGAACTTTAAATCATTTTATTTTATTTTATTTCATATGAATTTTATTTTTATTATTATTTTAATTTAATGACGACATCAGAGCAAAATGATCAAATTCGTGAATGTTAAAAATTATTTATTGAATTAATTAAACCGACTTTCAATTTGATTGCGAGTTGCAGACTAATTAGCGATATATTTGTGCAAAACCAAAAAAAAATCGATTATTTATTATGAATTAATTATTATGAATTATATTAGGTATATAATAAAAAAATATGGGGCGGGGGGTTTAAAGATATATATTATGTAA
This sequence comes from Nephrotoma guestfalica, assembly GCA_963691935.1. Classification (NCBI taxonomy): domain Eukaryota; kingdom Metazoa; phylum Arthropoda; class Insecta; order Diptera; family Tipulidae; genus Nephrotoma; species Nephrotoma guestfalica. The sequence continues at coordinate 231,831,700 of OY829915.1, read as the reverse complement.
TAAAGTACCATCGATTGAATTTAAATAATTTTTGTTTTAAATCTGTTCTTTGGTAGCTTCGTTAAGTTTACACCGACCGCCTTCAGAATAAAAATATATATGGCAGAGATAATAATCGATAAAGTACAGCAAAGTAAGGGAAAATCGAGTTAGAAATTGCGGAAAAGTTTTGAGATGAGAAGTGGGCGTATGTCGATATTCGATTAGCAGGTTTGTGGTTCACAAACATTTTTTGTTTGTTAAACATTTTCAATTTAAATTAAACTGCAACCTTCATATAAAAGTGCTCAAGCTTGGGTACTTTTTTACTTTATCTTCTCGATCCAACCGAAATTCTCTTAACATCAATTTGTATCCCTTTTAAAAAATTGGAAAAATATATTCATTAAACTAAATTGGTAAATTAAGTAGGTACATATAACCATAATATCTTTAAATAAAGACGCATTTGATATCTATGCATTTTGCCATACTTAATTAAATTCGTCGCATTTCGCTTGGTGTAATCAGAGTTTGTCAGCAAACGCGGTTACGATTTAAATGTTGACTGTTATCCACAACTAAAACGCTAGCCCAAATTTCTACATCCCTGCAATTCATTATAAAACTCTCAATATGTATATGCGATACTTTAACTGACTAATAAATTCCAAATCACTCCGCGAGTACATCATAAGAACAAGCTACCCTCCCCTTGTCAAATTTTAATTTTGCCCAGAAGAAAGAAATATTCCCACACCCACACGATCGGTAGTGCGGAAATCACTCAATCGATAATTCACTTAACATCGCTTTGTTTGTGCCTCCAAAATTCAAACACACATTAAGATTACACTTATCTTCATATATACGTTGTCCATACCTCATTTTGACCATTATATCGCCTACGGAGTGTGTATCAGACACTAGAATGAACTCCACATTTAAAGTTATTCTTTATTTCATACTCAATCCGCGCTTTAAAAATCAATCAATCAGCAAATTTTCACACTCAGTCCTTTCATTATTGTTTAAACATTAACCATTAGTTATGTTCGAAAAGTGATGCTATAACTATCACTTCAGTTAGACATTGTTTTACCTGACGGTGTTTCGTTTTACCGTCATGGTACAGTTCAAAGTTGGCGGGTGAAATACACCCTGGGGAAATTGGCCCGAGAAGTCAATATTCATCGCTTCACTTTCTACAAAATAGAAACTAAATAATGGTTATACAGCTCGCATATAATTATATTTTATCCCAATCTAGTTTTCAGAACCTAGTCAATATCAAAATGTAATGAAAACAAATATTTTCTAGTAACAAAATCAAGGTTTTCTGTAGTTTAACTATTTCTCCGCAGACATCGCTAACTCTGGAAAGTATTTTCTTTTTAGTCAGGTTCCAAACCTAAAATTGAATCTAAGAAAAAATAAAATTGATTTGAAAAATATACATACAGAGTATCCCGCAAGTGGTAACATCAATGGTACGATTGTATTTCTTGGTCATAGCGAAGGCGGCTTCACCTAAACCCCCAAAATTACTCCTTAAACACTTATTACATTTTATTATTTAAAATAAACACAATTAAAGTTTAAAAAAAACAATATTTAATTTAATTTTTGAAATAGAATGAATATATTCGACATTACTCTGATGACATCATCAGAGAACTTGAAAATTTGTCAACATCCGTGTGAATAATTGTTTGCGAAAAACATTAGTTAGATGTTCCTCATTGCATCACCATATGTTTAAAATGATGCATGTTAACAATTAATAAAAAAGCATTAATTTTGCGTGTCATGTTTACTATGCCAAATTTAAATTCACTTAATCATTTAATCTCAAAGTTTATAGATTTTCAGCACCGCGCTGTTGGTACAGTACCTGAAACAAGATTTTTATATTTTTTCAAGTCACTAGCTTATTATAGTATATTATTGTTTTAACATGTTACATAATATTCATCTATGAATTGTCATAGCATTAACGGAAATTGATGCAGCAATAATGAAATGTACCTAGTTATTTAGTTAGTATGTATTTAGTTAGAATGTATTTAGTTTTCAATCGCTTGGGAGAATTTAAATTAATAAATATTTGTTAGGAAGTATCTACTGCTTTGTACAAATAAAAATTATCAGAAAAAAGCGAAAAAAAAATAAAAGAAGGAGGGACAAAAAAAAGGCAATAAAAATTAATCTATTGATCGTCCCAACCATCTGTCTGTTGTTTATACGGATAAATTACTAATAAAAAAGGAGTGGGATAGATGGTAAGCGATTAGTCATCGGCTGAGTAACAAAATTCAAGGTATATCGAAGTACATTTATTTAGCTGACGTAGTACTCATATTATTAAGAGCGCGAGAATAGAACAAGGCGGGATCCGTAATTGATGAGAAACGGATTTCTCTCTGTTCGTTAAGGATATGTTGGTTAAGGAATATGGATTTTCGAATTTGGTAAGATTCTAAGGTATCTAAACGTCTGCTTTCGGGTTCTATATGTAATATGTCTAAATTGTTTAAAGCTGTATGATTTTCTAAAGTTATATGATTATGGAAAGTTGATTGATTGCAACCAGATAAATATTCTTTAGCTCTAACTCCAAAATTGCGCACAGTCTGCCCAATATAGGAGAAACTACAATCATTGCAAATTTCGACGTTAGGAACGCTGTAGGTTACGCGAAGACATGTTGTTAGAAAGTTACCAAAGACAACTTAAAGACATGTTGCCTTCATGTTACCAGTGTTGTTTATTTCTTTTTCACGTTTGAGAAATCGTACATTTTCTTTCTTCGATACAATGGCAAGACATGTTACCAAAGACAAAAAATTTGCTGGGGTGTATCTGGAGCTAGCTTCATTTTTTCCACGGTGGCATTATCTCTGGCCCCCTATCGGCATTTTTCTGTTACTTTTTATTTAAATTTTTTCTATAATATAAAATATTTAATTAAAATAAAAAAATAATTAAAATATTTAAAAACAAACAAAACTGGGTACGAGATTATGGATTTAACTTTCTTATTGCGAAAAAAATAGTCTCGAGCTTGCTTCAGATCGAGCTTGCAGAACTTGTCCAAGTTTGAGAGCTAACAAAATATTAAAATAACTTTTCGAGAAAAGGAAGACTGAGCACGAGTTTTCCTAATGGCTATTGAATATCAAAAAACTGTAGAAAATGTTTCCACAGATGCTTATCGGACCTGTACAACTTATCCTTATTTTAGTAAAGAACACTTAAGTATACGTTAGAAAGTTCAGTTTATTTTAAATGATTTGTTTTATCTTTTTCATTGACAATAAAATAATAATTAAACGGCTTCCTAAGCCATCAAGATTTGTAACAAATTAAAATGATATTTAATGTAATGGACTTCTCGATTCCCATTAGTCAATTCAATATCCGAGCTGAGTTCGAATTAAGTTTAGGATTTTAATTTCATCTTTCGTTAATGTATTAAATTGTAAAATCCGGTTTATAATTTGTATTCTAAAATTAGAAAAAAAAACGATAATTTAAAATAAACTAAATGAAATATGTATCGAATACTTACAAGGGACTATTCTGTTTTCCATTGAGCCATTTAATATAATTATGCAAATAATTAAACAAATTTAATCGATTCTTTTTCTCCAACTCGACTAATTCCAGCTGCATCTGTATTTTTTCCAGTACATACATCAAAATAGAGATAAATAAGTTGAGTGTGTCATCTTCTTCCAATTTTAACGTTTTTCTCGTCCAAAACTTGTATAGTGAATTTGTATAGTTTCTAGCCTTGGCCTTTTCAAGTTTGTCCAAGTTAAGAAATGAATGCCCAATGCTAGCGATCAGAGCAACGTGATCATAAGAGGTTTGATATAATGCCATCAAGAGGTTTTCAAGTAGATCGGATATCTGCCCAACATTCCCATAAAGAATTAATATTTTATTGGCCTCCGGGACGATAGGAATCTTTTGCACCTTATGCAAGTTCACCCAGTATTCTAACAACTTTTTCATAACGCGCATGTTACTCTCGCCCTCGGACAGCATGGTCGTTAATTTGGCCAGTTCATTCCCAATATTGCTGTAGACATACGACGGTATATCTTGAATGCGGTTGTTATTATTTGAAGGCTTGATTGGGTCCGGAAGGCTGGCCAAAATATAATAAAGACATATTCCGGGTATAACGGCTTTTGTTAACAATGTTTTCGGTCTAGTGTCGGTCGCCGAAGCAGCCAATATGCTTAGTAAGCTCTCCAAAAACGGTGTTGACAGCTTGACTAATTCTACACATCCATAATTTCCGTATCCTTTAGTAACCAATATTGTATACAAAATGATTTGGTGTTCTCGTATCGTGTCGTCGACATCCTGCGCCGCCAAATCAATAAAAAGAGTATCTAGAACATTTTGAAACGATGTCTCAAGAATTTCGAAGTTATATTCGACAAATTCGACTGCAACACAAAATTGAATCAAACAGGCTTTGTAAGCATTGGGGTCAGAATCTAGCGAATATCGCGATAGCTCGTAATTTTTGTAAATTGATTGCAAAATGTTGGCATAACAGGAGTGATGTGCAAATAAATTCGGACGTTGTATGCTTAAGTTATTTAAAGCTTTATGGGCTACGGACAGGATATGGTAGTCCGTATGCGTTAAGACTAATTCTTCTACGATATGTATAATGGGAATTAAGGCATTTTCATCAGCTTCACAGTCACTTGTTTCACATTCAATAATTTTCATTAGGTCTAATGTGACATGAGGTAAATAGTTCGCCACGAAAAAGAGCTTAGGCCAAAACTCTAATAATTTCGATAACTTGGCTTCTTGGTCGCACAAACTATTTGTATACAAATGTAATAACAACTGACCGGCGACAATTTTATACCCATCCGGTTTCCCAGGATCCTTCAAAATTTCAAATAATTCTACAAGATGTACATCGATTTCGTTGAACACACAACATGCATCCATTAAATCCGAAATATTATTATTCTGGTACTTTCCATATTGCAAATGAAATGCGATCATACTTTCGATTATACTCTTTCTGTAATTCAGTATACGAAAAGTTGTACCGGTGATTTTCCGTATCGCACGGTTTTTATGGTACATTCGAAATAACAACGGCGTAAAATCATGATAATTTATACGGATCGTTCCGGAATGGTTTAAGACTATGTTAATAATTTTATGTGCACCTAGTGCTATATTCTGCTTTGATCCGATTGCATCATGTAAAAGCACGATCATTATTTCTTTGGTGCCAAATAATTCAAACACGAACAAACTATTAGCCATAGAGAGATCCGTTTCGAGTACATTTTTTATGACTCGTTGTGTTTCCGCAACAATGTTCGTATCAACGATAGTTAACAGCTGCACAAATATGTTTTTTAAGCTGTTAGGTTGAAAAAATGATTGTTGGTACCGTTCAAATGCGTTCAAAAATAACGGGTACATTGTATTTACACAATCGTGATACTCATAAAGTTTCGTCATATCGGTAAGCACACGGGGCGCATATTTTTTAATCAATACATTGATTTCATTTCCAGGATGATCTTGGGCGATGTCTATTAAAATGAACATTAGATTCATCGCAAGAACTGATGCAGTGGTGTAAAATATGTCTCCTTTCTTTTTCATCAAATGGAGCAGGAACACAATGGCCGTTTTGATGTGGGGATCGTAGAAGTATTCACTATCGCGATTAGCTAGTATAATTGCTTTTATAAACAAATTCGCATTTCCTCTTAATTTTGACGAATATAATATACAATTGTCCTTCATAAAACTCTGGAAATAAATTGTGGGTAAACATTAACGATTCGGTACTTTTGGATAAATTACACACTATTGCTAGAATTTTATTTACGACAGCGATTATAGTTTTAACTGTAAAATTATCCGTATAGTTTATTTTCGTATCGACCAACCCAGTCAAATCGACAAACAACTGGATTAATCCCCATAGAGCTTCATCTGGGGATGTATCGTAAATTTGTTGCCATTCTCCCACCAAATCCTAGAATTTATTTTAGTTATATTATCAATATTTTCTAAATATTGACGGACATACCTTAACATTTCGATTCCCGCTAAACGTTAGTTTAACATGTAGTTCTAACTTATTAGAATTTTCGCTGGCCATACCTATTTTATACGAATTTTACAATTTATGTTTTATTGAAAGCTAACAGCACTTTTCGTTTTTTGATTAACCAAATATGGAGCCGAGTTTGTTTTTGCTTTCTAAAATCACGTGCATGCATCCAACCCAATCTGCAAAACCCACGGATTTTCGTCTTGTGCGAAAAAGATAATGTCACTCCCTCTAAACAAAAAACTGTATATATAAAAACTGTATACGCCAATTTCATAACACAAATGTTATTGACGATTTTAAACGTAAGTAAACACCACAAGGATCCCAACTGAAATAAATACTAATAAATAAAATAAAAAGTTGAAATTTTGAAAAGTTGAAATTTTTTGATCACATTTTAAAATTTTAATAATTTATTACAACAAATGTTTTTTATACTGCTTTAATCCATGATGTTTCAATCATCAATCATACTATTTACATTGAAGGTTCAACCTAAGTTGAATCTAGGTTGAACCTTCAATATAAACAGTCAGAGTTAACTTGTAGTTAGCCCGACCTAATCCAAACAATTTCTTAGATCGAGTTAACTCTGTTTAAAAAATTCCAATATAAACTGGGTCGAGTCGAAAAGCAACAACAAAAATAAAAAGAAAACAAAACGAAATTATTAACGACTAGTGTGTTTTTCAATTGGTTAAATGGTTCAATTGGTTTTAATATTCCTCGGTATTTTCTTTTAACTTTTCGCTTTTTATCTTTTTAGTTTTTTTTATAATTATATGATTGCATATTTTACGTTATTGTCAACGTGTATTAAAAATAGAAAACATTAAATTTAATAATACTTCAAATATATATCTTTCAGTTACGATCAGTCAATTATTTCATTACGATTTTGTTCAAAATTTTAACATGATAAATTCCTGTTTACAACAAATATTTTGGGTCAGCCAAATGTTTCTCATATAAAAATTTTGTCAGCTCTTGAAGCAGATACAAAGTTTTCCATTTTGATTCATCTCCATTTTTAGCTTTTTATTTTTATGCATTTGTTTATATGCGCTACCTTAATTATTTTCAATATGCATCAGCGTGTTGACGTGAGCCAAGATCAACGTGAAAGATCAGCGTGTTGACGTGAGCCATAAATATTTTTAAATAATAAAAACAAATCATCCTTACAAACCCACCATACATTTCAGTTCAAAAATCTTAGGTCAAATTGCATTCTATCCTTTCCCGACGGTGTTGTCATATGGTGGCGCGGATGACAACAAGAAATAATTTCGTTTTGCATGACCCATTATGAAACATACGTTTAAGGTAGGTCCACATTTACAAAAAATTGTGTCGAACGCATTCGGCAAAAATATTTTCGCCGTAAATGTTTAACCGACAAGTGCCGGATCGTGTGCGTTGAATGTGGCCTAAATTGTTGTGTCGTTTTTGTATGCCGCACACGTCCCCACTTCCTAATTTGTGGTGAAAATGTTGTCGCCGAACGTGTTCGGCACAAATATTTGTAAATGGGGACCCACATTTATATTTCTAACGCGGGGTGGTCGGGAGTTTTGTCACATACTATTACCGGAGTATACTACTAGATGGCATGCGAAACAAATTTTACGAAATCAAATTACGCAACTGAAGTATTTTTATTTCCGAAAATATAAGCATTTTCCTGAAATTTTGATGAAATCATCACCGACTTTTTTCAGAAGAATTGTCCGAAATATTTTATATATACGCTAAAAGTTGGACAAATGATGAAATTAAGTAAACAAAAACTTGTGCACGTGCTTTCAAAGGAGGCGTGGTTTATGTGAATTAATATTATGGTATGATCATATTTTTTAAGGTAAATAAAACAAAAAAATATGTTAGATTAATTTTAAAAAAAATTTATTTGAAATTTATGTCTTTTATTAAATATTTAATTGTATTACAATACAAATTTTTTTAACAGAAATTATTATTAACTTTTAGAACCATGTTGTTATAATTGGGCACTATTGAAACATTTTGATTATTCACTATATTTTAAAATAACAATTAAATTTTCAGTTCACACAAATTATGCTGTATCTTTAATGGCGTCGCAAACAACAATATCTTTATATTGTGTACATTATTTTATTTTCACCAACACACGAATGCACCATTATTCCAAAATATTCATCTTGTTCACTACTACGTCATATTTTCTGAGACAATATAGTACATTAATATTTTATTTTTTCCGTTTTGTTATACTTGTGAAATGTTTGTTTTGTGTGTTGATGGTCATTTCATTTGTTTGAATTTAAAAATTTTAAAATTAGTTACATTTACGTTTATTATTTTGGCTGCCGCCAAAAGTGCTCGAGTTGACGCAGTTTGCACCAAAGAGTAGTAGTTTAGTCAAACATTATGTTCTTTATTGGTGTTTGACGCATGTGGTGGTATTTTGCGATTTTATAATATATGCTTTTACCCTCGACTTGAACCTAATATATATATATATATATATATATATATATATATATATATATATATATATGACCCTTCCCCAGTTGGAAATTTGTCAACGTTTGCAAAGTTTAACGAAAGTCATACATTTATAATTCTTTCCTTTTTTCTAAATGTATATAAAAAAATAGCTTCGATAACGATTTGTTGATTAAATGACTAATTTATGACAAGTCACATTAGTTTTTCAAATGTTTCGTCCGATGCATGTCAACGTTCGACGTCAAGTGTTAGACATGTCATATACATTTCTTCTTTCACGACAATGTCAAGCGAAACGGCAAATCAGTTACGACAAATTTTCGATGTTTCTCATCCTATCACGTAAATTGTAAAATAACGTAGATAAACAATTAAGAGAAATGAAATGAGAAAACATACATTTCTTTCATATACACACGTTCACTCTTTATCGCAACGCCATCGATATTATTATTATTTTTTGTTTTCAGCGTGAATATTTTGTTTGTTGATTTGGTAAGTAAATAATTTGTAATTGTTTTATTAAGAAAATTTTAACGTAACTAAATTTTTTTTTATAATTGACAAAAATGCAAAGTTCGACCATTTGAATATTAAAAACCAAGGCCAACTCATGTGAAATATGATTGGGATACTTTTTATATATTATATTATTGCATTGACTAAAAAAAATTTAAATTTAATTTTAAATTTTTTTTTAAATAAATTATAAATATAATCTTTACTCAAATAAAATGTTTTTATTATCTAAGCATACATTTATCTCAGACGTATCACATATGACTCATCTCAGATATATCATTGGGAATTCATCTTAGACAAGTCGCACTCGAATCGTTTAGAGAATTTGGCATTCGGTCGATGTCGGATATGTCATAAACGATCCATCTCAGACTTGTCACAAACGAAAATTAGTCCCATTTGCTTATAAATGTCTATATTTACGTGTCACGCTTGAGTGTTACTGATGAGTTGTGTCGTCAATGACTTTCCTGTTCGGTTAGTAGTAAAAGACGCACCGAAGTCGGAAGCGCTCTATTTGGCACATTTTGGTTGAAAGAGTAGAAACTTGGTCAAAAAAATGTAATATCGTTTTCTGGTGCATGTAACGTTGTTTTACGTCCTTTTACTGTCGATTTGAACTGATTATTTGATACATATTTGACTGTTTAGTAGAAATTGGTGTTAACGCACCGCAGTCAGAAGCGCTTGAATAACGCTTGTTGGTCACAAGAGTAGTAATTGGTCAAATACTTGTTCCATGTTGGAGTTCCACAAATATGATGGTATTGTACGACATTTATCTTCGATTTGAACTGGTACGTTTACAACTCGTCAGGTAATTTGAGTATGTTCTCATGGGACGACCCATCTTCCATGCCAGTATAGGCTGGCATGGAGCTATGCAATGTGCAGATGGTAATAAAATCGGACCTATATCCGTACGTCCTTGAATTGGCCAATACAGGCGTAAAGGAAAGGACGTAAATAAGCAAATCGCGAATGAGTTGGGAGATCCTTGGCCCCAGAACAGATAGCAGGGGGAAAAATTGAGTATGCGTACTTGTTTCATATTTCTGGAATGTTGATGCTTTGCACTTATGTAAGAGTATGAGTGTAACCCATTCTTATAACACAGAATAGACAGAAACGTCATAACGCTATTTTTGTATTGAAAAATATCGACTCATTGTTTTGACCTTGCTTCGCGAAAAGGTAGGAACAATTGTTTGCAGGGTACGCAATAGAAGGAAAAATTCGTTATTTTTGAGTTTTAAATGTGAAATAAGGTAGGAAAATGGTTAATATATAATTTTTTCTTGGTCTACTCAATGGCGCTTCTGGATAATATTCTATTCTGTGGTTATAACGTAACAAAATTTTCCCACAAGCTCTTGGTAACTATGTATACCTACAAATGTTGAAAAATTCATCCGAAAATCTGTTTTTTCGGATTCGATAATACGTTTTTTTACAGAAAAATGTTAAAAAATGTTGAAATGAATGTAAAATTGTATGAACTGAACCAAGAAGTACAGTTCACGCTTTGTTAAAAAGCTTAAGCCCGTAAAGTGGTTTAATTTAGCATTTTTGGACTGAGAAATTATTAAGATCTTAAGACGAAAGCTTTCATGACATACCGTACTATCCAGTGGGCCAAACGAAATTTCCGTAGTGGTTACGAATAACAAAAATTACCGCATTAACAATTTTTGTTAGAAATATTTCGAAAATCCTTTTAACGCCCGCAATGTCATCTATGAATAAATAGGTAAATTAAAATTAATCGTATAAATTGGGTTCACACCTCCGACGATTGGATGAAGTCCTCACTAGTTTATCTAGTTTACCTAGTAGTCACTAGTAACTTTTTACAGCGCTGCATTCTGAAAAAAGAAAAATTTAAATTTTATACCTCGTATTGTTCTTAGAAATGAATGTCTAATTTACTTTCTTGATGACTAATAATACATAACATTTCAAATACACATATAATGGATGAATGGCTGAATGGTCACCATTCAGTGAAATAAATTAAAACCGGCAGCTAGTGTAAATACGAGATATTGTTGTAGCATCTTGATAAGATTCGTATTAGGTTTATTTGCATTATTTTTTGTTGAATGGGAAAGCATTTTATAAAAAAACTGAGGAGTTCGTTATATTAAGATGACCTACATTTGTAAAATAAAACTGTATGTACACGAATAAGAGTTTGAGGAAATTACCATTTCGAGCCCATTTATCCTTAAGATTAATTGACAATTGTTTGGCAAGTTATGGGCGGCGCGGGGTTTTTGTGTAAATTGATTTAAATTGTTTTATATTTTACAAACGAGCGCGGGCACTGCCAGTAATAGTTTAATTTATCATTCCTTCGTTGAAATGTTGTAGGCTTAGATCATATACATAAGAAATTGGTTTTTATCACAAACAAACGGATATCATTTTTCATCTTACTTACTTAACTAACGTAGGAAATCAAGAATAAAAATCAAATTAATCAAATTAACGCGTTCGATGTATGGATGTGATATAACAAAGATTGTTCTTAAATTTAACCGTGCTCGTTTTGGTGTGTATTATTAGACTATTGAATAATATCAAGATTTAGCTATCGCTACCAGCATGAAAAATGGGTAATTGTTCAGCTTATCGATAAGTTGGTTTATAATCTTTGCAATCTGTTTTGGGGTCGAATCACTTTATACTCTATCGAGATTCGCTTTTTACCCAAATCGTTTACTTACGATTATACGTCTGATTTACATAAAACCATCTGCACATTGAATAGCTCCTTGCTAGATTGCCTACAGTGATCTGACGTGGATGTTAGGTCGGTCTATGTGTTCTGCACTCCTTCGTGGGATCCTGGTCGTGTTCACTTATGTCACTGATTGTACTTGGATGATTATCCAAAGCTGTGCCATTTGGTCAATTCTTTCAATATATCATTTTTTCCTAAAACTTAACCTCATTGAGATATTTTAACATAGATACTTTCTGGTCAGTCAATGCCGTATAGTTAACACCAAAGCATAATACATTCGTCCATTTCCGGATTATCGTATCCGGATTTATAGAAAATTAAAAATTAAAATACTTCATATATTGGATCCACAGTGCGTTTGGAAAAATTATTGTGTTTTATTTTTAGCGCCTTTCGCAATGCAACACATCAGTAATTTATTTTCCTATGCCATTTCATTAATATGCGAAATTTTACAACAACAAAAATATTTCACAAATATATAAAGAAAACTATTGTGCAGTACAAATTAAAACATCAAGATACGTATAATTCATATATGTACTCGTATGAGATATGATTATTCTGAGATCTAGTAAATTGAGATAAACAAAATCGCACAATTTCCCATCGAAATGTGCAAATTGCAATTCCTACACTCGCAAAGCAACATCCAAGCATATGTGGGAGGACCTATTCTGAAACGTGATGTATGTTTTGAAATTAATTTTCTTTGACAAATACAAAATTGAGATGTACGTTGGAAACGTATACTTGCTTGCGGGGTTTAACATTTTGTTTAGATAAATTTGTACTCAAAAGTGTTAGGTAAAATTAATCATGAGCTAGAAAGTAATTATTATTAATTACTTTATAAATTAATGTAATTTTGCATTCGCTGATGTACGCGTGTAATCCGTGTCATTTTTTTTAATGTTTTCAAGCTAAACAGAAAACACTTTGGGTTTGTAAACAACCATCAATATCTAGAATTTGATATTTTATTTTAAAATTAGACTTCGATTTTTTAATTTCCAATAACAAACATTTTACATTACTATATCACCAGCATATCACCTTCAATTTCGCAACTATAATATATGTAGGTATTTTCTTTTATCTAATGTCTCTATAACTAAGAATTAAAGCGCAAATGGTACAGGTCTGCATGCCATAATACTAGGTAGACAGATTTTTTAATTCACTAAGCAAAAATTTGCATTTGTAAGTGCTTCTAATCGCGAAAGTAATGGTTTGTGCCTTTCATTAGCATCACCCACAAATGCTAATATTGTTACGAATTTGCCTAATCCGAATTGTGAATACAGCTTTACAACAACAATTCGAATAATTTACACCACTCTCAGAATATTTCCGACAATACCAAAAATAACACAAAATACCAGAAATATTCACACAATAATTGTCCCGCACCAACACTAAAATACAACAACAACAATTTCCACAATTATTCGTTAATTCACCACTATTTTCACTTTAAACATCAATAATAATTTATCGCACATTTCACTTTCGCTTTTAAACTACCGCGTCGTAACGAAAATTCTCCAAAGACTAATTCATTGCATTCATCACATCCCTATTTATATACCGCTTTCAGTATAACAATAATCACAAAAACATTCGCAACGGTTCTGTTCTAGACTAAACATTAACTAAATTGTTATAAAGCTACTTCTAATGCTTAAATCTAGATGTCACTAATAAATGTCAAATATCAACCCTGGATTGACAAATCTGCGTTAAATTAATATCCTGCTCAAACAACCAATCAACACTGAATTGATGCCCACCCAACCAATAGGCGAGATCGTATAGCAATATTGTATCAGACAATTAACAAAATTAGTGTGTGTTAGCACATTTTGTACAGTACAACAACATTTCTCGCAATTTACACCGCTTCCGGAATATACCGGATTATACTGAAAATATGTTAAGAATAATTTTCCAGATACTTAATTAACCTTAAAACACAACAACAATAGTTTTCAATAATTTTATGTTTAAAACATGACTAATAATTTTTCGCACTTTCCACTTTTGCTTCTAAACTATCGCGTACAGAATCTAATGAATGACTAACTCTTGCGTTCATCGCACCCGTACTTATACATCGCACTGAATTCTACAGATTCTACACGAACACTCGGTTCCAGTTCCACACTAATCTGTTATACGGTAAAATTGTTAAAGACCATTTCACTGCAGAACATTGATCATATTTTTGACACCACACCACTCCTCGACTGTCTACGTTTGGACCAATAAATTCATTGGCCAATATTTATGTGTATTTTATTAATTTGGAGAGGGCCTTCACTTACTTTTTACATGATACTTCTTAAGAAATTAATTTAATAGTTTTCGGCACCACCTTTAATATCTGCTTAACTCAAACATCCGAGGTATCCGTGCTCTCTCATATTCGTTTTACACAACCATTCTCTAACAGAAGGCTTTCTCGCTGTGTTCAATAGGTCTTCACTAAGGATGTCTTATCTGAAATCTCATAACGCAATATAATTGATAAATACGGGTAACACGGTCCTCCTGCACTCCTTTTTCGATGTTCGATGTCAAAGTCGTAGCTTTGCAGTCTTGTGGTCTAACGTACCACCTTATACTGTCCATAAATGGAATTTTTGGTATTTACGAAAGTGTTTCACGCATTCCACTATTTCCAATAATTCTTTGCGCGTCACGCAATAGTTACGCTCCGGTTTCGATAGGATTTTGGAGTATACGCAATAACCTGCCTTGACTATCGAGTTCTTGTGAGAACACTACTCCTATACATTATTGCTTTCATCGATACCGATGTACCAAATGATGTCCAAATGTAGCAGGGTTCAAAAATATGGCAGGGTTGAAATTATATTTTTTTTAAATTCCCGCTTTATAAGCCTTAAAACAAAAGGAAGGGTTAACATTTTTTTATTAACTTTAACCATAGAGTAAATAATGTTATTACTGTTATAACATTACTTCCTCTATGATTATATAGTGACTTAATTATTTTGTAATTCTTCGTAAGTTTTTTTAACCCTTCCGTTTGTTTTAAAATTTAAAAAAATATAATTTCAACCCTGCCATATTTTTTCTGTGTACGGCTACATTTTTTGTAATTGGGAGTAGAAATACGTTTTGAGGGACTTGCAAAAGATGGCGTAACTAGTTGTAAATAGCATCGGGCCGTCTTGTATTCATATTAAAGCGTCATCATTTCCCTCTAAAAATCGTGTCGTTTCGCTAAAATGTAAACAACATATTTTTTTGTGCTCTAACCATGTAAACCTTATTGTACCAACAAAACACAATTTGCGAGAAACGCTGCCCTTTTGTTTTAATTTGAAGAAAATTGCAGCTGATGGACATCGATTGCTGTGTCTAGCATATGGGGGGCACGCTCCATCAATAAAAATAGCTCCAAAGACAAAATCGGAAGGTTTTTTGCATCGAATCGTATGACAGGGGATGAAAAATGGATCCACTACGACAACCCAAAGCGTAGAAAATCGTTGGATAAGCCCGGTCATGCATCAACTTCAACCGTCAAACCGAATATTCATGGCAAGAAGCTAATCCAGCCTAACGAAACCGTCCGTAGAGAATGTTATCAACAACAATTGACGCAATATAAGCCGATCATTGAAGCTCAAATGCCAAAAGACATGACAAAATGATCTTCCAGCACGACAACTCTCGGCCTCATGATGTAAGAGTCATCAAGGAAACTTTGGAGACGCGTTATACCCAACCCGCTGTATTCACCAGATATTACCCCTTCCGACTACCACTTGTTCCGGTCGATGGCTCATGGCCTGGCCGAGCAGCCCTTCACTGCTTACGAAGCAGCCATAAATTGGGTCGATTCTCGGATCGCCTCAAAATACGAGGAATTTTTTCGGCGCGGAATCCATCCGCTATACATTTTTGATAAATGTTAAATAGTTCACTTCAGTGGTAGTTAAGTAAGTTCCACTATCTATTTTAAAATCTTTTGCTTTAACCTAAAATAGGTAGAGAAAGTATTTGTAAGAAATGGTGGGGTGAATATGTTGTGACCACCATTCGATTTTCCTTTACCAAGATTGTGTACATAGATCTCGAATACACCACAATTGATTTCTGAAGCGAAAAATTTCAGAAAATCAACAAAGTTAACCCTTGTTGAAAATTGCGCATCTTTAAATTTACTTGACTTTTTTAGTTCTTCGTCGTTTTTTGTAAATGCTAAACTTTAACTTTACGACATCATTGCAAAAATTGAAAAATCTCCCATGGAAGCTGCCACTTCCGGTACATAAATGTCCACCAAATTTCGCAAGAAGCTTCTAATTAATGGAAAAAAGTTAAGTAAAAAGTGTCATTCCGAATAGTTAATCCGCCTGGGCTGTAGAGCCGAATTTTGGGGAAATAAAGTTTTTTGCCAAAACTCGTCAATTCCGGTAAAATTTGAAAAATGATCTGAACTAGTTTTGTTTGAAATTTAATTTAGAATTTTTTGTTTTAATCGTTTTTTCGTAAATATTTGCGAAAATCCTCTTATAGAAGCTATCACTTCCGGTGGACCGATTGCAACCAAATATCTTCGGGACCTCCTCCAATTTATGGCTTAAGTATGATGTTTCAACCCGATCCATCAATTCGTCTAGGCTGTACAGAGGTCGAATTTGTGTTAAAAACAGTTTTTATTTCAAAAGTCCTTATTTCCGCTTAAATTTTGGAAATCAGATCTGGACTAGTTGTTGCAAATTTAATTTAGTTTCTTTTATAGTTCTAGGTCGTTTTTCTCGTCTTTCTATATTCTCTGTTCTCTCGTATTTATAACTTAAATTTATTTGTTTAAACAACACAAATAATTGGAACAACAACAATAAAATTTATGACATTAGTTGTCCCTTTAAGTCGCATTTACCTACCTAATTTTATTTACTAAAGAATTGGTACGATTTGAAAAGTACTTTGTACTAAAATTTCAATCTTTCGTTCTAAACGATTTACCTGAGAATTGGTCCACAAGCCTAAGAACTAAAAGATTCTTGTTTAAATTTGCAACAATACGGCCACAGTTTATTTTCCCAAATTTTAAATGGAAATGGCGATTTTAAAAAAACTGTTATTAGGAAAAATTTGGCCCTTGTCCAGCTCATACAGATATAAATCGGGAAGAAACTTCATATTTAAACTTTTTCCATAAATTGGCAGGTACCAGTGAGTTTTGGGCGACATCGGTCCACCGGAAGTGGCAGTTTTCATAGAACATTTTCGTTGTTTCTAAATATTTTGTAAAGCATGTAACATTTTCGAAAAACGATTAAAAACAAAAGATTGTACAGATCGGACGGGTTGACTATTCCGAATGAGACTTCATACTTCACCTTTTCCATTAATTGGGTGGTTGAAATTTGGTGGAAATCTGTGTTCCGGAGGTGGCAGCTTCCATGTGAGGTTTTTAAATTTTTGTAATGATGTTCTAAAGTTTATCATTTACAAAAAACGACAATAGGTTAGGTTAGGTTAGGTTTCAGTGGTTCCTATCGCACACTTAGGCCAATTTTGACCCCTTGTGATGGCACAGGATCCGACATCATTAAACTCCGTATAAAACCATCGAGTCGAACCATAGTGTATTTCCCCAAGTGATCATGTCTTTTGCCAGCTAGCGCAGGACATGAGCAAAGGAAGTGAACAAGAGTCTCCTCCTCCTCCTCGTCCTTGCAGCTTCTGCAGAAGTCATTTGCATCCAGACCCAGCCTTCTCGTATGATTTCTGAAAAGGCAGTGTTCGGTAAGTACCCTTACAATTCTAACTAAATCACGCTTCCTTAGTGTGATTAAGATCTTGGATCGCTTCAAGCTCAGCTCAAGCCATTCTTGCTTCGCTACCCTGCCAGTCGGACCCTCGACCCTCCTAGCATTTGCCAAGGTAACTGCTTTCCTATGACTCGTTGCTTTCAGCATTGACATAGGCCTTCCTACACATTCTCTGCCTGGTTCCAGTTCTAGAGTCGTATCGTACCTTACTAATTCGTCTGCCGTGCAATTTCCCCGGAACCCACATCAACTGGATATTGAATAGTTTATTCATCTCGTTAAGAGATGTGTGGCAATCCAACGCCATCCTTGATGCCAGGGAAACTGAATCCAGTGAAAGAATGGCCGCCCGACTGTCCACCAGATAGTGATATCAGTCAAATATATTACACTGTGTTTCAACCAGTTCATTACCTCTTCATTCACTATAACTTCAGCCTGGTACATGCTGCAGTAATCAGGAAGACGAAAAAATAGACTTACATTTAATTCACCACAGAACACACCAGCACACCAGCAACCACTCTACCATCGAGCTTGTAGACGTCGGTGAAGAATTTAACTATCCTGGTCTCCATAATGAGACCATTCTTCCAATCCTCCATAGAGAGGAGAATCACCTTAAAAGGCTTGCCAAACCACAAAAGGGGTGTTATATAATCCAAATTCAACAGGTCATTCCTCACAAAATTGACTATAGTTGAGTGCCCTTTTTGGGCACCTCCATTTGCTTACCGATAATATCCAGCGGGAGAAGGTACATCGTGACCTCTAAAGCACTAGTGAACGTCGTTTTCAATGCCCCACTAATGAGCAAACGGGCTGCCCGTCGCAATCATGTTCCTGTATGATAATCTCTCTAGAGCTGGCCACTAAACATTCACACCATACAGCAGTACGAGCCTTACTACTGCCGTGTAAAGCCAGTGCACCAGCTCCGGTTTCAAACCCCATTTCCTTCCGATGGCATTTTAACAAGAGTAGAGTGCCACAGTGGCCTTCTTCACTCTTTCTATCGTGTTTGGTTTCCAACTGAACTTACTGTCGAGAAGAATCTCTAGGAATCTCGCCTTATCAGTAAGGGCTAGCATAGTACTATTTAAACTTGGTGGAACCATTACCGGAATTTAATATCACCTAGTGAAAAGAACCAAATATGTTTTAGATGGATTAATCCCCTATCCACATCTGCTGACCCAATCCGCAGTGATTGATAACGAATTCTGCATCACATGTCTGATTATACCCAGGTGCTTTCCCAAGACAGCAACCGAATATATTCCTTCCCCCTCCAGTTCCAATAGTAGTCCATTAATTACTACATTCCAAAGAAGCGGAGAGAGGACACCTCCGTGAGGTATTCCTTGAACAACCCGTTTTCTGACGGAGACTTCCCCCATCCTCGCTATAACCATTCTGCCATCTAGCAGGTGATTAATTAGACTGGGAGTTCGATCTCAAGTGATAGCAATCCTTCCCTAATTGTCTCCACCTTCACGTTGTTGAAAGCGCCCTCGATATCGAGAAATGCCACCAACGAGAATTCTTGAAAATCCAGTGACTTCTTAATTTCCCGATCCAAGGTATGTAATGCCATGTCCACGGACTTACTCTTATGGTACGCATGTTGATACTGTGCTCAGTTTCTGGGTACAATTCTCGGGCGAATATGGACATCCAGATACCTTTCCATGATTTTATGCAGAAAATATGACAGAGATATTGGTCTTAAATCCTTAGGGTTGCTGTGTGAGCTTCTACCCGCTTTCTGGATGAAGATCACCCTAGCCGCCCTCCATTTTTTCGGGATGTACTACAGCTTCCGACACCCTTTAAAGATAACCTCCAGCCAGGGAAGTAAGACATCCGAGTTCTTCTGAATTACTGCTGGTACAATCCCATCCGGACCAGCTAACTTAAAGGGCTTAAAATTTTTCCTTTGCAGTCATGTCTTGACCCGCAGTCATCCAAAGACCCTGCAATCGACGCATCCTCACTTTCCGGGAAGTATGTTTCCATCAAAAGATCAAGATTCTCTTCACTAGAAACCGTCCACTTGCTATTCGGTTTTATCAGATAGCCTGAAACAGCTGCACAGACTTTTCGGCACTCTGCAAGTGTCGAGGTCCACTAAAAAGGTTTTTGCTTTCCCCTCAGCTTTGCTAATGGGCAAGCTTCCCTCGTAAAGGTATTGCAAGCCCTAGTAAGAGTATCCCCTATTGAATCCAGATCACTACCCGTGTTGAGGAGTCCTGGGACTCTAGATGGAATACTACGATCCAATACCCCCTATATACTCCTGAGATTTCCGAACAAGCACTGATTTGTAATTTGGAGATTAAGTTTTAACGTTAGGTACCGATGGTCAGAAGAAATGCTCCTTCGTCCCAATTAAGATGGGTTTCTGACCTATATTACTAATAATGAGGTTAGTTCTTAAAAGAAATTCGAAAACTAACTCACCCCAGATGGTATGGTGCGCGTTCGCGTCCCACCCTAGGCTAACTCCCACCTTCCTCCTTTCCGCGTCAAAAACAAGTGCCCCAGCAAATTTGGCGGCACTGGCTTCTCCCGGTCGATGTATGCGGCTGCAAGCCAGAATCTCCTCAGACCGCAGTGATGTCCCCATTGCAATACTGCGGAAGTAGAAAATCATTTAAATTATTTTCCACCATGATAAATGATCTGCTCTTTTCCATCCCACAAGCGTAAAAAATGATGTACCCCTTCGCTCGCAGACCACAGATCTTGTTGTTTTTGATCCAAGGTTCTTGGATCGGAACTATATCCACCCCTGACTTAACAAGTCTGAGAAGTAGCGCCGCCGAAGCAGCCTTAGTGTGGATGTAAATTTATTTGCACAAACCTGATCATTGGTAACAGAATTTACTCACCTTATCACGACAACCGTGATACGTCAGTTAGTTGGGCGCGACGGAGTGGACCGTCTTCCGTCTCACTCTCTCCGCAGTCTCTAAACTTAAGGAGGCCCACATCTCCCCCCTCAGAGGCCGATGTGCTTCTTTCCCCATGGCTAGAAATAGTCGATCCCTAATATCTCTAGTTAACCCCTCACTTGGGTTTGCCACTAGCTGTGATGTTTCCTCTGGAGAGGTACCACTCGACGAACTTAATATTCTGGACATCTTGCTCCCCCTTCTCGAGCAGCGCGGTGCTCGCTTTTACCTCGGCCTCGTCCTTCCTAAACACTTTAATAATAGCTGAGAAGAAGTCGAAGTTTATAAACCCTTTGGTTTTTGACAGGGAAGCCAGGGATTCCTTACTGATTATCATAATGGATAATCTGAAACTGCCCTTGCGATCCTAATGCTTGATAATCCTCCAGTTCCCCGTCGGAAGATCCGGATTGCAAAGCTCGGGGATTCATCCAGGTTATCCGGCTCCGTGGGAATCCAGACCATTGCCCTAGGTGTAGTAGGTATTTCCTCCTTCGGAACTGCCCTGAGCTTGGCTCCTGGCCATACTTCGCCTAACTCCTCGATCGCCTTCCTGTGATCTTTGATTTGCACATGCGGTTAGTTTCAGCCGTCGCTGATACCAACCCGAATCTGAGCTGTTGATCCCACGAGTATCGGGGAAAGTGATGGACCACCCTTGAGGATATCCATATACACGGATAAGGCTACGTACAACCAGAGGTCGCCAGGTATCCAGACCTGAGGACTCCGTTCAGGACTAGGCAATTATTTTTAGATGCTGATCATCGGCACGGTTCGCATAACACCTTGATCCCACCCATCTGCCACCATTTACCGTGACCCGCCTCACACCTAGGTTACTTATTTCACTTATTCACTTATTTTCAAGAATGAGAACCTGGAGGCGGTGGTTATAGTGGGGCAAAACGACAATAATTCTTTGAAGATTTAAATAAATTTAAAGATTAAATTGTCAACAAGGGTTAACCTTGTTGGTTTTCGGGCATTCAAGCAGGAATAATGGGTTTTGATATACACGACAGTTTTCCCAAAAGTTCGGTTAAAAAGTGTGGTGTACTTGAAATCTATGTATACATATATTCGTGGTAAAAAAAAGTTTGGTGTTGACCCCTCCATTTTTTATTTAGTGATATGTTTTTGATATATGTTTTCTGTTTGATTTTGAAAATTTTATGAGAGAGGCAGAAGATGAGAACTTGAGTTTTGCACCAAAACAGTTTATTTGATTTCGCCCGGTAAAAGGTACCGTCATAATATTCGCTTTAAACTATGCTCTGATCATACGGGCTCAATACCAGGTATTATATTGACTTCTATAAAAAATCCAAAGCACCGTATCATCTGACATGGTGGCAATCCTGGAGGT
Organism: Nephrotoma guestfalica; assembly: GCA_963691935.1. Classification (NCBI taxonomy): domain Eukaryota; kingdom Metazoa; phylum Arthropoda; class Insecta; order Diptera; family Tipulidae; genus Nephrotoma; species Nephrotoma guestfalica. The sequence continues at coordinate 231,809,691 of OY829915.1, read as the reverse complement.
AAAATATACAAAAAATGTATTCTGTTACCTGCCAATTGTTAATGTAAGTCTTCTAGCAGCATGTTATTATATTAAACAATAACATTTGTACAACATAATTTTTTATGTTATATGTTATTTATAATTTATGTATACATAGACGTTACATAGCATTCATTGTTGAATTACATTATCCGTAAAAGAAGCTTTCAATTAAAAGCACAAAAAATTATTTGTTTATTAAACATGACGTACACGAACGATGCAATTAATTTGTCGTTAACAAAATGCTTAAATAATATTTTAATTAAGAGTTAATAATAAGGAAATAATTAATGGATCATTCATTGCATTTTTAGTCGGTTTATTGTTGAGATCAAATCACGAGGTGTTAATCTCCAATTAAAATTTCACACCTAGGGCACATGAAATGTTAATTGAATCGGAACCTTTTACCATTTTTGCTTTGTTACATCCAATGTGCTGTTGATGTGGGAAAATAAATTTTAATGCAGGACCAAGTAATTCTATTAAAATATAATGTGAAACAGGACAGCACATAACTTTTCAATTAATCGTTTGGACTTAGCACCTATAGATACGTGTACCGAGATGATTAACTGTTTTCTTAGATTTTTGTATGTAATTGAGGTAGCAAAGATAAAGTCCTAGCACTAACCTGAACCTGGTTTAGTTATGATGATATTTGCTGTGCCATATACATGCTACTTAGAGCCTACCTGGACAACGTCAGACTACACTTCTACTGAAACAACGAAAATTCTCGTCAAACAGCATTCTGGTTCAAAGAAAATTTTCGTTACGAAGTATCAAAACCATTGGATTGGCGGAGTGTAAAACAATTTCCACTGTCTAACTCATATGAGGTTATCACTCGTTCTTGCATCTACATACTAACGTTTCCTGGGTGATAATACGCATTTAACCAGTGTTCTAAATCATACCATTGCGAAAGGTCCTTGAATTTCTTTGAAGTGAACTGGCTGCCATTGTCTGAAATTAAAGTGGAGAGCACGCCAAATCCCACAAAAACATTTTCCTCCAAGTATTTAATAAGAGATATCGTCTCCGCTCTTCTTACAGGCTTTAGCAAAACGAATTTACTGAAAACATCAATGGTTACAAGTAAGTACCTGTTTCCGACCTTAGCCCGAGGATACAGCCCCATGTAATCGATGGCAATTATTTCTCATGGTCAAGTTGGAATATGTTGCTCTCCCATAGGCACCCTCGAAATCGCATACTTTGGTTTAGTGAGCTGACATTTTCCACAAACCTTGCCAAACTTCCGCACATCACTACCCATTCTCGGCCAATAATACTTCTCCTGAAGTCTCCGGATCTTGGGTCATATACAGGATGACCGATTTGAGTGCACTCAACAGCACGAGGCAATGCATCAAGAACTACATTTAACTACGTTTTCGGTGTTTCGAAATCATACCCCTGGAGACACATTAACCAGCGAGCCAACCTCAATGCAGGATTGTTCTGGCTCCTCAGCCATATCAGCGAAGCACAGTCTTTTACCACTTTAAATTAACGCCATCGATATAAGGCCAACACCACTGCCAAACATGCACGCTCTGTGATAGGGTAATTTCTTTGCGTCGATGTGAGTTTCTGACTCACATACTCTAACCACTCGTTCGCTATCATTTACTTGTTGTATCAAAGCAGCACCTATCCAGTATCAGATGCGTCAGTCTGGATGATAAACATTTTCCAAAAGTCTGGATTGACAAGAATTGGAGCGGGTACTAGTAATGTTAAACCTCTTACTGGCACCTTTCAACGTGGTCGTTGTTGTTCAATTAGCCCAAATTCTGGATTACCACAAATTCAGTCACTATATTTTTGGGATGGCAATGAACATACCTGACAGGAATATACTATCTGAATTTCTATTGTTTAATTTGTTGTTCAACACAAATATTATTGAACGATATATCTCTGTTTTTTTTAATATAGTATCTTTCAGGGGCTGGTTTGGTTTTCCTCGATTTATGAATGAAAATTATATTTCTAAGATAAACACAAATTTCATCAGTTAGCCTTTAGAAAGTTTTAAAATTAGGCTTAAATTATTTCTAGTTTTTTGTAGAAATCGGGTTTTATTTATTCCGTCTTTCAGGCGAAATTTGAAATTTTCTTTTCCCGTTTTTTCGGCTCCTGGACTAGCACTAATTTTTTCCCGTGAGCACTAATTAGCACAAATTGGGCTTAATCGGTATGCAAAGTTTCATTTTGAAATTCGAAAGTTTCCCTGCTGCAGTTACCCACGTCTCGCAAATATTACATAATTTTACTATTTTTTAGAATTGCCTAAATGTTTGCAATTCACAGTTAGTATGAAATTTTTCCTAAAATAGTACTAAACGCCATGTTTGTTATCTAGTAGAAAATTAGGATAAACTTTACATGCATCTTGAACCTACCTTACAGAATTCACCAGCAGCACGATAAAAGAAATAGAAAATCACAAGTAAGTTGATTGCTAAGGCCTTTGACTCCATCAGTCATTATAAAACCTTGGAATGCTTGAACAAATTTGGTTTGGTGTGATTCCAATCTGCCCAGCCTTAACATAAATAAGTATAAGACCATTTCTTTCATCGAAAAACCAATCCTGTTGTCCAACAGTACCATATAAATAGTAAGTATATGAATTGAAAGAGCTAGGGGTTACTTTCGTTGAAAATATATGTTTCTCTAATCACATCGAGCAGTGCACAAGCAAAAGAAGTTTGTTCGTTACTAATCTGGAAGGATGGCTGAAAATTCGACGGTCTTCATCGTTACCGTATTTACCGTACTTACCTGCCCGAACTACTGTGATGTAGAACCTACAATCTGACAATACTGGAAAACACAAGGGAGCTTTTGAAGTGTTCGTTTATTGGAAACATCTTACTGGATGAAATCGATTCACCGACGTTACTTGAGTCTATTGGAATAAAAGCACCGATCAGAACCTTGAGAAACACTGCGTTTCTTCAAGTAAACAAACACAGAACAAATTATGATTCCCATGAACCGGTGAACATGATGTGCACAAGTTTTCAAAATTGATCGTCTTTTTGACTTTTGCCTATACGCAAAGATGGGTTGAAACAATTTTATGAATCGACTATTTAATTAGATTTTATTGTCTCATTTAAAATTTGTAGATTGCAGTACATTGCAGCAAAAGCATACTATCATTGCAGCAAAAGCATACTATCAAAAGCCATGTCGTTTCAGGTTCCAATATTCAACCGTGTCCACTCTGCACCCCTGAAGAACACCGATTATTCGAGTGCAATAAATTCAAAACCATGTCATTGGAAGATCGCAGAGAATTTCTAAAGAAAGACGGACGTTGCTTTAACTGTCTCAACAACAACCACAATGTCTACAGTTGTCAGTCAAAATTCAAATGCAGAAAGTGCAATCGCAAACATAATTCATTGATTCACGATGATTCATTGATAACTAAAAATTCTACCAAAACAGTGTCACCTCCCAAATCAATCGAAACAAAGTTAGTAGGCTGCATCACCAAAGCCAAATACGGATGATGTCTATTACCCACCGCGCTTATCAACGTAACAAATGAAATGAACCAAAATCAGCGGTGCCGAGCATTATTAGATTCAGGATCACAAGGATCTTTTATAACCGAAAGTTGTGCTGAAAGACTCTAGTTGAGTAGAACCAATGCGAAATTTTCAGTATCAGGAATCGGAGCCACAACCACTGGATACACGAAAGGGGCAGTCCGATTAAATATCACACCATGGAACAAGCCAAAACCAAACATTCTACTCGATGCGTTAGTGTTCCAAAAACTAACTGCAAAACAACCATCTTTACCCAATTGTATCGACCACAATTATTTCAATAAATATGAGCTAGCAGATCCGGATTTTTACAAGGGTAGAGAGATCGACATCATCATCGGGTCTGATACATTTTTTGAGATAATCAGTGACGGAAAAATCACACACAATGGACTAACCTTGCAAAACACGATATTCGGATGGGTAGTTGACGGAGGATATGCCGGAAGCCAGACGGGACAAGTTCTTACCACAAATCTTCGAAGTTCAGAAGACAATATTGACCAATTATTACGCAAGTTCTGGGAACTTGAATCAACTGAAGACACTGGAAGCCACATGTCACAAGAAGAGAAATTTTGTGAAAAACATTTCACCGAAACCAGTGTAGTTACCAAAACCAGTCAATTTGAAGTCAAATTACCATTTAAACTTGCCCCCAATGCGTTAGGATGCTCCTTTACACCAGCTCTGCAGCGACTGCATTCAATCGAAAGACGCTTCCAAGGAGACCAAGGATTTGCCTCCATGTACAAAAAGTTTATGGCCGAATACATTTAACTGGGACATATGAAGGCAGTAACGGAAGACCAAGCTCGACAATCGGGTTACTATCTACCACGACCAAGTTGACGAGTACGTATTCGACGTAGTATTCGACGGCTCTTGTAAAACAACCAGTGGACTATCTCTAAATGATTGCCCCGCAGTAGGACCAACAATTCAAGCATCTCTTTATCAAGTAATTTGTCGTTTCAGAAAATACAGAATCGCTGTAACAGCCGATATCGAGAAAATGTATCGACCAGTCCGCATTGCGCCAGATGACACGAGATACCAAAGAATAATATGGCGTGAACCACCCGACACTCCATTTACCACCTACGAGCTTCAAACTGTCACATACGGAACAGCAAGCGCATCATATTTAGCCACCAGAGCACTGAACGAAGCAGCTAACAAATACTACAACCAACTACCTGAAGCATGTAACCATATCAATAATGAAATCTATGTCGACGATTTAATGACAGGAGCAGATACCATCGAAGAGGCAATTAAATTGAAAGATGAAATCCACCTAATCCTTTCCAACTGAGGATTTTACCTGCGGAAGTGGTTATCAAACAACGAAACCGTGTTGAACCTCATTGTTACAGAATCAAAGCTTCTCGAGATCAACGAAACAGAAACTACAAAGGTATTGGGACTACACTGGAATCCTAGGACAGACTGCTTCCAATTTAAGGTCAATCTAAGCAATCAACCAATTATCACGAAGAGAGGAATCCTATCAGAAGCAAGTCGCTTATTTGACCCTCTGGGCTGGCTTACACCTGTGATCGTTACCGTTAAAATCCTACTTCAAGGGCTATGGACAACACAACTCGGATGGGATGACCAACTACCCGACGAGTTAGCTTCAAAATGGTTAAGCATACGGAATAAATTGTATAAAATCGAGCGCATCAAACTAGGGAGATATCTAGATACATGTTCTGCCAGTCCGATGATTTTGCATGGATTCTCCGATGCATCAATATTTGCTTATTCAGCCGTAGTGTATGGCCAAATAATCAAACCAAATGGAGACTCGGTCATCAAACTTCTATCAGCAAAATCCAAGGTGGCACCAATTAAACAAATCTCGATTCCTAGATTGGAACTGTGCGGTGCCGTTCTCCTATCCCGACTTATCTCAATGGTCAGAAAGGCATTGAAAACAAACATTAAAGAGGTGATCGCCTGGACAGACTCTACCATAGTCTTAGATTGGCTTTCGTCGCACCCCTCAAAATGGAACACATTCGTCGGCAATAGGACTGCGGAAATTCTTACAAATATGAATCGAGGGCAATGGAGGCATATTCCCACTCGAGACAACCCCGCGGATTGTGCGTCAAGAGGAGTCGACCCACAAAAATTAGAAGAATTTGCTTTATGGTGGCACGGTCCAGAATGGATAAACGCAACGGAGCATTGGCCAAATAATAGCATAATTCACTCATCTACCAATGAAGAAAGGCGAAAAATTTCACTAACCGTATGCGCCACCCAACCCAACCTGCTAGATGAAATAATCAATAAATATTCAAATTATAATAAGATACTTCGAGTATTAGTCAACGTATTGCGATTCATTAATAAAGGGTGGTTAAATTTTAAGGGCCGACGTTGAATGTGAACCACACACATGGTCAATGGTCAGAATGGTGACAAGAAATGGCAACAGTGGATGATCAATTTTCTAAAAAATCATCTTCAGTGATGAGGCACATTTTCACCTCAGTGGATTCGTCAATAAGCAGAATTGCCGCATTTGGGCGAATCATAATCCAAGAGTGATTGTCGAAAAACCAATGCACCCACAAAGAGTGACTGTTTGGTGCGGTTTATGGGCTGGCGGCATCATCGGGCCGTATTTATTCCAAAATGAGGCCGGTCAGGCAGTTACTGTGAATGGTGTTCGCTATCATGAGATGATAACGAACTTTTTATGGCCCGAATTGGAAGATATGGATGTGGACGATATGTGGTTTCAACAGGACGGTGCCACTTGCCACATAGCTAACGAAACAATGGCTCTTTTGCGCGACAAATTCAATGGCCGTGTTATCTCACGTGGTGGCGATGTCAATTGGCCGCCAAGATCATGCGATTTGATACCGTTGGACTTCTTTCTTTGGGGTTATTTGAAAGAAAAGGTGTACGTCGATAAGCCAGCAACAATTCAAGAGCTAAAGGATGAGATAATTCGGCACATTAACGGCATAGAACCTCAATTATGCCTAAGCGTCATCGAAAATTTGGACCATCGGGTGGAGGTGTGCCGCCGAGGTCGTTTCGGCCATTTGGCCGATATTTTGTTTCATACATAATTGAACCATACCATATTATCATAATAAAAAGAATTGGCAATAATTTCCCAAATAATTTGTGTTTTATTCAAAATCAACATCGGCCCTTAAAATTTAACCACCCTTTATAAGGCCATATCGATGTCAAAACCTTCCATCTTACCTACAAACTTCTGAACTGCTCAAGGCTCGTTGTGTACTAATCCGCCATCTAAACACTTTGGGGCCGAAATCAATACATTGAAATCCGGAAAAGACGTATCCGTGTCAAGCAAATTAAAACTGCTCAAACCATTTATCGATGACTCAGGAATATTGCGTGTTGGGGGTAGACTATCAAATGCCGCCATCACTTACAACATAAAACATCCAATAATGCTACCAGCCCATGACACATTAGTGAAGTTAATTGCACACGAACACCATATACGTCATTTGCATGCTGGTCGAAGCCTCATGATGTCAACTCTACGCAACAATTATTGGATTGTAGGCGCTAAAAATTTAGTGCGTAAAACGGTGCATAATTGTGTTAAATGCACAAGATACAACTCTAAAGTAATGAACCAAGTCATGAGTGACCTTCCTAGTCCGAGAGTAAAGCTTGTTAGACCCTTCCACAAGGTCGGCATAGATTACGCAGGTCCATTTCCAGTCCATCTAATCAAGGGAAGAGGTCAGCAAACATATAAGGGCTATATGTGAATCTTTGTTTGTCTCGCTACCAAAGCGGTACATATTGAATTCGTGTCTGACCTAACCACTGATGCTTACATTGCTGCACTAAGACGATTTACAGCCCGCAGAGGAATTCCAAACGAAATTTTAAGCGACAACGGGACAAATTTTATTGGGTCACGCAATCAACCAAATGAACTTTACAGATTCTTAAGACAAAACACTAATCTTTTTTCCGCTATCTTATTAACAGATCGTATAACGTTCAAATTTATCACACCAAGCTCACCACATTTCGGAGGGTTGTGGGAGGCTGCTGTGAAGAGTGCAAAGTATCACCTAAGGAGAGTAACCAACGGACACATACTCACTCGAGGCCGATTTGCATATTATCACACGAAGAGATCGACTATTTAACACCAGAACACTTTCTTATTGGTCGACCTACCGTACAGCTGCCTGCAGAAAACTTCACCGATGTCAAAATGTCCAAAATTTCCAGATGGTAAATAATACAAAAGATGAGTCAAGATATTTGGAAAAGGTGGTCATTAGAATACCTAACCAGCTTACAACACCGAAACAATTGGCATAAAGCACAGGACAATATCAAAGTCGAAGATATTGTCATAATTAAAGACAACAATACACCCCCCATCAAAGTGGCTACTGGGAAGAATTATCGAAGTGTATCCAGGACCAGATAATAATACGACAGTCGTCACCATAAAAACATCTGCGGGAACTACGAAACGTCCAATTCATAAAGTATGTCGACTACCTATAAATTGAATCAACCGATTCAAGGCGGCCGGGATGTTAGCGACACTAATACAAATTAATTCAACTCAAATTATACTAACACCAATGCAGTGTTGGTGGGTACGTTTGATACCAAATATTTAATATGTAATGCCATCTCTGTTAAATAGATAAATATTTCTTGAAAATAGTTAAAAGTAAAAATAAAATTGGAAAAGAGATTTTGTTGATTTGTTGAACCCACCAATTACCAACAAAAAATTGTATTGCAACCTTTTATGAGCTGGATGATTATTGTTCGTGGCACCCGCATCCAGTTCATAACAAATTGCTTCCGTACCGGTAAATTCTAAATTCAGTATGGACCTATAGCGAGCATAGCGACTGAAACACGCCACCGATTATCAACTCTGGATTTACTCATGTGTGTCTCATTGATTAGGTGCAAGTAATTTGATACATTGTGGTCATATAAGCAATATTTATAATATCAATAGCGCAAAAGGTTTGAAAGGTTAATATGTAACAAAACCACACAATTGCAAACAGGCGTATTCTAATTTCTTGACAATTTCTTTTCGTACATTCTTTATTCGTTAATTAGATTTTCAAATTGTTTGTCAAACTGCTATTGCATAAAATGTATACGTACTCGTATGTTGGTATAGAATCAAAACACACATGAGTACCAACATTATTTTATGTTCCCATTTTCAATTAAAATCATGTTTATGTCATTTAAAATGTACAAAGATCAAAGATTATATTACACATAAAAAAAATCATTTTGTTGTTGGTTTATTTTTCAATTTTCCATTTTACTTTAATGAGGTATATGCAGACATACTCGTACATATAGAGGAGGTAAAGTGAACAAAAATAAAATGTAAAAGTGAATCACACAACTGAACATAAACAACTCAGCTCAGCTCAGATCGGTAGAAAAGGAAAACTAATTGAATCAACATAAATCTGTTAGAACAACATTTGTACGGTTATTTAGAATTTTAGAGAAGTCTTTTAACAGACTTAAGTAAATAGTAATAACGTATTCGAAATAGAAAAATCTACTTACATAACACAATACTATGTGTAGGTGTAGGCATGTGAATAATTTAACGGAATTAACAAAATGGTAAATGAAAAGAAAATTATCTTAGCTTTTAATGCGATTTTCTAAGTGATTTTCAAATTGGAGAACAATTTGTCGCTTACGTATAAATCAATTTAATTAAGTAGGTTATTAGGCAACACACAAATAAATTTCCGAGACGGAAAACCAATGTGTCCATTAGTAAATGTATGGTGATTTATTTTCTAAATTTTTTGTCATACTTGTGAGCGCGAGTTTGGGAATTTAAAATGAAAATTAATACTGAAAATATGTTGGCCTAATTTATTTGTGCTGAGTGTTTACCCCAAATTTTGAATGGCTTGTATGCCGACCTCGTTTCACCGTGATATCGAACATGTAAACCAAGAACCACCTTGCCCACAACGTATGTGAAGTTATCCCAGAATTCTATCCCAGAAAATGAAAATATTTAATCAGGCAACACTAGCATATCAATAACCAATTTACTCTTGTGTGAAGTTAGACCAGCCCAGAATGTTTATCAATTTTAATGAAAAAACGAAACCTTATCAAATTTATTAAATTTGATTTGTTTATATATAATAAAAAAATTAAAAACTAAAGTACCAAAAAACATTAAACTTCTGAATTGCATATAGTAAAGGAAAATTACAGACAATGTTAAAAAAGTTCGGTCCGTGACGAGATCCCGAAATTGAACTCTGAGCTGGGAATTTCATTGATTTTTATATAATTTTTCGTCCCGCTCGATAAATCTAAAATTATTTCGCCAAAACTAAAAATGTCTCGGATCGGGGCTATATGATTTTGAAATGTATACACTAGTAGCTAATTTTAAGCTGAGTTAGAAGAAAATCGTTCCGTGGCAAGATCCCGAAAATGAACTCTGGGCTGGGAATGTCATTGATTTTTAATGCTGTATAAGATAGCAGAAAATTTCCAGCAGAAAAAATGTATATTTGCTATTCACCGCTAGAGGCACCACTATCACAAAAAAGAAATTTTTCTGCTGATATTTTTTGAAACCAGCAGAAATTTTTTGAAATTTTCAAGCAGAAAATAATAATACTTTCATAATTCTCAGCATAAAGTTTTGTGAAAAATCAAATAATTTATGAAAAAGAAGCGAAAATATATGTTTTAAGGTTTTGCGTATGTATAAGGACTCTTAAATATACTAAAATTACCATAATCATCATAAAGCAAACAGAGAAACACAAAAAACGAATCGCCTACCTTTATACCACTTCATAAAATTTTAGTTATTATATGTATGTGAAATGTTTTCAGTTTTTTAACAAAAGTGTTAGAAAAACCCCCCTGTAACTACCTTGGGTATTCGTTGCTGAGGTGCTACTGACGCCAGTTAAGAATCTTATGTTGCTCCTGTATAAAGATTATGATCTTAGTTACCATAAAAACATAAGCCCAGGGTAGTTACAGGGAGGTTTTTCTAACACTTTTGTTAAAAAACTGAAAACATTTCACATTAAAATGACTTCTAAAATTTATGGGACGCTACTGACGCCAGTTATGAATCTTATGTTACTCATGTATATAGATTATGATCTCAGCTACCATAAAAACAAAAGCCCAGGGTAGTTACAGGGAGGTTTTTCTAACACTTTTGTTAAAAAACTGAAAACATTTCACATTAAAATGACTTCTAAAATTTATGGGACGCTACTGACGCCAGTTATGAATCTTATGTTACTCATGTATATAGATTATGATCTCAGCTATCATAAAAACATAAGCCCAGGGTAGTTACAGGGGGGTTTTTCTAACACTTTTGTTAAAAAACTGAAAACATTTCACATTAAAATGACTTCTAAAATTTATGGAACGCTACTGACGCCAGTTATGAATCTTATGTTACTCATATATATAGATTATGATCTCAGCTATCATAAAAACATAAGCCCAGGGTAGTTACAGGGGGGTTTTTCTAACACTTTTGTTAAAAAACTGAAAACATTTCACATTAAAATGACTTCTAAAATTTATGGGACGCTACTGACGCCAGTTATGAATCTTATGTTACTCATGTATATAGATTATGATCTCAGCTACCATAAAAACAAAAGCCCAGGGTAGTTACAGGGAGGTTTTTCTAACACTTTTGTTAAAAAACTGAAAACATTTCACATTAAAATGACTTCTAAAATTTATGGGACGCTACTGACGCCAGTTATGAATCTTATGTTACTCATGTATATAGATTATGATCTCAGCTATCATAAAAACATAAGCCCAGGGTAGTTACAGGGGGGTTTTCCTAACACTTTTGTTAAAAAACTGAAAACATTTCACATTAAAATGACTTCTAAAATTTATGGAACGCTACTGACGCCAGTTAAGAATCTTATGTTACTCATATATATAGATTATGATCTCAGCTATCATAAAAACATAAGCCCAGGGTAGTTACAGGGGGGTTTTTCTAACACTTTTGTTAAAAAACTGAAAACATTTCACATTAAAATGACTTCTAAAATTTATGGAACGCTACTGACGCCAGTTATGAATCTTATGTTACTCATATATATAGATTATGATCTCAGCTATCATAAAAACATAAGCCCAGGGTAGTTACAGGGGGGTTTTTCTAACACTTTTGTTAAAAAACTGAAAACATTTCACATTAAAATGAACTCTAAAATTTATGGAACGCTACTGACGCCAGCTATGATTCTTATGTTGCTCATGTATATAGATTATGATCTCAGCTACCATAAAAACATAAACCCAGGGTAGTTACAGGAGGGTTTTTCTAACACTTTTGTTGAAAATCTGAAAACATTTCACATTAAAATGACTTCAAAAATTAATGGAGTGCTATCAACGTAGGCGATTTTTTTTGTGTTGCCCTGTATTTGTTTTATGATGATTATAATAATTTTAATATATTTTAAGAGTCCTTATACAACCGCAAATCTTTCTTTAAAGAAAATTTAATTTTTTCGTTTCAAAACGTTTAAATCTATGTGTTCTCTTCTTTTTCATTAATTATTTGATTTTTCATCAAACTTTCTGCTGGTCAGAATTATTAATTTGCTTAAAAATTTCACAAAATTTCTGCTGGTTTCAAAAATTATCAGCTGAAAATTTTCGTTTTTGTGATAGTGCTGCCTCTAGCGGTGAATAGCAAAAACACATTTTTTCTGGTGGAAATTTTCTGCTATCTTATACGGCATTGATTTTTATATAATTTCTCGTTCCACTCGATAAATCTAAAATTATTTCGCCAAAACTAAAAATGTCTCGGATCAGGGCTATATGATTTTGAAATGTATACACTAGTAGCTAATTTTAAGCTGAGTTAGTAGAAAATCGTTCCGTGGCAAGTTCCCGAAAATGAACTCTGGGCTGGGAATGTCATTGATTTTTATATAATTTTTCGTCCCGCTCGATAAATCTAAAATTATTTCGCCAAAACTAAAAATGTCTCGGATCAGGGCTATATGATTTTGAAATGTATACACTAGTAGCTAATTTTAAGCTGAGTAAGAAGAAAATCGTTCCGTGGCAAGATCCCGAAAATGAACTCTGGGCTGGGAATGTCATTGATTTTTATATAATTTTTCGTCCCGCTCGATAAATCTAAAATTATTTCGCCAAAACTAAAAATGTCTCGGATCAGGGCTATAGGATTTTGAAATGTATACACTAGTAGCTAATTTTAAGCTGAGTAAGAAGAAAATCGTTCCGTGGCAAGATCCCGAAAATGAACTCTGGGCTGGGAATGTCATTGATTTTTATATAATTTTTCGTCCCGCTCGATAAATCTAAAATTATTTCGCCAAAACTAAAAGTGTCTCGGATCAGGGCTATATGATTTTGAAATGTATACACTAGTAGCTAATTTTAAGCTGAGTTAGAAGAAAATCGTTCCGTGGCAAGGTCCCGAAAATGAACTCTGGGCTGAGAATGTCATTGATTTTTATATAATTTTTCGTCCCGCTCGATAAATCTAAAATTATTTCGCCAACATTAAAAATGTCTCGGATCAGGGCTATATGATTTTGAAATGTATACACTAGTAGCTAATTTTAAGCTGAGTTAGAAGAAAATCGTTCCGTGGCAAGATCCCGAAAATGAACTCTGGGCTGGGAATGTCATTGATTTTTATATAATTTTTCGTCCCACTCGATAAATCTAAAATTATTTCGCCATAACTAAAAATGTCTCGGATCAGGGCTATATGATTTTGAAATGTATACACTAGTAGCTAATTTTAAGCTGAGTTAGAAGAAAATCGGTCCGTGGCAAGATCCCGAAAATGAACTCTGGGCTGGGAATGTCATTGATTTTTATATAATTTTTCGTCCCGCTCGATAAATCTAAAATTATTTCGCCAAAACTAAAAATGTCTCGGATCAGGGCTATATGATTTTGAAATGTATACACTAGTAGCTAATTTTAAGCTGAGTTAGAAGAAAATCGTTCCGTGGCAAGGTCCCGAAAATGAACTCTGGGCTGAAGACGATATTCCAACTTTTTTATACCATCTGAATAATACGATTTCGAGAACCCCTCAAAATACGCGTTAGTTTCGATAATCACTTCTTCGTCTGAGATGAACCTTTGTCCTGCGAGCCATTTTTTCAAGTTTGGAAACAGGAAAAAGTCACTAGGAGCTAAATCTGAACTATAAGGTGGATGATCAACCAATTCGAAGTGTATTTCACGTAATTTTAGCATCGTATCTAATGCTGTGTGAACCGGTGCGTTGTCTTGAATAAAGAGCACTTTTTTCTTCTTTAAATGTGGTCGTTTTTCCTTGATTACATCAACCAATTGATCCAATAATGCACGATAATACTTTCCTGTGATTGTGGATCCTTTTTTAAGATAATCGATGAGCAATATTCCGTGTGCATCCCAAAATATAGTGGCCATAACCTTGCCAGCCGATTTCACTGTCTTTGCCTTCTTCGGAGCATTTCCACCCATTGTTTCGATTGATTTTTGGTTTCAGGTGTGTAGTGGTGGACCCACGTTACATCAACAGTAATTAATCGACGCCAAAAATCAACAGGATTACGCTTTATCATGTCCAAACACCGCTGTGAAGTGGTCTGTCGAACTCGTTTTTGTTCGACACTGAGCAAACGCGGCACCCATCTTGCCAATAGCTTTTTCATATGCAAATGTTCATGCAAAATGTTGAACACACGTTCATATGATATGTTTACCATTTCAACAATCTCACGCAACTTGACTCGGCGATCATTCATAACGATATCGAGGATTTTCTTGATATTTTCTTCAGTAACCACCTCTTTTGGCCTTCCTGTTGATGGTATTGTTGCAGTGCTTCTTCGGCCGCGTTTAAATTCAGCAATCCAATATTTTACCATGTAATCTGACGGAGCAGACTCACCGTAATATTTATCCAGCTTTTCTTTTGTCTCTTTCGCCGTTTTCCCTTTCAAATAATAGTGTTTAATCACTGCACGAAATTCGTTTTTTTCCATTTTTCAAGAAACACAAAAGTTGCTTACTTCAAACGACTACAAAAAATAAGCTAATCGATGAATTTGGGTGAAATTTTAACAGCTGACGTGTGACAGATCGCAATTTCTAAAAAATAAATTTTTTTTGTGTTTGTGCTGCCATCTAGCGCTAGGTAGTTTCATTTTCAATCCGCCTGAGAAAGATCATATGCAAACAACGAGCATCTGTCTGCAGGAATGGTCTGGAAATTGTGTGGTATCAGCAGTGTACTGCCCTCCAAAGCACGCTATAAAAAATTCCAGTTTATTGATTATTTTGGTCAGCTGGGTAATAAATTTCTCGCGGAGGGTGATAACACACGCCAATCATACTCAAAGGGGTTCAAGACTAACAACGCCGAAAGGAAAACAACTTTATGAAGCTTCACGGATAAAAAGAAAGTACCTGATCTAATTGATTTCTGCGTAACCAAAGCCATTGCGCGTACGTATGTTAAGGCCACCGAATGCTATGATATGTCGTCTGATCATTCACCGATAATAGTAACAATGAGTACTGTTGTCTTAAAATCAGAAACACCGAAACGTCTGACAAACAAACGAACTAATTTTATTCAATATAGGAGACTAGTCGAACAAAATTGTCATCTTGATATCCCACTAAAAACATCAGCAGGTATTGATGTGGCTGCAGAAAAACTAAAAGAGGTACTGGAAATATCAGCTGCAAAGGCTTCACCAATCATCAACAATTCTGGAAAATTAATAAATTATCACATAATACCCAGTCACTAATCGAAAAGTGGAAAATACGACGGCAATGGCAACAAACAAAATTACCAAATGTTGAAATGTAAATTAAATCGAGCTATCAAAACTCTGAAATTTGCACTGCAGGAAGAAGAAAACCGATGTGTCCAGAATTACCTATGTGAACTCTCGGCAACAGAGAAGACTGATTATTCTTTGTGGAAGGCAACAAAACACCTAAAAAGGCCTCAAAATCGAATCCACCGATTAGACTACCAACTGGAAATTGGGCGAGAAGCGATGAAGAAAAAGCCAATGCTTTCGCAGCACATCTAAAGACGGTGTCTTCACCAGACGTAGGAACTAATAATATCGTGTTGCATCACCAGATGGATGATGATTCATCCTTTAAACCTATAAAGCTTGAATGGAAGAAAGTTAAGAACACAATCAAAACTTGCATTAGCCCGAAAAAGGCGCCAGGATATGACCTTATTACTGGAAAAATGCGAACTAGTCGTATTCCTCGAATGTGGAAAAGATCTTTGATCACAATGATACATAAGCCTGGGAAAAACGAAACTCAAATTTTGTCTTATCGTCCAATAAGCATGCTTCTCACAATCTCAAAGCCGTTTGAACAAATTTTAATAACAAAACAAAAACCAGTATTATAAGAAAGGCAAATCATTCCAGACTCCTCAATTGGACTCCGAAACCAACAAGGTACCATAGAGCAAGTGCATAGAATTATAAATGCAATCAGACAGACCTTTGAGGCAAAGCAATACGAGCAAGTTTGGCACGATGGACTAATATACAAACTTAAAGCGCTCTTTCCGAAGAATATTCACTCAGTTTTGGAAAACTACCTCCTCCAAAGGCAATACATGGTCCAACAAAATGGTGCAACAACTTCCCTACACAAAGAAGCGTTCTAGGACCTATTTTATACTTGTTGTATACGGCAGACTTGCCTATGATACCGACAATGTAATAATATCAACATTTGCTGAGCCATCCTGGTATCACACGAAAACCCGCAAACAACCTCAAGAGAAGTGCAAAGTCATCTGAGCAAGATTGAGGATTGGCTCAAGATCTGGCGAATAAAAGTAAACGAAAAAATATCAATTCATGTCACATCCACGCTGAGCAAACGCTTCTGTTCACCAGTACAATTAAACGGTGTATGTATTCCTCAACAAACCAAGGTCAAATATCTAGGCTTACAATTGGATAGACGGCTAACGTGGCAAGAACATATTGAAGTAAAGCGCAACCAAATACAAATAACATTTTCCTAAATGTATTGGCTGATACTGGCTTGGTATTAAAACCGTTAAAGGAAAAATCAAGGAATTCAGTTCGAAATACTACTCAAAACAAGGGACATCCCAACGGATTGGCCCTGGATATAACAGCCGCGATTTAAATGACTGAGAAGAGCAGATCCACTCTGAATAATGAACCTGTAAAATCATTAAATGTGTAGATTACGCTTACAAGTAGGAGCTAAATTAAATTGTGAACACTAATATGAAGTACGAACATTGGTTAAAACTTAAAAAATGTAATTAGCTTAAGATTTGACCACTTCTTGTTAGTTTCTTATGCAAAAAGATTCAAGAATAAAGCCATTGGCATCAAAAAAAATAATTAGGGTGTGATCTCATGTATGTTCACGGCATCACGCCTTTCGTATTTTTGGTAAGATTTAAGGTATTACATTTAAGGTCGTACCACAATATAATGACATAGCTCAACTTCTAAATAGTGCTTCTGGCTAGTAAAGCCCTTAATAGAACAATATTTTGCTCTTAAGTGCCCGTAACCAACCTACCGAAACCCGTAACGTGACATCAATCAAAAATGGAAAGAGATATCCTTCTTTATATAAGGACTATAAAGGACGATTCTCGCTCTAATCTGCAGAGTGTTGGTGACTTATCCTTAGGTGCTGGTACGAATTCATTTAACAGGTCGCCTTCGGTAGCTTGCGGTGGCTGTTGTTTTCTTATACCAATGATCGGTGACAATCATACTGGTAGATAACGTCGACAACCAATTGTAATTTCGCCATTTATTTTTAACTTCTGTTAACATATTTCCAAGTAACTTATACTGTGAACCTCGCACCGTTTGTTCGTTAATACTGCGTGGCTGACATCGATTTTCTGGTTTAATATTTAGTCCTAAATTGAGTACTAAATTGTTAATTGTTAACTACGCCATCTATTGATAACTGGTATGAACTAACATGAAGTTAGTTTGTACTTTGAGCCTGATGTCGATTTTTTTTTGTCTAAATTTCCAACAAACTAAATTGATGGTTAATTCATACTAGTCATTCAGAGATAGCACTAAGCAAATCACGCCTAATATTTAATTAAAATTTGCTTAATAATGTAAAATTTATCAATTTCCAAATTGTTTCGAACCGCCTATTGATAAATTGGAACTAGGTTTGCAGGTTCAAATATTAGGCATGTTTTGGTTTCTAAATCTAAGAGACACGCATCAATAATTTGTAAGAACCATCAGTTTAGTTAGTCGGATATTTAGAAAAAAAAACAATCGGCTTCAGGCGAACTGCTTTAGTGTGCCGATTTTTTTGTCATAATCTTGGGTTCTTGCGAATCCCACCAGAGGCTGGATGCAAAGTGAATTATCGTCATCGATTACGGTCGGAGATGATAATAAACACAACTAAGATCCTCTGTTTGAGTACAGGTTGACATGGAGCTTTTAATAAGCAGGTAGACTGTAATTGTGAGAATGGGTGAATGAAAAGGAGGGTATTGATTGATTTTCAAGGAACCATCAATCCACTGGACAATCAATACTTTCTTATTCTCTATAAAAATAAAAAAAACTGCAAAATTAGTTCAAATTTATCAATCTTCAATTAGAAATATTTTGGCGATTTATTAATAATCTTAATTTATTTAGCAAATTTTAATTAAAACTCAGGCACGGTTTATTTGCAGCTGGTATGAGCTAATCATCAATTTAATTAGCCGAAAATTTAAACAAAAAAAAATCGGCGGGATGCACGCACCACACATAGTATGAACGTATATTTCAGACTAAATACAGATTTTGATTAAACATAGCCTCATAAAACATAAAAAATAAATGCGTGTCATGCCAAAATTGGTAAAAAAAATTCGATTCATATATATTTTGTTGACCTCTACTGACATTTGACCTAACTAAACAAAAATATGTAGTTGAATTGAACTAAAAACGTCTTGTTCAGTGAACTGACAAATATTTAATTCATGCATAAATTAGCTGATGTATTTCTTCCTTAAATATAGTGAACCAATTAAGTGCCAATGATGGAAATGGGTGCTAAATTAAAATTTTTAATTGTGGTGGAATTTTAAGTGAACGCCTCATACTAATGTTTGTCATGTGCTCACTATAATAAATGATTAACGGCGACTAAAAATCTCGTTCTTTTACGGCCAATGAGAATTAGTTTAGGTCAGCGTATGAGTCGGTACTAATGGATTATACTAACGTCGCCGCTAATTGAATTATTTTATTATAATAACTAATAGTTTACGCGTTTTAGTAAATTATAAACTTATTTTGCCCCTTAAAAATAAGACGAGCTAGTCAGCAAGCTTGTCAGACTAACTAACGTAAAATAAATAATGGGAACATTTAGATTTTAATGTCATTTCTTAGGTTATTGACGTTCTCTACATTGTCATTTCTAATCTACGTGATAGGTTATACGTATCGACAACTGTGTAATCTACCTAGCCAAGCCCTGCTCATTATACATACGTCGATTTTGTTTACAATTCAGAAGTATTCAAGGAGAACTTGTCATCCAAAAAGTGGCACAATGTAATGCGAAGCATTCGCAGTATATTGCTACAAAAATCTATAATTGGGGAGCCATTGTTGTATATTTTGCATTGATTGTCGATTGTTCGAGCTGTCATTGTGCTGAACATTTCAAGACCTTCTCGACAGTTGGAGAACGCTCGACTATGACCAGCTAGTAAAAAACATGAATTAGACTAGCGCAATACGGATTCATGAACAGAACACACTAGGTATTGGCCAGGCCGGCTGTACATTTTGTCCGTATCTTTGCAACGATTGAGCATTCATTGCATTGTCGCACGTTTGTAACAACAATGAACCAATGTCGTCTCTAGATTCGAGAAAAAGTTACACTGCGATCTGTTTGAAATTTAATTGGCGGATGCGAATAATTTAGCGGTGATATACTCTGAATGTTGAAATTGTAGGCAAGGAGTTCTTCGTCTTTCACTGCAGCCAGTTTACCGTATAGAATGAATTAGGCTACCGCAATTATCTGGGCATTTACGAGTTAGAAATATTATGGCCACTGATATTTTGGCTGAAACGGTTGTGAATCTATGCGTCATTTTGCCGCTTTCTTAATGAATCCTTAAAGCAGGAGACACACACTTATAATGAACATTCTATAGTTTCATCAATAAGTTGATTACAGTGTGTGAGCACCAATTCAGACCCTTACTTGCTCTGATTAAACAAGGTGAGTCGTTCATCAATCTACATGTACCGTATCACTCACCACTCACCACAATGGATCATCCATTACTTGGCATAACGATTATTGGCACTAGTAGAGTGCAGGTGTTCGTGATGGTGTTTGTTTACGGTATACGGTAAACGTGGAACGTTCTATCGTTACAAGATTCTACTAGCTTCATGCTCATCATTCTATAAGCCTTCGAATAGGAAACCTCGAAATGTTGCCGAAAAATGCCTCATTGTGACGTCTTAACTTGGTTGCAGGAGGTCCAACCAATTTGTTTGAGGGATACGATAGTCCATCACGTGTTTAAATATATTAGAACTACAGACAAGCAACAACTATAGTAGATTCTACTAGCTTCATGCTCATCAATCTTCGTGGTTGCATAGTGAGTTCCTTATAAGTATTCGAATAGAAAACCCCGAAGTGTTACTGCAGTTTCATTGTGACATCTTAAGCTTGGTTGCGGGAGCTCCAATCAACTTGTTTGAGAGATACGATAGTTAGACCGACCCACTGCCATGCGACCCACTGTCATGCTGCAAATTAACTTGAATTCCGTTAACAGTTGCAGTGAAAAATTGTTTTTTACTTAGCTTCTGTGGACTGGTATAATAACATTATTTCGACGACGTGGGTCATTTCATTTTGTTGACGTTATCGCCGGTTGCACGAGTTACTGTAAAAACTCACTTCGTTCTGGTGGGTGATGCCATTGGATTAACATTCACAATTTGCATTTGATTTTTTGTCCTTAGCTAGGTCTTCCTATTTAGCGAGTTTGGATTTCGAACTAATTCACTAATATATTACTAATTTTAGGTGTTAGTGCTCCTCGTAGAGTGTTGGGTTGAGGTTTATAATAAAACCGTTTCTAGTCTTAGGTGCCGTCTGCGAAGTATCAAAAGCAGAATCGGTTAGTGTACATTTTTAATAGTTTCCTTAAAGGACATAAACTTAAAAGCCCGCTTGAAGCAACCATCCAATTAATACTCTTACTATCACTAGTTTGTGGAAACGATACTATGTTGAATAGGATCACTGAGACGTTACAATGTTAGAAATTAGAGAAAATTAATTTGCTCTAATGCAGATCAATTTGCGTGTTCGTATCTCTGAAACCATACACTTTACGAAAAATTTTGGATCGACAAAAAATATTTATTATATTTATTTCTATCTGTTTATCAAAAAGTGCACTCAAAAGTATAGATTCAAATATAAAAAGATCGTTAGTCAATATCTAACAAGCTAATGAGTTTCCAGGTAATTTAAGATCATCACTAAACTCACCATGTATATATTGCTACGGTTCGTATCACTGGATTGTGAATACACCTAAAAATTTAACGGCTTATTCCACAAATTACAAAACTTACATTGCTTCAGGTATACTTAAGAATATATCGGAAAAAATCTCTGAATATTTTCCAAATATTTGCTGAACATTTAGCACTACTGGAATATTCCCTAAAATACCAGAAATATTCCCACAATAACTTTCCCGCTATTAACACTAAAACACAACAACAAATAATTTCCACAATTATTTTTAATCCACCACTAATTTAACTAATTTAATTAACTGTCGCTTACCGCGTCTTAACTAAGCCTCTCAAAAGACTAGCTTAAGACTGACTCATTATGTTCATCGCACCCATATTTATATACCAATGAATCTTTCAGATTCTATTCGATCATTCGGTCCTGTTCTGCATTAATCTGCTATACAACTAAACCTTCTATAAATCTACTTATAATAAACCTAGAGGTCACTATAATTTCATAAATGATAATAAATGTTTAACCCTTGACTGAAAAATTTCTGCTAACTTGATTCACGTTCAAGCGACCAATACCCGTTGAATTGATGCTCACCAAACTCATAGGCGTGACCTACATCATCCACGTCAAACAACCGCACCCAACAACCAAGGTGTAATTGTAAAAACCCAAGTGTAATTGTAAAAATGGAAGGAAAAACTACATCATTCCTCCTCTCTCCCGTTATGGCAGTATTCCTCATCTAGCAGCAATATGCACCTTCCAACAACTCAGAACCTGCCTAGGAATCAATGGACGAATCATGCATTAATCCGAAAATAATAACATAATTATGAAACCTTATAATGTGGCGGCCAGATTTCTCTATGGGATATAGCGCTAGCAAAACAATAGCTTGAATCGTCATAGCTTGATGTTATCGAATTTTAGGAATATAGGATCTTTATCCCGTTTCCTTTAATAATATCGCTGTCGTTCGTCTCCTCCGAGACGAGAGTCTCAACTTCCATTAACTATTATGGTTGTTCGTAAAGCGGCTGAATATAGGCCATTCTCGGTATGAGAGCCCCATCACAACCTCCTGAAATTTCTTACTCGTAAAGGCTAGAACCAGATCTGTCCAAAAATTATAGTGAGACCGATGACCAACAACGAAAATCTCAACTTCCACTAAATATTATGGTTGTTCGTAAAGCGGCTGAATATTGGCCATTCTCGGTATGAGAGCCCATCACAACCTCCTGAAATTTCTTACTCGTAAAGGCTAGAACCAGATCTGTCCAAAAATTATAGTGAGACCGATGACAAACACCGAAAATATCAACTTCCACTAAATATTATGGTTGTTCGTAAAGCGGCTGAATATAGGCCATTCTCGGTATGAGAGCCCCATCACAACCTCATGAAATTTCTTACTCGTAAAGGCTAGAACCAGATATGTCCAAAAACCATAGTGAGACCGATGACCAACAACGAAAATATCAACTTCCACTAAATATTATGGTTGTTCGTAAAGCGGCTGAATATTGGCCATTCTCGGTATGAGAGCCCCATCACAGCCTCATGAAATTTCTTACTCGTAAAGGCTAGAACCAGATCTGTTCAAAAATCATAGTGAGACCGATGACCAACACCGAAAATCTCAACTTCCACTAAATATAATGGTTGTTCATAAAGCGGCTGAATATAGACCATTCTCGGTATGAGAGCCCCATCACAACCTCTTGAAACTTCTTACTCGTAAAGGCTAGAACCAGTTATGTCCAAAAACCATAGTGAGACCGATGACCAACACCGAAAATCTCAACTTCCACTAAATATTATGGTTGTTCGTAAAGCGGCTGAATATTGGCCATTCTCGGTATGAGAGCCCCATCACAACCTCCTGAAATTTCTTACTCGTAAAGGCTAGAACCAGATCTGTCCAAAAATTATAATGAGACCGATGACAAACACCGAAAATCTCAACTTCCACTAAATATAATGGTTGTTCGTAAAGCGGCTGAATATAAGCCATTCTCGGTATGAGAGCCCCATCACAACCTCCTGAAATTTCTTACTCGTAAAGGCTAGAACCAGATATGTCCAAAAACCATAGTGAGACCGATGACCAACACCGAAAATCTCAACTTCCACTAAATATTATGGTTGTTCGTAAAGCGGCTGAATATTGGCCATTCTCGGTATGAGAGTCCCATCAAAACCTCCTGAAATTTCTTACTCGTAAAGGCTAGAACCAGATATGTCCAAAAACCATAGTGAGACCGATGACCAAAACCGAAAACCTCAACTTCCACTAACTATTATGCTTGTTCGTAAAGCAGCCAATACTAAAAATCACAAATACCTTAAATAATTATTTCATTATTTTAATTCAATTGCTCGCTTTTTCATCCTAAAAGTCCTAGATTTAATCTTGTTTGACGCCACATATCGTAAAATTAAACGTTAATAAACAAGTATGTATTAACGAATAAATATTTTTAATAGAGATGCAAAATATAATGTTCGTTAATAAAAAAATTATTAGAATTTTGAGAAATGTACTTTATCATTTCCATTTAAAGCACTATCATGATACTTTTCAATGTCACGATACTTTTCAATGTCATCCCGGAAAAAAATATGTCATGACAGTTTTTTACTATATCAATCCATAAATTTTATAAACAATTTGTATTGAAAAACTAATGCCAACCCGGAAAAATATATGTCACAATAATTTTCCTATAGATTGTATAAAGTTGATAAAATAGGCTAATTAAGTACATTCACACCTCGCATTACGGAAAGGGATACGTTCCAGAAAAGCAAGCCTTAAACCGAAATCGAATCAATATATTTCATATAAATTCGTAGAAATTATAAGCCATCCGTTCCCAAGAAGTGCAATAAATATAAACGACAAAGAAAATTCATAACAAATTACAACAGTCAGTTACAACGAAAGGACGTTCGTTTAGCGAGGTACGAGAAGAATATAGAAAAAATAAAATAAACCAAAATATTAATACAAGTGGCAAACAATTCTATGATTTAGAGCTCCGCTATAGTCGTCTGAATTCGTAGCACATGTCGATTAGCAGAAACCGGACTATATACGTTTTGTAGTTCAGGAATTGGCCTGTTTAAATAACAAGTGGCAAAAAAATTCTATGATTTAGAGCTCTAAATCATAGAATTTCTTTGCCACTCGTTATTTAAACAGGCCAATCCCTGAACTACAAAACTTTTAAGTACACACTAAATTATATTCATAAGAGTATTTATTTAATATTAATTAAACTGGAATATTCACATTTTTTATAAGAAACCAAATTTTTGTGACATTGTTGTTGTTTACAAATTGAATAATTACTTATTATACAGGGTTTTTCAATAAGAGCACTTCAACTTTTTTTTTGAATAAAACACAAACTGTTTGACTTTTGAACTAACTTTTTTTTATTAACGAATTTGAACATATACATTTAAGTATGAAACTCGATTTCGTTTTACGAAGTCCAATCTTTGAACCCAATTTTCGACCACTCTTTCGCATAAATCGGCCGAAATTCCAGCAGTTTCACGATCTATATTGGCTCTGAGCTCTTGCAACGTCGTCGGCTTATTGGCATAGATCAATGACTTCACATAACCCCAAAGAAAATAATCTAGAGGTATCAAATCACACGAGCGCGGCGGCCACTGGACGGGCCCATTTCGCGAAATAACACGCTCATCGAACTTAGTCTTCAATAACGCGATTGTATCGTGTGCTGTGTGACATGTGGCCCCGTCCTGTTGAAACTACATGTCGTCCAAGTCCATTCCATTCAATTGCGGCCAAAAAAAATCGTTTATCATATCGCGGTAGCGATTTCCATTAACAGTAACGTGGCGATCGTTATCGTCGATGAAAAAATATGGCCCAATGACGCCGCCGGCATGTAATCCGCACCAAACAGTGACTTTTTCGGGATGCAACGGTGCCTCATGAATCACGTGTGGGTTGCTTCCAGTCCAGTAACGCATATTTTGCTTGTTCACAAATCCATTAGAGCCAAAAGTGAACTTTATCGCTGAAGATGATTTTTCGGTGAAAATCTGCATCATTTTCGATTTGCTCTTGAGCCCAATTCACGAATCGGCGTCGCTTCAAATGGTCAAACGGCTTTAGTTGTTGTGTCAACTTGATCTTATACGGATGTAGGCCAAGATCTTTACGTAAAATTCGCCACAATGATGTCACAGAAAGGCCCAATTGTTGCGAACGTCGTGTGAGCGACACATTTGCGTCTTCTTGAACTGAAGCCCAGGCGGCTGCGATGTTTTCAACACTTCGAGCACTTCTTGCTCTCGAGGGCACCGGAACATTATGTAGCGAAAACGTAGACTCAAATTTTGCCACTATACGGTCGATTGTCGAACGGGCTGGCTTGTTAAATGGACCGTAAAATGGCCGTAATGCTCTTAAAGTAGCAGCAACAGAACGATTATTTTGATAAAAAAATTGCACGATTTGCAATCGCTGTTCACGTGTGTAGCGTTCCATGATGAAATGTATACTAATGAAGTTTCCAAATGACAAAAGATTAATAAAAAATATGGCGTCGTTCGCCGTCCCTATCGGAAAAAAGTTCAAGCGCACCTGATGAAACACCCGTCATCAATAAACCCACCTGTTTGTATATAAATTATAATTTTTATTTTGTGCTATAGTGATTAGCTATAGTGCCAGTTAAAAAATGTCAATATGTTTTTATTTATAATGGCCGCCATTTTGTATATTATTTTTCATAATAAAATTTTTCTTACTATCTTTAAATTTTTATATCGTGATAGTTGTAGTTTCATTTAAATTTCTTAAATATATAATGGTGCTATCATATTTAACTATAATCATTTTCCGGGCTGACTTTCCGGGATAACTTCACAAAGGTATACTGATCTACTCTGGACGCTTTTTTTTAAGACAATCTCGATAATCGCAAATTGTCTCCGGCATGTACGAGGATTATATCATTTGGAATACGTTACCGACAAATTTTCGCTACCATTTTTTGATTATTAGCCAATTCGCATGATCTTCTAAGCCTTCACACGACTTATTGTGGTCCACGAATCCTGAGCGCGCGAGAAGTCGCCATGATAAGTATCTAAATCTAGGATATTGTCTAGCCCAATTCAATAATGATTAAACTTTAGATTTTCATTTCAGCGTCCGATGATGGTTGTAAAAAACAAACAATTTTATAATGGAACACTTTCAGTACCATGGTACAAAGAAGATGCTGGTTGATGTCTATTAAATTGTCTGTTGGATAGCAACGAAATTTTTGTCGGTGTCAAAAACAGTTGTTTATAACTAGTTAGTCTACCGCCGTTTGATGCATTTCCACTATACACAATATAAACCATTGTTAATCCTTGCATGTAAATTGTTCAATTTCACTAGAACAATAAAAAAAATCAAATTTGGATTGGATACAATTTTCATAAATGGATGGAAAATTCAATTATTTTGTAAAACAATAAACTGTATTAATTTGGCAACAATCGCAGATGTACTCGTACTATATTCTGATATATCATCATTGAGTACTTCGGTTCTTTCGTTGGAACCATAGTAATTGTTTTCTTAGAATCTATAAAATCCGCTAGCTTTCATCCTGTCCCCTTTGCTTCTGTACAGTTTGAGGAAGTAATTTTGGAAACCACTTGTGAATCACCCTAAATGTAAGACGTGTCATTACGAGTACCCGAATTCCATAAATCTAAACCAATGCAGGCATAAAATGCGATAAACGCGTATATACTCGATATACAATAAAATTACAAAGACGTTAGAAATGATGAGTTAAATTACCCCATTGGGAATAATATTTTATATCGACACACAACTTGTAACACCCGTGATACATTGTCTCAAGATAAAGGAAAAATCGAGTATCGTACAACATTTTATGTATCTTCTCCTTCTGATAGTTACGCGCTAAAATAAAGGCCAGTACGCGCGATATCAGAATAACACATCCAAAAAATATAATAAAAATCTCATGTTGTGATTTCTGCGTTAAAATGTTATCCGGTATGTGCAAGTCAATACATATTTTATGATTTTATGTCTCAAGTAGAAAAGCAAATTTACTTTGTCAATTAAAAAGTGAACACACAGAGGTATTTAGAAAACGTATGTAGTTAAATGTAACATAAATCAATTTTTCCCCATTTAACTATATAGATAGATAGATAGTTAGGTATGGATCGTATATAGAGTAGAGAGCTAAGCTAGGGCACCTCTAGTCTTCGTACATATATTGAGTTTTGTATTTTTAAATTAAATTTTTGTACATAGTTTTGTGTTATGCTGTGTACAAGGAAATGGAATAAAATACGAACACAAGAACTAAATAAAATAATAGTAGTAATATTAGTAATAATAAAATCTAATTTTCAACTTCTGTATTCCCATCACCTATTTTTCTCTATGTACCATATACTCGTATATGTACGAGAGGTACATAGAAATCTGGAAAAAATGTTGAGAGGTTTGATTTTGATTTTATTAATTTATTTTCTTTTTTCATCTTCACAAATCGTAAATATGTGCAAATTATAAAAGAAAAGTAAGTGTAGGTGTTTTTCCATCAAAAACATTAAATTGAATTTCAATTGTTGTTTGTATCGCAAACGTAACATAACTAAAATTTGCACATGCAAAGCAAGTTTATACCTGTGTACATAATTAAGAATTTAATTTAAATGTTAATGCTGGTCGCTTTTTAATTAAAAATGTATAAATCAAAAATTTCACTTTTACAAAAGCCAAAGTGAAATGACGTGCAAGTCCTAAATGTGAGTGTAGAATCTAAATTACCAACTGTGATATAATAAGTGTTGTACAATCTGAATGCGCAATGTTTATCTTTAGAAGTCATCGGTTGTATCATACTCTCAGACTTAACCCCTAAGGGCTCCTACTTGAAATATAGCGTAAAAATGATGGACCTATAAATGCCATTGCCATGCCACCTTATTTTCATTTTTCTAACATTATCGTCATTTCATTTAAAATAATGTCTCTTTTCTCCATGAAACTTTATAAGATACTGTTATATGTCTATTGGTTTGGTGGGCATTACTTACTTGGACGGTACATTAATTTAGCAGAAATTGTTCAGTTGAGGGTTAGAAAATTATTACCATTTTGTTAAATTAGTGACATCTATGTTTAAATAGTAACATTAGAAGTAGTTTTATAACAGTTTGGGTGTATAGCATAATATGGCAGATTAGTCTAAAACTGATTAACTGAACCGTTGCGATTGTTCCCGGGAATTTATAATTTTCAGCTCGAGTCAGTCTTTGGTGAGTCTTACGAACTAAAAAGAAATTGAGTTGTGTGCAAGTTATAAGTGGTGTTTAAAGTGAAATTGTAGAAATTAATTGTAGTTGGGTTTCGATTCGACGACAATTTGCTGACAAACTATTCACTGTAAAGGACAATTCTCCGAAAAATATTCACCTAAAACCTCAATTCACCGAAAACGACAATTAACTGTAAAAACAATTCACTGAGAAATAATTAACCGAAAAGACAATTCACCGAAAAGCATTTTACGACATTTTGTCGAAAAAACAATTTTTTAAAAACGAGAATTCACCGAAAACGATTCGCATATTATTAAAGCCAATTATTTCTAATAATAAAAGTTAAATTCCGCATTTTATAGGAACAACCGGAAGGTTTTATAAAGAAATATTGGTCTTCGGTGAACTATTGATTTCGGTGAAATTTCATTTTCGGTTATTTGTCGTCCTCGATGAAATGTCATTTTCTGTTAGTTGTCATTTTCGGTGAATTGTTTTCGGTGAATTGTAATTTTTGGTGAATTATTTTTTCGGTGAATTGTCGATTTCGATAGATTGTTTTTCGGTGAATTGCCGTTTTCGGTGAATTGTTTTTCGATGAATTGTCGATTTTGGTGAATTTTTATCTCGGTGAATTGTCGTCTTCGATGAATTATCGTTTTCGATAAATTGCCGTTTTCCATCAACTGTTACTCTTCAGTTAAATGCTATTTATGTGATTTGCTATTCAGTAAATTGTCGTTTTCAATGAACTGCTTTTCGGTCAACTTCGTTTTCGTTGAATTGTTGTGCTACCGTGGTGTAAGTATTAAGTTAGTGTTGTGTAAGTGTTTGAAAAATTATTTCCCGGAACGGGACAGAAAAGTGAAGTTGTTGAAATAATTCTCGATCTGCGAAGGCAGCCAGTTCGAAACATCGTACATAATCTGGACCTATAGAGAGGCAAAATAGTTGGTACTAGAAATAATGGAGTAGGCGAAAAACGATCATTTATATAAGGACGAGGGCAGATGTTAGAAATGTCTGTCGGTAATAAGAAATCGGAAGAGGTGTAATCGGAGCAATCAGCTGAATCAGCTCAACGATGATGTACAGTTCAACCGGGATATTACAACAGTATAGAAGAATAAAGAAACGAACTACTCGTCGTTTTTTTATCCTCAACCGAATGCAGAATCAACGTCTCATAGTGAGATTTATTAGTTAGCAAGAACCTGGGGTTGCCCATATTGAAGTAGAAATGCAATGGTCCACTTGTCAAAGTTGGTTGTGATAATTTTGGTGCAGGGATTGGTTTTGTAAATGAAAACGGCAGTAAACATGATCAAACATGGATTGCAATGCATGGATGATGTCGGTAAGTATGACCTGAAAATGAGAAACTCGTTGCTGGTGTGGTGATGATTTCAAATGATGCCGAACGGTCTTGACAGCCATTTGTGGACGGGGTAGTAAGTAATAACATGAACGAATGCTGGCCAAATCAAATTAAGACAAGTAGAATGTTCCGCTGAGGCACCGACATACCGACTGCTAGAATAGCATGAGAAATCGGAGGTGGTTATTGGAGATTGGCAATCCACAAGAAGTTTGTGCCGCGTAGGCGTTATATGTATATTGAAATAGCCATTGGATTGAAGGGCAATTTATGCAGAATCACATACATTCTGCATGAAGGATCAGTATGGTTTTTAAATGTAGGAGAGTACGAATATATTGTGGAACATATCCCTCGAGGTTGGTGGCGGAACTTGCACAGAGCAGTTGCGAGCAAGAACAGTAAGGTGATCGACATGAAGTAATGCATATAAAAAATATGGACAAATAACCAAAAATTTGTAGTTTTCGAATAGGTGATACCGAGTGTAGAGGAGACGCGTAGCGTGGCTGACTTTCTAAAATTGGCGAATTGAGATGGTGACTACGAGGTTGAGTGGCGTCAAGCAGCGATGATAAAAAATAAGTTGATTTGGTTTACACTATACGGTCTAAACTACAATCCGGTAGCTTGGATCCTTTTCGGAACGAACAATCTTAGGTGTTAGGTAAATTTATGATCTTCCTATTAGTTTAGTGGGTAATATCATTTTGCGAAGTAAGTGACATCTAGGTTTAAGTATTAGTACTAGAAGTATTTTTATAACAGTTTAGTTTTATAGCGGACTTATATTGATGATATCAGACAATCTAGAATATTGACCGTGGTGTACTAATGCGGGCGCAATGAACATAATAAGCGAGTCTTAAATTAATCTTTAGTGAGTCTTAGTTAAGACATGGTCGATTAGTTTAAAAGCTAAAGTTAGTAGTGGACAAATTATTAGTGGTATTTAAAGTGAATTTAGTGAAAACTATTTGTTGTTGTGTTTAGTGGGATTATGGTGGAAAATGGAGTTAGCAGAAAAATTTGGTGCATCTGCAAATCTACCAAATGGAGAACAACGAACGGAAAGCCTTGCGAATATCATGTATATTTTTCATTACGATCCAAATGAGGGACACACATTCGAGGCCTGGTATCGGCGGTAATATGAAATATTCCAGGTAGACGACAAATCATTCGATGATGCAGGAACAATTCGATTGTGTTTGCGCAAGTTGGACATAAACTGTCATGATAAGAAGACATGCTCATTCCGAAATCTCACAAAAATTACTCATTCGCTGAGGTGGTGAAAAAATTGAAAGAATGGCAAGAATAGTTATTCAATGAATGGTATATGCGTGTTTATACCACAAATAATGCGGCCAAGGCTCAAGCGAGATACAGCGATTATTGGAGCAACTTAACCCTGACTAACAAAGAATCATGCAGACCATGTTGGCTCGGTGGTGGTATTCACTTCGTTCGATTCTGTCAAAGTTTGACACACAAGTAAAACCAATGTCACAATGTTAGTCATTAGAACAGTTATTGTCAGCTGAATAAGCCATACGCTTCGTCATTTTACAGGCCACGTATATCAACATACAACAAGCAAGTAGGCATCTACGAGCACACATTCTACGTAATTCCATGATCAACCAAATTACTGGTAAATGCATATTCACAAATATTACAGAAATTGATATTTTAGACATAGATTGGATCGAACGTTTTGGCATTTGGGATCGCCCATTTGCAATGTAATTAGTACGACAAAATCGGAACATCATGGTTTCATTACGGAATTGAAAAACGAATTTCAATCCATCTTCAGCGACACATCTGAAAAGTGTCTAAAGTCTAAAGCGGCCTTCAACCTGAAGCCAGCCGTCTTATAAACCGGCCCAGGATCTCTTGCTGCATTAGAATTAGTTGAATGCGAACTAGATCATCCTCAAAAACTCAACAATAATTCACAGATTGAGTACGCTAAGTGAGCAGTATCCATTGTCGTGATCATACGTACAAACGGTCGCATACGCATATGCACCGACTATTCAACCGAGCTGAATTCATGCATCGAGATCTAACGCACATCCACCCTCAATTCCTGAAGAAATATTCGCACAAATCATCGACAGTAAAATGTACAAATCGAAGTTGACGACAAATCAAAACGATTCCTGACGATCAACACACACAAGGAACTCTTCACGTACAATCGTCTACCTTTTGGAGTGAAATCTGCCTGGCATTTTGCAGCAAATCGGAGACGCTGTGCTGGTCGGCCTTGATAGATCCATTGTTTATTTCGTATCCTTGTATACTAAAAGGACGAGTAGACTCACATAGCGGTCCTAAAACTACTTTTTCAACGACTAAGGGAATACGGTTGCCCAGTGTAGTTAACCAAATGTATATTTGTTTCGCAATGAAGTAAATTATTTGGGGAACACGTCAGACTACTTTGATCGTTTTAAGAAGCAATAAACTTCTATGGAAACTTTGTAAGACAAATGTATGAGTTGCGAACTACAATTATTAGACAAATTGAAACACATTCTTACATCCGAATTACTCCTCACTCATAACGACCTGGAACTTCCTGTCAAAGTCTACGCTGATGCTAGCAACACGGGAATCGGAAAGTCGCTTTCCCACGTCTATCCAGACGGAACGGATAAAATGATTTCGCATGTGCCGCAAACTCTAACGATAGCCGAGAAAAATTGTGATCAAGTGGAGATAGAAGGCCCCGAAATCGCCCACTAACCTCTTCTAAGCATTTTCCATTGAAAAACGGGATCCCGTGTTACCCGCAAATCGACTTCAACGGTGTACATTAATATTAACGACATATGATTTTGACGTGTTATAAATACATGTCGATAAATGATTTTGGAAAAGCCGATATTTTAACACGACTAATCGCTTCAACCTGAGTTGATAATGGAGACTATGTGACTTTTCCTCGAAAAAGGAATAAACGATGAGATCGAGGAAACCTTCGATGTCTTACCCATCATCCAAAAAATTATCGAAGAAACGAAATGCGATCGATTTCTTAGAGTAATCATTAGTTAATTGAAATTCGGCTGGCCAAATTCGAGCGACGTGGATCACTGTCAACTGCTTCCGATTGAGTTATATTTGCCGACAGAATCGTCATTCCGCGACGGTTCAGAAACCTGACATTACAACAACTGAATAAGCCACAGATCACAGATCTCGTGTTTGTGTTGATTCCATATTCAATTCTGTCGATTCTTATTCACTGACATCAAATTTTGGATGCTCAGCCGATACGGTCGCATAATTGACTTCTCATTGTGAGCCATTTGTTGGTCAGCTTGAGCCGGGAAGAGCGGTGTTTATGGAGATAGTTTGCAGCGCATGGCTCATGTCGGTAATTATGGCTTGAAGAAAATGAGAAACTCGTTGCAAGGAGGAGATGCTCGGGATGAGAGAGTGAATGATAACATGGTCGAATGCCGGCCAGAGCAAAATCAGATTGGTGGAGTGATTCACTTAGGATTGGAGATGAGTTTGTTGGCAAGGTCAAAAGTTACTGGAGAAGAAACCGGCCAAGACGAGTGGTAACTTCGAATAGTGTACCAGTTATATGACTGCTAGGGCAGCAAGAGTTATCAGCATGTATATGGCAAAAGCCCATGAATGGAAGGGAGATGTTTGGAACATATCTCCCAAAGTAGTTTAAGGAACTGGTGGAAAGTAATGATGGGCAATAGTCACATGGTAGGCACAAAGGGTCAGTAATTTTGAGGAGTGACGGTGATATTAAATGGAATGGGACGCTATATTGCTGAAATTCGGGATGGTCGGACGACGGCGGGAAAGATCCTCGATGAAATGGAAATGGGAGCGTTGGCTGTTTGCAAGGATGGACGAGGAGATGTGCGAGCAGTTAGTGGGGGTATAGAGAAGATGCGTGGGGTGGCAGCGATGGCGCAAAGAACCGTTATCGACGATGAGGCTTAGGTAGAATGGGCCATTGATCGTCTGGAGGCCGAAGAGTAGTTGTACAGGTTGAGTTGCATTAGCGGTTGTTTGAATTTTTTTCGGAACGAATAGGCTTAGGTTAGTGGTAATGTTACAATCTCGCATATTAGTTTAATGGGTATCAACTCCGCTTGAATTGTTCACTTTGTGCAATTAGTGTATAGCGGTGTGACCGTGTTTTATTAACGTGTGAACGATTGTTCGGCACTTTCACTTTTTATTATGAGACTATGTCTCCTGCACTTCTCAAACCTGACTGTCCTTTTTCGTTTTTGATTTTTTCTTTTCGTGTAAATATTTCAATTCTCGATATCGATCAATATCGAGATTCGCGAATGTAGGCCACAAAATAGCTATATTCAGCAAAACGAGCTATGCCTCGTAATTAAGCGGCGCGGTGTATAAAAGGGTTTTCCAATAGGAACGTTTACAAATTGCAATTAGAAACGATAACGATTTTTTTAAGAAAATCATCTTCTCCGATGAGGCTCACTTTCATCTGAGTGGTGCAGTAAACAAACAAAACTGTCGATTCTGGTGCCCAGAGAGGGCAAGAAATAAGAAAATCCACAAATTATTCATGAAAAACCATTACATTCACCTAAATTGACAGTTTGGTGTGGTTTTTGGTCTGGTGGAATCATCAGTCCGTATTTTTTTCGAAGTGAAGCTGGTAACACCGTTACTGTCAATGGAGATCGGTATAAATCGATGATAACCAACTTTTTATGACCGAAATTGGAAGAAGTTGATCTTGACAACATTTGATTCCAACAAGACGGGGTTACGTGTCACACAGCAAGTGCAACAATTGAATTATTTCGAGAAAAGTTTGGATCATATCACTTTTATTGGAAAATCCTATAGTTTTGCTACGAGGCGTGCCACGAAGTGAAAAGGATTTTGAGCCGCTACATCACTCCCCTCCTGGATCGAAAACCGTAGTGTTTTAAATTAAATGTTATCGTTTTTCGAACACTACGTTTTTCGACTGGGTTTTCGACAAGTATTTCGTATACTGGCTTTAGCCTGTCGATGCCAATTGTTGTTGATTTCCCATCTATATATCCACAACAAAGAATTTGCGCAATTTGCGGGTTACTGGATAAGGCCCAGAATAGGGTGTACTGAAAGGACCTCTGACTCTATCCACACGTACAAATACGTGTGAACAGGTTTCCAGATTTTTGGGAATGTACGTTTCCTGTTCGCTTGGATGTCGTGTGTCTGTTGGAACTAAGGCTCTCATGGTAGTACGAAGCTGCTTCACGAAATCTGAAGTATCTGTGTTTGGGTTCGAATTTTGATCATTGATGAAGAATTCATCGGGAACCGGTGATATTTTGACCATATACTAGCTCTGCTGGTGTGCAGTTGAGGTTTTCCTTGACGGAGGTTCAAATACCCAATAGAATAGTTGGAAGTTCTGAACTCCAATTCGATGTATTATATCGAGGTGTTAAGGCGGATTTTATTTGCCTCTGGAACCGTTCGACAAGACCATTTCGGGTTGCATGCAGTTGTCCGAATGTGATGGGAACCTAGGAGCTTCGTGAGCTCGGTGAGCGACAATTAGAATTGTGTTCCTTGATCTGTCGTGATAAAGAGTGGAACACCATATCTGCAGATAAACTGATTGTAGAAGGCCTTACTTACGGTTTTAGCCGTCATTTCTCGGATTGGATAAGCTTCTGGCCAACGGGTTCGATTGGGACAGTGGACCAACCAGGTCCATGTTGATGTGTTCGAACCTGCCACTTGGTAGCTCGAATTTACCCAGCGCTGATTTTGCGTGGCGATGAACCTTGGACTTTTTGCATGGGATACAAGATTTAGCCCTATTGCTTGTATCAGTATTCATTCTTGGCCAGAAGTATTTTGAAGCAATAAGTTTTCGCATAGCACGGATGCCGGGATGTGATAAGCCATGTGGACTATCGTAGATTGTCCGTCGCATGTTGAGAGGAACGTAAGGTCTATTTTTACCTGTAGAAGTCTCACACCAAATTTGCTGCTTGTCTGATTTCGATGTGCGTGCTGAAATCAAATTCTGCAATTCGTCGTCACATTGTTGCTGTACCAGTAATTCCTTCGTGTCGAAGGAGAAGACGCTGAGTTCTGTGAGAAGTGTTCCACCAGAACGAGACAAACAGTCGCTCACCACATTGTGTTTTCCTTTGATGTGATGATTGTCGGTAGTGAACTGGGCAATGTAATCAAGATGTTGTAATTGCCGGGGACTACTTTCTGCCTTTGACGCAATAGCTGTTGTAAGTGGTTTATGGTCGGTAAATATAGAGAAATTTCGGCCTTCGACGAAATGGCGAAAGTGTTTGATTGCTAAATACATAGAAAGTTCTTTAACGAAAGTAGAGTATTTAATTTCCACAGGAGAGAGCTTCTTTGCAAGAACGCTAATGGTTGCCAACATGCTTCATTGCGTTGTTGTAAGACAGCTCCAATGCTACATTGGAAGCGTCGGTAGTTATGTGAAACTGCGCGTCGTTCAACGGGTGTGCCAAAAGAGTGACAGCGGCAAGATAACGCTTGACCATTTCGAAAGCTTCTGTGCAATCTTCGGGCCAAGATAAGTTTCTTCTGTTTTTGTCTTTCTTGACTAAGGTGGCCAAATGCCTGTGAATAGGTGATAACAGTTCGGCTAATCGTGGTATAAAGCGGTGGTAATAGTTGACCATACCGACGAACTGCTGTACTTGGCGGATTGATGTTGGTTGTGGAAAGTTTGAAATAACATCAACTCTGTCTTTCGACGAGAGGATGCCATCTTTCGAAATTGTGTGGCTCAAGAAGTCGAGTGACTTCACGCCGAAAATCAGACTGTTCTTTTTCGTTTTTGATTTCTTTTTTTTTCGTGTAATTATTTGAATTGAGATATCGTGCCACGAAGTGAGGAGATTTTGAGCCGCTACAAGTGACATTTACAGTTAAGAATGAGAAGTGGTTTTATAACAGTTTTGTTATAAAGCAGATTATAGCAGTTTAGCCTGAATCAGAATCGAATGTCCACGCTTAATCTGGAATATTCAGCGCGGTATATAAATACGGTTGCGATGAACACAATGAGTATTCTTAAGTTAGAATTTG
Source organism: Nephrotoma guestfalica (assembly GCA_963691935.1). Classification (NCBI taxonomy): domain Eukaryota; kingdom Metazoa; phylum Arthropoda; class Insecta; order Diptera; family Tipulidae; genus Nephrotoma; species Nephrotoma guestfalica. The sequence goes on along the minus strand of OY829915.1, from coordinate 231,772,590 downwards.
GAGAGTCTTAGATAAGACGCGTTAGGCGATGTATAATAGCGAAAATTATAATTGGTGTAAAAGTGATATAGTGGCATGATTAAAACTAATTGTAGATGGTGAACTGAAAAGTGAATTAACAAATAATTGTGGAACTTTTTTGTTGTTTAAGGGTTGGTGAATAATAGCGTGAACATTGTTACTGGACAAGTGGTACAGTGGTTAAAGCTTCGGCACTTGGACCGGGACCTTCTGGGTTCGAATGCCACCAGAGGTTGGGTGCAAAGCGAATTTTCGTCATCGTTTACGATCGGTGATGTTAATAAATAACTAAGAGTCAAAATCATTAGACACCAAATGGATTGTATATAACCCTTATCTCTTTCGTATGGTAATGGCGCTGCGGGATGTGTTTTATTGATGGCCTTATCCAGCAAATAACATATTCCATTATATCTGCAAGCCTACCTCCCGTTAGAGTGTACAATTAAGCGCCGACTCACCGTCCATGTCAGTGTATAGGTAGACTTGGAGCTTGCAATGTGCGGGTGTGAACTTTCAGGAATGCTGCAGTAGTGATTTAAGTATTATGGGTAGTAATGTAAAGAATGAAACGAGCCAAGAGAAGCACAACATGTTCCAAGCAATCCATACTATCGGCTGCATATGGGCGTTCAGACCCAGCAGCTTAGCATTTTGTTTAGTTTTAGAACATCGAATTATCATAAAACTAACAGAAAAACTAGGAAAATATATTTTTCCTTGTAAACTTTGCAAGTTTGTGCTGCTATCTATCAATATCTTTTAATACTTAGTCATATTGCAATTTCAACATCTTCATTTTAGTTTGCGGGTTTGAAACAGGCTGAGTTATTTAGAGATGTATGATGGAAACAGACAAATCCTACCATGGGATGTAGCGCCATCGAAGTTACACTTTTAACTACATCCATGAACCCGAATTTATTTGTACTTACACATTACATACACTAGCATAGTTTAAAAATCTTAAAATTCTGATATTATAAAAAAGTTCCTCTAGTGGTATTGGACTTTGATCGTGTTTGAATCGTATTCGTTAATGCAGCTAATCGAGTCATGGGCCGACTTTTACGATCTACAGACATCACATTAGTTCGTTTGGCCCTACATTTCGGAGTTTCTGTCTCACCGATCTCGACCGTTGGACTACTTTTGCCATCATTGCATTTTAAATTATTAAAGTTCATGGATTTCGGCTGATTTGGAGTTAATTTCGTTACATTAATGTAAGGTATGGGTTGAATGTGGGTGCTGGCATTTGACGTAGTATCGACATATATTTTATTACAAGGACAATCTTGCGATTCACCAGACGACGATGTACAAGTTTCCATACTCTGATTTACTATTTGCAAAGAAGTAGCAGTTTCAGGCGTCGGTATTGACAATCTTCTTAAATTTCTCTCCCATGCACGTGTAGGGGCATTGGTTATACTCGATGAAATGATATTCAATTCATTAATCCCTTCTTCTTGCTCTTCAGTTTCAGTTATATCTGGATCGTCCCCGGAAAAACAAATGAGCTAAAATGTACATAAAATAAATTTTTTAAATGTTATAAAATAATGAATATGGGAGAAACATTACCTTGTTGTCGCTTACGGGTTTCTCTAACTGACCACTTTCGACCAGTTCATCAGTCTGAATGGATACATTTTCGGCACTCGTTTCGTGGGTTGCGTTTTCGTTAAGGAAATTTTTATAATTAGTCAGATATTTTTTAATGGCCCGTCCGCCCTTGTAGTCTACTAATATGTCATCGATTATATTTAAAAGTTTGAATTTCATTCCGCAATTTTGGCCCAGTTGTAACCGGAGCAACTCAAACGATAACATCTTCGCCAGTTCCGGTTTAGTATTCAAATGTTCCTGAATTTGTTTTAACAATGATTCCGCAATTAATGTTTGTATATTTAACACACCTCCAGGTGTGTCTGTGGGGTTTGTTCCATTAACAACAAACCGGATTATATTTTCAGGTTTAACTGTTCCAAGCGAACTTTTGGGGTCCGCCTCAAAGACCGCAATCAATGTTGGAATCAAGGCCTCTTTTAGTATGATGGATTTGCCTCGAGTGACCAATGCTTTAAAAAATACACCGAGTAACTGATTCGCTTTCGAATTGGTTGCGGGATCAAAATATTTTATCAATAATTTAGTTACGATATCCGTATACGAGGCTGAACAATTCAAACATAAAAGACAAAATCCTTCGACAACTGTATTTGATATTTCCATATCAGTGCACGTATCCATTATGTGCAACATTAGAGACAATAAATCCGCAAGTGGACCCGCCACATTTTCATCATTATTATTTACATCGATAGCACGAAATTTCTCTAAATCGTAACGTACCAATAATTGGAATATTGCTCGAATTGATACTATCCACACTTCGGAACACGGATTCTTTAAGACTTGCTCGTGTAACTGCGCAAACATGTCCTGTGCAAATTGTTCGCTCAACAAGGCAAATGCCGTACCGCATTTAAGTGCCCATTTCCGTAAACACCACTCACTCGACTCGGTATACTGACTTATAACACTACTGTAAATACCGCTCATAGCTGGTGTCAAAGCATTGACATTTTTTGATGAAACCATATAAAATATTATCTTTAGACATTTGAGTATGATAATGGATGATACACTTTCCACTGATAGTATTAAGGATGTTGAATCATCTGCTGACAAAAATTTTAAGAACGGGTTTATCGCCTCGTTATAATCTTTTTTAAAATTATTTAACTGTTTGACAGATTTTCGGGCCAGTTGGAATTCTTTAGCGTTTAGTTGGTTCGCAATTTGCTCTTGCATCTGCATTATATTGAATTTCAACTCTGTAATGCTTACTAAATCATGCGAATTATCACCACTTTGCAAAATCTCTGTTAACGTTGATCGATCACTAAAAAACTCGAAGGCACACGGTTCATACAGATCGCTTATGACTTTGTTCAACATTGTAAAACGGACAGTGATGTCCGGCACGATAGCCTCCAAGACGTTAAGTAAGGTTTGTATTGATTGATCGTTCAATAAATCACTACTTTTTAGTGTGTGGCAAATAAAAATGTTTAAATTTGATTTTCCAACTACGTCCCAGTAGTCGAAGTATTTTAAGTTGCTGAATAAATTTGACAAAATGTAACACCGTTCCAATTTTTTTAATTCATCAAATGAAGTTTCTGAAGCCGGCGTAAAATCGAGATAATATTCGAGGTACTCACAATATGTGCTTAAATCGGGTAACATCAAATCTAACTTAATTGAATTTTCTTCGTACAAGTACTCGGTTAAATTCATCCAGAATACAGAATGTTCCAATGTTATCAACTCCATTGGAAAACAGAATTGAAACTGGGTGCGTCGTGAGCCCTCATCTTCTTGGTCTATATCGCTGTCGCTTGAACTTGCCTCCCTATTAACTATGACTGCGGCAACCAATTTTTCAAGCTTGCTCACTTTAAATATTTCACGTAGCGCGTACTTAGTTATTTTATGATAACGTTGTAGATCAGTATCCGATCCGATTAATTTGAGCGCTAGCAAAAATGCTAAATAATCATCATTGTATGATATAAGCCATTCAGTTATCATTAAATGCGCGACAATTTTGCGGATAGCTTTTGATTCATCAGTCAAACCATGTTCCAAAATGGTCAATCGTTGGCCAATCTTTAAAGATTTTACTGGAAATCCTTTCATCATCTCGATATACGTATGTTGTCGCACTGCCTCCACCACATCTTGCAGACGTTCAATAATTAATGGTATTGTTGTATGATTTTTAGCTATTTTTGAAATAACATTTTGACGTACTTTAGACGATGGATCGGCTTGCAAGTGAAATATAAAATATTTCGTTACAAGATCGTTTGGATCGTTGGGTACCTGCAACCGTTCTAAGGCATTTATAGCTTGGGAGCGTACATTTCCTGATGGATTTTTCAGACGATTCAACATGTAATTTTGGATTTGATCGCAAATACTATTATCCAATGTCGCATTCTCGCCCAATGAAACCAGTTGCGTATTCACTAATTTACATAGGCGGAACCGAATATGCGGACTTGTCCCATCGGTAGTTAACATAAAGTTAAATGCACTAATCAATGGGTTTTTGTTGTTGTTGGAATCTTTGTACGAAGCAAAGAATACACATAAAAATTCGAGCACTGTGTTGCAATTATAATTATCTTCAGGTTGTTGCACAGCAAACATTAGAATGGAAACCATTTTTTTAATGAATGCCTCGTGGTTCATCTTAAACAGAAATATAATAAATTACCATTCGAACTTATATGACCAAAATCTAATTGCCTCTATACTTACTTCTATGTAAATTTGTCTCAATTCACGAACAAGATTTTCTTGATAGGTTCGGTCTTGTTGAATACTTAAAATTATTTTGTTGATTTTTTCAATGTATTTTTGATCGTTCTTTCTTCGGCCCCGACCCATTGTTAGCGAATGAAAAATAATTTAATTTTAATAAATCGTGAAATTACAAATTACCAATGTTGCTCGCGATTAAAAAACAACTGACACTAGCAAACAGTTACGAAATTAATCAAAGCAATGCGGCTTGAAACAATGCCCTCTGTCGCTGACTTTTCGAATTTTTCACTATGGCGTACATTTATGTCTAAATCTAGATGGTAGTGTAATTAAGTAAGGATTTTACACTTTGCCCTCGATATGCATCGAATATTCGTCTTTAAGAATTACATTTTTAATAAAACAGTAAATTAGTTTAGTATAGTTTACTACACCAAAACACCTATTTCCGAAATGTTTGCATTAACTCGTATGACAAGAAACTACACGTTTTTTCTGACAAAGGTCAAAAGACAACGCTAACGGTGATGCGTCCGTTGACTCGGTATAGTGTTTGTTTCAGGCGCGATGAACCATTTTGTGGGTGGTAAATTCTGATCGCGATGTAGTAAGAGGTCTTCTCTATTTATTTGGTCGGTTTCATTATGCCGTTTATAAAAATTGTTAAGATATGTGACATATTTCTTGGACCACTCTTTCCAACATCCCTTAATCAGTTGTTAAAGCAGCTGGCATCGACCTAAATGTAACATTTTAATGAGATAAAGGTTAAACTCGGGTAACACTGTTACTGGTTGCATACGTAAAAAATGTGCAGGGGTCCACTTCTCGTCTTGTAGCGCTCCAAATGGCCTCGAATTGAAGAGCGCTTCTAAAGGGTGTTTTTTAGAGGTTCACAATTTTAAATTAAAATAGAACAAACAAAAAATCCCGCGCTGTGTGGCATGTGACACCGTCCTGTTGGAAGCACACTTCAGCAAGATTTATGCCAGCCAATTGGGGTACACAAATAGAAATCATGTTTCTATACCGCTCACCGTTGACTGTACCATTCCGCCCATCATCGTTTTTGAAGACATGTGGACCAATGATTCCGCCGGCCCTTAAAGCGCACCAAACAATGATTTTCTCTGGATGTAATGGTGTTTCGGCAAAGGCTAGTGTAGATGATCTAACACTCCAAATCCGACAATTCTGTTTATTAACGTACCCATTCAACCAAAAGTAAGCTTCATCGCTGAACAAAATTTTATTTGAAAAATCAACATCAATATCAATTTGTGCTTCAGCCCATTGGCCGAATTGGCGGCGTGTGTGATGGTCGGATGGCTTTAATTCCTGCACAATTTGAATTCTGTAAGTGGATTCTTCCATAAAGTGGATGGACACTGTTGACGCTTACGACTATTTTATCGTAAGGAAATTATTGTTAATTCAAAATGAAGAATTGAATTAATCACGTATGACGAAGCAAAGGTCTAGACTGATTGCAATGAGTTTCATTGCAGAACAAAAATATTTCTACAATCCAGTTCAAAGATAACTGTTTTGTTTAACATGTTGTTAAACATGTTGTTGTCCGACGCGGCACAGTGTGGTACAGCATTTTTATGTGTCGTTAACATTTTCCTCGCCTTCCTAACGGATAATTCAATCTCCGATGTCTCAATTGGCAACGGACAGATTTTGGTGATTGATCGTTTCAAAAATCCAGTGGCAGCCTTAAGAGTCACCACTGTTACTAGTCCGTCGGATCCTGGATGTACCTCAGCGACCCGAGCCTTTTTCCACTTAAGAGACGGTACATTTTCGTCACGAATGATTACGATCTCACCAACCTCAATGATTCGCGATTTAGTCTGGAGCGATTGCAAATAGTCTTTGGACCATCTATCCCAGAAATGCTGTTTTAATTGAACAAGTTGTTTTAGAGCCACCTTCTTCTCCCTCCCTTATGTCAGTTTCTGGAATGCTCACAAATGGGCGACCAATTAAAAAGTGACCTGGTGTGAGTATGAATATTTCATCAGTATTGGATGTTTGTTTTGCACACAGCGGACGTGAATTGAGCACCGCCTCGACCTGTTTTACGAGGGTGTTCAGTTCTTCATATGTAAAATTGGCAGTTGCCATCACTCTGCGAAGATGAAATTTAGCTAATCTTACTGTTTCATGCAGTCCGCCAAAATGAGGAGCACCTGGAAGATAAAAGTGCCAGTTGATATGGTCATCTCTGCAGATTGTTTTAATCTCATGTTCAATTTCATCGGACTGTAGCATATAGTATACAGTCAAACCTGTTTTTGTGCGGTCTTTTTTGTGCGATTTTTTTATGCGGTATATCAAAAAATTTATTCAGTACAATTTATTGGAAAAAGTGGCAGTCCCAATTACCGCAAAAAAACAGATTTGACTGTATTGCGTTCAACTCAGAGTTGGCTCCAACAAAGTTTGTACCTCTATCGGTGAAAACGTATTTGCAAAGTCTCTTGGTGCTTGAAAATCTCGAGAAGGCGTTGAAAAATGCACTTGATGAGAGGTCTGCAACTAGCTCCATGTGCCGCCTTGGTTGGTGGTTTAAGCCGAATCTTATGATGAACGAAAACAGGACCACAAAAATCCATTACTGTATTGTAGAATTCCGAAGTAATTTTTACACGCTCAGAAGGCAAATCTCCCATTAACTGCGAAACAGTTCGTGGTCGAAGTATAGCGCAACGTACGCATTGCGCGTAAAATTGATCACGTACAATTGACAGTAATGCCTGGTCTCACATGCAGATGTTTTCTATGTAGGTAGATATGTGAGTAGTGATTCCGTCATAAAATGCCTGGGAGAGAGCAGAATGGGATGCTTCGCTGGTATAAGCCAGTGATAAAAATTGAAGTCGACCTCCAATCCCAATGATGCCATCTTGATCTAGAAAGAGCGATAAAGATTTTAGGTTTACATCCTTGATTGAATGACCCTTGCGTAGCTCCTTGAAAACATCTTCGTAGCACAGTTGAACACCAGCCTCATAGTCGATTGCGTCGAGCGGTCGTCGAATTCGATCTTTAGGAGATAATTTTCGAATTTTTATGAAACGACTGACTTACGACATCGTAGCAACCATCTTTTGATAATCGTTTCTGTATTTTATGTTATCCAGAATTTTTATAATGTAATTTGCAGCATTATTGCAGGAAAGCGTCGTTTCCGAAAGTTTCTTTGCTTCAGGGATATCGGTAATGTTCGCGCTCGAAGAAAATTTAACAAACTAATCGGACCCGGGTGAGTGTAGAAATGAAGGACCCAAAAACCACAGTTCGCAGTTTAATAATTGAGCAGCCGCCATGCCCCTGGATACAATATCCGCTGGGTTAGATTTGGATGTGACGTGTATCCATGGATGTGATTCGCATAAATTTTGAATGGTGCTGACTCGATTAGCAACAAACGTGTTCCAATTTGTTGGTGTACCGTGAATCCAATATAGCGCAATTGTCGTATCAGACCAATAAAATACATTTTCCACGGCGAAATTTTGTCTAAAACCTTGCGCATTAGTTGTGCTAGAAGAAGGGCAGCGCATAGGTTGGAGCGAGTTTAGATTTACTGCACAGGAGACGCAGAACGTAGGTACCGTTGTCTAAAGAACAATGCGTATAAATTGCCGCACCGTATGCACTTTCGCTGGCATCCGTTAACCCGAGCAGTTGTATGTGTTTTGGTTCCTTGATACCATCAAACAAGTGTCGAGGAACGGCTACCCCCCGTAAATGTTGTAACTCAGACCGAAATATTTGCCATCCGGTATGGAGGTGCACAGGTAATGCTTGATCCCAATCGCCTTTTGGTTGCCACAATTTTTGAATGAATCGTTTTCCAAGGACAACTACCGGAGACAAAAGACCGATTGGATCGAAGATGCGTGCTACTTCCGAAAGCACAGTACACTTTGTTATGCGTTCGTCTGAAGCAATTACGTTAAATTTGAAGACATCCTTCTCAGGTTTCCATAATAATCCCAAGGTCCTAACGAAGGAATTGTCATCGCCATTGAGTAATTTTTCTCATTCTGAATCTGGAATGTCATGTACATAGTACCGCCTTTGAGTTTGAGCATCATTTTTGAAGAGTCATGGCGCCTGAGTGAAGAATCGCTGCTATTTCGGATCTCATTTGTATGGCCTGTGTAATTGAGTTTGCGCCAGTCAGCATATCATCGGCATAAAAGTCATGTTGTATGACTGAGCTGGCTGCTGGTGCGCAAGTGGAATTTTCCAATGCCAGTTGAAGAAGACATCTCGTTGCCAGGAAGGCACCGGAAGAAGTACCATATGTTACACGGTTCAATTTGTATGTTTCCAGCCTCTGGGTTGGGTCGTCACGCCAATAGATATATTGATAGCAGCAGCCGTCATCTTGCATGCCAACTTGTCTATAGATCAATAGATAATATCGGCACTGATAGCGTAGGCGTGATACCTGAAACGACAAAGAATAAAAAATAAATCGGTTTGCACTACCGGCCCTACTGATAGTAAATCGTTGAGCGAATTGTCATTTGATGTTTATGCCGACCCATCGGAAACTATACGAGCAATTTAGTGGTAGATTTGTCGGGCTTTAACACACAGTGATGTGGCAAATAATAGTTGGTTGGATTTATTTTGGCTTTCGGAACTTGCTTCATGTGGTTGAGAGCACGATACTCATCCATAAATTGACGATACATTTTACGTATGTCTGGATGTCTCATTAGACGTTTGTCGAGACTTAAAAATCGTAATTTTGGCATGTTTGATGAGTTACCAAGGTGCGCCGGAGATTCTGTAAATGGCAAGCGAACAATAAATCTGCGATCAATGTCACTTGTGTGTGTGTGTGTGGCCGCAAAGTCTTTGTCGACGGGATGATCAAATGTGGTGATAGCCTTGGTACCTTCTGATATTTCATCTACCTTCCAAAACCTTTCAATTTGGTCGTAGATCACCTTAGTCGATAATGCCGTAAGTACCAAGCTATCAGATGAGCTTGGGTCAATATGCTGTAGAGTCAAATCTACTTATTGGCATGCACCGATTGGCATATACTGATTAGCACGTAATGCACGATGAGTTTGGCGAACGGATCCATTATTTTGATATAAAAAATTTCAAGAATGTGCAAGCGTTGTTTTGGCGTGAGTCTATTCATTATGAAATGGCAAATCAAACTAATGACAAAACAAATGTTAGCTGTCAAATCGGTTGTCAAACCAAACAGTGTTGCCAACTTAAAGATGCGAGCCTCTAAAAATACCCATTATTTGTTGTATGATCGTCAGGGATTGACCGTGGACTCCCATAGTCTACCGAAGGTTGGTGTGGCTGAAGCGGTGAAATCCTAGACGATAAGTTATCGGTAAACCATAATTCAATTTTGGTCAACTTCAGAAATGAATTGTTTGTAGAATGGTGTTTATCGTTTGGCTCCGGGACAGCATCGAATCGTTTTAGGGGTGCAAACGTAAATAATTTATAGTGTTTCAATTTAACGATAAGATTTTACCGTAGAACAGTTTATCTTGGGCACAATTTATCGTATGCCAGATTATGGTAGTTTGTAAAGTTGACCGTATAACAAAACTATTAGTAAATAAGAAATTAAAGTGTCTTTGGTTTATAAAATTTTATTGAATTCGTCCATGGGATTGAATATGTTGAGTGGAATTGAGATTCTTAAATGATTTTTGGAAAAGCTTTGGTTACTTGGGAAGGAACTCGTTAATTCCTTAACCAATTATGATGAGATTGGGTATGTTGGATGGAAATGGGATTTTTAAGTAATTTTTGGAAAAAGTTCTGGAATATGATCACCTGGGACGGGACTCAACCATTTCTTAACCGATATCGATAATATTTTTAGTATTGGATGGAAATGGGATTCTTAAGTGAATTTTTAAGAAATTCTGGAATATGGCCACTTGGGATGGAACTCATTAATTTCTTAACCAATTATGATGGGATTGGGTATATTGAATAGTGGCCAGGTGGCCATATTCCAGAACTTTATCCAAAAACCACTTAAGAATCCAGTTTCCATCCAACATACTCAATTTCATCAAAATTGGTTAAGCAATTAACTTGTTCCGTCCTAGGCAGCCATATTCTAGTACTTCTTACAAAAATCATTCTAGAATTTCATTTCCATCCGACATACCCAATTTCATCATAATCGGTTAAGAAATTGCCGACCATATTCCAGAACTTCTTCCAAAAATCATTTAAGAATCTTATTTCATCTCATAATCGGTTAAAATGAGAGATCGGTATAGATCGATGATAACCAACTTTTTATAACCGAAATTGGAAGAAGTTGATCTTGGCAACATTTGGTTCCAACAAGACGGGGCTACGTGCCACACAGTAAGTGCAACAATTGAATTATTGCGAATCATATTAATCTTATTGGAAAAACCTAGTATATTTCCCTAAAACTCATCAGGAATTCCCGAGCCATACTCGGAAATTCTGTGTAGATCCATGTTATATCGAATAGTCATAGTTAGATGGATGACCAGCTGGGACTATTAGTATATTTTTCAACTTTCAGGGATTTTATTTTGTCTGAATATATAAACCTAGTGAAGCTCCTACCTGCAATATCGACTATTTTATTTTTGGCTGACGCTTTTCGGCTAAATTTAACTAGGTATTTTGTTAGTGTCATTTTAATACAATTTATAGCTACGACGACTGCAGATGTGACTATTGGCTTAGTTTGAAAAAATGGTAGTGCTTCCAAAGAAGAAATTGACTTGTCCTCTAAATAGTTTAGATGATTATGATTACATCGACAACGAAAGTCACAATGACAATGAAAAAAGTAGTTGCAAAAAGAGGAATTGGACTCAACGATAGTATGTCAATGTACCAAATTGATGGAAATTCGCCGAGTGGTGAAATGCTAAAACTATTAGTAGAACCAACTGATTTGAATGGTGAAAGACTGTCCAGTCAAGGGTACAAAACTAGATATTCGAGATCTGCAAAATTCCGAGCCGGTTATTTCTTCTGAAATATTAAAATTTATGGGTCTTTCACCGAAAATACGAAACCTTAAACCACCCAATTTTTCCAATTTTTCGAAAAAAAAACTGTCAAGTCGTAAGTTTGAAGAGGTATTGAGATATTTAAACGTTAATCCACATTTAGGCAAAACACATTTAAATAAGATATGAAATTATTTAGTCAAAAATGCCAGGAAGCAAGAAAGCATCCAATTCTTTGGACGAGCCATTGGTAATAGTTCGGAGCAGATTGCATTTCAAACATTATATTGTACAATATTAAAAATTAAAAAGCAAATATGGAATAAAATTTTATGAGATCTGTCATCCAACTGATAATGCTTCCGATTTGAACATTTTCAGCGAGAAACAGATTTTAGATCCTAAAGTTTCTAAACTTAATTCGATCGTCTTACGTGTGGTGAGTATAGTGTGACATCGTCTAAGAGACTTTTGCGTTTTCCAACTGTTAATTCTGGGTGCCTACAACTGATGTATCATATGACATAATTGTTTCGTATAATTCAGTAACCGTTTCCCCCATTTTCGAAAATCATATACCGTTGTATGCAAAATTGAAATTCCTTTGATCTAAATGATATATCGCACGATCCCAGTGCCATTTGAAAAATATGAATCTCGTCTTTGGAGCTGAAGAGGATAAATTAAAGCCTCAAAACAAGTCCCTATCCAAAGTTAAGTTTGAGGTTTTAACAAGTTCACTCTGTGTAATGTAAAATAAATAATCAATGTTAGCTATAAAATAAAATTAGCAACAGCCTATATCAATGAAGGTAATCATACATAGCAACTCGTACCGGGTTTATCAGAAAACAGGGCTAGCTTCAACATCATAGACCAAACCCGTTTAACACTTAAATAATCTTTGTAAAATTTTGAGAAAAGAATCGGTTCATAGGAGAACGAAAGAAAACACACGGAAAATAAATATTTGCCAGAAAAAATGTTTGAAAATATCCAACAAGATCAATAACGTGTTCAACTCGCTAACAGTATATTTAACTTCCGAAGAATTGGAATGTACTGAAAAAAAAATTCAAAGTAGTTGAGGAACTTGCGACCTTATTTAGGACGGATTGAACAACAGACACACAAAAAACTTCTGGCAGTAAACTAAAACACTAAAAAACTAAAACAGTTAAAGAGCAAACAGTGATCGGAAACTACCGTTACATAATGTACCTAAAATAACTCAATATTTTGGCAGCTAAATAACAATAAATTATATAGCAAATGAGTGCGTTTAATGTTCACTTAAAAAGTAGCTCAATTATTGATGGCCATCTATTGTAAATATATTCGTACTAAACATTCGACTATTTTGTATAAAACGAAAAAAGGAAATTTAAAACGCATCTTGATGTGGTAACACGAACCACAAACTAACAACAAAATTGTTTGTAACATTAAAAGAATACAATGTAATAGTTCTTGCTAATAAAACAGAAAAATCGGAATTAATTGTCTATGCAATAATAAGGTCGAAAAGTGAGTTATCTACATTTAGGTGAACTAGACAGCAACAGATAAAGCTACTCATGGTAATATTATGGCCACGTATCACCAACAAACATACGGAACATCAGCGGTGCCTTTCTAGTCCTGTTTTAACTGGCTAAATGCACATCAATTCTCATCAGCCGAACAAAAATCTTAGAGGATTCGCAAGGGTATGACGTTCTTGTAGGTAAACATGCGAGGCTCTGCAATATCACTAGACACCAATCTGCAAAAGAGCGAATTCAAATTGAAAAAAATCTCAAACAACAACATATATTTGTTTCAAGATGTTCCACTCACAAATCAACTCCCGGGCACCTTAGAAATCGGAATTCAAAGCAACTCATTTATGTGCGACAGGCACAGTGATTAAAGCATTGCCGTTTGGATTGGAAGGTACGGAGTTCGAATTCCGATAGAGGCAGGATGCAAAAGGAAATTTTCATCAACAGATCACGATCTGTGATTAAATGGAACACAACTACGACCCCCTATCGGCGTGCAAAACTCATGGGTCGACCCACCTTCCATGTCCAGTACCATAGGCTGGTGTGGAGCTATGAAATGCGCAGATGGTAGGTAACTTAAAGCGGGCGGGAAAAATGATCCGCAAAATAGCAGGAAGTGCTTCGGTCCCAGGAAAGATTACATGGATTAGAAAAAAAAACTCATTTATGAATAAGTTTGAAAGAAGGTCATTGGATAAAGCTTTTTAAAATGAACTAAATACGTTATCTGAAACCGCAAAGATTTTTGATCCAATCGGGTCAATTTTACTGGTCACTTTTAAAGCAAAAATTCTGATATAGGAGTTATTGAAGCTGGGATCTAATTGGGATCAACAGCAACACACAGATCAGAAATATACATTACATGGATTTTGAAGGGCGATCGTTTACTCAAACAAGAAAGAATTTCGAAAAGCACTCAATTGAATTATCTCTAGTGTACAAAGAAGAGAACTTTTACGATTTGGTGGATGGCGCGATTATGCTATATAACTTTACAAAAAAAGGTTCACTAAATTACACTAATAATAGACTCTGCCAAACATATGGCCCTGCTCACAACTCATTGATCGCCAGATTCTCTACTAGACTAGGTATGCCATCAGGCACAAATTTTATCGGAGATCAGCGGCAAATGACGAATTTCTAGCTTCCCCTTTAGCTTCCCTTTTTTCCAGCGATTCAAAGAAAATAATTTTCATAATTAAAATTCAATTAAATATTCAAGACCAAAGACCGAGCGTTCGGATAACTATTTCTCATGAGGGATTATTTGTTTGTTTTTTTTTTGCATTACATGACTGTGAAATTTGCATATAACAAATATTACACGTAACGAATTCCAATTTGAGATTATTCAAAAGATGTATAAACAAATTCCTATATGTTAACTTTAAAACTTCATTATTTTCTTTTTAACAAATTTTCCAATAACGATTGCATTTTGTGCTAAGATATCAAAACAATTGTGAATATAATCAAATTACCATCAACAAGCCAAGAATGTAATGCCAACAACAAAAACCAAATCATGAATATCATCATCGCGCCGCGCCGCCATTCGCGTTTACCGCATCGTTATAATGGTTTTTTATGGAATCATTGGATTTGGATTACCATCGGCACACCACAATGTTTTCTGCTATTTCCATAAATGATTATTTTGAAATATTGTAGTTGGGTTAAACGTGGCTAAACGGAATATGGAGAGAAATATTTATGGCTTTGGGTAATCCGTATTGTCGAACGGTAGGTCATTGCTCCAACATGCAATGGTCACTGATTTTTTTTTTACCTGTTGGCTTATGTAAAATTTTCGTTATTCGTATAGGCGCTTCGTTCGAATAAAACGCCCAGTGGCCCTACTCGGGTAATTCCCGGGAAATAGGGTACTGGGGAAAGATTTTACGTATAATTTCTGTTTAAATTAGTTGTTTCTGGTCTACTAAAGAAACAAGTCAATTCATTTTATACCTCTTTTTTCACTAAATAAAACATTTCAGCGGAATAAAATATTAAAAGTGATCCTTAAAATGACAAATTGATTGATCTACGAAGTATAAGAACTCGGTAAATGAAATCTTGAAATTTAACAATGTTCCATCTTTCCGCCATTCTAAAAGAATGACGATGAAATTTGGATAAAAGTATTGATCAGGGGTCCTAAAATTTAGTCCTAAGTTTTGCTTAGGACTAAATTTTAGGATCTCTTCAGGCTGGACTAAACTAGGCTATTTCATAACCAATACTTTTGAAAATTTAAATTTTTTTATTAGTTTATTTTCAGTTTTGACCAATATCTCAAAAACTTTCACTAGTAACCAATACTTTCGATTGTTTTTCTAATAGCTTAGATCATACTAAAATTGATGGATTAGAATTTCTACTATAATTTTTTGATTTTCTGCGGCCATTTTGTTATATAAATTCTCTTTTGCGATTATGCTGCTACTTGCGGCGAATAGCGAAATCTCTTATTTTCCGCTGAGATTAAGGTTTTCTGATAAATTGGCGGATTCCAGAGAAATTTGTTGGAAATCGATGTTTCGGAAGTGGTTGCTTCCATAGGAACTTTTTCGTTTCTTGCCAATATTATAAACGAAAAAATTTAATAAAAACAAATCGATTTCTAAGTTAAATTTGAAACAAAACTGGTGAAGTTACATGAGGTGTGTGTAAGCCCTCTCCTACAGTATATCTCCTCTTCTAAATTTCTTTTCCATAAAGCTAGCTTCGTTAATACGAAAACTCCCTATAATGTGACATTGTCCTTGAGGATTAAAAGCTGCATAAACGATATTGATCTACTATTCCACTACAAATTACTGGGAACGCTATCCCGTAAAATTTCATATGTAAATGATTACCTGAACAAATCTGTCACATGTAATTACAGCATAAAATTTCGATCGATTTTACTCTTAATTTACACCAAACCGCTTCTGTATGCAATCAGACGAGCTGCATATATGCACATGCATGCATGCTACTCCTAGTTAAATTAAATTATAATTGATGTTATTCAATGACTCTTTCATTATTTATGTTTAATTCATTTTTAATTACAACAATACTTAAATGTATATAGGGATAAATAAGTGAATTCAATCGGACAGTTAATCTGACTTCTTGATTATAATTTTATTATGCACACAAGATTTTTTTTTATAAATAAATAACTTTTGATCAAGTTCGAACTTTGTTGTTATAAATAAATTTAAAAAAAATCCTACGACAAAAGTAAATAAATCTTATGATTTTACTTACGTTTTCTGTTACCGTACCCCAGTCGTCTTATATACACGCTACATGTCTTAATTTTTTTTTGTATTCCTTTATCATGTTTCCTATACGATGGATGGATGGATGGATAAATTACAATCGAATAGAATATAGCAAGTAGTATACCCTATATAATGCAGAGATAAAACAGACGACTGACTGAATGTTATAAAGTGAACAGAAGAAAAATTATTATGTCTCAAATTGAATTTTCATTTTTAGACAAAAAAAAAATTAAATTTATTTTATATTTGTGTTTGAGATAAGTAAATATTGAACGGATGAAATGAAATCTTTTATACGGATTTATCTCGTTTTGCAAGGTATCGAATATCTATTCTATAAAGACATTTTACAATGAAAAATTATCTCTGAATTTTTTGGTATCAAGCAGATCTTTTGATTTAGATTTTACGTTCTTCTGTTGCTTTGTAGTATTATAGATACAGTACAGCTTCGCTTAATTGATTTATGTACATAAGTGATTTATGCATATGTAAGTCAAAAATCTATTTTACTAATACCCTTATCCTTCCTTGTTTAATTGTAAGTAACAGGCAACAATTAAATAAATATCCGTTCGAGGAGGCAGTTTTCAAAAATGGGTTAAACTGATTCGTGGGAACTAGTATTTTCTAAACTATCCTAAAAATAGAATTAGGATTATTTAGTAAAAACTTCACGTGTTTGCTCATGATAGTGAAGTATATCCTAAACTTTCCTAAAAATTAAAATCCGTCATTTATGTTTCAATGTATGCGAACAACTTCGTATAAACGAGTAATTATAAATTATATGAAAGAATGCAAATAAGTACCGTGACAAAATATTAAAAACACCCGTGGCCCCTAGATTTTCGAATAGAATGGTGTTTGTCTGTTAGTTTTGATTAGGGACAACTCAAAAGTATTTGGTAGCCAAACTGGCCAAATTTGGCCTGTCAAACTCGTTTCTTATTAGTGGATTGTGATTTGTGAATATAAATCCACCTTAATTTAACTGTTTACCACAACAATTATACTTTTTAACACGCCATCATTCACGGAAATACCAGAAATAACTTACTATAATTACGCAAATATTCACTTAACACTTAAAACACAGCAACAATAATTTCCACAATAATTTAGTAATGCACTTTCCACTTTATTGTGTACTCGTAAATATGGCACACCGAATTACTTATATGGCTAGGTCTGTTTATCGTCTCGATTCGCTAGAATACTTCCCAGTAGTAATAGTTACTATCTAAACCTAGACAGTAACTAGAGGTAGAGCGAAATTGTCTCCGGAACTTTGTGTCCAGCAGATTTAACAATTTTACTTTCTTTTACGACAATTGCCAAGCTGACGGCACTTCAGGATGTAATTTGATTGTTGGGCTCTAATCGTAATGCGATACTCATAAAAAATGATATAGAAAATCTTGTCATCATTGCACCGCATGTTGCTGAATACTAACTAATCCAGCATCATTGTAAAATGATATCCGTTTTCTCCTTACCAATCCGTTTTCTCCTTACTTAGGGCCTAAGCACACCGTTGATTAGTCTCCGTCTTCTCATTGCGTCTCCTCATTGAATCATTGTGAAACTTTATTTGTCTAATTGAAACATTCGGGTGCATGCTATAGGTAAGTCAGGCATACTCTCTATTATAATTGAATGTTGCTAATTTTAAATCAGCTCTGAAAATGTCAATTGATCGATTATATTGTATGCGATTGTTTTTCAGCCAGGTCAGACGCTGTTCACTTGTTCCAGCAGCTTTAGAAGATTTTACAAGCCGTGTCTCGCTCTGTTTACTTGTGTTAGCCAATCTTATGCCCCTAATCTTGTTCGACTTTCTTGTGTGTCCTTGGGCAGGCAATTGATCTCTCTTCTCTTCGCCTCAATACTGTTATACACACATCTGAAATACAAACAAACAAACAAATGTGGGCCTTTAGCCTATATTTGGAGCTTACAGTGCCATTGTTCAGCAAATCTTGGATTACTTCTATAATGACATGTAACCAACATGAAATGTACAACTTTTGCCCTGATTATCCAATATCTTGTCCTTGATATGAATAATAGTTCATCAATCTGGATGTAGATATTTTAAATGAAGATGTCGCACAAGTGATAGGGAGTATCAATTCTAGAATCCCGAATCCAGATTTCTTCTGGAAACGTGTTTAGTTAAGCCTATTTAAGTATCAGATTTTCTCTAGTCTTCATCGGTTGATGGATATGGTATGGTATTTTCCGTTTACGACTTAAATCGACAAAATGCAAGAAAATTTTTCAAAACACATTTTATTAGCGAATCTTCGTTGATTGGAAGAATAGTATTTGCTGTAACCAAAACTGTATTCCTTCTTTCGATAGGAGTAGATTCAACCGGAGGATTTTCGTAGTTCGGCCAAAAATTCAATTGGCTTTTGAAGGTATTCTTGACCATTCCAAAATATTTTTTTTTTGTTGTCTGATGTTAGTTTGGGCAGTATATGTTGCCAATGACCGCTTGGTAATTTATCAAGACTGAAATTTGTTATGTTGCCTACAAAACAATTTCTTTTTCTATGGATATCCGAGAGTCACGCTGAAATCAATTTAGTCCGTCCAGGCATAGAGTGAATTTGTAGGCGCTTCAAAAATACTTGCAATTTTGGTTAGAAGTTTTTTTTAGTAGTATAGTGTCGCATAGCTCTAGAAGAGGAATCGATAATCGGTTTAACGGCAAAATCTTGGTTGTAGCGATTAGATGTATGGCGCTGTCTTCATTGGCAGTGATCGCTCATATATTACCGCTGAATATGCCTAGACTGCGTTTAAATAAATAGAGTAATTCATATACCTTCAAGGCATATTAATTTCTTTTGTTGCGGTACGCCAAGTATGATTAATTTCATTTAGGACTAGCTCATCTCATCCTGCTTTGGTTAACCAAAGTGACTGAAGTAAAATTTTAAATACGATTGTGGTTGGAGACATCCACCCAATTGGATGAAATGTTTTTCCACATTCGGACAATAATCTGCGTTTTATTGATGGCTCGGAATTTAGTTTGGTACAATGAAAAATGCGCGCCACCTTTCGTAATCCATGTTTTGACATACTGATTCCTTTGGTTCTCGGCAGATATATGCTCAGGGCAGTTTGAGCTTCTTTATCGAAGTGAAAATTGTATCATTGTAGAAGTTATTTCTGACGGCATGGACTATTTTTGGTGATAATTTGCTGTCAGTTGTCAATTGGTGTGACGGACACATCACTGTCAGCCAGTATGTAACCGTCTGTGACTGTTTTCAGTTTAAAGTACTGCATCTCACTATAGCTGGAATTCACGCCAAACAATGCTGTGATAATTTTGATGTTTCTGGTGAATATATGTTTTCAATGTCAGCAACTAATGCGATTTTATGTTTACGAAATCTGGTTAATATTGTAAATAGATCATCTTGATTTGTCCCCCCGTCAATAATATGTAATTCAATTGTAAAGCCGAACTCGAGTTACATGACCAAACACAACTCTAAGTTTTTTGAATCCAGACTTCACTTTAAAAACGGCACGGACTAGTAAATAATATACCTTGCCTTGTTTACATAAAACTTCATGGTTTCGTGTCATATGCCCAAAAGCCTCGTACCCCTCATAAACTGAATGTACTGTCTCTTGAGATCTAGACTTTATGTTATATTGCAACCAATCGTGCTGTTGCTGGAGTAACAGAAGTATTGCTGTTAAAAATTTTCATCTAAGCTAGAATATTAACGGCTACCCGCTCCAGTTCCCAAAAATCTGTAGAAGTTGACAAACATCATCAGGTACTGTAATTGTATAGCACGTCTATGTCGAAATTGTTTCTGATTAGAGTGACCAGCAGCTACCCAACCGAATACACCATCTAGCAGATATAAATTGGATTCCAGCGTGATGCGTCTTTCGTGTACTCTATCGAAGAAAACTTCAATTCCCAGTATCATATCAATTAGGTTTGGTTCGTGAAATTTGGATCAGCAAGGCAAACTTCCTCTAGGTTGACGAAATTGCTGTCATGCAGTTCGACAATTAGTTTCATGCTTTTGCCATTAGCCGCTGAACAGATTTCAACCGTCGATTTGCCATATAAATATAAATTTTCCTAGAGTTGGTCTAGATGATTTAAATGGTAATGCTACTCTGTATCTTCCGCTTGTATCTCTCGTTACATTGCTTTTAAAGTGTCCCTTGCGACTTCTTCTTCAAATCAGTTAATTATAAATTTGATCACGGGTGAAAATGTGGTCAATTTGTTCAAAATTAAGTAAGTATAATATACAACACTTTGAAAGTAGTTTTGAAAGTAGTTTTGAGTTTGCTATATGAAAATTTACTTGTAAAATAAGAAAGAATCACACGAAATGTGTTCCAATTTCCAAGAAGAGAAACACAAAGAACTATCCATTTGAAGTTGGCCATATGAGTATCCCGATATGGTCATGTTACTGGAAATAGTAGAATTTGTACAGAAAATCTTCCTGACATAATATGCAATGACCTCCAAAAAACAAAAGCATTTTGCATTCTATAGTTCTCCTGGCAATTGTGCCCTGAGTGTATTTTTACCACAAAGCTAAGCATGCTATTTTAGGTCGTTATTAAACACTTTAGTCATTTCAATGCCTACAGAACACTAGGCATAATCTACCAAAAGTTAACCATCGCCTGTGACTTCTGCTTTTCGACGCGGAATACTATCTTCAAAAGAAACCATTCACAGTGAAAATATCCTTGAGAGGGATGGGGAACAAATAAACTGTTTTCATGTTCCCTGCATTATCTCTAGAAAGACGACCAAAAGAGTTTAACCTCGGCATCTCATATTGCAGAGTTACGTGTGTTCTGTTGTGTCCTAACTGATATGTTTAACGTTAGATGATTTCATCAAACTAACCTATTATTTTGAAATATAGGTACGAAGATCCAATTATTTTACTTCTCATATTTAAATGAGAATTAAAAATAATAATATGTCCAGCAGTTGCCAGTACATAAAATGTCTTAAAGTTATGGAGAGCGCAAAATGCAAATTTTTCGGTACGCATTCGTCAACTACCTATAGCAAAAAACAAAAAATTGTAATTTGTAAGCAGTTAAATATTACTGCAATTACAACAGGTACTTAAAGGAATTTACCAGCTTTACGATTTGCCCAATGGTTAAAGCAATTATTCACGAAGCATTCCCAGAATTGAAATTTGCAAGATAAAAGTGCAATTAAAATAAACAATTTGCTAAAACTAATTTAAAATATTATGTACTTATATTGTTTTATAATGTAAAAGCATTGAAGTGCAGAGAGAGAGGGCTTGTGAAATTTTAAACCCACGTTCATAAAACAAAATCATAACGGAAATAATGATTAATTATGAGTGCACGAAAGGTTAGAAAATATCTCAAAAACAAATAAATAATTATTGAATATATATAAATTAATATTAATTTAATAAATTTATAAATTCCACCTCCTTTAGTCTTCGCAATAATTGTTTTTATTCTCTGTATCAAGTGAATTCCTATATAGGTACTCGTATATAGGTACGGACTAGGATGCACTGGAAAACTCTGTGTCATTTTTCATTAAACCTAAAAATATCGCGCAGTCCTCCTCATTAAAATAAAATAAAATGGTTGATATTAAAGAAGACCTTCAATTGAATTAAAAAAATATTAAATTTAATAAAAAAAAATTATCTTCAAACCAACAACACACTCTATGTATAATATACTCGTACCTACAAAAATAACTTCAAATTGAACAACAACTAAAAACTATTAAAAAAAAACAACTATAATTTACGCCCCATCAATTTGTGATGGTTGTATTTCTTATTCTTACCATTTAAGATATACAAGTAATAATTGTGTTGCCCTCAGATGAAACTGGATACACTTTAGTTGTTTTGGTTTTATTTTAAGATTTCCGTAAGTAAAGTATAAAAAAAATTTATGAACTATAAAAAAAAAATTGTAAATTAAAAAATAAATAGAATGTACTGTAACATACTCGTACGTATATGACGTGTGTGCGTACATAAAATCAAGAAGCCAACAACGAAGGTAAAATTGATAAATTAATTTAAGAACGCGCAATTGTTGGTGCCAAAAGAAATAAGATGTTGTTAAATTATATGTTCATATGGCACCTGCTGTTTATAAAATGTGTGTACTCCAGGTTGTGCGGCTGCTTCCAAAATTATTTGAAACGACCCGGTTTAAGTATTTAGGCTTATTAGCAAAATTACATAACACAAGGAATGTTGGTAGGTACTCTAATTTCAAATAATGGCAGCTACGATTACCCTACAAAGATCGAGATGGGTTGCGGGCTGAAGAGGTAGGGGCTGAACAATCACGAGATAACCTGAACTTCGGTCTGAAAATTGACAAACTTGGAAAATTTATGTTAAATTTGGAAGCATCACAAATTTTCATTAAGAAAATTTGTCATAAAGCGAAATTTGTTATCGTCATCGTGAAAATCAGACAAGTTTTCACTGTTCTGTTTTGCTTTAAATTTGGTAGGAAATGTATATTCGATAAAAACAAACTTTTCTATGAATCTAATTACCATTGCAGTCCGGAAAACTCACGAAAAATTTAAACCGAGAATTTTGAAACGACTAAGAAAAATATTATGATTCCTATGTTATAATATTTTATTATTATATATTCTATATACCAAAGGATTTAATAATTAATTAGTAACCAGTGCCAAAGCGGTGAATTTTTAAACTATAGTTCTGATAACAAAATTGTTGCTTGGTCAAACACATTTCAAATGATATGCCATATGAATAAGGGCGCAAGAGCAAACTGTAACTGACTTCAGCGCCACAACGGTAGTTTTGATTACTAAATTTGTAACACAACTAAATTTGTGACATTCTTCTAAGCCTGTTCAATGAGATGCGTCACATGCATATTTTATAATAAAATAATAATGTGCCACCAGCGCCAAAACGATAAATTTGTGAAATAAATTGTTGACAACACAATTTTTGCTTCGTCGAAAACCGTGAGAAAAATATTTCTGTTATCCGCGATCTAATTTGTAATTTGGAGTACTAAGGTACTTCTGCAAAATTTTTGATTTATCAAGACCTTTTCAATTATATGACTCATTTATTTATTCTACTATAAATCAATAATTAGCTACCAACGCCAAAACGGCGGATTTGTGAACTAAAACGTTGATTACATAAAAAAAACTTCCAAATGATTATGTCTCATGCTACAATAATAGGTTTGAGTACTAACGTTACCATTTCAACGATACACAATGTCAAGACTATTTCAACGATATAAAACAAGTATATATTGTAAAACAAGCGAAAAATTAGGTACCAGCGCCAGACCGGTGAGTTTAAGAATTAAAGTGATATCGTTAAAATTGTCGGCTATTGCTGAATTAGATTACATTCCTGCTACGTGGTCGTCGTTTATCAATTCACTTAGAATAAATGGAGGCATAAATTAAATTTCTAATTTTTTGCTCGATGTCCTATATCCTGACACTCTCAACGTATTTGCTCTTAAAATACAGTTTGAATGAATGATTAATGGTTGTTTGTTCGATTGTTTTACTGCTGTCATATTCGCATATTAGATTACACAATTTTGCCACAAATATCCAGACATTGTATCTGTCCAGAGGAATCCATACTGTGCCCACAGGAATCCATCCATCGGATCTGCTCTTGGAGTTGGTGTCTTATCAATATGAGAGGGTCTAATCGTGGTTTAATCATTCCTATCATAGTACGACAGCTAAGTCAGTAAATTCTTAACCTGATCCAAAAAATGAACGGCTTAAGCGAATCAATATTTTTTCTCTAAGCTTCTTTTATTTCTAATTCCAATCCCTTCTTTTATTTCTAATTCTTTTATTATAACCCCACGATTACGGGTGCGGTAAAACCCTAGCTACTTGCCTTGACGGGGAAATACCAATGGCAAATTCTGGAGCGTTTATTCTCCATGTTAGGGGCGGCTTCGACCAGCGTCTGCCCTTAATTTTAGGAGTGGCCATGCAGAAAACTAAGTTTAGATGTAAAAGACTAAGGGGAAGAACCCGAAATCCAAAGACACAATGGAGTCAACCATGAAAAGTAATGTTACGGTGCAGGGAATCGGATGTCCAATATCGGCAGCTCTGGCTCTCCATAGTACGACAATAATAGCAAGTAACAAATTGAAAAAAGTTGTACCTTTTACGTTCAAATACCCATAGGGGCATCTATGATATGATTTTAACAACCGCCACGCCATAGTGCTAATTATGTATTAATAATTGTGTCTTGGTTATCACAATTATTTGCTAATGATGGAAACATCTATGATATGGATTGCAATACTATTTGGTGTCAATCGTATTGATTGAAACAATATTGTAGTGAAACAGGTCACTACATCACTCCCTTCTCAGTGAAAAGGTCCCCCATTTTGTGGGTTTTTGTGTTTATCAGCAATTGTGGATGGAGTTTTAGGAACTGTACTATTATACTGATGTATGATCATTATAATAGTAGTGGTGATGTAATTGTCTACCAGCGGAAATTGATGATAGCTAATGTATCATTGTGACGATTTATGATCGTCATAAGAAATATATTGTCTTCATGTCCACCAGCGATTGTGATTGGAACTTTTGAGTTTAATGTTTGAGTTGGGTGAATAATATGTTATCCGAAAATGCGGACCGTTTTCTTCACTCTCGTTATTCGATCGGGTAAACTCAGTATTCTATAGACTGGTTTGAGACTATCAATAGAGACAGGTTGCTGCTTTAATTTGCAATACAAAATGCTTACGAAGTCATCGTATCACTTTGTATGGATCTTCATAAGGTGCTGTAAGGCCTGTGCGTACTTTGTCTATTCGTACGAAAACGAAGTAATAAGTTTGCAGTGACCTGGATACGCATATGTCGCTTTGATTGGATTGGGATGAATTTGTTCAACGTGAAGCGCAATTGATCAATCACCAGTACCAGTGATTCCTTGGAGTGTAAGTTGGTGTTCCACAAATAATTCCCCAGGTAATTTGATCGTTTGACCGTACACCAGTTCTGCTGGGGAACATTTTAGGTCATCTTTGAATGTTGCACGGATTCCCAACAATATGATTGGGATCTCTGAACTCCAGTTGACAGTATTTGCACGAGCTTTTAGAGCTGCTTTAAGTTGGGATGTGAAAGCACTCAACCATACCGTTTGCTTGTGGGTGATATGCAGTTGTTTGTATTCCATGTGAGTTTAAAAGTAAGCTCAGCGAATAGTTTAGATTCGAACTGTATGCCTTGGTCGATCGTTATGTTAACCGGAATGCCGAATCTAGAGATATAGTTTTCGACGAGCGTTATTACAATTGTTGATGCGGAGATGTCCTATATGTAGTAGGCTTCAGACTACCGCGTAAAACGATCTATTTGGTGGAATTTGGAAATTCCCGTGAGGTGATTTGGTGTGCCGTTGCACTTTACATTTTTGACAGGATAAACAAAATTTCGCCCATTGGGTTACATCTTTGTTCGAGTTTGCGAGTTGCTGGTACACTTGGATGTGAAATATTATGCAGAGTATCGAAAATTGTTCGAGGTAATGACTCTGGAATGTATGGGCGATTGTTGCCTTTTGACATTTCACAGTAAATTGTTAAATCGGCTAATGGGGAACTGTATCTAATTTCCGGGGAAAGCTAAGGGCGCCGAATTGTAGAACTAGAGAGTAAGTCTTGTAGCAAGCTTGTGCTTTTGCGATTGTTGTTATGTCACATTGTCTTTACCTTGTATGTGTTGACTGTCTATCGTGAATTGCTTTAGAGGTAGTTGCTCTAGTAAGCTTCCGCTTTAAAGGTAATTGCTCTATTGAGTTGCTGTAAGACTGCGCCTATTGCTGTGTTGGATGCATCAGTAGTGATGCTATATTTGGTTGCATTTAGCGGATGCACTAAAAGAGCAATATTTTCCAAGCTTGAGCTGAAGGAATGCGTTTTGACATTCTACTCCAAAAGAAATTTTGAGGCGGTTTTTGGCTTTTTGAGAAGTCTTGCCGAATGTGTGTGAATAAGGGCAAGTACTTCTGCAGTTTACCATGCCGACGAATTGTTGAATTTGGTTAACGGTTTGCGGTACTGGGAATTCTCTAATTGCCTTAATTCGTCCTTCGGACGGCAGAATGCCATTAGGAGTAATTTTGTGACTGAGGAAATCAAGATTGCTTGTTCCAAACACACATTTTGCTGTGCTAATATTGACGCCAAAATTTGATAATCGTCTCTAGATGCTACGAGAATGTCGTCAATACAAACAAAAACGGTATCGAGATCTCTCACAATTTCGTTGATGAAACGCTGGAATGTTTGTGCAGCATTTCTGAGTTCAAATGGCATTCGGATGAATTCAAATAAGCTAAATGGTGTGGTAATTGCGGTTTTATGTATGTCGTCAGGAGCAATTATCGTATTAAATGGTACGCTCTGACGAGGTCGGTTTTTGAAAAAATTGAGCATCCATGTAATTGCTCCCCATGTATCCCCATATATGTAGGGAATAGAGTAACGATCAGGAATTGTGACAGCGTTAAGCCTTCTATAGTCCCCACACGGTCTCCAGTCGTTGTCGCTCCAGAAGGTCGGCAGATTCCTAGTTCCACCATGTGTTGGAATTTCAGGAACGCTGCTTTGTGCCGAATTGGATCAAGTTTACGTAGTCTCACAAATTATAAATGACCTGTAGTTACGATGTGGTGTACTACATTGAGCCTTACCGGAGAGTTCTAGTTCGGTGGAGCTGTTAAAGACGGAAATTTCTTTAACAATGCTCCATATCCATTGTTAATTAAGTAGAACAGTGGTGTTGGTGTATCAACGAGTGCTGGTGTTGCGTTGATAGTAAGTGGATTTAGTGGATGGATCAATCAGTTTGCGATTTTTCAGATCCGATGATGTTGCGGTTGACATTGGCAAGAATGAATGCATGTTTGAAAGAACGTCTTAATCTAATATCAACGTTGAGTAATTTGATACCAAAAGTGTTTATTATGGTACCGTTGGCTGCTGACAGAACTAAATCGGGATTGCGATTTGTATCCGTAGCGATAGTATTTGTCACACGGAATTACGCTTAAGTCAGCGCCGGTATCAATCAGAAACGTGATGTTATTTTCCGAATCCTGTATAAATAGGCGTCTGTGTTGCGCTTAAGACTTATTTTTTTGGGGAACCGATTTGCGGATCTCTTTTGTTGTTTAACAAAAGTGCATGGTTGGTTGGCGTTGAGTTTAAGGTGAAAAAAAGATAAGATAAGAAAATACCCAAGATAATTTGATCTAAGAATGCTGAAATTTACTTCGAAGTATTATTAACCAAAGTGTTAGATGCGCAAATATAAAACACAAATAAAAAGTCAGTTTATGGTAAATCTAACAAGCTGGCGGGTAGAATTAATGTGACATCTCTTACAGGTAAGGTCAATTACGCTGGCCCCACCAAACTGATGTGATATATTTTAGAGCTCGCCTAACAATAATGATTTATCAAAAAGCTTTTAAATTATTTCTTGCAAATTAAAAGAAAAATTCTTGTTGTGCATTTTCAATAAAGGAGAACCTTTAATTAAAGTCACATGTTTGTTAATCGAATTGTAATTTTTATTTTTGTTGTATTCGTTTTTATCACAAATGGTTAAAAACAATGCATGTTATGTAGTGTATTATTTTCTTTAAGGAATATAACAAAACTATATACTACAACAACAAAAGCAACGTAGAAAAGAACTTTGCAATTTACAAAAGCAAAAAAAAAAAAAAAACTTGAAAAACATTTCAAATAGTGATGTTAGTCAAACCTCAGTATTTCACATTTATCATGAAACCGTTTGTGAAAATGTTTTGTTCCACCGCAACCGAAAACGACGGATGATACAATGCACTCACCGGGCAAATATTCTTAAAACGTTGTCTTATTGTGGTCATCTCTTTAAGATGGTACATAATAATACTAAACATTTAATGCATTATTGGTTTTATAGAAATACGTTGAGTTGATTCTTGAATTAAATATTCGCGTACAAGAGACGAGAAAACGTATTTAAAAGAAATATTGTCAACCCGGAGGAGGATGGAAACGAAGATTTCATGTAACATTTTATATAAGATGTTTATAAATTTCTTCTCAACGTTATTGCATCTTCAGAACGATTTCGGTTCTGTTTTGTGTGTTTTAATTGTTTTTTTTACTATTACTAAATTGGAATTTCGATTAGATGGAATTTTTATTTCATGTTACGATATGCTGCGCACTGCACACACATAAACGCGACTTCAAGTACTACACAGTACACCAAACTATATAGACACACAGGTTAACAATTAATGATTTAAAAATAAAAAATTAAAATATTTTTTTTGCTTATTTAGCAATTATAGCTTAAAACATTTTTTTGTTATCGATAATGCTTAATACGTTGTGTTTATTTGTGTATACAGATTAAAAAATAATTCTAGATAATTATGGAAAGATATGTTAGTTCACCGAACAATGTGTGTATCATGTCTCGTATAACTAGACTGTGCCGCAATCAGAATGTTTAGATTTTCTTTCCATCTCAGAAATAAATTATTCATTACCATGTTGGTAAAAGCAATTTAGAATAACGAAAGAGTTCTTGTTTTGTATCTCGGGCGCTTACTTATAACGGACCAAAAGATTAATATCAAAAATCAATTACAATTCCGAATGTGTTGTTCGAAGTGTTTGCCTTACTTTGCACCATTTGTTGTCCTCCTCCATTAAAATGCTAGTAAAATTAGTTTGGAAACAAGTTTCCAATCCAAAAAAGGCAACAACAACAAAAAACTTATTGTAATAGTATTGGTGGTATTCAGGCGAATTTATATTATGCAATTTCTAGCAATTTGAATTTTGAATTTTGACATTAAAGTTTTAGATACATTTTAAAGTCATACTAAGCAATTAACATGAACTTCGGTGATATCGTTGGAATACCCTTTCAGACCAATTACAAAACCATATAACTTACCTGAGATACTTCTTTTGGTCTAAGTAGTCCACTAATATCACTGAATTTAAATTTCAATGGTTAACGAATATTTGGAACTACTCTTAATGTGCCTAAGGACCAATTGAAAATCATATTTTAAAATCTCATAGAACAGCCTGTCAGACAAAGTAGAATATTGTGTAAACTACTAGGGACACATTTTGGGTCTCAGTAGTCCATCAATGTCATTGAAGTTGCTTCGAAAATACTCAGAATGACTTTGAAATGTAACTAAGGTCCATTAAAAAATGACATTTAAATTTCATGGAACACCCTGTCGAACCCATTAGAAATTATATAACTTACTAGGAATACTTTTGTCGGTCTAAGCAGTCCACTTGTATAACTAAAGTTCATGCTAAACGCTTGGAAAATACTAAGAACGACTCTGAAATGTACCTTAGCAAATTAAAATATCACACTTTTAAATCTCACGGGACACCCTGTGAGGCTCATTAGAAAATCATACAACTTAACAGGGACACACCTTTGAGTCCAAGCAGTCCACCAATATCACTGTATGTAGTTCATGGCAAATGCTTAGAAAATACGTAGCATGACTTTGTAGTGTACTAAGGTCCATTTTAAAACCACATTATTAAATATGATGGGACACCCTGTAAAATTAATTTCAAAATCATATAAGTTAGTCGAAATACTCCTTTTGAAAATACTTCAAATGATTTTGGAATGTACCTAAGGTCTGGTCACATTTTAAAATCTCAAATCTCATGGAACACCCTGTCAGGCCCATTACATCATATAACTTAATAGGGGCACTGTTTTGGGTATATCAGTCCAACAATATCACTGAAGTTCATGCTAAATGCTTAGAAAATACTAAGACTGGCTGTGGAATGTACCTTAGCAAATTAAAACATCACACTCTTTAATCTCATGAAACATGTCGAGCCCCTTAAAAAGTCATACAACTTACTAGAGACTCGGAATCATATAACTTACTAGGGTTTTAGGAATGTACCTAAAGCCTATAAAAAATCACATTTTTAAATCTCATAGAACAACCTGTCGAACCCATTAGAAAAGCATATAACTTACTACAGGGTGGCTAACACGAAGTGTTACCAAAACAAAACGCCACAGCATTTTTATTTTTTGATGAGTTTTATTGAATAAAAGTAAAAAATGTTCACAAATATTCATAATTTTCGAATTGCATTAGCAGTTTTCGATTTAGCAGGACGACAAAGCTATTGCATGCAGCACGAAAGTGGCTCTGCAGTGTTTTGGCCCATTCCCGGTGAAGCGCTTGCTTGAGATGATCGACACTTTGGTATTTTTTGTCCCAGCCATGCTCTTCAAAATACCCCAAACCGAGAAATCTAGCGGATTTTCATCCGGTGGATTTGGTGGCCATTGGGCAGTGGAAATAAACCGCGGAACGTTGATTCTCAGGTAATCTTGATTGGCGTGCGCTTTAGGACTCGGCGCCGAGTCCTGTTGAAATGTCCAGGCTCTGAGGCCGAAATGTTTTTGTGCCGAAGGCTTCAACGCTCCCTCCAACACATGATCCCGATAAATTTGAGCATTTATCTTGATACCACGGTCCAAAAAACGAGCGGTGAACGGCTTTCGGCCGTTACGGCGGCCCAAACCATCACCATCGGCGGCGCTTGGTTTCGAGTGGCAATCCGTTGGTCCAAATTTTCAGTAGAACGGCCGGGCAAGTCAATTCGGTCATTTCGCTTGTTTACATCTTGCTCAGTAACGAACGGTGACTCATCGGAGAAAACCGAATTCGGCAAATCGCCACTTTCGTGGAAGCGTAACAACTCCTTTGCTTTTTCCACTCCAACTTTTTTTGGGCATCGGTGAGACCATGCGTTTTATGGAATTTCAAGGCCTTTAGTCCAAGATGATTTTTTAATACGTGCTGCATCCGTTCAAGCGAAATGTTCGCCTCACGAGCCATTTTTCTGCCGCTACGGCGCGGATTCCGATCCAATTTGGTTTTCACCTTCCGAATGATATCCGGCGATGTTGCAGTGCGCTTCGGTCCACCATGGCGTGCGATACACGAACATTTTATTCACATGCAGATATTTTAACTGCCAAATATATAGCAATCACACTATTACGCTTGAATTCCATTGCGGATAACTTTTTTTCTGAATATTTCCCACTAAAATGCGCTTGTAAACGCTGGAATGATCTGTCATTAGCGTTAATTTAGCACTCTGTTATCACTGGTTTGACAAAAATGACAGTCTGACGTTGGTAACATTTCGTGTCAGTCACTCGGTACATTGAATAGTCATGCCAAGATCGATTACCATCTGGATATACCCCCTGAAATTTTTTAGACTTACCAAACCATACTACGAAATTCTACATAAGCAACTGGAAAAAATTTGAACGTGGTGATATTTTATCATAAAAACTTTAGAACATTTGAAATTATACCTCCTTAAACTTCTCAAAGAGCCCAATAATTATACTATGAAATTTGGCGTAGGTTCACGAAACAATGCACAAAGTTGTGTTGTTAGTGAATTTTGTTAAATTTATGTTGCTTCGTCAAATATTTTTTATTACAGACTTTCTTAAGCTGGATATTGAATTTGTTCTTTTTTAACTAAAACAATTCGCTTGGTATTTATAATTGTTTTTAATCTGGTTTATCCTTTTTTGGTTGGCCATATTCGATTATTACAGCCGAATCTGCATTGAAGCTCGTCTTCTATATCGACATTTTTTGGACAATGTAATTATAAAGGTAAGTTCAATCTGCATTATTACCATTTGTCGGTTGGCTACATATGATTGTTGCAACCGATTCTGCATTATCCTATATATCGAGATTTTAATAATTTCCGTGTTCCATTAGAGTGAGCAATCTACTCACAAGTACTTGTTTCTACTTACATCTACTCATACTCAAATGGTGGTGTAGATGTTGACAGCTGTTACGTAAAAAATTTCCACCAGATGGATTTTAGTTCTAAAAAGTCCAATAGATGGCTTTCAGTAATTTTAGGTTATGTTGGAATGAATCTAAATTTATATTTAAATAGAAATTTAATAAAATAATTGATTAATTCATTTAAAATAAATAAGTCTTATACAGATACTTTACTATATATTTAAGAAAGTAATTAATTAAGTCAATAACTCACCAGGACATCTTTTGATTCCAATTCCTTTAATAAATCCGTCCCAAAACAGTTTCCTGGTTTTGGTTTTAAAATATTCCTCTTTTCTGCCCGCGTATACACTGATAAGGGCTTTTCCTTCATTATATGTCCAGTTTGGTTTTCTACTCACAAGTACTTGTGAGTTGTTTGCTCACTCCAATGTAACACAGTAAATATGTTATTTGTATCTGCATTATCGTATTCCGGCTGGATAAATTAGGCTAACTATGACAGTAGTACCAAACTAACGTCATTTCAGAGCCACATGTTTTTTAATTATATTGAGACAGGATAAACGAAGTAAGTGAAAAAGTCCTTTATTCATAAAACAAAATAAAATACTTAATACAACATAATGTAAGAAAAACTGCAACAGCAGTGGTGTCGCGTTAGAAAGCAATCAATATAAAGGGTTTTCCAATAAGAGGTTTCATTTTGATACTTAAAAAACGAGTATTTTTTAAGAGAAATCAATGAATGTTTATTTCATTGTAAGGGGAAGATATGCCATTAACATTTGAAAACGAAATCAGCCAAATGGCCGCCACGGCTACGCTTGCAGCACCATATCCTTTTCATGAAATTTTCCATGACCAATTCGCACATTTGCGGCTGGATGTCCTCGATAACTTCACGAATTCCATCTTTAAGGTTTTGAATCGATTGTGGAGCATTGGCACAGACCTTATCTTTCACGTGGCCCCAAAGAAAAAAGTCTCGGTGGTCAATTGTGATCATCTTTTCGAGAATTAAGACGGTCAGTAAACGTTTCTTGCAAAATCGGCCATAAAAATCATTAATCATAGCTCGGTAGCGCAATCCATTCACTGTAACCAGCCTCATTTTCGATTAGGTAAGGTCCAATCACACCGCCAGCCTAAGAACCGCACCAAACAGTGATACGTTGAAGATGAACAGGCTTTTCAACAATCATTCTTGGATTTTCTGAGCCCCAAATGCTTATTAACGTAGCCTCCGGGGTGAAAATGAGCCTCATCACAGAAGATGATTTTTCGATGAAAATTCGGATTATTTTGTTGCATTTTAAGGACCATATCAGCGAAGATACGATGTTTATGGTGATCGACAGGCTTAAGTTCTTGTGTTAACTGAACTTTAAAAGCCTTATTACCTAAGTCTTTATGCAAACTACGGTGTAATGTCGTTTGTGGAATGTCTAATTCCAAAGATCGACGAGGAATCGAAATACCTGGGTTTTCGCCAACACTACGGGCTACAGCAGCAATATTCTCAGTTGTTTCGATTCTTCACATCACTAACTTGTCCCAACAGCTCAAATTTTTCCACAAGTTTCACTATTGCCGACCGAGAAGGTGCTTCACGACGACCCAAAAGTACTTCAGTTTTGCTAACTGTGACTGCAAAATTTTTACCATTTTTGTAGTGAATTTTAATAATTTCAATGCGTTGTTGGAGCATGAATCGTACCATTTTTAGTAATGGCGTAGTTTTTACTTGTCAAATGTCAAATGACAGCTGCCCAAATAGCAGGCTATTCAAAATGAAACCTCTTATTGGAAAAACCTATACTACAATTGCAGTGGCTGTCGTGAATTAAACAGTATTCAAAATATTCGCATCACAAGATGCGTCTCTAAAAAGATCGCATAAAATGGCTTATTAAGAAGATCTATATTACAAAATCCCAGAGTTTACCAATTTTGAACCCAGAGCTCTAATATGAGTGCCCAGTTTTTGTAAAAGGTGAGTTGTACGGTAATTTTTTTTGACAGTTGTCACGTACAGACCACGCGATATAAGAGTATGGAGAAGTATTCATACCACCAACGTTTAATTATTGTAAAAACATATTACAAAAATGGTGAAAGTTTTGCTAAAACAGTTCGTAATTACGTCAAGTTTTCGGTTGCAATAACGTGTCAAATGAATCGACAGTGAGGCGTTTAATTACAAAATTTGATACAAATATAGCCACAGTAAGGGAATTTGTGGCCGAGAAATCAGGAATTTCCATTCGGCATCGTGGTCAGGAGTTAAACATTTCCAGAAGCACGGAGCAACGAATTTTGGTAAAAGATCTGCATTTGCACGCGTACAATTGGTGCAACAAATCAAGCCAAGGGACCATGCGCAGTGCCGTGAATTTGCTGATTGGGTGGTGGAACATCATCAAATTAATGCGGATTATTTTTTCAGATGAGGCACATTTTCAACTCGACGGATACGTAAATAAGCAAAACTGTCAGATTTGGGGTGCTGACAATCCTCGTGTGATACTCAAACAACCATTGCATCCACCGCGAGTAACTGTTTGGTGTGCGTTTTGGACTGGCGGTGTAATTGGGCCGTATTTCTTTGAAAATGCGCTAACTGTTAATGGAGTGCGGTATCGCGAGATGTTAACGGAGTTTTTATGGCCCGAATAGGATGTAATTGATGTGGACTACATGTTTTTTCAACAAGACGGTGTGACCTGCCACACAGCAAAAAACAATAGTTTTACTGCGAACTTAGTTTCCAGGCCGTGTCATTTTTCGATTTGGCGATCAACATTGGCCACCAAGATCGTGCGATCTAATACCGCTGGACTTTTTTCCTAGGGAAGAGGGGAAATACGGCGCGTTATTGGTCAAATATAACCACATTTATGCGAAAACGTTATTCAAAATATCAACAAAAGAATAACCCTGTGCCAGAGGTTTCGTGGTGACCATTTGCCTGATGTTGTATTTCAAGTTTAATCGGAACTACATATTTTTCTTTATGTTGAAATAAAAATGTTTTTCTTTAAAATTAAATCCGGCACCGTTGATATTAGCAGACGCAGTCATCAACTAGTACAGGTTTATTTGCACACTCAATTCAAATGTTCATTCGATCGGTTGTTTTGTGTGGGTTTGAAATCACAGACAGATAAGACATGCAGATTCCTTTTGATAATTTCACAGTTTCTAGCCCCTTTTTATTTTTTGCTAATATTTCTTGTATATTTAGCCTTCGAGTTGCTGTGCTGTTTTCTGAGAGGTGGAAAAGTTTAACTTGACCGTTTAAATTGGTTTCCTCGACAATATTTTCCCGTCTGTGTTGTTTCTTGCTTTAAACCAGTTTGCGTTGCATTCTTTTTTCATTCGTCTCGTTTTTGCAGAGTAGCAGGTATACTACATAGATTTGGTAGCATGGCATTTCATCTTCCCGACGATTTTCAAATTTACGTTGTTCACGTTGTGTATGTCGTATGCCGAACTAAGTAGTTTGTTATCTATTTAAATCATCTCTTTAATATTTTCCCAAGATTTTTGAATTATTTTCTATCTGGATAACAATAGTTTAGGTCGCGTTATGGATAATTGTTAGCGAAATCCGCTCAGGAATCCAAGAAATAATGAAATGGTCTCAATTTGATAAAATAAAATTGTGATCTGTCAAATTGGATTATTGCATTGAAATCATTTTCGCTTACTGGAGTTTGGGTGTGCTAGGATTAGTTTACCCTCTTCTCTTCTTTGATGTGAAATGCAGTGTTCCAGCAAAATCATTCTGTGGAGTAAATAAATGGTTTTGTTAATGTAACTATCCGCACACCCCTTTATGTTTAGTGCATGAACGTAACCCACCTTAATACCAATACGAGAATGTGTTGTATAATCATACACTTTACTATGAAGGTGTCGAATATTCCAATTCTTCCATTTTTTTAAATCGATTTATTCTGTCGTCATAAATAAGTCTTTGCGGTTGTACCTGTTGATTTTAACGGTGCTCAAAATATGTCTTGCAAAAATTCTTGTTCAGTATAACTTAAACGCCATCTGTATAAAGATGACAATTTAATGTTGTGAACATATATACATAATTTTCTTTTGCAAACGGGGTTTACGATAAATATATACAAGGGATTCCATCAACAACAATATAAGTAAAAGACGACATGACATGACATTTATCGGGGAATTCAATATGTATTTATTCGGCCAAACCGGCAAAAACAATTTGCTCAATTTGAATTGAGAGGGTATCAACGTTGTTGTTGCTGCTGTAACATAAAAAAGGATACAACTGGTTGAAAGCATAACAGCATACAATACAAAAAACCTAAAATTTATTTCTTTTAAAACTAAACAACACAACATGAACAAGTGCAAGTGGATACAATTTATTATGTACATAATTTGTGTTTGGTTTTATGTTAAATTATGCTTTTGGTGTATGTAGCTATGTATTCACTTCGGTCGACAAAACAAAAAAAAACGAAATTTAAATTTTACAGAATTTATGTTTTTCCACCAAATAACATGCACGCAACTTCAAAATTTTTGCGCCAATAACTTTTTGGTTTATTATTTCGAATATGTTGCTATTATGAAAATTTCAATTGATTTGGCTGACACGGGGACTGATAAAGTGGCGCTGATGACAGATTTCGTCATCAGTGTGAAGTTGTAATCAGTTACCAAAAGTGTAGCTACATAAACTAACAATTATGAAAAGTGTAATTACACAATTTATTCAACAGTGCAGTTGCACTCAAAAAGAAAAAATAGGTGCAAATTTTGCGCAGCTAATAATTAACTTTGTCCACCCTATAATTGTTAGGTAAAGGGCAAAGTAATCAGGAAGTTTATAATTCTAAGAAACAATTCATTTATTTTAATTGAATGGCGGGGGCTTTTAAATATTCTTGTAATACGACTCAAAAGCTTATAGGATAGTTGTAAGATTCCTAACACTACTTTAGAGGAGTGGGCAAAACTTCTTAGAGTGAGCAAAACTGAGAAATGTTTGCGAAATTATGATTTAACTGGAAAAACCCAGCCTCCAGCAGTGGTTTCGTGTACTAAATTAACACTATCACTAAATAGTTAAATGATAATTTTGAAGGTCTATGGGTCTAAAAAACTACGTATATAACCTTATGAAATTTTATTCGCACCTGATCATAATAAATTCTTTACAGTTGCTGTTATTTCTACTGTCGATGTTTCGTACATGAGGTAAGGTTGATGGTCTCTTAAACGCTGTACACGCTGTAGATCCCAGTTCTAAAAAATTCTATTCTTTGACATATGAAACGTCAAAAATATGTTTTTTATCATCATGGATTCGCTAACAACACAACAACGCATTTTGATTGTCCAAATTCATTATGAAAATAATAGTTAAAAAACAACAACATTTCGTAAATGACGTGAGATTTTTGACTGACATGGACGTCCTAATGAGCGTGCAATTGCCAAAATTATTGATCGTTAAGAAGAAACTGGTTCAGTGGAAGGTCGTAGACCGTATCAACATGTTCATCCAGTTCGTACTCCTGATGCAGTGGCAGCTGGTAGTGAAAGTGTTTGTAATGAACCAAGCACATCATCCAGGCATCGTTCACAAGAATTAAACATTTCACTAACTAACAATTGTAGCCACCAGACCCTTTAA
This sequence comes from Nephrotoma guestfalica, assembly GCA_963691935.1. NCBI lineage: Eukaryota > Metazoa > Arthropoda > Insecta > Diptera > Tipulidae > Nephrotoma > Nephrotoma guestfalica. The sequence goes on along the minus strand of OY829915.1, from coordinate 231,734,718 downwards.
GTTGTCGTCGTTTTGTTGGATGCTTGAAGGAAATTAAGGATTTTCAACAAAAATCAGCTTTAGCGATGCAGAAGTTCATCCTCCAAGAGTCACTGTTTTGTGTGGTTTATGGGCTGGTGGCATTATTGAGCCGTTTGGCTTTGAAAACGAATAGAAAAATGCCATTACAGTGATTGGGGAACTTTATCGCAAGATGTTAACTATTTTTTGTGGCCCAAATTGAATGAATTGCGTGTCAACGACCTTTGGTTTCAACAAGACTGAGCGACATGCTGCACAAGCCGTGCAGTACGTGTATGCTAATTATCCAAATGAAAAATTTTAATGTTCGGATGCAGGCCTGTAGACGAAGCCTGGTGGGGATATGAACGATATTGTTTTCAAATGTGTGTTTTATTTACAAACTATAAGGACTAACAGACGGCCCACCCTGTAGCAAAACACCATGCTAGCGCGCAGGAAAAATTTTGATTTTACTGTTCCTTTCAATTTAATGATAGCCACTCGCTTGAAAATTGGAGTCCGATTAGGCCAAAGCAGATCGAATTTACTCACAGCGTACGCATTAGCTCTTAGACGTGACTCTTAGATTTGAATTACATAATATTTGTTGGTCCTTCGAGTCGGATTCCAAATTTTTGGCTTTTTAATAACAACAAGTTTTAAGTTCAAGCGAGATAGTAAAGAATCGATCATAACCAGAATAAGTGGAGGACGGATCCGAACGGAACTACCAACCTAGAGCAGAGTTATTACAATGTGGTCGCAGTATTAAATAACGCACTCAGAAAAAAGGTTAGTGTAGCTGTTTCAAAAAGAGATACGAGGAACGATATTATGGGTGCAAAAAATCGAGCGGAAGTAAGACTCCCGAAAATAAAGAGGCCTACTTTTTTGGGGATTATACTGAATGGCACTCGTTTCCCGACTTATTTTGTTCGGCCATTCACGATAACGCCATGCTAACTCCTTCACAAAAATTGCAATATTTAAAAGGCACGTTAATGGGCGAAACTGCCAGACTCCTGCAGATTATCAGTATTACTGAGCCAAACTAAAGGATCGATATGATAGAAAACGGCATACTGTGTATACGTTCATTAAAACCTTGAGTTAGCCCAATTTGGCAATAGCCAATAGTGCAAATATCAGAAAAATGTTGAAGTGATGTATCCATAAGCTCTTGGGGGGAAAAGGCAGAATCACAAGATCACTAGCTGATTTACTCACACCGCTTTACATTATATTAATTTTTGCATTTCTAAGCACGAGAATTGATGTTCTAGAGTCAATGAAGGCCAAGCGACCTAATCTGCAACTGAGGACGTAAACCTGAATATTGCCATAGATTGTTTGAATGTATTAAATTTAAAGAGACGTCGGTCGTTCAAAGAATAGAATTCGTTCAAAAGGAGAAACGTTGTTTCAAGTGTATCAACGACAATCATAATGTGAATCGTTGTCAGTGAAAATTTAGGTGTAGATTATGTTACATCATAGCCTATTGCATGAAGAAATAACTAGCAACGTAAACCAGTCCAGTTCCAGTTTACAAGTTTCACAATCAGAAAACCCTAGCGTTTCAGTTGCAACATCTTGCACCTCGGTGAAACCAAGGATACCTATACTATCTACAGCACTCGTAAATGTTTTAGACGGGTAGAACAATAAACAACAGTGCCATGTGTCGTCACACATATAGAACCAAAGATACTCCATGCCTTTAAGTTGAAGCTTCGATACTGTCAAAACTTACCACCAAGCAGCCATCTGCTACGTTCATGCCAATATATATGTCCTACTTTGACAAATTTGAGTTAACTGATCCAAATTTCGATCAATCAAGAACATTTCTTTGATTTACTAGAGGAAAGGGGAATATTTCACAAATAAGAATCTGAGAATAGTAGGGCGACTTCCCTTCGCAATTCCACCGAGTACTTTACGAGACTCTGTTACAGTGGCTAAAATTAATAAAATAGATAAAATTTGATGTATGGGCTTATTTGCATTTCTATTCTTTCAACTGCTTCCGTGCATGATTGTCACATTCAAAAAAATAACCAATTAAATGCAGGAAACCTACTTTTGACTGTGTCTTTGTTCTAATTAGGAAATGAAATTTTGTTATATTCGACTTTGTTAATTTTAAAATATTGTAACGTTTAAAGGCTTAGGTAAATCAAAAATGACTAGTTGCATTTTTATGATTTAAAATCCGCAAACTACAAATAATTTTTGTAATTATATTTAAATTTTCGTGACATTTCATTAGCCCTATTTACGGTCAATATGGCACTATTTTGATTAAAATCTAGCACTCAAGAAAAATAATAGTTGGCAACACTGTCCTTGAGTGCGCGAGTTACGCACTAAACCAACACAGGCCTTCACGTCACCAATCTCAATCGTGAGAACATTGCAAAATACATAAATTTTGCAAACGTTAAATTCGACACATTTCGACATTCCATAAACTTGCAAACTAAGCAAATATCGAAATTATATTTAAAATAATATGTAAAACAATTTCAATTAAGCAGTAATATAAAATAAAAATCAGAGTATATTTAGCAACAAACGACTCAAGTCGTAATTTATAATTATCAAATAAATTCGTTATAATATTAAAAGTTAATTTGGATAATTTAGGTAATCCAAATAATTCAAATAAATTGGGAAATTTAGTTAATTTAGATAACATAGATAATTCATTAAGCCTAAATAACTAGGTAGAAATGGCTCATGAAGTGCAAGAGTGTATGGCCAGACTAAACGCTGCCCTTATGACAATGAAGTTACCTGATTATATAAAGGACCTCCCCAAATTCAATGGTTCGAGACATACGTTACATGATTTCATCACTAACGTCGACGAAATTATTGAGCAATGTGAAGCGGTAATGGGCGTTGGAAACACACCTATTACGTTCCTTAGGGCAATACGCAATAAAATCACAGATTAAGCAGATGAAATCTTAGCTAGGTATGGTCCCACGGTAAACTGGCAAGAAGTCAAAGCCAACCTTACAACTCATTACGCAGATAAACGAAATGAGACGTCGCTAATTAGAGACTTACATACCATATTTCAAGGTAGCGACTCTATTAAAAAATATTACAGTCGAATAATTTATATTCAATCAACTATCCTTAACCACATAAGGCTTAGTAATACACCTCAAGTGGTAAAGCATACAAAAGAAACATTATACCGAGAAATGTGGCTGTCAACGTTCCTAGCAGGAATAAAAGAACCAATGGGTTCTTTTATTAGAGCTAGAAATCCGGAAACAATTTCGGAAGCGTTAAACCTATGTCTGAGGGAACAAAACATGATGTATTTAAAGAAACCTTTAGTAAATACTTTTTCACCCCATTCATCAAGATTCATGAATAATCCAATTGGGTTCAGATCTAATCAATACCACACACATCAATGGCAACACAACCAATATATAAAATCCATGAATTCAAGTAATTTCTATTTTAACCACAAACCGCTAAATCGACCACTTCCAAATTCGGGTCAACCACTTCCAAATTCACAATCCTTCCATAGAAACCGAAATTTCTACAACAATAACCAAGAGTTTAACTTCCTTCACGGAACCATAAAACAGAAGCAATTGACACTACGTCAAATCCATATGGGCACAAGCAACCCACACGGTTTCAACCTAATCAATCAAAATTTCATTTTAGTCCCACAGGACCTCCAAAGTTTCAAACTCAGGAGATATTCAATATAGAGCAACAACAAAATTATGATTTGGAATACCAGTATCATGATCCTAACGGAGTGTACGATAGTCATGTAGGGAACTTAAATGAAACTAATCCTAACACATACCAAGAAGTATCACTTAATTGCCCGGATTATGTCCAAGACTTTGACACAAATCATGACAATGTATCAGATGTTCTCCAAGAAAACCAATCGGATACCTGAATCTAAATTCACTCCAAACCGTTAGCCATTTACCATATATCCATATTCAGATTAACCCAAATACCAATTTAAAATTTCTAATTGATACCGGAGCTAATCAGAGATTCGTAGATCCAAAATTTATTATCCCAAGTAAAATTCAAAAAATTGGACCAATAAAAGTGAAAACTTTGTTCAAAGAACACTCCTTAACGGAACAAGTTCTTATTCCAGGTTTTAAGGAATTCAAAACAAAGGAAACAATGAAATTCCTACTTTACAAGTTTCACAACTACTTTAACGGATTAATTGGTCTCGACATAATTAAACAACTTGGAATGAAGTTAACCAAATTATCAATCACCTATCTATGAAATACCACCCAGAAGTAAAATGATAATTAAAGTACCGGTTGATGTGGAAAACGGAGAAATCTACGCCAAACCAATGGAAGTTACCGAACATATGATAATCCCAGAAGGGATGGTACATTTCACATAACTGGCATGCAATTGAGAAATTATTAATTTTTCAAATGAAGAACAAACTGCTTTATTTGAGCAACCAATCAAAGTTGAACATTCCGAAAACTATCATATCGAAATTAATCATTCGTCAATTAATTCCGACTCACCAGTGAATAGTCAAGACGTTCGCGACTTAATTCGAACTTCCCATTTGAACCAAGAGGAAACTAAAGCCATAGAAAATTTATGTGTAGAATATGAATCTATTTTTCAAATGAAACCCATAATCTGAGCTTCACAAACATTGTTCAGCATAGCATCGATCTAACCAATGAAACCCGATCCTCACTAAGTCATCTCGATACCCTCATATCCACAAAGATGAAGTAGCCCAACAAATAGATAAAATGCTACGGTAAGGAATCATTCGCCCAAGCTACTCGCCTTGGAGCAGTCCTATTTAGATTGTCCCAAAAAAGAGTGATGCTAGTGGTAAGAAACAATGGCGATTAGTCGTTGACTATCGGAAGCTCAATGAGCAGACGATAGAAGATCAATATCCATTGACCAATATCACAGATATATTGGACAAACTCGGTAAATGCATTTACTTCACGACATTAGACCTTGCAAGTGGGTTTCACCAAATAAAAGTGTATCCAAGAGACATCGAGAAGATAGCATTTACAGTTGATTTCGGGTACTATGAGTATATCAGAATGCCCTTTGGTCTTAAAAACGCACCATCAACATTCCAGCGTGTGATGGATAATGTTCTACAAGACTTACAAGATAAAACTTGCTTATGTTACATGAATGACATAATCGTGTTTAGTACTTCCCTTCAACAACACATTCAAAGCCTGAAAAGCGTATTTGAGCGGCTGAGAAAAGCAAACCTTAAAGTTCAACTAGATAAGAGTGAATTCCTTCACAAAGAATTGGCTTTCTTAGGTCACATAGTGTCACAGGACACAACAATTTCCAATTCCACGAACCGAAAAACAGATCAAATGCTTTCTCGGTTTACTCGGTTATTATCGGAAATTTATTAAAAACTTCGCCGATCTAACAAAACCTCTCACGTCATGTCTAAGGAAGGACAAGAAAATTGTGCTAGACGAAACTTATCTCAATTGCTTCAACAAATGTAAAGAACTGTGGTGTAGCAACTCTATATTACAATATCTTGGTTTTAGTAAAGAGTTTGATGCTAGTAATTTCAGCAATATTATCCCAAGGACAAATTGGGCTGGACAAACGTATCAAACGCTTCACGCACCCTCACTCAAACAGAACAGAACTATAGCACAATCGAAAAAGAATTGCTTGCTATAGTTTGGTCATATAAATATTTCCGACCATACTTATTCGGCCGAAAGTTCAAGATAATTACTGACCATAAACCGCTAACGTGGTTGTTCAACTTGAAGGAACCTAATTCAAAACTTATCCGCTAATGAGGCTAATGTCGAGGTGAACACCTCAAGTATATCTCCATCATTTTAATAGTTGAACTATTTTATGTAAGACAGCAATATTCAGGGTGACTCTTAAGTAAGTACCATAAATTCGAAGGGTAATGGAGGATAGTAAGATATATCGAGTTCGTTTCCAACTCGGTCACCGGTAACAGCTTGAAATATTCATCTAACATATTTCAAACTTATTTCGTGCAAGTATATGGTTTTAAAATTTAAAATTACACAAAAGACTATACAAAGATATGCTTATCGGTATGATAAAATAAAAATTCTTAAATGTGTACACATATTTTTGCGATCTATTTACATATCCCAAATATGCGAAATATGTTGTCCCCATATTAGTGCTTATCTTTGACCACCACATATTATAATTCCAATTATTTACAAAAACAGAACCAAATGTTAACTATCTCTATTCTTATCGCTGGATCACAAAATGTATTGTTTTGCGTACCCACCATTTCTTAAATGTCCAATCTAAAAACAGTTTAGCGAGTCTGGACATACATATGTGTATTCAACGATATGATAACAAGCGCATACGACTCATAAAATACTAAACACTGAAATGGTCCGCAATCCTCGATAATGCAATAACCGCAAACAGCATAAAGTTTTTTTTTTGCCTATTTTAGTCGCGTTATATATGTGCAAATTCGCCCACACACCTACAGAATAGATCGTCTATTCTCTCTACGAAACTGTATTACAATAAATGCGCTTGAATGCAGAATCAAACGACACGGCTTATCATACGCGATGGTTATTTCGCGGACAATTTTTATATGTGGAAATCACGCATATGCATAGTTCTGTGACAGTCTGTAAAAGACTATTGTTTGTGCAATAATATGAAATTGATTAAAATCTTTTGATTGCATTTACCACTTTTCTTGTAAGATTTTTTTTTTATTTCGTTTGTCTTATTCTCTATTTCATTTCTTTTTTATAGTTTTTGTTCCTTATATTCATTATTCTGCATACAAGGTATTCGTTGCTTTTTTATTTTAAGATTGCAGATAAAAATCTTTTTTGTATGAAATGATCATTTTTCTTAATACACCAGAGTTTGAAGTTTAGATAGAACACGAAATTATGGAAATAATGTTATCAATGCAGCATCTGAAATGTCATAATTTTTATTTCGTTTTTAAAAAATTTGTGTAATTAGTTTTTATTCTGCAGGTGCTTTCGTATCGCGGCTAAGAGACTGCAGTCATATTAGCAGGCTTTAAAAATTGTTTCTTGGTGCCGATTATGGATTAGTTAACAAGATCAAGAAAATCAAACTGGAACTAGCGAACACTTATTAGTAAAGCTTAAGTTGTACTCGGTTTGTATTATTCCAGGTGGTGTTCTTCACAAAGACCAACGTCTTGTTCTATCATTGTTCAATCTAGCTGCAAACAAATTGTCGGCGTAGCCCAGCTCTTGTTATCAAAATATTTTTTCTGATTACGACTAACGTTAAAGTTTATCGACGCAAATATCAACTAACCTGTTCCAAAAACTAGTTCCAGAAACTATGCAGATTCGTCATTTCTAAGAGATGCCGGTTGGAACAAACGTTTAATAGCCAATTATTCAACAATAGTTTTACGCATAACAGACTTTTTAAAAGAAAATCCAACCAACTGTAAACTGGACAATATATGCAAGCAGAGCGTTTAATGAACTGAAAGACTCAATCACCAACGCACCAACTCACCAACGCACGTACCTTAAGTAACTTAGATTATACGCAGCCTTTTTATGTTTGTACCGATGCTTCCAACACCGGCGTTGGAAGCCAACTTTATCAAAATAATAAAAAATGTATTACAACATAGCCTACATTTAGGTGAAATTTGTTGCAAGAAACAAATGACGTTTTTAACAAAACAATAAAAGTAATAAAAAATAAATTTGTTAAATTAACAAAAACAAACAGTCGGTAAAAGCAATGTTAACAATGGAAACCTGACAACAGACGGATTTCTTTTAATTGATTGAAATAATTTCCCATTTGTTAATGCGTTGGAAAATCGGATCGCATAGAATATTATGGCGATTTTTGGGTTACACCGAATTAATTATTGGCCAGATCGATTCTCTGTGATAGAGCAGTGGCTAGTATCAAATGATGGCATAAGAGGTGCTCTTTGAAACAAAATTGGCCTCATCAAAAACTACGAGATTTTCCCATTTGTTAATGCGATGGAAAATCGGATCGCATAGAATATTTTGGCGATTTTTGGGTTACACTGTATTAATTATTGGCCAGATCACAGAGATTCTACCGAGTAGTGGCTAGTACCAAATGATGGCATAAGAGGTGCACGGAGGCTGAGATATTACCTGGAAGCGATTGTGATGGATCCTGCTTTTTAGTACCAGGAAGCGATTGTGATGGATCCTAATATCGGGAAAAATCATGTAAGTGGGTTTCTGGTGGGCCCAGGGTTTATTTTTATTTTTTTCTTGGCTGAAATGATTTAAATGAAAATTGCTTGAAAGAGGTTTTCTAGTATCAGGAATCGATTACGATGGATCGAGATTTCGTGAATAATCATGTACCTTGTCTGGCGGGCGGGTTCATTCTTAATTTTTTTCTCCGCCCAAACGATTTTAATGAAAATTGCGTGAAAACGGTTTTCGAGTACCAAGAACCGATTACGATGGATCCTTATTTCGGAAAAAAATCGTGTAAGGGCTTGTCTGGTGGGCTCCGGGTTCATTTTTAATTGTTTTCTTAGCTCAAACGATTTAAATGATTATTGCTTGCAGAAGGTTTTCTGTGCGTATTTCAATTTATTAACATTATTAAATTACATAAAATGTTTTGTCTTACTTATGTAAATATTTTTAAATTGTAAATTAATTTTTTTTATTTCAATCACAATTAAGTTTTGATTATTTAAAGAAAATAGTTAATATTAAAAAAAATCCGTCTGTTGCCAGGTTTCCATTGTTAACATTGCTTTTGCCGACTGTTTGATTTTTGTTAATTTTGTTGTTTTGTTAAGAACTTCACTTCCGTAACAAATGCTGCACGAACAAACAAAATAACTGTAGTAACGAAACATTAGATATAACTGACGAATGTTGCACAAGCCTTTAACGAAAATTTTTCTTTCAACAAAATCAAAAGACCTCTATATAGGCAGTGGTTTCTGAAAAGGTCTTGATGTGTACCTTATGCTGAAAGGGCCTAGTAATCGATCGTTAGAGTCAATTTTATAAATAACAGGTATTAATATCGTTCCAAATAATACCTGTTATTTATATGACCGATCCCTAGGATCGATCACTTGGCACTTTCAGCATAAAGTACACATCAAGACCTTTCCAGAAACCACTGTCTATAGAGGGATGTTTTAATTTTGTAGAACACAATTTTTTTATTGATTGTTATTTATATGGCCTGTATGGAAGGGCGAACTGATGGCGCCATAAAACCATCGACTACTAACCCCGGTGGACTGAGCGTCTCGTCTCCCTGCGCTCTCGAGTCCCTCAGGTAGTGAGTGGATAACCCTATAAACGGGTCATCCCTTGAATGGAATGGGTCCCATTTGTTTGGGATATCCATATGAATGGCTGAATGGGCGGGTGGATGTAGGAGGGGGAGGGGGTGCCGAGGGGCCGCAGTACTCGGTGAGCCAATGGATCGGATTAAGGTGTCATGCGACCCGTGCTGATGATCGACTAGGCTGGGGCCCATTTAGCAAAGCCCAGTCGTGAACGGATCCCTCTGGATACCAAGCTACCTCCAGTTGTATTTAGCCTTACCTGCATATCCTGATCTCTGCGCAGGTGGACCTGTATTTCTCCGACACTCGTGGGAAAATGAACGATCAAGAAAAAAATAAAAATAAAGAGGCCAGGACCCTCCAAAAACCGGAAAGTATAAAGAAGGAGAGTAACTCTAACCCTAAAGGTGGGACTCCCTCATCAGTGGCGAGGGAAAGCGACACCATGGCATCGAAGCCAAGAGGAAGCGGGACAAACAAAATAGTGGGGGATTGACAGAGGTCCCTCCGGCGAAACGACGGTACAGGGAGAGATGATCGGCATATAGAATTTTAGAGAAACTGGATGCGACCCCTGAGGAACAGCTTACAGTAGAACAGAAAGAATCTGTGGCATGGCTAGCCGTCATTGGGCAGTGACCGAAGTAGGCGAGATGTGGCAGAGCGCAAGGCTTGAAGCAGTCTGCAAAGGGGAAATTCCGAGCAGGTCGAGGGCACGCGTCTGGTTACCGAGCTGGACAAGCCAGAGGAGATCCTTGAGATCATTCGGGCCAGTAATCCCGATCTTCCAACGGAAGATTGGAGGATTATAAAGCAGGAGGAAACTAAGGAGGGCTCTAGATTGGCGATCATGCTAATCAATAAAGAATCGCGGGCTTCCCTTAAAAAGTCAAAGGGAGTGAGCAACTTCGGGTTCCGCTTGATCACCCTTAAAGTATATAAGAAAGATGAGCTCGATATGTGCGTGGAAAACCAGCCTGGGGGCGATGGCGAACAGACCCAGCGGGGGACGACCGGAGGAGCAATGTTTCGGACACGGAGAGTTTGGTGTAGAGAGGTAGCCTCCTCATTCTTAAATCTGATGAGGCCATCCTGTCGAGTTCTCGATGAGAGGCGGATGGCGTCCGAAGCAACGAGCCAGATGGCACTATCCCGATGCAGTAAGTGCAGGAAGAGGTGAGTAACGTCGATTACCATGATCAATATTGTACAAATAAACCTGCATCACACGAGAGTTGCCTCGGCAGCTCTCGTTTTCAGACTGACTAATTCAGATGAGAACTTGGTGTTAATATAAGAACCTTGGATTAACAATAACAGGATCTGTGGCCTTAGAACGAAGGGGTATAAATTATTATACTCAACTAACTCTGAGAAGATCAGATCGTATATTTTAGTGAAAAGCAATTTGAATAAGTTTCTTCTTCCAGTTCTTAAATAATTCAGTAGCGAGGATGTTACTGCGGTGAGCGTTGAGCGTTTAGCAACAAATCATCATTTGTTGTTAAAACTCAACAGGTGGTTTTAGATGTGACCTTGGCGTCAGAAACAATTTTTCACATGATCAAGGGATGGAGAGTGGCGAGGGAGCATTCATTATATAATCCGATATGTAATATAAAACCACAACGTTAAACCTGTTATCCGGAAAGCCTTCAGGAATAACAGAAGGACAAACTGGAACAAATATTGGGAGGTGTTGGAGGAGTTATTGCCGCTGGAGGTCCCTGGGCTTCCGGCGACAATAGAAGATTTAGATTGATATTGTCACAAAGACATGCAATTTTTCATTTAATGCTGCGTGCCCCCTCATAAACCCTAGGGGCATGCATTAACCGACATGGTGGACCACGGAGTTGGGAATCTTCGGAGGGCGTGTGGGACAGCCTTTAATAAAGCCAACAACACAAGGGAGGTTCTGGATTGGGACTCCTATAAGGAGGATCTAAGAAAGTACAAAAAAAGAGTTGAGGAAGGCATAAAAAGGGTCTGGGAGACTCTTCTGTTGTAGAATGAAGGAGGTCTCTGAGACTTCTCGCCTTAGAAAAATTCTATCTACTAACCCTACCAGTCCTAGTTATTTGGAATCCTGTGGGCAGGGGATGAATCCTGTGGGCATTGAACGGTTTTAAGCCTTATAAATCGAAAGGGACTCGGCAGTTATCCTCCCCTGGCTGGAGGTTATCTTAGGCGGATATCTGATACTGGTCTATATTCCTAAGAAATAGAAGGAGGTCCAAGTAGTCTTTATGCCGAAATCGGGAAGAGCTCACATGTTTCGCAGTATGCGTCCTGTAAGGGAAAGTCGCACGATTGAGAAGTCAATTTACTCGCAAGAGTTTTGTATGGTAGCATTTCTTCACATTGAGGGTGCCTTTTTTAAACGGAGAATTGTGATTTTTGAAGGTGGACTACCCTATAAGTAGGTTTATAAACCAGATGCTGGTAAGCAGGATTATTACTTCGGAACTGAGGGAGTCCACCATTACAAGACGGATGGTTAGAGGAACCCCGCAGGGAAGTGTAATGTCCCCCTTTCTTTGGAGTGTAGTGATGAATGTATTGTGGGACAGAGAGGGGATAGGGGTGGTAGATGCAGATGATGTTGCGATAGCTGTCTCAGGCAAATATCTGGATACGATTAGGAGTGTTATGCAGAATGATCTCCTGATCGTTACCAAATGAGCCAGCAAATGTGGATTAGGGGTGATCCCTTCTAAGACGGATCTGGTACTATTTACTAAGAAATACAAAATTCCGGTAGTTAGCCCTCCTACCATGAATGACAGAGCGAGATTTTTAGGCATAATCTTGGACAGTAAGCTCAGCTGGAAGCCTAACATTATGAAAAGGGTGAATAAGGCGAATGCAGCCATTTACTCGTGCAGGAACGCCTTAGATAAGAGGTGTTGTTTGAAACCAGAGCTGGTGTACTGACCAGCTCTAGACAAAGTAACATATATAGGGATGATGGAGAAGGTGCAAAGAACGGCCTGCATTCTTATAAGCGGGGCGCATAGGACAACACCTACACGCGTTTTAAAGGCTCCACCTTATTCCAATTGAATTTTTTGGTAAGCAGATGGCAGCCAATGTGACTACGAGACTCTCGGCTGTCTCTCAGTGGAAGTGTCTTCAGGCGGGGCACTCGACGATAATTAGATCGCTAAGGGAAGAATTGGCGATTCTAAATTATATTAAACCAACGTTGTGCTCCGATAAAGGTTTCCGCACCATCTGTCCTTCGAGGGAATCCTAGATGAACGGATCAATACTGGAAAACGAAGCAGTGCAATTTTTCACGGACGGTTCTAAGCTAGACGACAAGGTAGGAGCCGGAGTCTTCTGTGAGAAGCTTAAGTTAATATATCTGTTCGTCTCCCTGACTACTGCAGCATGTACCAGGCTGAAGCGGCGCCGATCGGGGAAGTCGTGACATGATTGAAGCATAACGTGGTATCCGTGAGGGATAGTGCAATTTATGTGGACAGTCAGGCGGTGGTCAGGTCACTAGAGGCGGTTTGTCTGAAGTCACGGATCGCGCTGGATTGCCGATCATCTCTTAAGGAGATGAGTGAGTATTTCAGAATCCAGATATTCTGAGTCCCTGGTCACTCGGACATCACGGGAAACTGCAGGGCACACGAACTAGCTAAGTACGGTACGACTCTCTAGATGCAGCCGGAAAAATCAGGGCTGGGGAGTCCTATAGCAGCGCTCAAATTTGCTCGTAAAAAGGCAATCGCCTCGATAAATGAGAGATAGACGAACACCCTCACGTGCAGAGTAGCAAAACAAGTTTGGCCAAAACTGGACTTGCGGCGCTCCAAGGCAATAGTATCCCTGGGAAAACGAGAGGTAGGATTGGTCGTAGGGATACTGATAGGATAATGCCTTTTTGGGGAACATGCGAGAAGGCTGGGTCTACAGACGAATGACTTTCGTAGAAGTTGTATGGACGAAGAGGAGGAAGAGACTTTAGATCACTTTTTATGTTCATGTTCGGCAGTAGCAGACAAAAGTTATAAGCACTTAGGTGTGTACGGTATGGACAGTCTTTGGAACTCGCGGACTGTGGAGTGCGAGACATTTTACGCTACTTAAGTAGCCCTGGATGGTTTCAACGGGAGTAAAGGGGCGATAGAATCCTATGGTATCACAATGGGCCACTATTGGCCTAAGTGTGCGATAGCAGCAACCCTAACCTAACCTATTTATTTGGCCTTATGTATCGTTCGACCTATTATAATTTTTTTACAATATCCACCCCAATGTCGTTGTAAAAATTCTTATTAGAGCAAAAAATTTCAATTTAATTTCCGAATTAATTTGATCAAAGAACATACATTTTTTCTTGTTATATATTTACTTGCATGCAATTTTTAATTTTTTCCTAAATGTTCGCTTTTCCTAAATAATTGCATGATCAATAGCGACGCTAGATGTAAAAATAAAGAAAAAAAAATATTTGTATTGATAGCAGCCGGGTTGCAGATTCGCTGTTGTTGTTACCGGTGGTCTCGCCGCAGCTGTTGCTGTACTACTGTTGTTGTTGTATCTGCTTGTGTACCTCTGTTGCTGTAGATGCTGTGGTTTTCTTCGTTGTCCGGGTCGCTCGTGGGGCACTATCACCGTTGTGGGGACAAAAATTGACCCAAAACTTGTGTGGTGGCTTTTACGCGCACGTATATTGGTGTTTGGCACGTAGTTAATGGAGTGTTTATGATTCCAGCGTGGGGCGCTAAACCAATCAGAAAATAAAACTTACTTGACGTCGCTCTAACCAGTAAAAAGTTTCAAGATTAGAAATAATATATCTGTGGAATGGCCAAACATGGCCCAGTAGCTTATAACTACCGCTTGTTGAGTTTTTTCGACTTCAACGGAATACTAGTCGAGATTTTGCGAGGTGATCATCGATCTTACTATGTTTTTATGTTAGATCTATCAAATGTCCATTTCCACGACGATTTTCAGAATTTTGTCATAGTTGTGGAATAGCCAAACATGGCCCAGAAGCATATAACTACTGCTGTATGAATTTTTTAGACTTCAACGGAATGGCAGTCGAGATTTTTCGAGGTGATCATCGATCTTACTATATTTTTATGTTAGATCTACCAAACGGCCATATCCACAATGATTTTCAGAATTTTGTCATAGTTGTGGCGTGGCCAAACATGGTCCAGTAGCATATAACTACCGCTGGTTGAGTTTTTTCGACTTCAACGGAATACTAGTCGAGATTTTGCGAGGTGATCATCGATCTCACTATGTTTTTATCTTAGATCTACCAAATTACCATTTCCACGACGATTTTCAGAATTTTGTCATAGTTGTGGAATAGCCAAACATGGCCCAGAAGCATATAACTACTGCTGGTTGAATTTTTTCGGCTTCAACGGAATACTAGAAATTTGCTTGTAAAGTTGCTGAAATTTAAGGTGATAAAGGTGCAGAAAGTACTTTTAAGCTGGCTGGATTCAGTACTCTGATCCTCATCGATTCAGTACTTTTGATTTCATGCCGATGTCATCCCTAATATGTACATTTGTTGATGCATTTACTCTGTTTGCACGTACAGAGTGATGAATCTGATGAGTTAGCGATGAGTGGTTATTTTTGCAATATGTACGACTAGAATATTGGTTTGCAATATCCTATCCGCTACAAAGACTTATCTTGATAATCATGTATTAATCCCTCAATTATACACCTATTTGGTTCATGTTAAAGAAAGAATTAGATCAATTGGTAATACTTTATGGTCAAAGCTGATTTTTACTAAACATCGTGTTTGACAATTTGACCACTTACAATTTGGTCGAATATTAATGGTGTAACTAGATGATAATTGCAGTCCGGTGTGCAAAACATTTAAAAATATTCAACATTACTAAAAGTTTGGCAACAAATGTTAAAATATAGTCCATTTTCCTGTAAAGAAGTCGGTTCTGTTTTAAAATAATCTGTAAATTATTATTTGGAATTAATACCGAGCTACCAAATTCCGAATTATCTTTAAAAATAAATTAAATTACTTAAATATATTGCACTCCATTACTTTATTGGAACTACGAGTACCTAGTTGAAGTCACGTTATACACACATCCATCCATAATTTAATTCTAAATACGACAGAACACCAACAAACAAAAAAATATATTTGAACTGAATGCTAAACGACAAAGATAATTCAATTCGATTGCCATCTCAATCAGCAAATCGAATTAAGATTTTTTTTAGATTCGTCGTATACACAAACAAAAAAATCGTTGGATGTGAAAAAATGCTATAAATTAAGTTGAACGTATCGTACCTGTACTCGTGTAATATGACGGTAATCTTGTTGTAGCTGTTGACAATTTCATCATATTTACAAGATTTAGAATTATGATGATTTGTGAAGTGAATCGCATCAATTTACTTCCTAGTTACGAGATGATCGATAGCATAGCATTCCCAATGAGTTAGTTAGCTTCAACTGTATTTTAGCATTTTATCTATATGATCCAATTAAACCGCAACATAAATCTTATCACACTCACTTTTTAAAAACTTCTAGTAATAATTTTACGTTTTTTCCACGCTGATTACACAGATTTAATTCATTCAAAGTTCATTCGGATAAATAAATTATGGTCAGATAAAAAGATGACATTTTCAAGTGTAATTTACCAATCTAAATACAGAGTGCATCGTTGACCACCACAAGGCATTTATTACCGGCGAACAGTTATGTCCTTAAACCTATAAGTACAAATAAAAAATAGGATTGGAGCATGTGAAGAAAACTTTTCTATCCGGCTCTACAGTACCCTGTGCTTATATTAAATTTCAATATACAAGAAATTATTTATAAGACTACAAATAAATCAAAAGAAGTTACACGAGCAACTGGAATAAATTAAAAAGAATGTTGAATAAATAATAAAACTGAATTGGTTTGTTGGTGTAATCTGTAAACAGGAACAAAATATTGATTACAACTTACAATTTTTTTGTTGTGGTGCATCCAGCACTATACATAAGACGTCGAAAAGATTAGAATTTTCATTCATCGTCTTTTGCAATTTATTAAATGGGTTTGTATTATTATATGAACCTGCAATTACCTAGGCATTATACATTATACACGTGCTTATTAACACAAGGCGCAATCAAACTGGACTCTATTACACGGTACACTAACGAACACTGTAAAATTAATGAAGCTCATGTTTAACAATACGTTAATAAATATATTTTACGAAAATTATAAAAAGTTGGCTAAGTTTGGTAAATTATGTTAACAATACACAAAAATGCGAGAAACGATAAAAGCCATTAAGTTTCATTATTTTATGAGCTTAATCCGATTACCTGAATTCAATATTGTTAAGCTTCTGTCGTTTAAGAATTCAATAAGAGGTACGATTGGATTTGTGCTTGCATAAAGTTTTATAATACAGTCGCGTGTGTCCTCTCTATATTACAAAATTAATCACTTGATTTTTTTTAATAATAATCAAATTACTAATAAAATAAATATCGTGATAATTATGAGATATAGTGTCACAATTTCACATTTGATACTAAAAATAATACCATAAATTTACACTGTTAAATTTAAAAAAATCCAATGTGAATACGTCGATTAAATGTGAAATAATGTGAGCTTTTCCTAAGCCGTGTTTAAGATGATGGGCAGGAATTCGTTTATCAAAAAATCAAATCGAGCCTTCGTTGAGGGAGACAGGTCGTGAAATATTAGTTCAGATTCAGATCTTTGTTCCGAAACGTCAATTTGATTGATTTTAAAATTTTGGGTTAACAGAGTTTAATGGAACATTAATTTTCAAACCGATTGGCTTAATTTTGGTGCTAAGAGAAATGTTAAATGACGTGTCTGGCTCGTGAATTTAACAAGTACTTAACAATCAGTTTCGATTGAGGGCCTTAATGGCTGAAACTTTACTTTAGGTTATTTATACATCTTTCACTCCCGCAGCCTACCACAGAGACATTAGCTCTACTGTCTAACAAACAGGTGAGTGTTTCGTTCAATAATTCCGAGTAAAGAACGTCCATTTGTAGGGTCATTGATTAAGGAATTAATTAGAAGATTCTTAAGTTTTTTCCGAGTTCGCCAATAAGTTAGAATTATGCCAGGTTGTTTGTCTGTCGTTGCGAAGAATTTAGTTCTACAAGTAGTTAGAGCCTAAAGGGTTTTTTGTTGATTTAATTTGGCTGTCGAAACTTTCGGAGGTGAGGTACAGCCAGTTCCTGTTCTCTTGTTGAAATTTCTCGAATTCAGTTTGTACGTCGTACAATAAGGTTTAAGCACACCCGGAGAACCACAGCCGAAATTTGTGCTATAATGGAATATTAAAAGTTTTAGAGAGGTAATCCGATTGATAATAGTTCCAACAGTTCCGATTGATTACAGCGTTGTCATTAAATCCATGTATGTAGTTCATTTACCCACACATAATTTCAGGAAAAAATTCTATTCTGGTCGAAGTGTCTTCGTAAGTCATACACAATTGCACCAGCTGTTCTAACATCAAGAAACATTTATCTACCAGTTTGTCATGTAGTCCGGCTCTCATACTTCTACGGATTGTTTACGCATGAGTTGATTGTCAGAACTTCAAATTTAAGCGATATTGATAACATATCGCTGTAAAAATCTTGAAACGAGTCGTTAAATCGTTTCTTTTGCGAATCTAAAACAAGTCTAGGGTTTACCCTCGTTTGACGATCTTGAACTCGTTTAATCAAATCGTCTTTAAATTTAGGCCAGTTCACACCCGGATTCTTTTCGATTCGAATTTCGTTGGCGGCAACTCGATTTATTTTCCGAATGGTTACTGTGAAGCATACGTTGATTTGCAATAAAATATTTACGCTGGTCCTTTTTGTTAGCTCGAGGCTGTTTAAGATTCGGGTCGGATTTTTAAAAATATTATAATCATAGATAAAATTGCTCATTAAGGTTTGGAAAATTAATTATAGTTTTGATAGATTAGTGACATCTAGGTTTAAGTAGTAACATTAAAGATAGTTTTATAACAGCTTTGTTATACAGCAAATTATAGTAGGCTGGAACAGAATCGTCGAGAATTTACCTCTGAATAAATCCCAGTGAGAATAGAATTTTCCATCGGAACATAAATACGAGTGCAACGAAGGAGTCAGTCTTAGTTAGTCATTTGGCAGATTTTTTGCTAAGTGAAAATAGTGGTCTAATTAATTACATGACAAAATTATATTAAATTGCAATGGGGTATTATGTGAATTAATAAATAATTGTGAAAATTATTTGTTGCTGTAATTTACTGTTGGTAAAATAAGCGTGGGAAAATTATAGTCGAAATATTTCGGGAATATTCCAGTAGTGGTGGTGTAAGTATTTCGTAAATATTTTAAAATTATTTTGAGATTATTTCCGGTAGTTTCGCAAATATTCCAGAAGCGGTAAAAATTACGAAAATTTGTGTTGTTTCCGTCAAATTCTAGAACGATATTCACAAACTACTGATATGGACCGGATTTGACATGGTAAGTTCGTAACAATTGGTTCGTAACTTCTGTGGGATTGGAATTAAATAATTAAGCAAGGATTATATCCGGATAATTATGAGTTCGATGGTGGAGGCAGTTCTCGGGCTACCTGAAACCTTCGATATGACGTAATTATTGGCTGTTATAATTCAAAAATTTGATTAACTAAATCTAAAACAAAACCCAAAACCTTGATCAGCAAAACCAAAAATTGAATCAAAACCTTGGATCAACCTTGGAACAACAAATGGATCATTAAATGGATTAAAAAACTTACCTAACAAAGTAAAGATTTGACGAGAGAAATGAGACGAGAAACTAATGAAGTTAAAATAAAAGTGGAGAAAGTACAAAACTAAGTTCAACAGGTGTAGTCGAATGTTCAGGAGGTTGAACGGAAAATTGATCTGGTGCAGTCGAATTGAAGTTGCAGTTTGAGGTTCAACGCATTTGACATACCCAAATATGTTCGTCGATTATATGGAGAGAGCCAAAGTGCGGAAAATTATTTTTCAACTTAGTCGCCTTTTAGCTCGATACATTTAGTCCAACGTGTTTCCAATTTTTCAACCCCTTCCGAATAATACGATTTTTTCAACCCTTCAAAATAGGCGTTTGTTGCATTGATGATCTCCTCATTAGAGCCGAATCTCTTTCCGCCAAGCCATTTCTTCAAGTTCGGAAACATGAAATAGTCGCATGGGTCTAAGTCTGGAGAATTTGGCGGATGTGGAAGCAATTAGAATCGTAATTCATGGATATTGGCCATGCCAACTAAACACGTGTTGAGTTTTTTTTCTTCGGCACAAGCGGTCGTTTTTCTTTCAAAACGCCGTTGAAACGGTCCAATAAGTTGCAGTAATATTCGCTGTTGACTGCTCTCCTCTTTTGAAGGTAATCGATGTGGATTATGCCGCGTGCATCCCAAAAAATGACCTTGTTGGCCTTAGCCTTCTTCGGCGCAGATTCGCCAGTGGAAACCCACTGTTTAGACTGTTCTTTGGTCTCCGGTGTAGAGTGATGGATCCATGTTTCAACGCGCAAAAACTCCTTTTTATTTCGCTTGAACATCGCCAAATCTGCCTCTGAAATTGTCACACGTGTGCGTTTTTGGTCGATTGTAAACAAACGCGGCACCCAACGTGCGGATATAGCCTTTTAATATTCAAATGTTCGTGTAATATATTGCGCACACGTTCATCTGACTCGCTATTGTCTCGCTGACTCGCTGTTGTGCAATACCGTATCATGAATTTTGTCAACCATATTTGGTGTGGTGACTTCATTTGGGCGTTCTGAACGTTCGGCATCAGTTGTGCTTGTACGACCACAACGAAAATCAGTAAACCACTTGTAATGATTCACATTACTTCCATGCATCGATGGTGAAGAGTCCCCATAATATTTATCAAGCTTTGTTTTGGTTTGCGTAATGGTTTTTCCACGCAACAAATAATGTTTAATTAACACACGAAATTCACTTTTTTCCATGTTTGGAAAAAACAATGGGTTGTGTGTTTTCAATGGCTGTCAAAACTGAACTAAATAACAGATCTGTCTGAAAATTTTAATTTGGTCTAGTGACAGATGGTATTGACACATGATATCTGGGATTTGCGATTGTGGCGCCCTCTGTTGCAATTTTACTGGGCTTCTCAGTCCGCACTCGTACTTGCCACCAAAGAGATCATAATTTTGTTCGCTAACTGTCCCGTTGTTCTCGAAGAACTCTTTCCACCTATTTAGATGTTGGTTTTCTACGATTAACACTTGTCCAGAAGAATTCTTTACTGGTGGTAAATGTGTGAGTTTTCCGGTGACCCTTTTACAAATTGATGTGGTTTGCGCATGTTTCTTTTTGCTGCTGGTGCTATTTGTTTAGCAGTATCTTCATATTTGTTTCGATTTTCCGCCGTATTTTCATGACACAGCTATAAATTTAGTTGGCGGCGTTCCTCAATTTTTTTCCATCTATCATCCCAATTTCATGGTTTTCTGGTGTAGTTTTGGTAGTTAAGAATATTTGTAGCAGTCTTAACGTAGGCTTCTGCTATTTGGTTCTATTTCTGATCGGTAGTGCT
This sequence comes from Nephrotoma guestfalica, assembly GCA_963691935.1. Classification (NCBI taxonomy): domain Eukaryota; kingdom Metazoa; phylum Arthropoda; class Insecta; order Diptera; family Tipulidae; genus Nephrotoma; species Nephrotoma guestfalica. Next base: position 231,713,694 of record OY829915.1, on the reverse strand, counting down.
GGTTTCGTTACTTGGGATATTGAGTTTGAGCGTTTCTAATTTTTGGATGCTTCACTGCTGTTGCTGATTTGATTTTGAATTTTACTTTTACCAGTTGGTGATCGCTGTGTACGTCTGCTCCTCTCATTGCTCTGACACCTTCAAAGGAGGGAGGATAAGAATTTCTTGTTAACCAGTACATTATCAATTTCATTTTTAGTTCTTCCACCTGGTGATGTCCAAGTGTACTTCTGTATATTTTTTTTATATTTACTCCTGTAAATAACTAATTTGTGACACAGTAATCGATAAATCTTTCTCCACTATTATTTCTTGCAGAATCTAATGCGTATTTACCTATGGTTGACGTCATACTTGTGTTGAACAATTTGCCCTAGTTGCTCGTACCTGTTGTAATGTATCCACAATTCTTCCATCTTACTTCACTAAGGCCCAATATTTCGATGTTGTACCGCTTCATTTCATTCTCAAGCTAACCTTGAGGTTTCCGTTAGAGTTCTGTTATTTCGTTTCTGTAATCAGTGTTGATTTCGGGATTAATGAGTGAGTGGTCTAATGACAGCTCCCAGCTGCTGTGTCAAGCATACTGGCATGTGCGGGAGGGGGGGGGGTAAGGGAGGGGAGCTGTTAATAAACTTTAAGGCGACGAAAATAATTATAATTTATAGAGATGAATGGAAAATTATCCATCCCAAATTCCGCTACTACCCGCATTATCTTCGTGACATTCAAATTAAAAATAAATTAATCCATTAAATAAACTTTTAACGGCCTGAAATATACCAATTAACATTTATTTTGGCATGAAGTTATAAACAAGAATTCAGCTTGCTGCGATTTCCATTTTTGTTGTAAGATTAAGTTTGTTATGGTTTAAGGGTTGTAGAAAACTAAGGCCTTTTCAAATTTCCCATTGAACAAAACCCGTCCCAGGTAGAACAAAATACTTTTATATCAATTTTTAGGTAAAAAGTTAATGGAAAATCTTAGTTTGAAGTTAAATAAATTAATTATATGTAAAAAGCGCGCTAAATATAAGTTTTGACATAGAAAATTGGGTGCTTCAGATACAATCTATCGGGCGCTATTAAAAAAACACGATAAATGATCATACGTGGGCGGAGGGAGAAATCTAGTAAAACTGAAACAAGGAATAATATTTTCGGTCAAAAAAAAAAATTTATTTAGGCACTCCACTTAGGCTGTTTTCCAAACAGCGACTTATTTGTGGACACCGACTTATTCAAATAAGTCACCTCGCAAAGAGACTTATTTGAATAAGTATGTCTACAAAGAAATGTCTCCAAAAATGTGACATCAGTAAATGTAATACATATAGTTTTTATTTTTAAATCTAGTGGCAACGACCAACATGTCAAGAATTTTTTTCTTCCATATAATAGAAATTTCTGCAATCCTTCAAAATAGGCGTTTATTGCATCGATGATCTCCTCATTAGAGCCGAATCATTTTCCGCCGAGCCATTTCTTCAAGTTCGGAAACAGGAAATAGCCGCAGGGGGCCAAGTCTGGAGAATATGGCGGATGTGGAAGCAATTCAAAGCGTAATTCATGGGTTTTGATAACTACACATGTGTGCACCCGTGCATTGTCTTGATAGAAGAAGACGTTTTTCTTCGCCAAATGCAGTCGTTTTTCTTTCAAAAATTCGTTGAAACGGTCCAATAAATTGCAGTTATATTCGCCGTTGACTGTTCTCCTCGTTTGAAGGTGATCGATGTGGATTATGCCGCGGGCATCCCAAAAAACAGTGCCTATGACCGGATTTGCCAGTACAAATCCACTGTTTAGACTGTTCTTTGGTTTCCGGTGTAAACCTGCCTCTGAAGTTGTCACACGTGTGCGTTTTTGGTCGATTGTAAGCAAACGCGGCACCCAACGCGCGGATAGCCTTTTCATATTCAAATGTTCGTGTAATATATTGCGCACACGTTCATCTGAGATGCATACTATCTCAGCTATCTCGCGCACTTTCACTCTGCGGTCTTGCAAAACCGTATCATGGATTATGTCAACCATTTTTGGTGTGATGACTTCATTTGGTGTCCTGAACGTTTGGCATCAGTTGTGCTTGTACGACCACAACGAAAAAATGTAAACCACTTGTGAATCATTTTAATCGATGGTGAAGAGTCCCTCTAATATTTATCAAGCTTTGTTTTGGTTTGCGTAATGGTTTTTCCACGCAAAAAATGTTTAATTAACACACGAAATTCACGTTTTTCCATGTTTGCAAAAAAAAACAAAACAATACGTTGTCTGTTTTCAATGGTTGTCAAAACTGAACTAAATGACAGATCTGTCTAAAAGTTTTAATTTGGTCTAGCGACAAATGTGGCGCCCTCTGTTGCAATTTACGAGAATTCTCACTACGCCCTCGTACAATATGATCAAACAAGAACAAGAATATTCTTGTCCTTTGCTTGGGTCCCAGCCATTTAAGTAGAAAAAAGTCCCGTTGTAATTTTTTCGGTGCATTGTAATCACGATTCCACACACACACACACGCATTTAATCGCTTAGTAGTACCCAAAGTATAATCAATTGTTTTTTACATATATGACAAAAAAAAAATACAAAATTTCTGTATTTTATAAATTACGATCGATCACAATCGATCATCAAGATCGTTTTTTATATTTTACGATCATATAAATCATATTCACAATTATTTCAAAATTCAATTTATTATAATTTTACAAAAAAATATAAAAAATTCCTGTTTGCCGTTTTTATTTTATTTTATACGATCATCATAATTTCTTTTTTGTTTGTTGCAATATACGAATACGATCAGCAAAATCTTGATCGTCATTAATCTTTGACAATAAATTTTTTTTGTTTCGTTCGTTTGTTTGTTTTGTTTGTTGTATTTATTTATTTTACTTGTTTTTGATGAATATCGCGAAAATTTTATGTTTTTTATTTTGTGTTTGGTTGGTTGGTTGGTTGGTAAGTTTGTTCAATGAAATTTATTATATCGATTGATGATCATCAAGTCTTCTTAAATACTATAAATTTAGGGCGAGTAGGTATACGAAATTTTTGGTAAATTCGTATTTTATGTACGTACATGATCACCGCGCGCGGTTTTCTGGTTGGGCAATAGGAATCGGCACAAAATGAAAATCTATAAATAAGATAAAGTTTATGACATACAATAAATTATCATTGTGAGCTTGCAGACAATATATTATATAGAGTGTGTTGATTACATACGCCAAGCACTTTGGTTGTTTACGAAAAGGTGTGATTCTGTTTGTTTCTTTAGAGCATTATAAATATTTTATTATTATTTGTACCCATTTCGAAATGTATACACATAACAATTTAATTATCCGACTAAATGACCCATAAGAAATTATTCGTTTGGCTATATTATTACGGCACTATAAAAATATTATAAACGAGACCAAGGAAGTCGTTAAGATAATATTCGGTTTTATTAACAGGTAAAATAAAATAAAAACATTAAAACAACATTTTTACTAATATATTTTAACGCCTTGAAATTTGTGATTTGAAAATAATAATATACGAGAATGTTCACCTGTTCGTTACAGATGTCAAATGCACAAATATCGTGTAAATTCAATTAAAATTTAAAATGTTGCATTCCCGCTAAAATGTTGCAACAAGTGAATCTATTTAGTCGTTGCAAGCGACCTTGAATTGTAATGGCGAAAATACGATAAATTTTCCGTATTCTCTGTGATTTATATATCCAGCGGGGATCCATTAATTGAGAATATCGCGCTACAGTACATCATAAATTCATAAATATTGTAATATAATACACGATATTGCAATGTTGCATTTGTGTAATGAAATTCTCCGATATTTATGGCTAATAAAATAGGACCATTCATAGATGAACATTTCTTTGTAATGTAGCGCGAGTGCGAAGCTTTAAGGCATTTACCAAATGATATATAACTCTATTTTCCAATTAACCTTCGATCATATCGCGCAAATTTATTATATCAAAAATCTATGAAGGCGTGGAATTTATAAATTCCCAAAATGTTATTTTATAAAGACGTTGAACCGTTGGGCTTTCCCTATAATTATATTTGTAAAAATGTTTTGTATTTTTATAACTTAATTAGTAAATTTTAAAAGTTATAGTCGTAATGGTCGAGTATGAAATAAATTGGGTGGAACAATTACACTTTACTATAATAATGGTTCGAGTTGAACTATGTAATCGTGTATCTAAAGCAATTTAGTTTCCAGCTGAGAGATTAGTCGATAAAATCGGTTTAGAGTTCTTAATAACGGTGTGTGCTCGTATAAAACATGTAAAAGCAAATTGGTTACGGAGTTCACAACCTTAAAATACCCTTAAGTGTTTTAAAAATTGGAATTAAAACGATTTTACCCCTGGGAAATCAAGCTTTTCACAACTAATCGTGTACCGTTGCATGATCCTTCATATTGTAGAGATTCCGAAGCAGCTTAACTATAGTATTCCAATTTTAAGATTCAGAATATGTTGCGGTAACCTTTTACTTAAATACACTCAACTTTGTCCAGCCAATAATTTGATTGTCGATTCTGTCCACATCAACGTTCTTTGGACATAAAATTATTTTTCTCGACAAAGAAGGGATGTCATTGAAGAAACAGTTTTTCCAAGAAATAGTTTGTTCAAGCAACAAATTTAATTTACGGAACGATTGTGTGTTACTAAAACTTAGTGTGTTTCCAGAATTATTGGATTTAATGGGTAAAACAAACTGCCATGAAATCCTTTGAAAAAAACCATAGGAATGAAAAAATTAGATTTTAGCTGGCTCTCCAACTCACAAGACATGCGTTAAAATATAGGGTTTATCAATAGGAATGATATGATTTTTAAGTGATGTTTCGGCCATTTGTATTATGTCATGATCTGTCATTTTTTGTTTCATTGTATTCAGTAATGTTTACAATTTCATCATGATGAGATATACGCAAGAACAACGTTTACAAATTATTCAGTTTTATTATCAAAATAAGTGTGCTCGCTATTCGTCAAATTGTTGAAAATTTTGGGCGTACATTTTCTTTAAATAATATTGAAGTGCCAATAAGACAAAGATTCGCTCGGAGTAATGCAAATATTGCTGCCGTTCAGGCAAGTGTTGCTGAAGATCGCAATTTGTCGATTCCAAGACGTTCTCAAGAATTGGGACTGTCTCAAACCACAACCTGGCGGATTTTGAGAAAGGATTTGGGTTTGCATCCGTATAAAATTGTTCTCACTCAAGAACTGAAGCCATTGGACCACCGTAAACGTCGTGAATTTGCTGATTTTGCCTTGGAACAGCTTAGAAACGATAACGATTTTTTTAAGAAAATCTTCTTCTCCGATGAGGCTCACTTTCATCTGAGTGGTGCGGTAAATAAACAAAACTGTCGATTGTGGTGCAAATAAAATCCACAAATTATTCATGAAAAATCATGAAAGTTTGGTGTGGTTTTGGTTCCAACAAGACGGGGCTACGTGCCACACAGCAAGTGCAACAATTCAATTATTGCGAATCATATCGCTCTTATTGGAAAACCCTATATATGCTAGCATTCCAATTCCATCGACAAACATGTAACTTTTTATACTATTAGCTAGCGGACTAAATATCTCTTTATAATGAGTATAATGTCTCGTGAACATTTGGCCCCGATGTAAATATTTGCGGTTATTTCGATTAATTTAGTATTATCACGTTTAATTAACTCACCATATTTAAATAAGAAATACCAACGGACAGGGAACTACAATGATCACTGCCACCCATATTATGTGCTAGGTCCGTTCAAAGATTAGATTTTTCGTATTTGTCCTTGAAATTTAAATTATTTACGAGTGGTGACCATGGGTATCGAAACAATATCACTTCTATTTTGGAGCGGAGGCCTCACACACGAAGCGCATATTTTCGTGTTCCTTAAACAAATTAATGCTCTTCAATTGAAATTTTCAATTATGGATCCGTCATAGTGAAATAAGCCAATAATAGCTCAGTTTTACATATCCATTTGCACAAACGAGCATATGTTACCTAATCAACGGCTATGCAGCGGCTATATCAGCGGCTATGCAATTACGAAAAACAGAGATATTTTGGGTACTTGTTTATAAGATGGATAACATCTTCAACGTGCAGGATTAGTATGATGAACGCACTTAAAACTCCATTACCATGCCATTAGCTGGCATGTATGCCCGATTTAATCTAGCGCCCATTTCCGGTCTCTTCTCTAATGTACTTGGTTCATATTTAAGTTGCTCACTATACGTAAGAAAGTATTTCATCAGACCATAGCACCAATTTGACAAAATTTATTTTTTCTGTGAATTATATGACGTTTAGCTGCACTGTTAAATTAATATATTTATTTATTTTATCAGCTCTGTCAACAAAATATTTATAGTTCAATTGACCTTCATATTGTTTAGTTTGGCCAAATATCATAGATGCCATCAAAATATATATGGTTCGAATTGTTTTTACCATTTTTATAGAGATGGTGCTGTGAATTCTAAACTGTGAGTTTCGAAAATGAGTGAGTATACAAAAATTGTATTTTATCTGAAATGAACGTTTAAAAACTGTAATACTGTGTGCCCCGAGTACCGATTTTTTCCATTACACCACTGACTAAACTAATATGTTAGTTTGTACCAGTTATTAATAGATGGCGTAAAACACAGTACAATAAAATATTATTCTAATTCGCCAGATTTAATTCGAAGAATTTATTATAGATGGTAGATAATGAACAGGTTAGTACACATTTTAGACACAGTTCGTTTTATGGCTGCAAGGAGAACTATCAATCACTAGTACAAACTAACGGAAATTTAGTTTGGTCAGTCGTTAGTAACTAGAAACTCAAAATATGTAGATCATCGTTCAATACTACTGGCGTGAATTACAACCAGTTGATTAACCAGTTGGTAACCAGTTGTCGATGCAATCAGGTAAAAATTGTGTAATTGTTGTGGCCAACGCCCGACTTTCTTTTACGACAAATGTACATAGATTTTGGATGCACCACACTTAACTTCTAAATCGAAAAATCCAACCTACCGGATTTTTGATAAAAACTGTCTTGTACTTAATAAACAAAATCATTATTCCTGCTTATTTTTCAGAAAACCAAAACTCTTGTTGAAAATTTAATCTTTACTGCAAAAATTTAAAAGGCTCCTACGGAAGCTGTCACGTTTGAAACAGAAACATAGTTGACTACCACATTTCGCATGTTTTTCCCAATTTATGAAAAAAGCTTCAATATGAAATTTCATCCTTATTAATCGATCCGTTTGGGCTGTAGGAACGCCGAATTTTTCTTGAAAAACATTTTTTGTCAAAAATCGTCATTTCCGCTTAAATTTTGGAAAACTGATTTGGACCGATATTATTGCCAATTAAATTTTAAACCGTATACTGCATAGTCGTTTTTCTCGTAAATGTTATACTTTTCAAAATATTGGTGGATCGATTTCAGCCAGACACCATTGGCATCTCGTAATTTATGCGGAAAGCTTGAGTTAATAAGTTACACGTATTTTTGCGGGTTTTGGTAACTATCTGAAAATAAAATTTCCAAGCAAAATATTCAGAAAGCGGTACGGGTGGGTGTTAGAACGTACCGCAACACCAAATTTACTAGATCATGATATAATAGTTTGTTATTAGCGTGCAAAATCAGAAAAATCCATTAGGTTACTTGCAGGGTCCTAGTTATTCTTGAGGGGTTTGGAAATTTTCTGAAAATCAGAATTCTAATCAAAATTTTTAAAAAGCTAAAGCACACGCATAAATTCTAGGAGAAGCACACGACGCTATATTATATAGACTGTATAAGGTGCTTTTAACAAACTAAGGTCAGCGAAGATAGAGAAGTAGAACATTATTTTTTCCATTGTGCACAAATTTAAATCATCGAAGAATAAACATGGAACACCGACCACAACAACACAGTTACCAGCACACTTACGTTCCAGTTAGAATAATTCATCAAATATTTATAATATATTCGGATTGTGCTACTACATTGAGCGGAACCAAAAACCATATCACGAAACGTATGCCGAAACATCATAACATATCATTTAAAATTCCAGCACAGCAGAATTAAGGAACAGCTGAGATTCATCACGAGGGCTAAAATTTAGTATCCCAATATCATCGGTTCTGATGCTAACCATATTAGGTTGAGGAATGGTCATCAAACGTATTACCATTTACTGTATCATTTACTTAGACAAAAAATTGTTAAATTTCAAAAATTCAGAAACAAAAGAATGATAAATCCATCATAAAATTTGCATTTAGCATTACCCCTATAGGCCCCGTATTCCAGAATTTTTCCAAAACCCGACTATGAATAAAATTGTTTAAGGTTTGGCCAAATCCCTTTTGAATAGTCTATACAGGCCACCAAAATCAAAAATGAATTTTATCAAAATCGTTTAAAAATGGTCGTGTCTTAACCGAAAATCAATTTTAGAATGCTCCTCAAATCGGTGATGAAAAGGTCGAGTTTTATTCAGCATTTAAGATTAAAAGATTAAAATAAATTTGAAGATTAAATTTTCAACCAACAACGGGTGGACCAACAATTGTGGGCTTTATCTAATCACAACTAACACAGATTCATAGACTGATGCATGTGTAAATACAGGTACATCAAAAATCAAAATGAACGATTTTGTTTTTAGAAACTGCCAAAGACCAACTTTACCAAGATTAAAGTGCTCGTTGAATCATTGCAAGAGGAATGTTCTTAATGACTCGCTTTATCAATCGTTTTAGTTGCGCAGTATTGTGACCTTTAGATTTTGCCTATTGTGACTTTAAGTAACCCCACAAGAAATAATCAGAGAATGCCAAGTCGAGTGATGAGGGTGTCCATAAATTAGGGTGAATAAATGATACGTTGTTTTGTTGAATAAATACAACAGTTTTTTTTGCCTCGTGTGATGGAGCTGAGTCTTGGTGGAATATTCAGTTACCGTTTATACCCTGCCTTTCGAATCTTTGAGAATTGGTTTTAAACAGTTGCTTATGTAGTAATCTGCATTTATCTTAGCGCCTGGTTCAACGAAAATGGGTACTGTTGTGTCAAAATTTGATATTCTAAGAATACCATAAAGCCTTTCGAATGAGACGTTTTTGTGAAGAGAACGAATTCCGCTTTAGTTTGGCCGAGACTCAAATATTGCACATTCCTTTGGCCATCGGCGTATGCTAAATAAAAGCATAAGGTAATATATTTGAAAATTGACGTTTTGACGAGGATGATTTTCGTCCAGTAATTTTAATTGCTTTATTACATCTCATTAGCAGAATTTTGTTTTTTTATAGTTGGTAAAAATATTTTTTATAGTTGGTTGGTGATAATTACTGAAAAACTAACGTTTTTCTCTAAAAAATTTAATAAGTAATCCTTTCCTTATACATGTTACCTTTAATGGGGCTCGCACAATTTTGGAATACGATTCGTTTTTCAAATATGCTTTTGATACGCCCGGGGTTACGCCCGGCTCACGAACAATCGTGTCAGTAACAATTGGCACAAAACAAACCAAAAAGTTTATTTTTTCGCCAGCCAACAACAACTAAACCACAAACTTTTAATTAATAATCCGTTTAATTCTAAGTACCAGCAAAAAATCCAAAACAGAACAAAACAAATCAAAAAATTTAAAATTAAGGAGAAGAGTAATGAATGATTGATCACCTTAAGACAAAACAATTTCCAAGAAACCAACATCACACATCAAATAAAAATTAACAGCTAACAGCTCGAAAAGATTCGAAGTGATTTGGGCAAACGTCAAAAATACACTCGTACACTTTTAAAGTGTACGGCAGATCACAAACCATAAACGAATTGATATGTAAATTTTTTTAATGCGTGGTGCTTCATGCCTGCGATGGTAGCCAATATATGATAATTATGCAATAAACGAAAATGTCACGAATACTTGAAGATAACAACGTGATATGATACGATGTTGGGTATCATGGATATCAGACGAACGAAAAAAAAACCAAGATTTTTATCTGCACGTTCTTAGGTATACGGGAGCTCCTGTTGAATTTAACACAATCAACACACATCTCAAAGCACAGAATGAAGATTGAATTTATTTGATTATGCGTAAATGCGAAGTTGGTTGATTTTCTGAATAAAAAAAAAATCGAGAACTTGGGAATAAAATTTAAATAAAATTATGTTGGTATTCGCGTAGGCACCAGAATAAACACACATCTAAGACGAGAGATAATTTTTATTATGCTCTAGGGTGGAGGATACTCATAAATTTATGTTTCTTATGGGATTTTATATTTTAATGGAATTTTATCAACATTAGACTACTCGTACGTGTTTTGACGATTTCATTATGTAATCAATGCGTACAGTGTAGATTTAATTTGTTCACCTTACAAAATTACCTACTGATGACCAAAACATAAAATGTGGTGACCAATCCTTATTTAACAATTATCTATCGAAAATTGACGAACCGCATAATTTCATCAGTGAGGTGCCTCACGTACAGTAAATTTTAAATTACATTTTATCTTTTTAGCGAATGACATGTAACAGTTATATATTTACTTACCTCTTCTCGTCACCACCAGTGTTTATGATATGCCAAGAAATAAAAATTTTCTTCCTATGATTTTTAAATTTGATATCTTGTATTATTGTGTGATAGTTGAAATTCGCTTAGACTGATTTGATTGTCGTGTGTTCCCGGTCTAACAAACAAAACACAATTTTTTGGGGAAAAATACATTTTATTCATCAACATAATTTCCTTCTATAGAGCGATCAGTCAAACGCTTCTCTAACATTTCGATATCTTTTATGTAGAACGATTTAACTTTGACTTCAAAATAAGCTTCAGTTTCGGCAATCACTTCTTCATTTGAACCAAATCCGTTTCCCTGGATCTGTTTCTTAGGTCTGCAAACAAGTAATAATCGCCATTGTCACATACCGCACATGGTGAGCAAACGCGGTACCCTCCTCGAGCACAGCTTTCTAATGGACAAATGTTCGTGCAAAATATGACCAACACATTCCATTGATATCCTTACAATGTCAGATATCTCACGCAACTTCACTTTACGGTCTTTCAAAACAATTTCGTGGATTTTTTTATGTTTTCATTAGTCACAGCCTCATTTGTGTGTCCAGAGAGGTGTGCATCAGTGATGGGTGTACGACCTCGTTTAAATTCAGCATACCAGTCAATGGTTGATTTTTCCGGATAACATTTATCAAGCCACTGCTTTGCTTGAACGGTATTATTTCCCATCAAAAAACAATGTTTAATCAACACACGAAATTATTTTTCAGCGTCAATAAAACAACTGTAACTTGTAAACTTAATGGTCGAAATCTCGTGAAATAATAGGTATCGTTTGAAAGTTGATAGAATTTAAAAATCAAATGGGTTTTTAATTTGTGGCACCATCTATGTGTCAGACCTGGAACTTTTCAGGCATTGTAATATGTTCGGCCATCAATTTTATATATTCTATATGTTTTATATATCGCATATATATATATGTGAAATTCACTTAAAGCAACCTCGGATATAACGATCATTCGGATATAGCGACGAAATTTCAAAGTCCCGTTTGATTTTGCTATTCTTCCCGCATGTGAAGTACTTTTGCTTAAAACAACTTCGCCTAAAACGACCATTCGCCTATAACGACATTTTTATGTTCCAAAATGTATTAACGTAGGTACATGAGACAACATTTCAAAACTTTAACAGTTTTAAAGTTAGGCCTATTACCAGATCTGCGCAATAATCCGTGTTCGTTAATGTTACTGACCGTGTTAGGGAATATTGAGCATTAATACATTCCATTGCTCTCTAAGGATGAATTATATTTGCACGATATTCTGCTAAATAATATTGACGGTCCATAATGAATAATTATTTGTTTCCTCAATATTGAAAATGAGTTCAGTAACCGCAAAACGGAAAACATTTATCGTTGAGGAAAAATCGGTAATTATATGGCGTTTAGGAACCAAACTGGCATCTGAATTTGGAGTAGCACAGTCTACTATATCTATAAGATATGGAAGAATCGTGAATCTATACTAAAGCGCTTTGGGTCTCAATCAATAGAAATTAAGAGATACAAAACCGTTTTGCATGACGATATTGACCAAGCTCTGTTAGAGTGGTTTACAACGGAGCCAAAATGTACTGATAAATGGACCAATGCTTCAGCAAAGAGCAAATTAATTTGGTAAATTATTCAAAAAATTGAACCATAATTGCTCCAAAGGCTGGGTTTACAGATTCAGACGACGCCATGGAAGTTTCCCAAATATCAGGTGAATCAAATTCGGCTTCAATAGCAATCGCACAAGATTGGATAAGGAAGGTTTAACCAACTTTACGTGCTGGATACACGGATAATGAAATTTTTAATGCGGATGATAATAGCTTGATAATAGTCCATCACAAACAAATATTCAGCAATAAGAAATACGATTGGAATTTTTGCCACCTAACACAACATCGATCTTCCAGGTAATTGACCAAGGAATTGTAAATAATCTCAAACACCATTATCGCAACTTGTGATGGTAGATGGTTCGGCTAGTTGATGAAACGAGTGTGGTTTCACTAAACCTAAACATTTTGGATGCGATCGTTATGGTGCAGAAGCTTGGGATAATGCAAGAGCTAATACAATTAAAAACTGCTTCAAACATGCAGTCTGGTAAATTCTGAATTTAATGCAGAAGATGCTTTGCTTCTCGCACAGCTATTCGGAAACATTAATGTCTAAAATCTGAACGAAGATAACATACCGATAGCACAATTAGTCCAAGATAATGATGCACTACAGAAGCTTGCTACTCCCGAAGAAAGGTATTATTCGAATTTGTGAATAACGCTTTTATAATAGTCGTTCCAACTGATGATGACATTGTTAACGATTTAATATTCGGTGCACTCGGTAGTGATGACGAAGATTGAAGCAGAAAAAGTGGAAGCAATTTTATACCATTGCCGATGCGATTTGGGTTGCGTTAACTATAAAAAACGTTTTGCGGACACGCGATTTGTCAGATGATTATATTTATGAATAATTGATAAACAGCTGAATAAAATGCTTCTAAATGTGTGTTCTTATTAGTTTTTTAGTTTTAAATTTTTTTAATTTTAATTACAACCATATTTGTATTAACATGTACAGTACAAACACATTGAATGCATGTAATATAAATATTGTATTAATTGAAATTTAATATATTTTGTTAAATAAGTATTTGAAATGGATGAACAAAATATGTACATTGGCCTCAAAGTGTTTTTCGCTGCTCTGTCAAATAATCTAGAATTTCATCCCATCCGGACGTAACGACATTCGGCTATAATGACAAACTTTTTCCGGTCCCTTCGCGGTCGCTTTAAGTGAATTTCACTATATATATATATATATATATATATATATATATATATATATATATATATATATATATATATATATATATATATATATATATATATATATATATATATATATACATACATATATATATATATATCGTACGGCCGGTTATTGAACTAATAAATTTACGAATTTGAACTTTGTAGGATTAAAATTATTTTTTGATAATTTTAACCACTACGAATACCTATTAGGGATTAAGACTCAAAACCTTGAAAGCAAAAGAGTGAATAAAGCTGAATGAATTTCACTCTGGCGATAAACCAACATATTTGCTTACAGTCATACATAAAACACCAGATTATCAACTTATGAAGGAAATAAACAACGAAAGCATAAATAAGTGAGACCGATGTCTTTCTGAACTAAAGGATGACGATTACCCACTTTAGAAAGCGACGAAGGAGTTAAGTGCAACCAAAATGCATGTGTCACCTAGCAAAAATGATATCGTATCCTGGCCTAAAAGTGAAAAATAGAATTTGTTGCCCATTATTTGGGATTTTTTTTCAACCGTTGCCGAAATAAACAGCAAATGAAAATAGCGCCTTTATTGGAACTAAAAAGTGAAAAGCTTAAGAAAGGCTTAAGCTTGAGTAAGGCTTGCGGAAATTAGTTTATTAATTGTATTCCGCACGTCAATAGAAGTTTTACATTCCCATTTTGGCATTTTTTGTTCGTTATAAGTTTAGGCCGCCTAGTTAGCGCCACTTCCTTTGCGAACGAATGTGCAATTTGTTTTTATGAGAAAAAGCCTCACGCCATTTTAATATTATTATTTCATCATTTGTTACACTATTTGACCATTTTACATAATATTAAGTCGAATTATAGTCAACTATAAAGTTTATATTAGATTAAAACTAGCTTTTAAAGAAATTGATCACTGTTGGCCCTAGTTCTAAAATATCCTGTCAGATGTCAATCACTTTGCGTTAAACGGCGAATGAAAATGAATAATCTTGGACATACTTGGTTAAATATTTAATCAGTTTGAAATTTTTTGTCGATTAATGTAACCGCCATAAGCTGACTAGTATTGAAAGAAGACGTGTTATCTGTCTGTGATTGTGAGATTTGCTGTGTAATTTTTACACACACAAGTCATTAGAATTGCCACTGTCGTTTGATAGGCTCATTTTCTAAGGTTAAGTCACTATCTTCTTCTTTATTGAGGCCTATGATTTTCATCCGGCTCGAAGGACCAATGAATATACAGTAATAATTGTTTTTTAAGGCAATGGCGCTGCCGAGGTAATCACACAAAAAAATAAATGTTGTCGTCAAGAAAACCATAAAACAGAAGTTTAATCAACAGATGGCAGTATCAGAACCTAAGTAGAACAACATAAATGTTTAAATTGTTTGTCTTGGATAAATTTGGGAGTTGTTCTAAATGACGTTTTCATTCTACGTAAACGGTAAATTTCAGCTGGCTCTTGAACATAAATAATATATTAACTTATACTAATTTTGTCAGGTTTGGCGTCTTCTGCCCTATCTATACTATATCAAGGGTAGCCTTATTAGAAGCACTTATTCATTGTGCTTTAATAGCTTTTAAATTTCTCTGTTGCTAAGCATATCAAATATTGATTACAATGAAGTTGCTGATTTTATAGCTAGCGCTAGTTACAACTGAAGTTCGGGGTTCCGAGTACGCAATTCCACTGTATTTCGATATCAATAACAGCGTTTGGCCTCTTTAGAGCCAAGCATGTATTATTAATTGTAATTGCCGCAAGGCTAAACTGTAAGTCAATGAGCTTAATTTGGTGCTCAATAGCTTTCGAAAGAATTAGGTTTTGACTGATCGCAAATAAATATCCATTGATGATCAAACGATAAACTGCGATAGCAAGCTTCAGTATCTAACAAAATTTGATGAAAAAAGTTATGTTTTTCTTCCAATGAGCGGCTCGTGAAGTATTCGCTCGATTATACCAAGCACAATATACAAATTAGTTGTTGGAAGAATAGAGTTGTTAAATCGGAACAAATATTCAGATCTTCAAAATATACGTGTTGTAAATTTGCGATTGCAAGTGCTTCATTCTTCAGCGTTAAAATAATTACTCGTTGAATCTTCAACTTATAATACTAATACGAGTTTGTAATAAATTAAAATCTTTAAAAATAATAAAATAAATTTTTATTATTTGTTTTTATATTTTAATAAATTGGTTTTGTTTGCCGCAAGGTAAGTTTTACCTGTACCCACAGTTGTATTTATAAGACATAACGCAGTTTAAAAATTTCTTAATTATAATTGATCTTGCGGAATCTCACACACACACACATTTGTTCTGATTTTTTTCTTTTCTTTTTTTTAAATAAGCAATAATAATATTCTTTATGGAATATAATCCTTTAATTACAAAAACTTTAGTCATGTGCATTTATATTTTTGGTTTTGGCGTTGGTACTTGGTAGATAAGGTTACGTGCGCTTAATTACATGGAGGTAATAATTGTGTACAGAAAAATTTACACTATAGTTTTGTTGTTGATGTAATTTTATTACAAAAGCGTTAATTAAATTGGATGCAAATCTAAAAGTGTATAGGAGTCTGTATACGATATAAATTTAACAATATTAATTAGAAGCTCCTTGAACAAACAACGAACTTCCGCTCGCCCACAACACTATTAAATATTATTATTTTATTTGTACGAACTGTTTTATTTTCCATCACAGTCGTTTGCAATATGGCTTAGTTCCATTATCGAACTCTTTTTGGAGAGGCCCAATTGGTTTGTAAATGGGTTAGGTATATCCAAACTGGTAATTTTTAGAGACAAGTCCAAAAATTATATTAGATGCCACAACATGCTGCAACATCCCACAACACGGTGTAACATCACCCAATATGGTGCAACATGAACATGACGCAACCTGTAAGACGATAGATTAGATATATTAGATAGATTAGATAGTTTAGATAGATTAGATAGATTAGATAGCTTAGATAGATTAGATAGATTAGATAGATTAGATAGATTAGATAGAATAGATAGATTAGATAGATTAGATAGATTAGATAGATTAGATAGATTAGATAGATTAGATAGATTAGATAGATTAGATAGACTATATAGATTATATAGATTAGATAGATTAGATAGATTAGATAGATTAGATAGATTAGATAGATTAGATAGATTTGATAGATTAGATAGATTAGATAGATTAGATAGATTAGATAGATTAGATAGATTAGATAGATTAGATAGATTAGATAGATTAGATAGATTAGATAGATTAGATAGATTTGATAGCTTAGATAAATTAGATAGATTAAATAGATTAGATATTCCCACATAACCATGGGAATGTAAAACAATGAAGTAGTGAACCTGCACAGCAGGGAATATCGAATGTTACTACATTGCAGGACCAGTGACAATTAACACAAATTGTTTGTCTTTTGATGTGATCCATTCGTCGAACCATTTTTTGATTTCTTCGTGGTTTCTGAAGTGCTGAACAAATAGTAGTCTGATGGAGCACAATCTGGTGAATAAGGAGCATGCGGTAGAATTTCCCATTTAAGTACTTCCAGCGTCTCCTTACTAGTTTTGCGACATGTGGTCGAGCATTGACGTGCTGCAAAATCACTTTACGCTGTTTGTTGGCTGGAATCGGACGGTTTTCGTTCAATGCATGGGTCAAATCGATCAATTGTTTTGACAACGTAATGATTTCGTTCGGTTTTAGCAGCTCACAGTACACCACTTCTTTCTGAAATGCTCAACATAACCTTACTTCCATGAATGTTTCGATTTGCTGTTGATGTGGATGGTTCGCCTAGATGAACCCATGATGTTTGCGTTTAGGGTTATTATAGTAAATCCATTTTTCATCGCCTGTCACAATTTGAGACAAAAAATGGCAACTTCGGTGTCTTGTAAGCAAAGAGTTGCAACCATTAAACGATTTTCAATGTTGGCTTCAGTCAGTTCGTGTGGTACCCATTTTCCTTCTTTTTGAATCATTTTCATGGCATATAGACGTTTGCTTATGGCTGCTTGAGTGACATATAACTGTTCTGCATGTTATTTTTCTGTTTGAGCTGAGTTTTCTTTCAATAATGCTTCCAATTCTTCATCTTCGAATTTTTTTGATTGACCAGAACGTTCTTTGTCACCAGTTTTAGCAAGTCTGTTGAGTTGGTGCACGTTCACTATACGAGTAAGTTTCTTGAAAAATTTCAGCAGTTTTTTTCGTTTGATTAAAGCAAAAAAGTAATTCCCGCAAATGATGTTTTGTTGGTACGAAATTTGATAGTTTAAACATGATTAAACAATGTGTTGTTTACGATTTCACGAATAATGACAAACTAAATTTTAATGTGGAATGTCAACATAATGTGGCGTTTTAACCATAGGTGTCATTGTAAAAGGATGTTTTGTACTAAAGTTACGCCATCTATTAGAAAATCCAAAAAATAAGTTATACACCCAATAACAATGTTGCTCAAGGGTATTGTGTTGCGTTGAAAGCGAACCTACCAAAATGTTGAAAGAGTTTTTGAGTAAGCTAAATAGTGTTGAACCTGATATAAAAATCGAAATGCGGATTGAAACAAAAAGTCAAAATCCGATATATTCACACCCGAGAATATTTTCGTATTCTCTTCAAAAATGAGGGAGTGAATATGCTGTTGGCAACAATTGACTTTCTTTTACAACAAATGTACTTAGATCTCGAATACACCACACTTAATTTCTACCGGTATTTTAAAAAAACGGTTTTGTATACTCAAAAATTCCTGCTTAAATTTCCGAGAAGCAACAAGGTCAAAACTTGTTGGCTGCAAATTTAGTTTTTAATTTTATTAAAATCGCTTCATTCTTTGTCGTGTTTTGTAAATACTAAACTTTTCAACATCATTGCAAACATTAAAAATGCTTCCTTTTCTTCCTAAAAGCAGCCACTTCTTGTACGCAGTTTACCTTTTAACAAACTTTATACCTAAGCTTTTCTCATAAATTGGGAGATCCCAATGAATTTTGGGGTAAATCAATCTAATGGAAGTGGCAGCGTCCATACGAGCTGTTTTGTTTTTTACAAGAAAAACATTTAAAAACTAAACGATTCTAACTAAAGTTGCAACAATCTCGGTCCAGAACAGTTTCCCAAAATTTAATCGGAAATTTCGATTTTTGTGAAAAAAATGTTGTACAGCCCGGATTCATTGATCGAATGGTTTTAAGTAAAATTAGTAGAAAAATAAAATTTATAAAAATTATATGTGAAGTAAGAACTGAGTACATTCATTGACAACAAGGCGTTTACGTGGTGTTATGAACCAGCCAGTCCACAACCGTGCCTAGTCCGGTACATTTTCCTGGTCCTTCGAGCCGGATTTGAGGTAAAAAAACCGCCCATCATTCATTGAGAGCGTGGGTCGCCATTTTGAAAATTTAAGTATACAATTTTATTTTTTCTATTTTTTATTTATTAAATAAACATTTTGTTAACAAACCAATACCAACATAAAATATAAACCTTTTTCGTGAGGGTTTCTGTGGTAGTTATCTGTGTCGTTAATTAACCTCAATATTTGTGTACAGCCTCAGCACCGTATTTGGCCACGAAAACGTTAAGAACAATCGCAGACGACAGCGCTACCAAGTTTCTAGCCGCTTCAAAAATCATTGGCCAAGATATTTATATAGACGATTTGATGTTAGGTGCCAATTGTGTAACGGAAGCGGTAAAGCTCCAAAGTGAGATTCTATGTTTGTTGGAGGCAGCAGGCTTTCACCTATGAAAATGGACGTCGAAGAACCCGTTATTACTCAAAACCATACCAAAAAAACCGCCAAGAACTATCACCCATCGAGATCTCAGAAATATCGTGATCGATTAAGTTATTGGGTTTGGATTGGTGTCCTAAGAGTGACGTATTCCATTTCAAAATTACTTCAAATTTAGCACTTACCAAGACAAAGCGGGAGCTGTTATCAGAGGCGTCCAAGATATTTGATTCGCTGGGATAGCTGTCTCACCATCCATTATAATGATTAAAATCCTATTTCAGTCATTATGGTTGCTAAATCTACAGTGGGATGATCTATTGCCCACCAACATATCAGCGAAATGGCACGAGTTCAGGGAAAAATTAAACGATATTGACCAAACATCTATACCGCGGTGGTTATTTACGAGAAAAAAAAAATCAGTTGCATGGCTTTTCAGATACCTCCGAGTTTGCTTATGCTGTAGTCATTTATACCAGAACAGAGACCGAAGATAGCACCATCTAGACCAACATCGTGTGCGCAAAAACCAGAGTGGCATCTATTAAGCACCAATCTATTCCACGTTTAGAATTATGCGGTGTCTTGTTATTTACGAGGCTAATGAAAACCGTAACCGAGTCATTGCAATCCGAACACGTCGACATTTTTTACTGGACGAGGAGATAATAGAGTCAACATCGAGAAATAATTGGCACTATGTGCCTACGAAGGAGAATCCGGGTGATTGCGTCTCACGCGGACTTCCACCATCAAAACTGCTAAATTTCGACCTGTGGTGGAAAGGCCCCAATTGGCTTCATCAAGATCACGAGTTTTGGTCTAGTCAAAAGAAGCTGTTCCAAACTGCGCCGTGTACCAATGGAAAAAGGCCAAATAAGCTTCAAATTTTAAGTGCCATCACTCCAAACGGTGTTCTAGATGATTTGTCACAGAAATGT
The DNA here is from genome assembly GCA_963691935.1 of Nephrotoma guestfalica. Classification (NCBI taxonomy): domain Eukaryota; kingdom Metazoa; phylum Arthropoda; class Insecta; order Diptera; family Tipulidae; genus Nephrotoma; species Nephrotoma guestfalica. The sequence goes on along the minus strand of OY829915.1, from coordinate 231,693,472 downwards.
TCGACGTTCTCTAAACTCATTCGAATCATCGCTCGATTGTTGGTAAAATACCAATACCATTGAAAGGTCTCAACAGAGTGAAGATAGATAGACGCTGTTAATCATCGACGAATATAAACATGCGACAAGTACCCTTTATGGGTCCAGAATGATGGCTTTCCTACTGTTTCCTACTATTTCTTGCATTAAGAAACAACAACCATTTCCTAAAGACAGTAAGTTAGTTGCATTGAATCCATTCCTAGATGAAGTTTCCGATAATATTACCAGCGAAACATATTGTTGTCGAATTAAATATCACCGAAATGCATATCAAATATATGCACGCAGCACAGTCATTGATGGTGGCCACATTAAGGCAAAAATACTGGATCATAAATTGTAAAAACCTTGTGCGTCAACAATTTCATCGGTGTATCTCTTGTACGCGTTACAAACCTCGAAAAATTAACCAACTAATGGGCGATCTGCCGCCCGCACGGGTTAACCTGAAATACGTGTTCAGCCAAACGGGAGTAGGAAGACGATTCAAACCTCATAAAGTACATAGCGTACATAGCGATCTGCGCTTGTTGAGCAGCAAGGCCGTCCACCTCGAGTTGGTTAGCGGTTTATCTTCCAACGCTTTTCTAGCTGCGTTAAAACGCTTCATGCCCAGCAGAGGATTATGTTCCGATATTTATAGTGACAATGGCACCAATTTTGTTGGTGCAAAGAACCAACTCCATGAAATCTACAAATTAAATAAATCAAGTATTGATGATTTCCAATTTTTTACTAGATTACCAAACAAAGTGGCATTTCTTACCACCGGCTGGACCAAATTTTAGCGTATTATATGAAGCAGCTGTGAAGTCCACGAAATACTATTTAAGACGAGTTTTGGGCAATATCACACTCAACTTTGAAGAAATTACCATCTTATTGATCCAAATCGTAGCGATATTGAATTCCCGCCCGCTATGTTCGTTATCGGGCCCAGACGACATCGATATGCTAACACGGGCCCATTTTATTATTGGGCAGTCTATGACATTGCCACCCGATCCAGACTACACCAGTATGAGGGAAAACTCACTAACACGTTGGCATCACATCCAATATATGATGCAACATTTTTGGAAGAGATTTCGTCAAGAGTATGTAACTATCCTACACAATCGTTCCAAATAGCAACATAAGCACCGCAATATTAAACCAGGTGGCGTCGTACTGCTTCGAGATGGTGGTGCTCCTCCAGCACAATGGCCATTAAGCAAAGTCCATGAAGTTCATCCGGGCCAAGGCGAACTCGTACGAGTTGCATCAATTAGGACGAAAACCGGAATATTTAAACGGCCCATAACCAAATTAGTGCGGTATGCCTGCGCCCTAAAATTTATCTTGTCTAATATGGACTGGTGTTTTCGATCGAAATGGTATTGCCTGTGCGCAAACCGTAAACACCCAAATTCGAAAACCTTTGGCACAGGCAATACTTTTCCGAGCACAAAATTTTACACAGTGCACTTTGCGAATTTGTGTGGTACAGACAAACCCAAATTATATGTGAACAAAAATTATATGTGAAATAAGAACTAAGTACATTCATTGACAACAAGGCGTTTACTTGGTGTTATGAACCAGCCAGTCCACAACCGTGCCTAGTCCGGTACAATTCCATTTACATGTTTTAAGGCATTTTTTACATTTGCTCATTTAAGTTTTAAGTAAAGACTCAACCAGTCAGTCCCTAACTAACTTTTGAAATCATCTTGTCAACACTCAATAAACAAATCCTAAAGTCTCGCTGGTTTGTAACTGTTATGGAAATGGTCAAAATTGAATACAACTTAAGCTCTTACGGACTCACTGGTTCGGCCTTAAAATAAATAAAGTTTGTGTTAAATTCGAGCTGCAATCTTAACGCTTTTTTTAATTTTGTAGATCTAGTAATCGGCAAAAATCTTTAAAGTTTTGTCATTGGGCGCTTTCCCCTATCGTGAGTAGTGAAATCATCGCCAATTTGATTTGAAAATTTCATAGTGCTAAACAATTTCATAACAGCTGTGTTTCTTGATGCTTGATCTGATCCGGTTCAGTCCATGTTTTATGAAACAACACAAGTTTTCCATATAAAATTTGAACTGATCAATGGGTGTCATGAATCGCGGCAAACGTTGGCATCGATTTTACTCAACTTTAACTCAACTCAGTTCCCAACTGTTGTGTGCCCTAAAAGCGCCCATTGTAATGAAAATCAAATTGTCTTTTCCAGTTTTCATGCATTTTTAACTGTGTAAATATTTAAATTAATATTGGACCCTGTTAAATGTATCACAATGCACAATGACAATTTAACATTTCATATGCAGCCGAATACATCGATTGCAGAAAATACCGAGTTAAAAACTAGGGTGAAAAAATAAGAATTCTATCGTTTTCAGTTTGATTCGTCAAGGCTGAAAAAATTTGTGGCATGTTTTTATTTTGTACGAGTTTGTTTTCCTTGGAGGGGCACATCAGACGTAGCGATGACAACAACAATACGGAGGTCTGGTTTGGGTTTTAAGTTTGCTCGATTGAAAAAACACACAGAATGACGTTTGCAATTTCATGGCAGGCAGCATGTAAAACAAAATTGAGGATTTGAAACTGTGTTATCGGTATTTGTCGTGTTCAAAATTATTGCAGGTTACATCACCTTCGGTTTCAAGTGTCAATCTGTTAGCGTATCCGGCCTGCGGCCATTTTTGGCGATTCATTCTATGTAGATGCATGTAGTTTTAATTTGTGTTCGTTTACGTGTTCATGGGTGATCATTCCATTTCAATGAAATTGGATAATTTTATAGTACTAACCGAGTTCCACCTAATCATTTAGTTTGGTTATATCGGGTTTTCCTTTTGGGATTTGACAATTTTGACTTTCATTGCAAACGCACCCTTAAACAAATAACCAAACTGTCAGTGTCAAAACATTCAGTAAATACAACATTTTCATCATGGTGAAGTACTCGAATGAACAACGTTTACAAATAATTAAAATTTTAAAGAGTCTCAATATTCATTGTTGGATGTTCCCGTGCCACTGAAACAACGGATTGGTCGAAGTGCCGAGAATATAGGTACCATTTAAGCATCCGTCGCAAACGAACCAAAACAGTCGATTCCACGGCGTTCTTAAGAATTGAGTGTGCATTCAAGAATTGGGGCTCAGACAACACTTTGACTAATTTTGCAAAAGGATCTTGGCTTGCACCCTTCTAAGGTCAAGTTAACACAAGAACTAGAGCCAATCGATCATATGAATCGACGTACGTTCTCGGATTGTGCTCTGGAAATGTTGAAAGATGACCAATTTCATCGTAAAATCATCTTCAGTGATGAAGTGCATTTTTGGCTAAACGGCTTCGTCAACAAACAGAATATGCGTTATTGGTCAGGTGAAAACCCTCATGTGCTTCAAGAAACACCACTTCATCCACAAAAAAATAACTTTATGGTGAGGTTTTGGTGTGGTTAGACGTTAATGTTATGTGGTTTCAACAAGACGGTGCCACATGCCACACAGCGGGTCTAACAATCGACTTATTGAAATCTAAATTCGATGAACGTGTTATATCCAGAAATGGTCCTGTCGATTGGCCGCCCATATCGTGTGATTTAACACCTCTAGACTTTTTTTATGGAGTTACGTTAAATCATTGGTCTATGCCAACAAGCCGGCGTCGTTAGAGGAGCTCAGAGCCAATATTGAGTGAGTGATAGCGGCCGTTTCCTACGATATGTGTGGCCGAGTCATCGAAAATTGGGTGCAACGACTCGACATAGGTACGTTTTATTTAAAAAAAAGTCCTCAAGTCCTCATTGGAAAGCCCTTTAGAATACTTTTCTTCATGATTTTCATAGAACAGTTGTCAGTTGAACTAAAACTTGTAGAACTGTAATAAATCTCCTAATATTCAGAAACCCTGCTGCTTTTAACGTTTATTACTATTTCCCGATTAATTTTGGTATTTTACAGGCTTATAATCCGCATGTAATATTTAAAATACGGATTTGCGGGATCTTCATAAAACTGCATTTATTATACCATCAAAAATGAACAACTTTCATCAGACGTCCATAAAATCTGTTTTTATGTAAATTTTTTTATATTTATTAATGTGCTAAAACATTGGTTTTGTATCTCCAACCTTATCCCATTGCAATTAAAATTTATGATTATACGCGCGGTTATAAATGTTGTACACAAAAGACAAGAAGTTGAAAAGTTTTAAAAACATTTCTAATACAACAAAAAAAAAATTGTATACAGTGCGAATGATCGCTGAGATGTTTATGAGGCGACGACGATTCACTCGACTTGAAAATATTCAAATAAAATTTTTTTCACTTTTTGTCGTTGCGTACATAAATACGATCGAAGAGAATTGTTGATGGCAAGTTATGCCAGAGAACCAAACGTAATAAGATCTACATTTTGTGATAAGATGATATCATTTTGAGATGTGTTAATGAAGCGAAAATAAAATTCAATTAGTAGGATTTATTTGAGAGATATTTGAAATTTTTGTGTGTTTCTGGTTCTTAAACCTTAAATTATATTATCTCAAATGATTTTGTCTTGATGCTATAAGAGATAAGATTTTTGTGGTTTTTGTATTTAGTGTCGCTTTACTTAACCAAAGGTTTTTTTAGATTGTGCAATTAATAGCTGCGAGAGTAAAAACTTTTAATTTTCAAACGCGAATTTACTTCGATAAATTAAATTTCAACATTTCTCACTTGGTTGATGCTATTGGATTTTAACACATTACATTAATGTATGTTCTAACGAAAGTATTGATGTAACTTCAGGGACAAGGCCCTACTAAACTCTAAATATCACGGCGAGTCGTTAGCGCCCTAAAATCAATTCCAAAACCACGTGAAAATTAGGTTGAGGTGGCGGGCCAACTACCAAGTATCACAAAATTTGGAGCATAAAATACACCAAGTTATGAACCCCATACAAAAACCTCTCATTAATTTATCGGATTCATCACAATAACGACCTCGGGAAATGCACACGGACAACGATATAAAAATGGAAAGATGGAACGTACTAAGCCTTCTAAGGCCTGAACATTTCCAGAACCCCTCGAACGAGGCGAAAATTTACACAATAGACGTATTCGCACTTAGATGGTCTGAGAGTGGTATCCATTATGCCCTTCCGCATGCACCAACTGAAGACAACAGATGATGTGAAAGATTTAATTTTTCTTCGGCTGTAAGACATCTTCGGTAACATCCTGCACATTGATTGATTGATTGATTGATTTTGAATGTACGACCAAGTTCTTAGGCTTGAGTTCGCGGATGACGCCGGGTCCACCGTACACCCTTTTTTACACATAACAAAACCTAAGGATTGGATAGGTTAGTTAAGTGGGACAGAATCGGCCCGGTTACAGACACCTAGGTATAGCCGATAGTTAGTAACACAAAGACAACACAATTCTAATCTACTAGATGAAGGATAAAGGCTTAATAGGTTAATGGATAACGATGGTATTGGTCTTCAACAATTGCTTCTTTAAAACGGCAACCTAAGAAAAAATATTATTATTTCACATGCATCTGGAATTTTCCTGAAATTTAATTCTATTAATACTTTTCGGCTTCCTAACCAAAATTGGTTGACTCGACCCGTTACAGACACCTATGTAAAGTCGTTAGTAATAAAATGACAACACAATTCTAAACTAACATCTTCGGTAACATCCTGCACATGACATCAAAATAATCGTAGGCGATTATAATGCAAACATCGGTTGAAACGCAGAAACCACAACACATGTTGGTCCACACAGCTTGCATTGGCTCAGTAACAACAACGGCCAACGCGTTGCCTAACAGGCAATTATGTATAGCCTATATAGTCGAATCGAGAACGTTCTTTCAACATTAGAAAATTCACAAGATTTCTTGGCGATCGAATGATGAATGAACGGAACATCAAATTGACCACGGTATGATCTCAAAGAGACAGTCCACCAATAGCTACAACTAAATCATGTTACTGAAACTGTTACTGTTACTGTAATGATTGATTCGGCGATCAATACCGTCCACTCGTCGAAAGTAAACGAAAGCTGCGCTAAAATGCGACAACTTTCAAAATCGACTAAATCGGAATGATAAAGTGACTCCTATTCGAGCTGTTGCTCCACCAGGCGAGGATGTGTTTGTCCCATATCACAGAGTAGAGGAAATGGACGCAGCTATTCGTAGATTAAAAATGGAAAATCACCCAATCTCATTGGGACCGTGCACCGGCTGGACCGCGCTCATTTGTCCACTACATAAGAAAGGTGATCGCCGCAAGTGTAGAAGTTAGCGTGGCATAGCATCGCATACAAAGTGCTTGTTAATGTTGTCCTGCCAGAATTATTTCTCTCGCCGAACATATCATCGGAGACTATCAATGTGGGTTTTTCCGCATCCGATCAACCACTGACATTTCAACAAGCATATGATAGCATCAATCACGAAAACTAGAAAATCTTGTCTCGCAGTATCTGATCCCATCGAAATAACATCAGCTGTGCGGCAGAGAGATACGCTCGCGCCTATGCTATTTAATTTGGCGCTCGAGTACGTAATACGTATAGCCAGAAAAAATTCTTATTCAAAACGACCACGTTTGAACAGCACCAACAGCAAAACAAGTTATTAACACCACGAAGCATCCGCGCGGCAAATCTTAGAACAAACGACCAAAACTTTAACGGCGTGGAAGATTTTAAATTTTTTGCGTGCATTATTACTTACATCAACAAACACATACATGAAGATATGAAAGTCCGCATAGCAGCCGAATATTGAGTTTTCACTTTACTAAGCACTAATTATAGACCCGTGTTAACATTCGGATGTGAGAGTTGGACCTTGACCAGAATATCATTCGTTGATACGAGAATCGTTCCATCAACAACCAGTCGATGTAGGCCGTAGGGTAAAACCTAGACTAAGCTGGCTAGACGATATCGACTAATAGCATGTCGGAACTGAAGGGATCGTGCGATGAACCGGGATAGTTTGAGAATCATCATGAACGAAGCAGCATTTCTTTATGGAATGTGAATACTCCGGCTCAATACTCCATCTTATTCATTCACACATCGGCCATGCATCTATGCATTTCATTACAGTTTATCACATTCGCAATGCTTAGTTCAAACCTGTATGTATAGACTAACATAGAGCAACAATGGGTGATATCTCGTTTTTTAAATCAGCGTCTCATAGAAAGGAGCGTGCTTTGGTAAAATAAAGTTTTACGAACACTTTAAAAATAAATAAAAAATATTATTTCCAATGAGAAGATGAGATATTTGAACTGTTGTATAGGGATATAACCCGTAAACTGTTTTTGAAAGAAAATGAGAGACGGCTGAGTCGGACATTTGGAAAAAAAACACCGTGGAGAAGTTCTCCGATCTCGAAAGCTATAAGGTTTGAGATAGGCATAATTCGCTAGTCTAGCTGTGCGGAGACAACTACCACCATTCTTGGTTAAAAGCAACAGCTTAGTTCTAGTCAATTTAAAGAACCCTTCGTTTGTGAATGTCTATCTTCCATTAAGTTCACTCATTTTTACTTACGTTTACTCAAGCGGCTTCGGTTCGTGTATTTATTTTTTCAGAGGTATGTCCAAAATTTATATTAGATTCCCATTTTCGACATATAATCTGAGTTCCATCCTGTTCGATTGAGACATTACATAATTCTATTGCGTGGAACAAAACACAACATAGCGACTAAACCGGAGCAGCTCTAAACAAATTTCCTAAATCATGAACCATTATGTAGTCGATACGAGTCGCGCGAAAATATCCTCTCACATGTTGTCTCAAAATTGTTCCAGCCGATTTTTTAAATTATAATCTGGAGTCCATCTGAGAGCAATTTAAATACATTTTCCAGAAATTAGAACTGATCATACTCGGTTCTTAGCAACCAATAACCCCTCTCACCCATTTTTATAAAAATTGTTTTCGACGTTCGAACCCGAAATTAGTTTTCCCAAAATTCGGAAAGCGAAATCAAGCGGAAACAAATTTAAAAAATGGAACCAGGCACTCCCGAAGGAGTCTCCAAACATATTTTCCCGATATTAGCATTCGTGGGAATCGTTTCCTGGCATTTGCGATCCCCACTTCACCAATTGTTATCTAAATCGTGCGAGTCGAAAAATTTAATAATGGAGTTCAGCCCTCACTGGATGACCCCCTAAATGAGTTTTGCCGAAGGCAGGAGTTTCGCAATCGGTTTATAGTATTCGATAAACTTCCTCAGTAAATGTTTGATAACAATCATGCCGTAATTTTTTTAAAATAAGTTGACCCTAGCCTCATCGTCATTAGACGATATCAAAATCGTTTGAAAGTGAAGATAATATGAAAAAGAGCCATCGTCAAAACACTAATTAGATAGCGAATGCTACAATGAATAATGCTACTCATAATAACCATCATTTTCGTGAAAAAAAAAATTAACTCAGGACTCGGGCTGCACCGGGAAGTGACCTTCAAAACGAATTTTTCCGAAATCAGGACCTATCGCAATCGATTTCTGATAGTCGAAAAACTACCGTGGAGAATTCCTCAGCCATTTTCATCTAAGTCGTTTGAGCTGACAAATATAAAAGGCAACCTGGATCCCACTGAAGGACCCCTTGATACGTGTGTGATTTCATTACAGACCAAACGGATTGGTTGATCGGGATGAAACTTCATACTTGTTCGATATTTTTATTCATTATAAAAGTCGAGAAATACACATAATATGAACTGTCAAAATAGAGCACTGTAAACAAGCTAAATGACAGATCGCGCTCGAACTTCCCTTCAAGATAAGCGACAGTTGCGCGGCAAACAATAATTTACAATCTCTTTAAGCGAGCTTTTTTATTGACCAATTCCCTAACTTTTTTGACAGAATGATAGCATTTAGCGGAAAAGAAGAGTTTTGATGAAAAAGAGTTTGTTTCACCAAAATTCGGCTTCTCTATAGTCCAAGCGGATGAACTTTTCAGAACCAGACTTCATACTTAACCTTTACAAACTTAAAACAGTAAAAATCTGTTTTGCCAAATTACGTTCCTGAGAATGGCAATTATAAATTCTTGTAATGGGTCATTGGGAAGTTGTGCGATACCTAAGGACCTAGGAAGAGGTTTACCTAGGAAGTTGTTAAATATTGCAGCAAGAGTATAAATTGAAAAATCTGTGATGGATATTTTGTTGTTGTGTAAATAAATTTAAAAATTTGTCCGCCTTACACAAGTTGGAATACAATTGGAATGGGATGAAATAGAAAAGTTAGATCTTTTTTGTTCGTTTTTTTTAATGAAAAACTGGGATAACTTCATAAACTTTATTAATGAAGGGTTTCAGGTCTAACTTCAGATGTAACCCTTTACAAAAGGTGTTCTTGAAGTGTTTTAGTCGAATAGATGGCGAAGCTAAAGATTATCTAATTAAATTTAACGAAAACGGAATGATTTTCCGTCAATAAGGTGCTACCCGAGGATTTTTTTTGCTAAATTTGATTTATTTTATACCGTTTAACTGCAAGTGAATAAACGACGAAAACTACGTAGTGACCGCTTCAGACCAAACCATTTTAAACAACTTTCATCCGTTTCGTTTTATTTTGTGTATTTGCTAATCCTTTTATTTCACTAGTCAACTTTTTGTTATCTGCCGTTATTAACTTTGAGATGCTTTTTTATTAGAGGCTAGCATCCAAGCCAATAACCTTTTTTGGAGGAATCGGAGTTCTGAATGGTTCCCGTTGCCAATATTTAAATTTGCACCACAATAATTTGCGTTTGTTTTAATTCCGAGTAACGAGAACCCTCCAGAACTCCGATTTCCCCAAAAATGGTCATTGGTTTGGATGCTCCTAAGTACCCTCTAACATCTCCAAGTTATCGACCAAATGGCACAGTGGTTAATGTGTTAGATCGAGAGATTTCGAATCCCGATAAGGAATTTTTATCATCTGATTACGATCGGTGATGGAAATGAACACAACTATGACTCCCTGTCGGAGTGCACAGCTCATGGACTGAACAATCTTTTATAAGGGTATTGTAGGCTGGCATGGAGCTTTGCAATGCACAGATGCCAAAAAAAATTTCAAAGTTAATAGCAGCACTCGAATAATTCGACACAGAATTAAAACGAAAACAAATTGCTGTTGAATGGTACATATTGAAATATTGGCACCGGTAATCCTCCAGAACTTCGATTTTCCCAAAATTGGTTTTTGGTGTGGGTGCAATCACATCAGTACGGAATTAAAACGAATAGCAAATTCAATCCAATGCTTGGCATTTGGAGAGAATATATCAAATTTGTATTCAATTAAGTCTAATAATTATTTTTTGGGCTGAAAATAATGTCCGGGTATCATGACATTTGTATAGTATCACGACAGTGTTTTTTTGGCTGATAGTAAAATTATGGCGGGTTTTTCTTCGGATCTTAATTTTGTTGGGTTGGTTTTAGTAAATCTAAATAATTTCTTATGGAATATTTTATGGGATTTCACCAAAGTATACCTTTGTACCTCTAAGTGCGTTAAAAAATTAAAATTTCGATCCAACGGCGGATGAGACGTAACAGATTTCAAATCAATGATTTCGACTTTCCCAAAAACCAAATTCCAATTGATTCACAATCGATTTGTACAGAGGCACTATAATACTCGTACACACAAAACTACACGTATTATTCGTAGTTGAGTGACTGGGTTGCCGCAGGTGGTTTTTTAATAAATTACCTTTTTGGTTTTTAATTTGTTCACATGAGACGAGACGTATATATGTATACGAGGCAAATAAATTGAGAGATTTGATATTAATTGTGTATGGAGCTTTACAGCATTTGAATATTCATGCGTTGACAAAACAACTTTTGAGTCTCTAAAATTTTTGCTGTTCACTGCGACAAATAGTGCCACCCAAGCGCTATATCATCATCATGGCTACATCAAGATATACGTAAACTCATCATTCAACTTTATACTCACACGTATGATTGTCAAAAATGAATAAACATTTTTTGGCTGCACCGTGTGTGGTTTTTCACGGTAATAATTTTTTTAGACTACAGGCTCTGGTTTGTTATTTAAATATTTATGCGTTATAGCAGCACCAACAACTAAACATAAATTTATGATTGATCATTATGTGATTCGTTGATTGATAGACAAAAAATATTAAGTTTCATAGAGCTGAGCGAGTATATAGTCTTCTAGGTTACAAAATAAAAGTTTATCATTTTATCAATCATCACAATCTGGTGTGACGACCGCAGACCTACACATACAAATTATTTTTTTGCTGAATTGACATTTTTCAAGTTGTCTGAATATTTTTGTTGTACAGTTATGCGAATTTTAACTGTAGATGAATACTTGACATCCATAAAATTATTTTTGAATTAGTCGACTCGACACTCTGCAAGAGTACCACCTCTTGAGGTATACATTTAAATTACGATGATTAAATTATTAATCATTGAAATTGTGCGTGTACACCTCTAAACGTCTAACACAAATATATGGCAAATTATTTTTTAATTTGCGAATTTAAGCCTCAAATCTTATTCACCTTAAGTATCTTATTTTTATAATTATTTTGCCTCGGGTAATTATATTTTTAGCGGAGTGGTTTACAAGTGGTTTCGTTTGGTGCTACAAAGGATTACATAAGATTTTAATGCCATCATCAACTTATAATTTTGTAAAATTACATTCTTTATACAAAATTACACCTTTAATTAAACAAGTAACATGAAAAATAGGTACCGAGCGTAAGGCGTAATATTTTATTTTTGTAATCGACCATTCACTCTTAGTATTCCATTGTTTCCTAAGACCGGATCCAAAGATATGAGTCCGGTTTTTTTTTTGTCTAAGTGTCTTGAGGATTTGAATCAATGCCTACAATATGCGACGATGCGATTTAGTTTTTCTAATTCCTCTGGCTGTACGTCATTAAACATGTTATCTGGCATGGTTGCATTGGAATTCAACACTAATTCATTCATTCAAATTATTGTTAGCGAGAGCTTATAAGCGGTTATTCCACGTGACGCTATGTTTGCAGGTTTTTCATTAGACTTTATACATGATGTCATATAGTTTTTGTTAGGATACGCCATATTGCAGATATTCTACTGGCCAAAAAAGTTTTGAATCGATTTGGCTTCCCTCTGACCCAACATAGTGTAGCCAATGTGGGTCCAACACTAATTTACACTTCAATACAATAAAAATCTGAATCCTTCCATTCCTTTTTAGCACCGCCGATGTATTTTGGTCTTTCGAGCTTGGTCATCTTGCTTTTGGCTGTGTTATATTTGCCGGATGTTTGGCGTAGACTCTACTTGTAGTAATGCAGTGTATAATAGCTTTGATTAACTTCGAAATTTTCATCATCCTCTCGAATTAACTCCATGTGCTTTAGGTCGATGTATTCCTGAATGAGATGGTGATACATCTGTTTGATAGATGATCCTTTTTAAACTTCCTTTTGAGTTGTAATGGTCTGCCTACAGCTATGTTTTTGATTCCCTAAGACGTAATCTGCTGATTATTTCTATAGAGACTGAGTTTTGCACATTTACTATCGATCTTAAGTATTTAAGCTCATTCAACTTTTCGTATTGTTTGTCGCCTGTTAAAAATTCGCCACGTGTTGATCTTCTCGCGATAGTCATGTATTTGGTTTTCGCTTCTTGATATAGAGGTCGATTTGTTGGGCTGTTGTTTCCAACGGGAGCAGAACTTATTTGAAGATAATGTTTGGCTTGATTTATAATATAATCAGCTGCGCTGTGTTATGTTCAGCAGGCGAATGATATATGCTCCCAATGTTCTTTGGAAAACTCCGAGAGTTTGCCTTCGATGTCCTTTTCGTAGCACTTTTCAAACGCAATCTTCGGTAAAAAGTTTGTTCAGTTGTTGACCTGTTTGGTCACCAAAACCGCTTTGATACACGCCCAGGCCAAACCTGTTCAAACATGCGGTAGCATTTCGTTACAGATGCGATACTCACTAGGTGCCTTATTATTTTTTATTTTGGATATGACTCATCGCATTTCATCGTAAGATGGAGCGGTAGCGATGTTATTTCTACATTGATCTCAGATTGATGCAATGATGTTGTCTGTTCGCTGGATGATAACGTGTCTATTTAAGAGTGACGAGTCATAATTTCATCACACTGTTAGGACGGTGTTTGTGTTCATTTGTAACTCTCAAGATTCGTTACGAATATCGCTACTGCGTGAGTAGAAGCTGGTAGCAATTTCTTTCACAAAACGGTATCTGTCTCTTAACGGGGTAATTTCGATTTTAGGCATTTGTAGCTATTTTTAGCATTTTAGCCATTCACGTTTCGTCTTTCTACACAGCCGGTTGGAGTGTTTTCTCGCGACCATGTAGACGTTGTCAGATTGCCTCGTTGGTTGACTAAGATTCCGTTTTTGTGAGCAATCCTTTCTTGAATTGAAGGTAGACAATTCTCAGCCTGTCATGTGTTTCTAGGTTTTGATGTGTTTTTACTTAAATTCACCGTTGAAGCAGTTGTTATCACCAATTGTATTATGTTCCATTGTTCTTTCACATAATGGGGTAATGGTTGGCTATTCAGGAACTCTGAATGCTAGCTTCGAAGTTGGCCCAGCTAACTTGATTGTTTAATGCTTCGGTATTCCAACGTGAGATTCGTTGGAATTGGTTATTATACGTGATGGATAGACGGACGGCATGTTTCGCAGACAACTAGAAACTTATTAGAATCGATGTTTCCACCGTCTTTGATCTTAATATCCCTTGTGCTAAAAAAACGATTTTGACACGAGGACGTGGCCGGTTTCATTGGCCGTGACTCCATCGTTTGATGGTGTCTGTACTACCAGTTTGCGTGCTGAAGTCACCCAACAACCTTAACTTCGTGTTGGAGAATTTTGTTTAAAACCGGAACTGGACCCAAAACTGATATTAACTAATATTTTTATATAACTGAAACCTTGCCTTCAATTCGTTGATTTTTGTTTCGGTTCCCGCTTTAAATGTATGTTGCAAAATTTTAATGTTTTAGTTTAAATTATTTGTTTAAAGTTAAAGAAATTGCTCAAGCCCGAGAATCTCCAAACAAAATGTAATTATATTCCAAAATTGGCGGAGATTAATTTTGAATGAAAAATGTTTGTTAAAATATATAAAACTAAAACCATTCTTTTCCAACAAACATAAAACTATGATGCATATGCACCTAAATGGAAATGTGCTGTTGCTCTTCATGAAGTGGGGTTTTGCACAACATATAGTTACTCTAATACTCGAATTTTCCGGCACCATATTCTTATTGTGAAAACGTTTAATCATTTTTATGTTGTAGATCAAACAAATGTGAGCGAAGCCAAAATAAACGAAACAAGATCAGAAGAACCAAAAGGTGTTTGGGATTTGGGATTAAGTTTTTTTCATCCAAGATGAAATTGAATTCACCATTAAACGATTATTTGCTTTGCGCGCCATCTCTTATCAAATAGATTTATTTATCGCGATGAAATATTTTTATCGACCATGACAGTGTGCAATTTTGATATTTTCATTTTCACTCATCTGTCGACTGTGTTTGTGTGTCGACAAACAATTTTCAAATACAATGTTGACGAAATCTTGAAAATGGGAGTTTAAATATCGTGAATATATAAAAATGTACCAAGTGAAATTAAAAATATCAAGTGTGTGCGTTGATGCAACACATTCAAATATTAAACTTGCATCACAACTCTAGGAACGAATCAATTTGTGCTAAGAACAATTTCCTCCTCATTGCTATTAATTAGCTGGATTGTCTGGCTTACGCACATACATTTGGGGAAACGAGCATACATCAAAATTGGTGATTTATGAGCCCCGATATCGAAAGCAAAAGTAAATAGTTAATGAGGTAACTAGCGGACTTAAAAATTCAGTTGTAAGTTGGATGGAGGCCTCTTGCCATTACTTTAATTGATCGATCATTTTTATCCTCGTGGGTATACCACTGGTGTCCAACATAATTTAATTTGCTAGCTAGAACTTTATAATCTTCAGGCTCTGTTGTGTTTATTTTCCAAATATTATTACTGAGTGTAATATCACTATAGTCATTTCGTACTAATTCTTTCTTCAGTTTCTGAATACTAACGTGATTTGTTATTCCTAGGATATTGATCGGGGATGGAATCTGTTTCTTCTTTTCTTTCTCATGCACTTTTGGTGCAGTAATTGCATTGGCAGTTTTAATGTGGGGTTGCAGTATTGCTAGGTTTTTTACTTTTTTATTTTGTGTCCCTTAATGTAGAGTTTTTTATTTTATTACATATTTACTACTACATTCTCACTATAAATGTTTTTGTTGTTGGTTTAGGAAAGTTAGGACAAACTTCTATTCCGTTGTAGGTGGTAGACTAAATACCTGTTGGCATTCATACTTAAGCTTATTCTACCTTACGGTCCACCGGAAGAGGCAACTTCCAAAAGAGCTTTTTCCTTTTTTTTAATAAATTTTGTGAAAAGTATATCATTTACAAGAAAAACGATTTTAAATAAAATTTACAGCAATACTGGCTCAGACCACCAGTTTTCCAAAACTTAAGCGGAAAGAATAATTTTTGACAAAAAACTGTTGACAACAAAATTTGGTCTCTTTCTTTACAGCCCTGACGAATTGATTAATCGTAATGAAACTTCATATTGAAGTTTTTTTAATAAATTGAAAGTGGCAGCTTGTGTTTTGCAAATACATAAAGAAAGTCAGGTGGTGTTGGCCACAAGATATTCTCTTCCATTTTTTACAGTAATAACTTCCAGTAACAAAAACTCCGAAAACTCGAAATTCGAACTATGTCGATCAAAGTTTTCGACTCGATCACGTTTTCCACTCGATTATTAGATAACGCGTAAACGCCCAACACTGCACGTACCAGTATATTTTTATTTATAAATTTATAGCTTTTACGCAAATATTTATAAATTTTTAAGTGTATTTATTGTTTATCCGCAATGGACATAAATAGTTTGGTTGGCATAATTGAATATTTTTTATTGTAGTGACATCTGTATAAATATTGTTTGAACTACCAACTTTTGCGTAAGTTTAGTTTGAAAAGTCTTCTGATTCATACAGCATAAGTAATGCTAAGGTTGCCAGACAGATTAGACGTTGTTAAATTTTAAGTTTCGGGAGTCAACTGCACTTAGCTAGCGTAAGTGTCCCATTTATTTTAATAGTAAAACATTTTAAATCTAAATGCGGTCTAGCAGTGAAAGCCGATAAACCATTTTATCAATTATCATTTTACCATTTTTTCACCACTTATTATCAATTCCCCAGGTAACATCATCTAAAATTGAACTATTAAAATACGAATTTATTTAGATATTAAGCAACTTTTGAAATTCTGACAATTCGGTTATCAGAGGTCATCGTTTAGAAGCAATGTTAATTTACAAAGTTCCATAGAAGAACCAACCTACTTCACGTGGTTGCGTAAGCATTGAATTCTGAAATACTTAAGTAATGAAATACTATACAAGAGGTCGCAATAAGAAAATGTAAACCATCAACTAGATATTTATGAACTCTGCTATTTGCCAACATTACCTATCACATTGAATATTATATCTAGCGAATCCGTCTTTTAATGTTTTCCTACTTAACTTGTCTGCAACAACCGTATATGAATTATGGTATGACGTGAAATAAAGATGGCTTTGCTGTGCGCGGCAATTGAGTAATGATGTTAAATTTGATTAATTGTTCTTTTATTATTGAATGATTATCAAAAGACATAAGACTTTTTACTTGTTTGTAGTTCTTCTTATGTTAAAGGTTACCACAGTAATATTATAGATTTTTGATTTAATTCATGTAATCATTTATCATTTTCTGCTAACTGTTTTTGGTATCTGCAAAATGAACAATGGGGCAAAAGGTAACTTTAATATGATTAGCAATTATTCATAGTTATTAAGCTATAAAAAGCGTTACATTCGAATTTGTGTGATTTTGCTCGAATTATCCCTGTGTTCGATGCAAATTTTACTATTATTAATTAAGAGATAGCCTAGTTCTCTCCAGTTGAAATTCCATTTAAATCGTGTAGAATGTACAGATACTATTTTCTCATCGAAAATTTATCAATCTAGAAACCAATTTTCATAAGGACTGGTTATGAAATGGTTAAGTTTAGTCCAGCATGAACAGATCCTAGAATTTGGTCCAAAACTTAGTTTAAAATGCCTAACCAAACTACTATCCAAATTTTATCGTAATTCGTTAAGAAATGGCGGAAAGACGCAATATTGTTAAATTTCAAAATTTCATATGCCGAGATCCTCTACTTCGGACATCAATCAATTTGTCACTTTAAGGATCACTTTTAAAATTTGATTCCGCTGAGATGTTTTATTTAGTGAAAAAGAGATGCAAAATGAATAAAAAAATTCGTTGGTAATTATATAACAAAAGAAATTATCTTTCGTACTAGTACTGCCACTTGCGGTTAGTAGCGTAATCCCTTATTTTTCGATGTCAAATTGTAGCGGTGCATTCGCACTCGCGACACTAGTCTTGTCTCCGGTGCGAACAGTAGAAGTATATACTGTGCGAGTATGGTGGTCTGTGATGCGCGAAATTATTGAATGATTAACCCCTGAATGTCAGCGACATATGGTCGGTAACACAGAATACTGTGTGACCGTTGACTAGTATATCGATTCGACGTAGACAGATGGCACCTCGGCCAATCCAGTGGATGCTATTGTGGAACATTATTTGCTGATTTTTGTTAAAACCCTGTGTTCCTCTTAGGAGTTTGATTACTTGACTCAGTTGATGTAGAACCGGTAAATATAGGTGCAATTTAGCAAATTTTAGCGTTCCGGTTTTATACTGTTTGATTTGTTGATTTGCTGAATTGTAATTTAAATTATCATTGTCTACTTCCTTCTCTCCTTTTCCTTAAGATGCCAATTAACTAATATAAATAAATTCGCAAATGACGTTCTTACTGAAAAAAAACTCTAGTCCATCCTCACCTGCATATTGTTAATTTCATTTGTCAATTGTTCCCGATTCATCCGAGGCAACGAATGATTTGTTAGATTTTATAGCTTCTGAAAGCCGGTACGGTACCTGTTCCACAGCGAATGCATTCAAAAGCATTCAAACGACCTGACACGGAGGTAGAAAGCTGCCGTACAAAATTAATTAAAGTACAAAGCGGCGTTTCTAATTTGAAAGATCTATCCGGGGGGTACAAGAAGTACAACCGCACGCCAAATTGCTTCTCGCTTGTTACATGTTTTGGGGAGGTTAGAACGCGTCTCCCAATCACGCACCTATACCGGGACCAAGCTCGCCGAGTGCAAGACTCTTGCGAATGTTTATTATCCTCAATAAATATTTACTTAGATGATGGAGATAAGTTAAACGAATCTATTGATGTGGCTAGTCAAGTAACCATCACTCAGGCTACCATTAAAACTTCAAGTGTACTATAAACCAGCCTTCATGTTTGAAATGTAAGGGTACTGATGATGGCGAGATTCCAACGGAGGCTGATGGAAAAAAGCTGTCCGATAATCAAAACTTATTTATGCCAACTATGATGGCGAGTTGATTCACACTCGCAGAATGAGTTCCAAACTCAATTAGATAATCGTATACAAACGCCTTCAATACCGGTTATTTCAGTTGCATATTCACCTCCGGCTCAGTCAATCGCTGAATAACATCTGCCGCTGTATTTGGAAATCAACCAACCTCACCTCATGTTCGATTTGTTGAGTCTTATCCTACAATTCCCACACCGTGTCAAACTTAGTCAGCTATTGCTTCAAGGTTTCTACTGGGTCATAATAACATCCATCCGAGTCAAAAGTCTGTGAACTTTGGTACAGCTTGGAATCAAAGGGAGTCAACGCAGCCATATAATAGTTCATTTAATATCCCATTCAACAATAATCCAACCAATCAGCAATACAGCAACCAATCATAATGAAGCAACTTTCTCGAAGTGGTATTTCTTATAACCGGGATCCTTCCGTAGAAATGTTTTTCAGTTATAGAGTCAGTGGCTTCAGTTAAGATCGGAAACTTTGTTGATAGAAATGTATTCAGTGCTAAGAGGTATCGCTTTACATTGGTAAAACTGGACACTATTGGACTTATCGAAAACGCAACCCTTTGAGTCTTGGGTCGATCTCAAGCGAGATTTTATCGAACGATTTAAAGACCGACGCACTGGCGTAGGCAAAAATCTAATGCAAATTTTCTCGAATTTTATCATAACGTGTGGAGTTTAACCTTGCAGTGCCAAACGCCTTATAGCGTATACGACCGAACAGTATTGCCAGCCATAAACGTGCTATCCATGCATTCACTGTTTACCAAGGGGATAGTGGTGCGATCGGAGATGAACGGCGTGAGTCAACCTTTACGGAAAATAACGCGCCCTATTCATTAGCAGCATTTACTAATTATTCAAGTACTTCGGGGAACACTGGGTCGTTTGGATCAAACTCGTTTCATTTCTGTTATTGATTTAAAAGATGCATTTTGGCAGATGCCACTCGACCCGCAGTCCAGAGATAAAACAGCGTTTACGGTACCTGGACGGCCTTTGTATCAATTCTGCTTACAATAAACCTTGAAAAAAAAAACAAATTTTTGTTAAAAGAGGTCAACTATTTGGGATACGTAGTTGGAAATGGGTGCCTTCGGACCAACCCGAAGAAGTGTCGGGCTATTTTGGACTTTCCACGACCTAAAACAACATTTCTAGGAATGTGCGAAGAACTTCACCTCCCTAGCCGCTCCTCTTACGGACCTCACCGGCAAGTCAAAGCAAAAATGGACCGAGGCTGCGGAAAACGCATTCGCCGCACTAAAACTAGCTCTTTCTTCTGCCCCTATCTTAGCCAATCCTTATTACACTCAACCCTTCGTTATACTGTGTGACACAAGTGCCATCAGCGTAGAAAGTGTGCTCTATCAATTTGATTTAGAATGTGCTGAACCCTACATAGAAGGGTATCCCTTTACCATCTACACGGATCATGCCAGTTTGCGCTGGTTGATGAGACAAAACGATTTATTGGGACGTTTAGCCAGATGGAGTCTGCAGCTCCAATCATACGACTTCCAAATTGGATATCCTTTGCGGTTCGCTTAATGTAGTACCTGACACCCTATCTCGGGTGTTTTGTGATGCTTTTACTTTTGTTACACCTAAAAGTTCAAAAAGTGAAGTACCGGTTCTTCAAATCGATTTAAATTCTCCCAAACTTCTAGATGACGAGTATTTCAGCCAAATTCATCAAGTGGAAAACCTAAAGGATTGTGATCACAATTTTGTCGCCTGAGATGGTTAACTCTTAATATGTCCATCATTCGGTACACGCTATCTGGACTCAGGTCTCCCCAAAAATAAGCTGGTAGTACCTCCTTCTTTAACTCCTGATCTAATTGCACAGTCGCACGTAGCTCCGACCTCGGCTCACATGGCAATTGTTAAAACGATAAAAAGACTGCAAAGGTAATTTTACTGGCCCCGGATGTCACTTGATGTTAAGGAATTTATTTCCAAGTATGTAATGTATAAGATGAACAAACCGGTAAATTATTCGACTCGATCTGTCATGGGATCGCAAACGGAATCCACTAGACCTTTCCAGAAGCTGTTCATAGATTTTTAGAGACCATACCCGCTGTCAAAACGGGGAAATTGTTTCATAGTGATAGTCCTAGATCACTTTTCCAAATTTATTATAATCAAACCGTTACGAAAGGCTTCGGCTTCTCTGCTGTGTTCGTTCCTCGAGAATGAGGTTTTTCTGATGTTTTCAGTTCCGGAGGTTGTAACGTATCGACGTATCGACTCATATATCGACGATCGAGAACACACTGAATTGGATAAGTACCTACCAGAGTTAACAGCCGCTCTACGTAACGTTATACACGATTCTGTTCGATACTCTGTTGGTCAACGAGAATGCGAATGAAGTACAAATTATGTGTAAAGCCGACAGATTAAATTTGATAAGGACCAATGTCGTTCATTATTTAAAAGTTGCGCACGAGAAAGTTGTTAGACATTATAATCTACGTAGTAGCACTCACAACTTCCAGGTCGGTCAACCAGATTTTGTAAGGGGTTTTCAGCAAAACGATGCACTAAATAAATTCTCGGCCAAGTTGGCCTCAAAATTAATTCCAGCCATCATAGAATCAAAGCTGGGGAACGTAGCATAGATGTACTCAAGAATTTGGATGGAAAACTTTTGGGAACCTACCAAGCAAAAGACATTCGTGATTAATAGAATTTTTTTTATTTTATACTTTTGCTTAAACTACTTATCCGGCATGAGACAGTTTCAGGGTATAGGTCATCCCCACTAGTCTTGTCTCCGGTGCGAACAGTAGAAGTACTGTTCGAGTATGGTGGTCTGTGATGCGCGAAATTATTGAATGATTAAACCCCTGAATGTCAGCGAGATATGGTCGGTAACACAGATTACTGTGTGACCGTTGACTAGTATACCGATTCGACGTAGACTTTGTGATGTACAATAAAATTTCTTGGGTATACCTTCCGTGATAACGTTAAAATTCTTTGGATTCTTAAAACTAGTAAATACAAATAAATATTAAATAAGGACAATAAGAAATAATTAATAAAATTAGAATTTAAAAAAATATTGTATAAAATTAAAACGTTTACAAACCAGTAGCTAACTACTAAGAATATCACAGTGAAAATGAGGTGAGGATGGGATTCAGGTAGGTAGAACAACGTAAATTGAATGAAGTTGGTTGGTTAATTTTTAAAATACTTTTGTTATACAGTCATTCGAGGTATCTTCATGTTTCGGAAAGCCCACCCCAAGCCCTGAGTCATAGCCGACGAAGGTCCTAACCTCTGAAGGTACAAATTTCTGAAAACAGGTCATTTTCAAATGTAATCTCGTTACATTTGAAATGATCCCGAACAAAACTTCCGCTTATACAGCACCTCATCGACTGATGTCTTAAGCAAGAAGCACCCACACCATAAGCTAATGGTTTAAAACTAAAGTTATGTTTAACTGGTATACGAAGCCTGTACAACTTTACATCGTAATGCTCAAACAAGAGTATTACAAAGTCACGTCACGTACTACCTAATGTTCATGTGTTTGGAAATTTTTGCTTTAAAATTGTTCCAAATACGTTTGTGATTATTTTGATCGGAAAATTTGACTTTTAATTTCTATTACGTACAGTAATCAT
Organism: Nephrotoma guestfalica; assembly: GCA_963691935.1. NCBI lineage: Eukaryota > Metazoa > Arthropoda > Insecta > Diptera > Tipulidae > Nephrotoma > Nephrotoma guestfalica. The sequence continues at coordinate 231,671,098 of OY829915.1, read as the reverse complement.
GAACACTTTCTATCTCGCAATTTTTTCTGCTTAAATAGGCACGGTTAAATACCAATCAAAAACTAAAATCTTTTATCGATTTTAAACATACCTCCACATATACACGTAATATACATAACACCGATAGCGTTCCGTTCCTTAAATATTAAGATACGCTTAATTACTTTATTCGTTTGTTTTTAATTGCGTGATGTACAGTGAACTTCTCAGAAATTCACCTGTTTAGGAGGTGTTAAATTATTTTTGATAGCTCTGTGCGCGACGACTATACCAACAACAGGTGATTTAACCTTTATAATATATGGACTCGTTTGTAAATTAAAAGAACCTCCCATCTCATAAATTTTAGAAATATACGAGTGTGGACACAGAATATATGTGTGTAATTTAATCACGGTAGAAGAAGATAAAATTGTCAATTTTGATTAAGACATTAATTTTTTTTTTGTTTTTAATTTAACTCTTAGCTTTTATTTTACGATTATAGTAATTTAAATAAATAAATACTTGAATAAAATAAATTTTTTATCGTACGAGCGAAATTGAACACGCAAAATTCTTTGCCATTCGAATTTAATTTAAATAAAATGTGTTGAAACAAAGATGTTTGGTTTCATCTTAATAAATTTGGTTAACGAAAAAATCAAAAAAAAAATAAATTTCGTGATAAATGAGCGTAAATTGTTTTTATAAATTACCGATACTCAAGAAAAAGGCGACCGACTATTTTTGGGTCTACAATCAATGTTCCGCAAGACTCAGGTGAAGTTATAAATAAAGTGGAATGAGTAATCAAGAGATAACCTTGAAAATACTTTGATATAAATTAACTTTGGACCATATAAAGATGAAAGTAGGAAACTTTGATACAAGTTTGTTTGTGTAAGTGAGTATCTTAACTTGAACCACTTAGCACGTGAAGAGCCCCGTAAAACTTTTTTAGCACAACGTTTTACAAAGTTTGTATATTGAGAATAGACTAGACTACGTATAAGTTACTAACGAAAGACATCAATCCCTATACATAAAATGAAAAGTAACGAACCTAGTATTATTTATAGACGAAAAGTGGAATGGAAAATAATTTATTCAAAATGGCGTCAAATACTCACAGTCCCGCACAGCGTTCTTAAATGATTGACTATTGCACTATCATCGAGCACGAAGCTGTTCTGACAGTTTGAGCACTCTATGACGTAAACCGTTTGGTAAAAATTTGATTGCAAGATATTGTGGACACAAAACAAACACGACAGCGCGCTAAGTAAAAAATAGTTAATATAGTAATATGGGATTAAACAAGAATATATGTATCGAGAGAATAATTCCATCCCTCGGCACGTATTCTCCTGCTTCCTTGACACTTGGCTATAGGGTTCAATGAAACAACGGCAGCGAAAATTTTCCTAAATGTAAACACGCGTCAATGTAAATCAGTCAACTAATGCGATATTGAAACACAAAACAATAATTGAAAGCAACAGTCATCAACTAAGTTAAATCAATATCATCAATATTGAAAATTTGATAGCCATCGACGAAATCCAATTACACAAATACGAAACAATTAGGATTGAAAAGTTTTCCAAAAATTGCTTAAAAACGTTGATGAATGAGTCAAAAACTTTTCTACTTTAAATCATGCTTAGTCCATTCAAGATGCACGCATAGTTTGAAGAATTTCTCTTGGCATTAACAGGGTTAAATAAAACGAAAACCATCCCAGGGTATACATTGCACGGCAAAATTTCAATATTTTCGTTCAAAAATCTACTATAGGCTTTCGGCTCATGGTCTATTCATGATGCGCGCACGCGGGTTGAAAAATTCTCTTAACATTAATAGATTTACTTAAGGTAAAACCATCCTATGTCAATCCGGAAACCACTATAGGCTGTTGGTTATAGATGAGACTACTATTTCTAAATCAAGCTCGGTTCATTCAAGGTGCACAAACAGTTTGAAGAATTTTGGCAATAATAGGGTTCATTTCTTGGCAATAATAGGGTTAAATAAGAAGACAACTACCTCATTTATACGTTGAACGGCAAAATTTTAATGTTTTCTCTTGACCATAGATGAGGCTAATAGTTTTAGATCATGTTTGGTCCATTTAAGACGCGAACATAGGTTAAATAAATCTCTTGGCATCATTAACAGGGTTAAATAAGGCAGAAACCACCCCAATATTAGTCTCATCTATGGCTAGTAGCCTATAATTATTCTCTACTTGAAGTAGTTTTTGTCTTATTTGGCCCTGTTAATGACAAGATAATGTCTTCTAACTGAGTGTGCATCTTGAATGGACTAAGTATTATCTAAAAATAATTGTCTCATCTATGTTACAAAATAAAGGTCTTAAAATACTAGATGCTGTGAATATTGTCAAAAAAGAAAGCAGCAATCCAGGAAGGAAACCAAATTATCAGTAAAATGGGATGCTGGTCTCTTTTTATGCTGGTATTTGACAACAAAGAGACTGTTCAAAACATTTATGGAATAAAAGGAATTCTTCACATGAAGGTGAAAATCGAACCAATGAGGAGAACCACAAGACGCATTTAATCAGAGGCATTTAATCACACCCAAAGATATTGTGGCCGGGATTCAGGTAATCTTATTACCCAGGCATCTACAATAGGGAGAGATGTACCAGCCATGTGTACAAATTGTAAGGGCCAACATCCGGCTGATTATTAAAGCTGTGAGATTGCTAAACAACTACAAAAAATAAGAGATAAAACAAGAAATCAATCGCAAAATCACAAAAATCGGTATTCTCGATAAACTAGGCAAATGTATGTATTTCTCTACCTTGGACCTCAGCATCTGGATTTCACCAGATAGAGGTGAGGAAACAAGATATTCCTAACCCGCATTTTCCGTAGATCATGGCCATTATGAGTACATAAGAATGCCATTCGGTCTTAAGAATGTCCCTTCAACTTTTCAAAGGGTCATGGATAATGTGTTAGGCGATATCCAAGGTAAATCTTGCTTGTGTTACATGGATGACATCATTGTATTCTCGACGTCACTCCAAGAACACATAGAAAATCTAAAGCAAGTCTTCAATAAATTAAGAAAGGCTAACCTGAAAGTACAAATGAACAAATCGGAATTTCTGCATCGAGAAATTGCTTTTTGGGTCATATCGTTACTTGCGATGGAGTTAAACCCAACCCCGACAAAATAAAAGCTATTAAGGAATTCCTCAATCCTAAAACGGAGAAGAAAATTAAAAGATTTTCGAAGAACTTCTCCGACGTAACCAAACCATTAATGGAATGTCTAAGGAAAGGTAAAGAAATAATCCTTGATACAAATTATCTACAATCTTTCGACATATCTGAATCCACGGAACCAGAAAATGGAAGTGAATCCGAGGACATTGTACCAACAACTAATTCCCCAATAAACCGTTTCAGCTCACAGCTGATACTAACAATTGATCTCGAAATGTTAGGATCAAATATCCTTCATGAACATCCCTTCGGAAAACATAGGGTAATAATTTATATGCCTAATTACCACTTGCCAACCATAAAACTTAATATAACAAAACTTGTAACAAAATATCGAATTACAGACATCATATGTACTGATATAGGTTCAAGATAGCTAAAGAAGCCTATCTAAAAAAATTCGGAACCTCTTCAAGAAATTATTTGGTAAGAGCACACGTCCTTTTAACGGATGTGTTAGATCCTGAAGATCAAAACGCGATGATCAGGAAAAGGCATGAAGAAAATCACCACCGAGGAATATTGGAGAATTATGAGTTCATCAAAAGGGTATGCAAACGAAATACGACCGGCACCCATTAAAGATCGAATATGAAATTACAGAAACGCCAAAAAGGCCAATGGAAACACTGCATATAGATTTCTGTTTTTTTAAAACAATGTATTTCTCACAGTCTTAGACAAATTTGCTGCAGCCTCCTGTACATGAAGTCGCGAACCAGCAAAGAAGATCAAAAAAGACTAATTCAATTCTTTAGTGTCCATGGTACACCCTCGAAAATTATATCAGGCAATGAAGGGAAAATGAATACACCATCCCTTAGAGCCTTTTACAAGAATATGACATCCAATTACACCACACCTCGTCATATTCATCAACAGGAAATTCACCCGTAGAACGACTGCATTCCACCTTGCAGGAACTCATTAAAATAGTCCATATTCAAACAATCTGATGCATAATTGCATACCGTCGTATAACACCATACATTCGGCGGCAAAATTCACGCCCTTCGAGCTTTTAACGGCTCACTACACCATTTTAGGGCAACCTAGCGATCCTGTATTCGCAAATGCGCAGGAGTACCTGTTCAACCATACCTTATCATATGATGAGTTATGCAAACGGATTCATGAGGAAACTCATGCAAAGAAAACAAGGCTGATCAATAAACTTAACAGTGATCGAGTCAAAGCTATCTGGGCTGATTCTAAGGATGATTGATTTTCTTTCAAGATCAAAGATCCTTGACGATTTCTCGGTAAAATTTCATTAATTCCATTTTTTTCCTTTCTTCGTAGCAGTTAGTTGAGGATACTATTTATTATTGCTTTGATTTATTATTATTTTGGTTGTCTCATTTTAGGATTATCTGTCTTCTAGTGAATAGACGTCAGATTGGCGCAAGTTTTTGATAAGTTTTTTGTAACTTTATGGTTCTCTAGTTGAAGTTGCGTGTCGTTGATCAATTGGTGGATGAAGATTGCGAATTTGCTCATCTGTTTTTTAAACACTGTTCACGGACTATCGGCTGTTCTAGTTCCAACAAATCTCAACCACATTTATAATGCGATTTTCGGTAAATTTAGATAATTGCTCTACTTCTAGGATATACTAGCATTCTCGATTTGACAAAAATACATTTCTGGGTAGTGACATATTTTCTGAATGTCAAAAGTTCTAACGTAAATCATTTTGACTGGAATGATTCCGTTTGCTTTTGCATTTAGCTTGTTCCAACTGAGTCTAGCAGATAGTTCCACCTTGTAAGTGGCAGCCGATTATAATTAATTTGTTTCTAGTTAAGTTTGGCGGACAATTTCTCGACCCGGATGAATCCGGCTGAATTCAAATATTCTCTAGCCAACTTTATTTCATCAGTTGCTGTTGCAAATTATCTTATTAGAAATAGACATATTTTTAGGTTTGTTTTAGCGATATGTATACTATTTTTTAAGAATTTGAAGCACACCATGAAGCCCCTTCAAAAGTAAACTGTTTTCATAATTTTGCAACTTGGTATTTTGGAAAGCAAACTATTCACATATAATTGTATCTGTATGGCTAAAACAGATCTAGGATTCGATTTCTTTTTTAGCTCAACCATTATAATTAATTAGCAGCCTGACACTCATAATTTTCCGTATCTCATTATTTCAATTATCTCATGCACGGGCGATTATGTAGCACACTTCATTCACCACTCATCAAAATGATGAGATCAATATACTCATCTCCACATTATGTACAAAAAAAAGTCCAACGACAACCTCAACAAGACAAAAATATTAAAGTGTCAATAATTTTTTATTTAATTTTTCTTCAAGTCGATTAAGACATCATGATTATCATCAATATTAAGATTCTTTCGTTAAGTTTTTTTTTTATTTTTTAGCTTAAAACAAACTCTTATAGGTCTGTCTGTTTGTTTATATATTTGTTTATACACTTATTTAGTTATTTATTTGTTTATTTTTTTTTTGTCTTAAGTGATTATCATCATTTTCATCTTCACATATATGTGCTCGTGTACTCGTATATCTGAGATATAGAATTAAAATATTATCTCTTACAAAACATTTTCTAAGTTAGTTAATTTTTTGACACCCACATATGCATGTTTTACTTAATAAAAAATAAATTAAATTTTTTTAAATTAAAATATCAACAATTTTGTTGTTGTAGTTTGAATCGAAAGGGATACAATATTTTAATTTGGATTTGTCATGCAATAACCATGGTCAGCGGTGTGTAACCGTTTTATAATTAAAGAACAGCAAACTCGGAAAAATTGGCGATAGTACCGGTGTGAAGATTCTAACGTTAATGAAAAGTGTAGCGTACACAAAAAACATTTTTAAAAGTGTATGACAATAATCTATATTCAACATACAATTAATTTATACGAAAAACAACGTAAACTAATTTTCAGTTACAAATTTCTAATTAAAACCAAAATAAATATTTCCTGATATGCAAAAAATTAATGTTTTCAAAGATTTATATATTTACCAATTGACATATCAACACATAATTAACACTACTACTATCGAATAGAAGACATTTGAGCCTATTCAAATTAGTATAGCCCGTACATATAAAAAGGGTTGGACTCCTCTGACAAAATTTGATATGTTTCCAAAAATAAGATATGAGAGCTGATGATACACACCCAATTAACAGTCCGCAATATAGCCACTACTATTATCGAATGTCTACTATTCGATCCGGGGATCGATTAGTCATTCAACGGGGTCTCGTCAGCAGACATCGTACTTGTTATCCGGGGAGATCCAAACGTTCCTGGGTGGCCACACCCCCTGCATATTCAGGAATATGCAAGCCTCAACTTCCCAACAACCCGAAACCCTGAGATCTAGTCGAGAAAATCACCGTGAAAGTGGCCTCCGCATATTTAGATGAATCTGCGGGCTGGCTTCTTGCCATCACGTAACAAATTTTGCTATAGTTGCGATAGTTTTTTCTTGAAAAATATCAAGCTTAGTGTTTTTTATGGCAGTAAATTTAAAAATCAAAAAGTCAACATCACCCACTCTCTCTCTAATTTATTTTTTGTAAATGGTTATGGTATACAGAATTACAGACATACGACGACATGACTTTAGAAGTTTAATTTTTTATGATGCCGTGATTTTAGAGAAGAACTTAATAAATAGATTCGTGTGGTGGTAATTTGTACTGTATAGTACATATATGCAGTATGCACAGCAACACAACAACAATGTAAGAAAATTTTAATTACGATTAAAAGGTTTATTAAATTTATAATAAAATAAATAATTAAAAATGATAAAATTGAACTGATATAATTTTAAAATCATAAAACAAAATATAGGATGCTAATGATTTAATCTCGGCAAAGAATAATTTAACACGCCATAAAATGTATTCAGGATATATAGTGCTGGGGAAAAAAAAATTGGGCAAACATATTTTATTGGCTTATTGTTTCATTTTAAAAACATGTATGACGAATTATTTGAAAAAAAAATGTACCTGCCATTTAGGGGCAAAACCCCGAAAAATCCCAAAATATTCAAAATACGTTGATTGGAGTTAAAGTAATGGAATAAATTAAAAACCTATTTTTTAAATTTTTTTTGTTTTTTATTGATTTATAGAAGTTCCATCTTTAATATTAATATTTTGTTGAACCGCCATTTGCTTTTATTATAGCGATACACCTCCGATTTATTGAATTTGATAAATTTTGCAAAGTCGTAGGAGGTGTGGGTTTCCAAATCGTCATTAACAAACTTTTTAAAGCTTGAATCGATTCTGGGCGCTTTCTTGCTACTGCTAGCTTCATTATAGACCAAATATTTTCAATGGGATTTACGTCTGGTCTATAAGGGGGCCAGCTCAACACATCGATACTTCTTTCTTCGAACGACTTTATTTAAATGAAGAGATAAGAAAAAAAACAAGTTTTCAAAAAATTATTTATGTTTATCTGAAAGGCAATTTTTCGATCAACAATTCAAAATTAATAAAGGGCGTTGTCCTGTTGAAAAATAAATTTGCAAGTCTCGCCAAAAAGCTTTAAGAGCCTTCTGTGGGCTCTAAGGAACTAAGGAAGCACAATCGGCCGGTTTCATTTCCAGAAAAGCATCCCCAGACCATAACTCCTTCATTAAAAGACATTCGTTGCTAAGCCTCTCGCCCGGTTTTCAACTTACGAGAATTCTTCCATCTCCAACATGCAGCTTGAATTTTGATTCATCGGAGAAAATCACATCATTCCAGGCTTCTGGACTGGTTTAAGCGTTCTTAAACCAGCTTTAACAAGTCTTTTTCTCACTATGCTGGCTGAAATTTGTTTCCCCGTGGCTCGCTCAACATCCCGTCTTATGTCCGATGAAGTTTAAAAACGGTTCCGACGACATTGTAATATTATGAAACGATCTTCCTCTGACGTTGCCTTTCTGGGCCGTTCAGAGCCTCTCTTTCTTTGTGTACTGCCCATCTCTCGCATTATTTTAATATTCCACGCTACATTATTTTTAGGGATGTTTAATCTTTCTGCTATTTCACGCGTGAGTAAATTCGCGCGACAACGAAAATCAACATATTGCTTTTACATAGCTCACTAACTTTTCCCATTTTTTTAAACTAAAATTGCACTTTATTCTTTATTTAACTAAGATAACTTACAGAATAACTTAATCTTACAAAATGTGCACTATTTATACTCAAAAAAAAATTACAGCCAATAAAACATCTGCACCCTAATGACGGCTAAGAACCGTAGGCGTAAAATAAAATAATTGCTTGACCAAATTTTTTGCACATCAGTTGCGTGGATGTACCGGTGTAATAAAAACAAAAGACGGTCCAACAAAATATTAATATTAAAGATAGAACTTCAATAAATCAATAAAAAACAAAAAAAAATTTAAAAAATAGGTTTTTAATTTATTCCATTACTTTAACTCCAATCAACGTATTTTGAATATCTTGGCATTTTTGGGGGTTTTGCCCCTAAATTACAGGTATTTTTTTTTTTCAAGAAATTACGTCATACATGTATTTAAAATGAAACAATAAGCCAATTGCTTTCAAAAGTTTTGTAATTTTAGCAAAACAAGACTCCAATTTGCAATAAAATATGTTTGCCCAATTTTTTTTCCCAGCACTGTATATCCGAAATTTTATAAAGGAGATCACGAACTGGTTTATAGCATATATTTTTGGTCGGCTGATTAATGAATCAAAGAAAAAGAGAAAAGAAAATTGAATTAGTAGGAATAGGAAAGAACTAGGAAGTAATTTAATTTTCTACCTCAAATATCTTTAGTGTTACAGTCCTTATGAATTCCCAGTCAGACTTATCTCTCGATAAAATCATATTACAAAATGTCTGCAACAAATAATATGTCAGCGGCTGCAATTTCAATTGTAACATCATTGAATTGGTCTAAAAAAAAACATTATCGATTTGGTTCGGTAACTGTTCATAGTTTAAATAGTGAAAATTGTCAGGAAACCCAACCGTCAAGCGATAGCATAAAATCCATAATTTGCGCTTATCTATAAAGTTGAAAATTGTAAATCGACTAAATTTTGCCATGCACCAAGACGTCGCGAATTGTACATATAGTGGCAAGTTCGTAATATAAACGAGTTATATTCAATTTGAATTCGATATACGAGTTCCACATCATTCGTCTTATTCGGTTGGCGTCTGAAAATAAACAAAATTAACATTTTATTTGAATGCTAAACCAGAATAAATTAGAGATACTTACGTGAATAATTCGCGGGTATCGTGGGTATCTCTGGGGATCTTTTACTTTCCACAATGAGTTTCCATTCCAAATCAGCTAATAAATTCCTAACTCGACTTTTTGAATATTTCTTAAGAAATTCAAATAAAACATGATTTGACATTATACTCGTATATGGCGTGTTTAGTTCTGTATCAATAAATAGTTCTTCGAAAGCTGTGGCCAGCTGAATTTCAGGATTGTTATAAATTTGTTTTAATTCTTGTTCGTTGAAAGGATTTATGTTTAATGTAACATGATCGGCTAATTTATTGTACGTCTGTACGGTTGCATGATATGAAATTGCTTCATTTGATTTTAAATCGGGAAACAAAACCTTGGGTGTCAAAACAGTATGCGGCGATGTTGTATCTTCGAATATGGCTTAAAGTAGGCTTAAAATGTATTTCATCTACGTTTGGCATATTACTGGAAGCGAAAGTTACATCTGGAACAGGTACATTTATCACAGAATTAATGCAAATCTGACGTTCAACCTAACCAAGTCGACTGAAAATTGTCGCTGCTTAAAGATTCGACAATTGAATCGATTTCATGATGGGCCTTAATTTTTTCTTTTCTCTAAATAAATCGTTGTTCATTATACTGCATTGAATAAACACAAAGTACATTCTTTTCTGGTTTAAAAATATATAAAAATATAACGTCAAAAACGTAAACGAATTAATAAAATTCGATATTAAAAATAATAAACAATAAAATTTGTGATTCCCAGTATAATGCGGAACAGCTGATTGTGATGCCAGAAGCGTATTTTATAATTATATATAATTAAAATTACCTTCAAATTTTCGTTATATTTACCTAAATGTGTAGCTGTTCGCATTTGCCAATAACAATTCGAGAATGTTTGTGTAACCCTTTAACGTTATTGGGGCATATATGTGCCAGTCAGTTTTATTTATTTTATTTTATTTATAAATGTCCTAAAATATTTTGCAATGTCTTAAAAATTAGCTAAAACTGCCTCTTAATATATTCTACTCTCATTTTTGACATAAATGATTATTTTAAATAATTTCTCTAAGAGTGAAACGTCTGGATTTTGTGCAAAGTACAAACGGTTAAAATAGTTATCAAAAATCATTTCATACTAAAAATTTTACCTTTTTTTATTAAATTACATATTTTGTTATGGACAGTTATGGATTACACAGGAAAAAAAAGGAAAAATCACCTGATTTGTTAGGTGAAATGGTCATTAACGAACTGACAAAGGGCTTATCTGGCATGGATATTGACTTTTATTTTGACAATTTTTTTAATTCACCGAACTTACAATATGCATTATTTCGTCGTAATATAAAGGCTTGTGGTACAGTTCGTAAAAACCGAAAGCAAATGCGCATTTTTTCTTCAAACAAAGTGAAAAGAGGTGATATCGAGTGTCGCAGCTCCGATGGTGTCTCCATTGTTAAATGGATCGACAACAAAGAAGTGTACATATGTTCGAACTTCTTGTCTCCTATATTAAAATCTTCAGTCAAAAGAAGAATTCAGGGAAGCAGCGAAAAACTAATGGTTCATTGTCCAAATATGATTATACAGTATAACCAAAATATGGGTGGTGTGGACCAAAAAAAAGTATCGTACGAGATCGCCGTTCCAAAATTAAATTTTATTTGCGAATATTTTTCGATTTTGTTGATATTGCCGTTAACAATGTCTGTATTTTACATTGTTACAATTTTGTGTATCAAAATTGCTACATGAGCAAAAAAAACAAAAAAAAAAAACTTATTTCATCAACGTAAACAGGCACTGCTTTTCTTTTAGTATGCTTATTCTGCCCACTTACACCCTTTTTTGTAGAATTCAATTAAATTCAAACACTTCGGAGATGCAATTTGTTCAATAAAGGGCAATCAAACGGAATCAATTTCTACTCATGATTTGGTTTGTTGTAAAATTGTACAAATAACAATCATACGGTGTATGGTGGTCAGGTGACCGGTGTCTCTTTGATTGTCATGCATATTCATAACCGGCTCATAAACATTTGTTTTGACCTTTCCATTTACTAACATAAAGACTAACGGGTAACTGGACATCGATTTAACCAGAAAATAATTGTTTGGAAATTTTGCCACGAGTCATTTCAAATTGGCAATCGCAAGAGTAGTGTGGTGCTTTATCCATATAAAAAGAAATACAAAAAAAAAATTTAATTGTATGTACATTACCTATAGTACATTACTCAGTGCTAAGTTCTTATACCTCCGCTCGTGTTAATCGCGGATTAAATGTTTGATTGGGTAAGTTTTAGTGATTTTCTTTTGACTAAATCATTAATAAAGTTCGTATTGTAACGTGTCGGTTTTTTTTCATAGCGGTGTAAAGTGCTGTTTTTTCACAAAGGGAAAACTCTACCGATATCTAGGTATACACTTTTTCATACACGTAAAGGGAGGGAAGTGCTAAGAAAGATTACACTTCAACTGGGCGGCGTAAGCACTAAGACCACCCCAACGACGGTCTTATCAAATATATAACATGTGTTCATTTGGATGTCGGTAACAGTAATTGTTCGACCGCCAAAACAAACAGAAAAAAATGATGGTTACGAATTAATTTTGTGCACATTATTTAATAGTTAATGTCAATAGCCATAGGTTACTCATCTTTCTTCTCTCCTGTACACGCGTTTACCAGTGCAGCACCCACAAGTCTTCAGAGATACTCCTACCGTTTTTTGACCCCCCCCCCCCCCCAACGACTGCCACCTAGCCTGGAAACGTACTTCAGTAGGAGTCCCTGTCGAAGAAATTTTCTTGTTATGAACTTGCTTACCCAGATGAGTTATATGTTCTCATGAGCATTTATAGAGTTTCGGCTACCGTGAAAAGTACGGTTACGTTCCTAAAGTACAGCAAATGTGCAATTTTGTAACAACATATAGAGGCTTCGAATGAACAAAATGTAAAAACAAAGTTAAGCAGTTTGGAATTTCGCCAAAGTGTTGCACGTGAATTAATTGGAAATTTTACTTCGCGAAAAAGACCTCATTCTTCTACGATGATCCAAACTGAAAAACGGAAAGCAACCAACCAAAAATTTAAAACTTCTATCGATACACACTGAATGCATATGATAGAACCGAGACAAAGATGCTTCAATTGCAAATCGAAAAATATTTATAATAGAACTCCGAATTTCTGCGTTTTTTGTGATGTTTATTTATGTTACACAACGGAAAGAGATTATTTTATTTTTATAAAACTTTGTACCAATTCTGGCCATAGACACTTGCCATATTTCCTAATGTAATTATTTTTGTTGTCAAAATGTTGCAAATTACATTAGATTTGGGCTTGGCCAGTGTTAAACTCTTGCAAAAACTATACCCACTGACCCCATATTTTTATGACCGTTAAAGGAATAACAAATACGCGAACACGGAACATAATAATAAAGTACGCATGCCCGGCCCGCACAGCATCGGTTGACACACTCTGATCATGGTACTAAAATTCAGCATTCTCATACTTTTGTTAATTGAATTTTTAAAATTTTACTTCGTCGCCTCTTATAGTAAATTAAATTAATATTGGTTCAAAAGTATTTCGTTTAAATCTTAAATTATAAGATTGTTTTATAATTTGAAATTTATTTTTTTTAATTTAATTCATGCAAATTTTGATTCACCGTATCTAAACTGTTTGCGTTATAATGAAGCAACTATATAGAATTTATTAAGGCGGCAAATTATTAGCTGCGTGCAATTTAACATATTTTCGTAATTTAGAATTTTAATTTGACAATTTTTGTTTTTGGTTTTGTTCGATTTAAATTTATTATTATTAAGCTTATTGAAATGGATAATAAATTATTATCTATCGCGCATGGCTATATACAAAAGTTGATTGGATCGTCGTCGCACTAATAAGAAGCGATTCAAATGGAAAATTTATGTGACAATGGTATGGTAATAGAAATTCGTTCAACGTTTCATTCAACTTATTATTTGTTGGTTGGTGATAAATTATTTGTAATTGGGACCCGCATGCGGTCTCGCCAGTGGCCATGTGTTCTGGTATAACGAAATATATTATGTAATGAAACGACCTTTACACATTTTTATTCGTCCACCATAATAAATTCTTGATTTATGTAAAACGCTACACTAATTATTTTCGTATATGGTTTAATTCCGTGTAATTTGACCAAAAACCGCGCAGCCGAACGAACCAAAAACAAAAATTCTAACATCTTGATTTATTCATAATTTTTTGTGTTAATGTCTTAATTAATCTACCATTTAGAGGTATAAAATTAAGAATTTATAATTTCGTTTCTCGTGTCTGCAAAACCAAAAACAAAAGCACAAATCTTTTATTCATATCTTATAACGTTTATATTGTCATCGCATTGTATTGTTAGGTGAGCTGCTATAGGTTATTAATGTTACACAGACACAAGAGAAGATTCGCCAAGAAACTTAAAACGTAAACAAGCGATTTGATGATATCATGACACAAGATATTTTCGCTGTGTTCCATTCGATGTAGTATACAAATTATAATCCATGTCCAGAGAACAAAATTATACTTGTTGTTGTTCTTAAGACGATTGTTAAGTTTTCCTGTCTAAAATTTAAAAAATAAAAAAAATTAAAATTAAGGAAATAATAATTTAAAAATAAAAGTCAAATAAAATATATTTGTTCAAAATTGTTTTTGGCTTTTGTATAAGAAGATAAAATAAAAATCAATGTTGCGCAACCTGAGATGGTGATAAATAAAAAAATTTGAATTCTTTAATGTAATTTGAGATTTTTTTTTTTTGAGGATATGCGCCAATATTGGGTGTGTGTTGACTGTTAAGCAAATTTATCATTGTAGATTACGATATTTAATTTATTGTTGCGTTAAAATTAATTATGATGTTTATTTAAATGTATTAGTATTTGTAACAATTCGTCATTCTTTGGAATTTGTCGGAAACATCCGGCATCCAAAAATAAATAATTTTTTGCGTGAAAGCACGAAGAATCTAATTTGTTTAAAATTTTTACATATTCTCTTGAAGTCAATTGCTACAACCTTTGACCCATCGTTTAGTCAATAAGCCGATTCCACAAAGTAAGTCTGGTAAATACGGCTATGTAAGGTATAATTTCCCAGTTTTGCTCTTGTGTGGTTCTTGTCATAAATCGCAATGTGTTGCCAATCGCTGTTTTATTATATTTTGCTGGCGCTACATCCCACAGAAGGATTAAACTGCCTCATTAATGCGTTTACTTATTTTCGGATTGATTTATGATTGGTCCATTCAAACCTAGCCAGTCCTCGGCCTGCTGGAAGAGGTAGAAAGCTGTTGGTTGAGTTCACCACTCCGCCGGAATCTCTACAATCACTTTTAGCTGGGGCATCAGACGAATCAAAATTGTGTTTACGCAAGATACGCAAACCCAATTCTTGCTTCCAGATGACGTCGTTTGGAGCAACAAAAA
This sequence comes from Nephrotoma guestfalica, assembly GCA_963691935.1. Lineage (NCBI taxonomy): Eukaryota > Metazoa > Arthropoda > Insecta > Diptera > Tipulidae > Nephrotoma > Nephrotoma guestfalica. Next base: position 231,656,092 of record OY829915.1, on the reverse strand, counting down.
TTCACAACCACAGATCCAACGGACGCAACGGACTAAGATTCTCCAAATTTATTTTATGGGCAGTGATGAAGAACGCGTGACAACCAGATGCCAGTACAATGTCATCAAACGAACAGAAGAGCAAGCAGTTGTGAAATTGTTGGAAAATTTTATGGAGAATAGGAATCAATATTCAATTGTTTAAAAGAACGTCACCACAATTGAGAAATGACAACTATCAAATTGTCATCAAGGTCGAAAAGTACCGTCGAGACAGCACTATGAGTACGATTTCGGCAATACACCGATCGTACGACGCACTCCAATATCCGCTGATATTTTGGAAAAACAGGGTGGATATCACTTCAACATCCAAACAGCGAGATCCAGTTACAGGTACAATCTAATATTTAATATATTTTTATATTATTTCGTTTTTTATTTTATTACATTGATTGACTTGCGATGACACTAGGCCACGTAAGGTTATCAAATGCTCCGCTGATATCAAAGAATATACCCATAACATATTTCGAAATTTGGATTTTGGCAGTGTTGATTAGGCGGACTATCGCATGTTCAGTAGACATGTTACGTGAAACCAAAATGTTTTTCCGAGAACAGTCCGCTCTCCTCAATTCGCGGTGTAATGCGAATGGCTAGTAACCTTTCTAGAAGTTTCCCCATAACCGGTACCAACATTATGGGTCTATAAGATTTCGAAGAAAGTGGATCTCTATCGCCAGGTTTACTGATTACAACCTTTTCACCCTTTTTCCAAACTTTAAGGAAGTAACCAAATTTTAAGCAGCTGTTTAATAATTTTACTATGCTAAGCTCTATGATGGGCCATTCAAGCTAGGTTATTTTAGCGCTCAAGTTGGCTAGTCCTGGTGACTTGTTACGCTTAAAACAAGTAAGAGCACTGGTGACCTCTTCCCACTTAAATGGGGGTCTTCAGCATCTGTACTGATGTCCAACTGCTGTTAGTGGTGATCTAGCTCATTTCTGCTTGAGGCTCAGTTTCGTCTGATTTTTCGTGTGGTACAAGTGAGTTGAGTAACTCCAAGCGTGTGTCATGCCACGTATCAGTGACGATACGATTCTAAGCTTATGCACAGAACATTTAAGTTTCCTTAGAATAGAGTTCCACCAACTATTTCGTTTCTTCGCTAATCTCTTCCTAGGAATTGATATGTTGCAATCACCGACTAACTGTGTTGAGATCAGCTCCACACGAGCAACAATTTCATCTATCGAATTAACTTCTGGATGTGCTTCTACACTGTCCCAAGAGCCAACCAAGTGTCTAGCAAATAGACCCCAGTCAGCTATCTTAATGGCAATTCTCGGAGTTGGATAACTCGAAATCGATGAATCTGTGGTCATAGATGTCCAACTTTCTCTTACACACCACCCAGCTATCGAGTCCAGCAAGGCTCCATTGACCATTGTTAAGTCAATGTTAGAGTTCCCATTAGATGAAAATATCGTTGGCTTTCCCTGCAAGTTCATTATGAAATGGTCACTCCTGGACCCGAAGTCCTCTACTTTTCTTCCGTTTTCATCAGTGCCACATTTTACTTCTAGCATAGAAGTCTCCGGTGATCATTACCTTTTTGTGTTGACACTATAAAGTGACTAGGATCGTTTCGATTTTGCGCAGATGGTACTCGATCGGTTCACTGTATTGGGCATATATTGAAAATAGGTAGGGGATTTTGGGATTTTCAGAGCAGCCAGTTCCTACTCTGGCTATAGTAGGCATGCCGCTGGTTTGACCATTGATTGAGTGTGGTTGTTGCATACATAATATATCTATGTCGTGGGCGGGGAGGAGATGCGTTCACATATCTCTGATTCAACTATTTAAGCGCCCTGCATCTTGAGGTGGGCGATACGTAGGTTGCTGTTACAATATCTGGTATTATGACTAATCATCATGTTGTGTTTAATTTTAGGCGTTGCGCAGCACTTTTGTATGCATTACCTGAAACGCGTCCTACTTGGTGGTCATGTGGTTTTAGCATTTCCTTGCAGCTTGCACAACTGGCAGGTTTGTCTTTGTTAGGACATCCCTCATAACCATGAGCATGTTGTGCACAGTGAGAGCAGGTCTCTGTGCGCGTCCTACAATTCTTTGCAATATCACCGTATCGCTAGCACCTAAAGCACCTAGTCGGAGGCACAAACTCTCTCACATGGCATCGTACCCAGTCCACGTGCAGGCTTCCATACTTTAGCAACATGTTTTTGGTCGCCGGTCCTTTTTCTACCACCCAGTGAGCGGTCTCTTTATGTTTCGCACCAGTTCTATATAGAATCTTAAAATCTTTTCGATCCAGGCAGTTTTGATAAATTAGGCAGTTTGTGACCATGTCACAAACATGTGTCACATGTCACATGTTTGTCACCATCAAGCTCAGAGCTGACATCAAAAGTAATCTCTTAACAGGCACTGCTTCGGTAGTTACTAGACTCACGCCTTCCAATTCTACGTTTTCCGTGAACACCTTCAAATCCGAGTCGACTGTAACCGCAACACCATTTGGGTATGATTTCCTTGAGGACGTGTAGTATGGCACGCTGGAATCATTGTCTTTTGCTGAGATAATTAGACGTTTTGTTTTTACTTTATTTTGCCAACGCTTTCTGTTTCTACGTTTCTTGCGTTTTTTACCGACCATTTGCCATTTTCTAATCTAATGATTTTGGTTTCTGGCTGCAAGTGCATCTATGGTTGCGTGTTTCAGACAGTTTACCAACAGCTAGATTAGTTTCCGCAACCATCTCTAGAAATTTTAATGTTTTTAGGCATACGAAACTTAGTCTCAGTAAGTTTTATGTTTCATGTATGCTCCCGTGTCAAAAATCAGGCAAATCAAATTAAAAGCTTGATGCATGTTTAGTGGTAATTTGGACTGGGTGAAGTTTAATACAATATATTTTTAGCGCGACACTAACAGCTTCCATCTGTGCCGAAAATCAAAGCATATTTTATGTAGCATCCTAGTAAATAAACTAAAAACTGGACGCTAAATCCAATCTTGGAATTAAATCAAGTCCAAATTACCACTAAACATGAATCGAATTATGTGTTATTCGGCGAAAATTCCTTGCTAATTTCAATAACTTGTAATTTTCAGCTAATATCAACAGAATTGTGTACTACCATCTGATACAAAGTATGTCGATAATGCAGGGTTTTTAGGGGTACATAATCCATGTACGTATTGCAACATCAGCGAATAACAGATTATTATGTGTGGCTTACTTGGCTTACTTACATTTAACATTCTTAGAAATTGATGATATTTTTAAATATCATACAGATTTGTACAGTGGTCGTTCTATATAGCTTTGCACTAAATCGTGCACACGTATCATTTACCCAATATACACACCACACGAAGTCATCCTTTCACAAACAAAATAGCAAACAGCATTACAAAGCCAAAACACCGTGCTCAGATTACTTCATCTAACATGGATCATATATAAATACTTGAGTACATATACGAGTATGATATACCTAAATACACATATGTACTACATTGTTATATGAGAAACATTCAAATTAACTTTTTGCTTTTCTTTAAGACAACAACAACAAAAATAACATAACATTTTTTTATGTTATCTGATTCATGTTAACCACCCATTTGTTTCCATGCTTTCATGAAATAAGAAAACAACAACAGCAACAAAAATAAAATCGCGATAATCGCAAATCAAATATTTAATTATTCTCTGCAATTACATAATTCTATATACAGACGTCTCTTTCTCACTCTTAATTTACAATCAATATAATCCAGTTTATACACATATAACCCAAAAATCTTATCTTAATCTTTAAAACCGTTCGCGACAGCCGTAGAAATTAAATTCAATCACGTCATTAGAATTTTTCGTCTTGGGTTATCTTAATTTTTATAAAGGTGTGGAATCTTGTTTCCCATAGGTATAGGTAGTACACTGCTTCACTATTAATTTAATCGGAGATGGTCAGATCTTATTATTACTTTTCTTACGCGTATGTGAACGTCACATCACATATGAAGATGTACATATGGAAAACTTAAAGATTTTTTGTGGATGTCGGATCAAAAATAAAACGAAAATGTCATCAACTTCCAATGTTAAATATTGTTTTAGTCTTCATCGCTGTAAGAAATTTAAATTTTTTGTGTACACACACGATACACATACGAGATATATAAGAAACTGGGAAGACCTTAATTGGATGACAAGAATATATAATATTAATTTGAATTTATTGGACCAGTAATTGGGCCTACCTTTTTTCCCTCTGTGTTTATTTTGTTTGTATTTTTTGTGATGTTTGTTTGTTTTTGTTTGCTGTTGTGTTGTTTAAATCTAATAACATCTTTATTAATATTACGTCTTGGTGTTGTCGTTCTTGTTCACTATAAGAAACAATCAATTTCGTAAGTGTGCGTGTATACGAGTATGTCTGTAGAATTTGGTCTGTTTGCATGAGAATTTATACGAGTATATAAGTTATTTGTCTGTAGCAAGGCAATCTTAATGTGGGATGATATATAATTTTGCCCTTAACAAGTTAAATTCAAAACTTCTGTTCAAAGAGGACTGATTCCTTTGCACGGGAGAAATTGGAATCATATGTGACAGAAATTCATCAGGCACTGCATTCAGTAAAGGAACCGTCATCTTCTTATAATTGTAGTGAACTGACCACATATTGATATTTTTTGGAAGGTATTTACCTTTATTGTATGTAGACGCCTCCTTTCAGGCGAGCACGGGAATATTATAGAATATTCTATAATGATAGTATTTGACATCCTAATTGTGGTATATTTCATTCTAAGTCTTCTTCCAAACCAATTAATTTTTTACAATATTTCATTTTTTTCCTTTAATTTCTTTTACATTAAATTCCCAAATTTTTAATACTCTTGGTGACCTGTCTGAATAAAAAATGGAGGGATGTAATTGTTGTGACCAACACCTGACTTTCTTTTACGACAAATGTACATAGATATCGAATACACCACTTTTTATTTCTAAAGCGAGAAATTAAACTTACCGCACTTTTGGTAAAACTGTCTTGAATAATGAAAAATCATTATTCCTGCCTAAATTTCAGGAACCCAACAAAGTCAAACGTTGTTGAAAGCTTAATCTTCATTGCGAGAAAACTACTACGAAAGCTACCACTTTTGGTACACAATGTCCACTACATTTTGCATCTCTCAATTTGTGGAAAACCCTTCAGCATGAAGTTTTATTTTCAATAATCAATCCGGCTGTTCTTTAGAATTGCCGAATTTTTGTGAAATAAAGTTTTTTTTATCAAAACTCGTAAGATTTTGCAATAAAATTTAACAAACTGATCTGTACAAATTTTATTTGAAATTTAGTTTATAAATCGTTTTTCGTAAATGCTATATACATTTAAAAATATTTGCAGAAAACGAAAAAGCTCATATGGAAGCTGCCACTTCCGGTGGATCGATCTCGTCCAAATCTCACTGGGATCTTAGAATATATGAAAAAGTTTTAGCGTGAGCTTCTTCCCGATCAACCAATCCGAATGTGTTGTACAGGAGCAAATTTCTACTGAAATTATTTTTTTCACATAATTCGTCATTTCCGATTATATGTTTGAAAACTGATTTGAACCGGTATAGGTGTAAAGTTAACATTAAATGTATTAGTTCATAACCCTTTTCCTTGTAAATGATAAACTTTTCAAAATACATAAAAAGCAATAAAGCTCCTATTGTAGCTGCAACTTCTGGTGGAAAACGAAAAGCTCCAATAGACGCTGTCACTTCCGGTATACCGATTTGAGTCAAAATTCACTGGGATCTCCCAATTTGTGGAAAAAGATTAGGTATCCAGTTTCATCCCGATCAATCCGAATTTTTGTTCAAAAACAGTTTTTCGTTAAAAATCGTCATTTCCGTTTAAGTTTTGGAATCTGATCCATAACGGAATTGTTGAAAGTTTTATTTCGAATATTTTATTTCAAAATAGTTTTTCATATAAATGATATACTTTTCCAAAGATTTGAAAAAACCTAAAAGCTCCTATGCCGATTTTAGATAAAAATCACTAGGATTTCTCAATTTGTGGGACCGAATTTTTAATGAAAAACAGTATTTTGGCAAAAGATCTTCATTTCCGCTTTTATTTGAAAAACTGATCTGGACCGGTAGTATTGCAAATTTAATTAAGAATCTTTTAGTTAATCGTTTTTCTCGTAAATGATTAACTTTTCAAAATATTTGCAAAACACGACAAACCTCTTCGAACGGAAGGTGTTACTTCCGGTGGATCGATTTTGGCCAAATACCACTTGGATCTCCAAATTTATGGACAAAGCTTAAGTATAAAGTTTCATTCTGCTCAATCAATCCGTCTGCGCTGTACATGGCCAATTTTTTGTAGAAAAACAGCTTTTAGTCAAAAATCGTCGTTTCAGCTAAGATTTCGAGAAATAGATCTAAACCGATACTGGTACAAATTTAATTTACATATAATCTTTTAGTGCATAGTCAATTTTCTCATAATTGAGATTCCAAAATATTAAAAAAAAAACATTTTTCGTTCCTTCCTGTGGACGGTGCCACTTTCGGTGGATTGATTTTGGCCAAAAATCACGATCAATCAATCCGTCTGGGCTGTATAGGGTGGAATTTACATTCGTTTCTTTCAAAATATTTTGAAAAAACCGGAAACGTTCCTATGGAAGGTGGACCATTTTGGGCAAAAGTCACTAGGATTTCCTAATTAGTAGAAAAAATTTAAGTATGAAGTTTCGTGACTTAGACCTGTTAAGCACATTTTTTTGAAAAACAGATTTTTGTCAAAAAGCGTTAAATTTTGGAGAAATGATTTGAACCGATATTCTTGCAAATTTAACTTGGAATAATTTAGTCCGATTTTCTCATAATTGAGATAAGTATCAACATAATTGAAAAAAACGAAAAGCTCATATGGAAGCCGCCACTTCATCCAAAAATCACTGGGTCTTCCATTTTATGAAAAAAGCTTTTGTATGAAGTTTTACCTCGGTCTGGGCTGTAGAGATGACAAAGACATCAGTCTGTACACACGCGCACACAAAGATTTTTTAAAAGGTGCATTTTTTTTACTTCGGCGATATAGCGAATACTAAATCTGTAAAAATCTCTAGATCAAAATTGTTCATGAGTATTTTAAAGTACATAAAAAGCAATAAAATACACTGCGTGAAATATCTATATGGGACAATTTAATTTTTTAACAAACTCTTATTTATCTTCATTTGCGTCAGATGTGTATACCAGTTTTTTCTGATTGATCGAAGGAAATAGCTATAGGACAAAACTTAAAATTCGATTATTTACTAACGTAAAATACTAACAAAAAGTGAATTTTAGTAGTCTGCAGGAATTCCATTGTTGTTAATAACATCCATCAATCGCCGTGGCATTAAATTTATTAACTTAAGCTCCGATAAAGTAGTAAATTGACGATAATTTTTGTAAACTCCTTGACTAAAAATGCTCCACAAACAATGCGCCTCCTGGCGCACTACCCTGCTGAAATATCCAACTTTGACCGTACATTTCTTGGTTCTTGCCCAGATAGCAGGAACCACCACATGGCATAAGTGACCCTCGTGGAAAGTTGCACGAATGACGTATTTGATCAGCAATAATTCAGCATCCATCTGGTTCGTCAAAATTACATTTTCTTTCACCCGAAAAAATTATTGATCGCCACTCTTCATCATAAAATTTTAACTCCTCAGTAAATTCCATTCTCGCTGATTTATGGCGTGGCCGATTAGCACCCTTTTTAAATGTGTTGTATTCTTCGTTTAGTGACGTTCAGACGCAAGTTATGCTTTATTTGGGATGGGCTCATATTTTTCCTAACTTTTCTTAACCATATTAGGCTTTGGCCCTTGTTTTTTTATTGTGTCATATGTTAGCGGTTTTTTTAAAAAGTTTTAGATTATTTTTTTACTGTTCCATAGTTTTGTGACTGTCTGACGAATGGTAGTACCAGATTCCCTAAAGCACTCGGTCCTTGTTTGTTCATCGGTCGATAGTTGTGTTCCCCATCGCCTAATTCTTTTAAAATTACTTTTGAGTAACATAAAATTATACTTTTAATGTACAAAAATAATTAACTCCCTTTTTAAATGCTGAGATTTTATTGAGACCATCATTATTTGCAGATAAGATTGATTGGCAAGGCCAATCATGATTTTTGAAGTTGTTTGAACTATTTGGAAAAACTTTCATTACAACGTCCTGAATTGACGGCTGCATTTAATGAAAATCAGGCGGGGAGAGAGTGTGAATTTAGTAACATGTTTCCAAAGATGTCCCCATGTTTTCAGGTAGGTATCGAGTTTATCATGGGGTGTTGATCGTGAATGACTGTTTGACGAAAATCATCTGTTAAATAAGAGCTAATCCTATTGGTCGGTTATTTTTTCGCAAATCGTGCGGAATACAATCAAGCGCTGCACTTGTTTTTGTATGTGCCATCGTATATTCATCCCAAATAATAATTTTACATGTTTTTAATGCTGTGGTAATTCCTTAGTTTCGGGCTAATTTAGAATTTGCCAAAAAGCTGCATTACTGTTGATGTAACGCCTTATTTGAAATAGCGTGACTTCGTAGAATGGCAAAATTTTATTTGACAGTTTAAAAACTGCCATATTACTTTGTTGACATATTTACATATGTAATTAATTGACGACTGAGTTGCAGTACTCAACATGGACTTTAAATGTTTTCGAGAGTAACGGAGTGCAAGAAATAACGTAGCTTTTCGACATCAAAGACTACATTGTTCACTTAGATGATAGCTGTGTGTCTCTTCGCCTCTGTCACCTAGTTTCTTCGCCATTATTGTCTTTCTTGCCATTACTACAGAATACTTCAATCAGCGAGTTTCTCTTTAAATGTAATGATTGGCGAGGAGGATGAGCGCACAGATAAATGAACACAATAGTGCTGTTCTCGAGCACTTTACAGGTCAAGGCGCGCGCATCTACAAGATCTAAGCGAAAAATAGATTTTCGGGCGCAAAGCGAAAAGTCGATAACATTGATCTCGACAACATCGTCTCAAGTGATGCCTACAAAACAGGAGGCATTTCCGAGAAGTTGGTGACTTTCGTCAACTAGTGAATACAACCCCGTATCGAAAAAAATACATTTCGTTACTGGCCTCCGATACTATAGAAACTTGATATCATAAATTGACGCAATCCGCCACAAATACTATTCTATTGTAAACACAAATACGTTACAGACAATCTCAATTTTATTGTGATTGAACAGTGAATTTGTACAAGATGGTGGTATTTTTGGGTTTGCTTTAAGTCATTGACCTATGCTACATACGACCGAGATAGATCCAATACTAAATTGAGTACCCGTTTGAAAACTGGCGGTCACTAAAATTTCGGGCAGTCTACCCAAATCATTTTTCAAGCGCTGGAGGAACAACTTATTTTAATTATAAGCATCCGTGCTAACCATTTATACGTGCATCAAAGTAAATAAAAATCTGGATTGTTTCAACAGGTGCAACGTATTTTAAATATGCTGATTGACCATCCCTGTATTAAATCGACGGACGGCTGATTTAATGTCAATTCTCGAAAAACTAAAATACCTTAACGAATAAAGTTTAATTATGATAATAGGGGAGACTGGGGGACTATGATTACAAGGTATATGTTTAACGTTTTTTATGTATAGAAACATTTCGTGTCATTTCGTACACCTGTTGGAATAATCCCAGTAAGATTCTTAACCCTAGATTCCACCCTCGTTTACAAACCGAAAAATTAATTTGTAATTTAAGTGTTAATTTAAATTAAATTAATCAACATCTATTAGTAAAAATATTAAAGTAAAATATATTCCAAAATATTACAAATGTGCACTCTTAAATTTATATTCTTTTAGTTTAATTCAAAATTGGTTAGATGTCAATTGACGGTTGGAAAATGGAAATATGGAGAACACGACGGTTCTGCAATGTGTCCAATCAAAAATCCCGTGCACGTCTATAAATCCAATAAGACATTTTTACTACAGAACATGTGTCAGTAATTACACTGTTAAACCAAAATTTCGCCGAAATAACTATGTTATAACAGAAAGGGATAGAAATACGTGCCAAATTTTTTCCTATTAGATTTATTTTGCCAAAACGGTAACTATAGAAAGTGTAAAAAATAATTTTTAGAGTAAAAACATAAACACATAAATTTAAACTAAACGTTATTTAAGTGCTCTAACCCTGAGCCAACCAAATAGCCCGCCTCAATGAAACCTGTATTATAATTTGTTACACATTTATTACATTTTATTACAACAAATTCCAATTTTATTACAGTTACCGTTTTCGAGGAACGAGTGGTCGGTTTAGCTTACAATTAAACCTGCACCGCCAAAATTGTAACTTTTTATGTAGCTATGATATCGGGATGGTTCTTGAACCAGAATTTATTACCAGTTAATTACATTGAATAAGTTAGTTCAATACCACCCCTATAACTTGCCTATGGGTAAATTTCACCCCAATTTCACCCCATTGTCGAGAGCAGGTTAACCTTTTCCAGGTATGTAAAAAATTATTTTTGAGTCAGGTTAGACGGAATTGGCTCCGAACGGTGAAGGCTTTTTGGTAAATTTTTGATTTAAAGGTCGATTTTGCAAAATTGAATAATTTATTACACCAGACCGCCACCAGATATTGAGTCAAATGTTATTTTGTAGACATTGTGAAGGGCAGGTTAAATTTATTCACTTGTGTAATACATTATTTTTGTCAGGTTGACCTGCCTACCACAATGGCCATGGAGTAACATGTGACCCATTATCTGGTGGCGGTGTGTGGTAGTAAATTATTAAAGTTGGTAAAATCGATCCCTAAAGTAAATATTTGAAGCCTTTACAGTTTGGAGCCAATTCCGCATATCCTTAAACAAAAATAATTTATTACACACCTGTATAAGGTTGACCTACCTTTCACAGTGACCACAGAGTAAAATTAGACCCAATATCTGGTGACAGTCTGGTGTAATAAATTATAAAATTTTGCAAAATCGACCTTTAAAGTAAAAAATTTGAAGCCTCTACAGGTTAGAGCCAACTCCGTCTAACCTGACACAAAAATAATTTATTACTCACGTGAAAAGGTTGACCTACTCTCGACAGGACTTTTAGAGCAACATTTTGAACATTTGATGTTTTTGAAATAAATAATCGTTTTGGGGTGAAATTTACCCTCCCAGGCAAGTTATAGGGGTGGTATTGAACTAACTTATTCAATGTAATTAATGATGTAATTCAATGTATTCTGATTCAAGAACCATCCCGATATCATAGCTACATCAAAAGTGACAATTTTGGCGGTGCAGGTTTAGAGCACTCGTTATTTACTAACAACAAGAAAAAATAAACAAAAGTTCAACTAAACCCAATTGTCACTTATAGGGTGGGCCAAATAAGTTCTCAATATTTTTTCAAATTGCATTATGTCTTCAATGGCAATGCGAATATTGTTCCCAATAGCGTCAATCGTTGCTGGTTTATCGGCGTAACACTTATCTTTGTCGGACCATAATAGTCCAACGGCGTCAAATCACAGCTCCGAGGTGGCCAAATCACACCAGCGTTTCGGCTGATAATTCGAACTTCGAAGACAGTGCGCAAAAGATCAATTGAAACGTGTGCTGTGTGGCACGAAGCACCATCTTGTTGAAATCAAATGTTGCCTATGTTCTCTTCTTCAAGTGCCGGAAACAAAAAATCGTTTGTCATGGCGCGGTAACGCTCACCATTGACAGTAACGGCGGCTCCTTGCTCATTTTCAAAGAAGACAATGCATCGGCTTCTCTACGATTACGTGCGGGTGCTCCGTGGCCCAAATGCGACAATTCTGCTTGTTTACATAGCCGCCAAGATGGAAATGCGCCTCATCCGAAAAGATGATTTGTTTGCTAAAATCTGCAACTTCTTCAATTCGATCGCAAGCCCACTCAGCGAACCGAAAACGCAATGGGTGGTCTCTTTGCTTCAATTCGTGAACCAATTGAACTTTATACGGTGTCATATCTAGGTCTTTATGCAGAATTCGTCGCAATGTTGTGCTGAAATATTCAATTCTTGAGCACGATGACGAGTTGACTTTCTCGGCGACTCACGCACATTCTCCGCTACAGGCTCAATATTTTGGCCGCTTGGCCAAAGCAAGCCTGTTTCTTTAACATTATTCACAAAATTACGCACATATGGAGATCCCAGCGCTTCGTTCTGTCGGAAAATTCCACTGCGTTGACGTGATAGCCTAATTATAACAGTCAAGCACCCTTTCTAAACAGAAAGTAGTGGTATTATTTCTCGATCTCGTAATTCAAATCGAGTTTATTGGTTTGAGTAGTTTTAGTTTTGATAAATTCGGGATATCACAGAATTTTTCGTGAAATTCCACAATATCCAAATGTGAGCTTTAAGTTGGCACAATCAAAGGAGTCGAGAGCCATTTCCAAAAGGAGAGGGCAAGTATCCTTTTTCGTTCTCGTAAATCTCATCGATTTCATTAGTTTGAGTAGTTTTAATTTAGAAAAATTCTGGATATCGTAGAGTTTGTCGGACAATTCCACTATATGCAAATGTCAGTTTTAGGTTGGTTTGGTCGGTATTTTGTTGAGATTATTTTCTAGTTTTCACTAAAAATTCTTATAAGAATTTTTTAACAGAGTATCTTTTTCTGGAATATGTCGCTTTTTGGAATAATATAATGCTGTGATTGATATATAAAATGTTCACCATGTCTCAAGAAACGACTAAAAATGGTGCAGTGGTAAATTTTAAAGTTGTGACCTCACATTAAAATTGTATAATTGGTAATAGCCCAATTGTCGACACTTTTTATGCTACAATCTATTTTCTAAGATATTTTCTACACCATCATGTAGATAATTCTGAAATACGATTGCTTGTGTTACTTCATAGAAGACTTCTGTTTGAAACTATGTTTTCAGTTAAACATTCCAATAAAATAAATAATTAACGCTTCACCGTAATTATTAACACTTTGACATAATCTTATCTCTAAACACAAACAAACTACCGTAAAAAAGATGCTCAATATAAAGACAAAATATCGTCACCGCATCAACTCTGTTATACCATCGGCTGGACATAAATAACGTCAACTATATATTCAAACAATAAAATAAATAACCGCTTGAACGGACCGGCAGGCAACCATTTTTTTATTTTTTTCCCAATTTAGCCTGTCGATATTATACTAATTGACCGGTGCCGCGGTAAAATTATTTAAATTTCTTTGAATTTTATTATTGATAGGTGTTTTGTAAAATTATCAAAATTGTATAAAATAGTTGGATATAATTTTCACTCCACGACATCATCATCGTCTAATTTCTAAACAACTTATGTAATTTCTAAAAATAATTTTCTTTGTTATGCAAATACGTCCAGCATATTAAAAACGCCAATCCACATTTTGGACAACATAATTTGTTTTGTTGGAATCAAACTTTAATCTCTTATATAAGTTTTGATCATACACGGTATATAATAGGGAGTTGAAATATGTATGTTGATTGTAGACAAAGCGAATTAATGTCATTATTAAAGCATGTAAGCCGCTTATTTACTATATAAGCACCGTATAAGCGTGATGATTTAACCTTGCACAAACACAGGTATAGATATGAACGAATGTAACATTTCATTAAAACGTTTAAGGCTCATATAACACACAGCGGACACCCATCGTTAATAACCTGCCAACCACTCATTAAAATCAAAAAGTTGCGCGGTCCAACCAACTTTTTGATTGTTTTATACGAAAAACTACTACACTGCATATAGCATTACGAGTATATGAATTCAATTAGTTTTTATGACTTTATTTTATATTTATTTACATTTTTGTTATTAATTTAATTTAAATAATAACACACAAATTGGAAATTTGATACAAAAATTTAATTTGTTTTTGAATCTCTGCAGAAGTCAAAAATAACATTTCGGTTTTTCGGTTGAAAATAATGAACCAAAACGTCAGCTACACACAACAAAAATGCTTTGATCATTAAATTTCATGCATATACACGGAAATGTTCTGTCGCATGGGGCGGAGTACGTCGATAAATTCATTAAAGTGGGAGTGGTATGGAATGTTGAGGTTATTATGTAAACGTACACATGAAAACAGTAAACGTATGTCGTTAAGTATGCGGCGATAATTGTGAACTTCGTGTTGATCTAATGGCGAAACTTGGAAGTAGAGATGCCTACAGGTCCCCCTCATTTGCGAATAGATTTCACAATATTCTAGCGTTATATATAGTGATTGGCATTCGATTCTAACGAACTTTGCTATGTCTAAGGCTAAATGACGGAGTTCTAAAAGTTTCGATATTCATAAATTTCTATCTTTTGTACTTTTTACTAGTTACTTCCCATTCCTGGAGAACCACTGAAATGTTTAATTTATTAGGACTTTTCTATTAGGGTCAATTTTGCATTTGAAATATAAAACTCACACCCGGGTGTAACGTGTTGACACAAAGGATTGATATGTTCAAGGTAATTCGACCATACTTAGGCAAATAAATATTTAGGCAAATTGTGATAAAATTGGCGAGGATTGGCAGAACTATGATAGGTTTTGTGATTTTCACAGAAAGTTGCTTGAGAATGTTCCTTGAGATATTTACGTGTACTGGTCTATAATATCTGATATTTGAGGCAAGGATACGTTTCTTGGGGTACATTAATGCGCAACTAACATATTTCTGAAACGAATGCTACAAGAAAATATTCTTTCACCAGCCTTTCGTACCTAGATATGCATTAGAACATCAGAACTCTAACGTAAATATCCAAAACAGCACAAGTCGTCAGATGGAAGAAACAGTGGAGATAGTTAGCACCAAAATGACATCAAAATTGTTCAAGTAGGTCAAATCAGCAGCAACGAAACGTCACAACATGTTATGGGTGCGAAAATTTGAGGAAATTCAACATTGATTAAAATTAGTAACACAAGAAATACATTCGATGAAACGTTACAACTCAATCTCCAAAATCGTCACGACTTATCGTTACAACCTCGACGATTAGGAGTGTAAGAAGATTGCTTAACAAAATATTCCAAAGCATTGACTCGAGTATCGAGCCCTGAGAGACCCCAATAGTGTCTCTGAACTTCTTGCACCCTTCATCCGTGTTGTACTGGAAAATACGATTAGTAAAATATTCAGTAATTATTTTCTTTATATAGCAACGCACATTACTGGTATTAAGCTCACTCATAGCAGGATCCCGGTTTGCTGTATTAAATGCTTTTTTAATATCCAGCGTAAAAATAACGAAATATTTGTTGAGTTTTGCTCTTCGCTTGCTTTGTTTAAAAACCGCCAATAGTGTATATTTCTTGAAGAATGGAATTTCTTGTATATCCATGTATATTTCTTGAAGAATGGAAGTAAAAAGGTAGTTCTTCCTCGCTGGGAGTTGAATTCAGCTCGATTGCACTTCCGCCGCAACGACGCAATCCTCATTCCAGCAGTAGAATTAAGCCTTGGTGTTGTGGATACCCGTCGTTGGTATCCAGTTTGAAAATTGCTTCAGAGTAAGATCGACGATGCTCCCATAACGGGGTCCTGAATCGGCCTGCTGTAGTGTTTAAACTCCTTTGTTGATTCCATAGGTACTCCACTCAGCAGCGTTGAAATGCGGCAATTACTGTGGTACTATTATCTCTCTTGTTTAAAACCAAAAAACACAGGATGTGGAGGAATTGCTCTATTTGCTAACTAGAAGTAGCGGAACAACTATAGATATGTCTTAAATTGACTTTTACTTGAACATATCTGATAAAACTGTACGAGCTTTCTTTAATCCTTTAACTGTTTATGTCGGGTATACTCGTCAGAACGAAACGAAAATCTTCGCGTAATGTCGCGTACACTCGTCATAAAGATAACAAAATTGGTATTATTATTTAACGAATCAACTGTAATTTATTACCTGAAGAAGGGCAAATAAAGATCTTCGAAGGGGGAAAGGGAGGGAGAAAAAGATTTTCGAAACAAAATTAAACAGTTAACGAGTTAACAACTGAATTATGAAATGACCAGATTGCAGCCTTGTCGCTATAGTAACTACTTGTTCATACAGCATCATCAAAGTTCCTTAACTATACATTATATGATGTCTGGTTTAAATTCATATGTACATAGTCTGCGATAGGAGATCCTAAGCGGCTTCCCAGTGGTTCAAATTTAATTGAAGTAGTCTTGTTTTCTGTGGTTGTTTGACACGGCCTTCTATCGTACATTTCAGAAACTAGTTTAGGATAATATTAATCTTCAGGTGCTAATTAAAACTCCGATGCAGATAGAAGAAAAACTAGAACTCAACGACAGCATACAAGGAGCGGCCAGGAGTAGTAGCCTTTCGAGTTCAAGGGAAATTCGCCGAAATGTCATTTATCCTCTTGAACGAAAATGAAGGAAGAATATAAAACAACTCTAAAGTTTTTGTCCAATAAACTAAAGTTGTTACAACAATTTTGGGTGATTTGGGGTTGTACGTTTTTTTTATCAATGTAAACGATGAACAACATGCAATTAAAAGCCTATCAGTTTTTGTTTGGCAAGCAGTAGAATTTAGACTGTTGTGTACCCTTGGTGCTATTATTGGTAAAGTTAAAAAAAATACATTGTGCTTCTAATTGTTTCATATTAAAAATCTTATCGCAATCGAAACAATTACTATTACTAATCCTGGAATTAAAGACTGGAAAATGTGGCGTTAAGTAACTCCCCAGCAATTATTGGATCGCTTGGAACACTCAATTCAACTATTAGTACGATAATTTTACCTACAATATACGTTTATCTTGAAGTGATTATTTAATGATAAATCACAAATCAACTGAAATATCACCACTTTTGACACATAAATACTGATACTTACCCCTGTCAGTAATGTGCTTTTCGTTAGCCTCCCCATTTCTTATAAAAAAGAATGCACACCAACTGGCTCGCTTGTACCATCTTTTATCTAACCGACTTTGCAGCACCTGATGCAAAGGTTTAATAGGTGATTCTCGCTTTTGCATAAGGTTCCCTAAGACCACGTTTCTATCGTCATCAGCCGTTTTTCGAGCTAAGGCCGTTAGTATTTTAACAACAGCGATCTGTGTCGCTCTGTGCGCTTGTCTAAAACTTGTTAAAATATTCTTATCGAGCGTGTTCGCTTCTTCAAAAATTTTAGTTATTGCGTTAGAAACGTCCTCCTTTCAAAATAAACCTAGCCAGAACCCTTTTGATATTGCCTCTTTTTGACCTCTGTATTCTTAGTAACAAACAGCCCACCTCAGTTTTATGGGTACGAACTACACTATCTCCAACACTGTCTGAAGCAGGATTTGTTTTTTCCTTTAAAAATTTCTGCAAAGGAAGATGGACTAGTGTGGTTATGATTGTCAGTGCATATGGACTATCAAGGATCTTTCTGGGTTTGGTAGACTAGAATTGGTCAACGTGCTTACATTTAACGAGGATGATGCCACCGCGTTTCGGTTCTTCTTCACAATACATCGAGCTTTACCGTTTCCTTTTTCTCCGGCACCTTTCCGTCTTTTGCACAGTGTCAATATGAATAGGATGCGAACGCCAATTTTGTGGTCTCCTCCTTTTGTGTTAAGCGTCCCGTTTTGTTTTCCACATCTTGTTGTTAAATCTCAGTATCAACCCTCTTTGCAGCGATATATTTTAATGTTTTATTTTTGTCTTGGACAAATAATTAGCTCACATCACCAAGAATATGATAGATATGATAGTATTTACTAGCAAATTTAGCTAATTTTGACGAAACGAGACCGATTTATCATATTTCGGCTTTAAAAGTAACAGCAAGAATCAATATGATTCCTCCCCCACTCAATATGAAACAGGCGTTCCTAGATTTCTGTGTACTTCTAGCGATATAAACTCGCACTGTTCGACACAGAAGCTTCACATGATTTGGTCGGGGACTGCTTATTGCCTATTCACAGATAACCTATGTATATGTCTATAAGACGTCCAGATATCTCAGCAACAATGATCGATTTTTACCACCTAAAATCTTGACACCCGATACGTCTCTTTATTTATCCTACCATCTCCACTATACATTAAGATTAGCATGGCTAGCTAGTTACAACATACTGCTCTACTTTCTCTCTCTCTCTCTCTCTCTCTCTCTCTCTTCTGGTTTCTCCAGCTTTTTCCAATCGATTGTAGTTAATGTGCTCTAATATTTTGTCGGCCTTATCCAGAATACAGAATGGTCGGCTGGATCTTGGATCTAGAGTAGACACTGTCTCTTCAATCGTTCCAGGAATATACCCTCTTTTAGACAAGCATTGTAAATTTCTATGAACTCTTAGGGTTTAGCTCGAATCGAATATCAGCCTTTAGTGAAATAATTCCCAGATCGTTGAGGAATAGATCGATCTCGAAAATTGACAGCAATTTTAAGTGTTAGAAATTTGAATAAATAAATATTTTTAATAGCACGAGACTAATTTTTATTATTTATTTGCATTAACCTGAGTTTATTTAGAAGTTTGTGGGTGTCAGTTGAAATTAGAAAATCATCTGTGCCATTAAAATAAGTAGGACTCGGTGCGTTTAGGTTTCTAAGCCTGTTAGAACCACCACCACTGCGCAAAACTCTTTCCCGCATCGGCGTATTCGATGAAGATCGATCTTCATTCTGAACGACGACTTCTTTCTATCAGTAATGCAGGTGTTGGTGAGGTTGGAATTTTCCAGGAATAGCGAAAACTGGTCTTCCTCAAACGTACTTGTTCTCTAGGCCACTGATTTTTTAAATGTTTTGGATGTTAATTTTTCTTTGTCAATTTAATTTCAAAAGGTATGGCATGGTTGTCGCTGTGTAGTATTCGTTGTTTTACAGTCTAAAATCATGTGCGAATGAGGCACCACTTCTGGGAAAGCCAGTATATGTATTATCAGTATACAACAGTACAACTTAGATTGAGCTGAATGATCTTCATAGCTGAAGTGGCCTTTTCAATGCGTTCATGTATGTCATGCACCGGCCACTCGCTGATGGTTACGGCGAACCTGTTCTTTGTAACTTTTGTTTCATGATCGTTTCCTCCGCATTTTCAAAGGGGCAAGAGCCATGCCACACTTATATGATTTGTCTATGTTTCCATTCTGTCGGTACTTGAAACGCTACAAGAGCAACTTTGTTCGCGAGTTTTGCACATCCACATCCAGTTTAGCTATATTCGGGGGTGTACATTTTCTTCAAACTGAATTAGAAAAATACCCTTTGCTCGGCGAGGTCATTCGGATTACAAGTGATATCATTTTACGTTTCTTCGTGATTTGCTTTTCATCAACCGCCATGCGTCACCCACTTCAATATTTCGCTTCCTATACGTTTAACTGGGGTTTCATTTGAATTCTTAACTCCTTAGAATATAGGGTTCCTTGAGTTCTGTGATTCGTTTTTTGGGCTTGCTTAATCGGTGAGCTTCGTTCGATCGACCTTCCTCGTTTACTGTTTGATGGCACTATATCCTCGGGTTTATGCTGATTGGCATAGTTTTGGCCTCAAAACATACTGATATATGACAGCATATTGGCTATTTGCTGTTTAGGTCAGTGTTTCCCAATTAGGGCCATACGGCCTCCTAGGAAGGCATATATATGAGGAGCCATATGCTAGATTCATAAATTAGGGAGCCTTGGACTTAAACAGGCCATGAAAATTTTATTCATTACTAATATAAATATGAACATGCAAGATGTAAAAAATAAGGTTGGGAAATACTGGTTTAGGTGATTTAATAGCAATGACAGCATTGCTTAGTACTAAAGAGAAATATAACGTTTATAATTTATTATTTAATTTAGATTTATTATCCGCCATATATAATGGCGGAGTGGCGTGTGTGTGTGGGATGGTGATGGCGACTGCGCAGAAACTTGCTTACGCGGCTGGTAATTTTGAAAAATAATTTTGTTCGTTTTGCTTTGCTTGTATTCGTCGTATCACTCTTTTGTTTTCGTTTTGGAATACACGTCGATTGTTCGCGTTGTCTTCCTGTTTGTTCATTTTTGCAAACATGTTGTTCGGCCACGTTTTATGTTGTTTCAACCGGGTGGCGATTTAGCGTTGTGCCACTACTTGCGAGAGGTTATCCATTTGCGATATGTACGATTAAAATATTTTGTTGCAATATTGTAGCCGCTACAGATATAACATACAACGTTTTAAAATAATAAGCGGCACGTTATCTTTCCAAGCAATTTTGAACATTTCTGAAATGACTTAAGTTAGGTGTTGTTCAGTTAGATTGTCACTTTATTAACAATTCAGTATTTTACTAGGAAGATTTTTACTTTGCACACCTTTTACTTCTTAACTCGCACTGTTTAATTTAAATTACAACAATGGGAATGCGCTCATGCTCATATACTTGTCGCCGTTGCTGTTATAGATTATTCCATTTATTGTTTCTGTCGATGTACGGAACTGTAAATCACTTGCATTTAACTATATTCGTGAACATTCCACATCATCAATTTCCCTGATTTGATGATTAACGCCATTGTTAATTCTAGTATTTTCCAGAATGTCTACCGCTGCCAACTCTATATAGATCAATTTTGAAATGTTATGAAACTACTGTACATCGAAATAAGTAATAAGTTTTATAGATCAACATATAAAAGCAAATTTAAGACCATAAAATCGTTCACCACTTTATGGCCATGCAGACAAACTTTCGTTATCTTAGCGTATACAAATAAAGTTATAAAATAAAACACTCAAAACTTATAACAAGAGAAGCCATAAAAATAAAAATCCCACAAAAAAATTCTAAATCGTTAGAAACACAATAGAATATTCTATAGAACCGATAGATTTGTATGCAAATCATAATAATAATTGGTGCGTGTTTCGTCGTATTGGTACATTTCGATGCGGAGAGTAAATAAGAAATAATCATGTAAGATTACCATAAAAAGATGGGAAACGTCTCAAAATCAATATAAAATGGAATTATAAATTTTGTTGTTTTCAACAAAATGTTTATTCCATGTGTTTACCACCCACTTAATCATTTATGTTCAACACATACAGTCTGCGATACTAGAAATATATTAGAAATCTATAACTAAAAATTTTTTATAAGTGTTTCGTTTACTGTATGCATCGATATCTCGTAAAATAAAATTAAGTCTAGAAGTTATTGGTTATCAAACATGGCGTGATAAAGCACAAGCTGCGCGACCGCCCGACATATTTGTTATAATTTGTAATCTTTCGTGTTTGGTAATTTACGGACACGTAATTTGTAGTCCAGCAGTACGCAAGAATAAACAATTTGTCCGTAATTATAATAAAAAATGTAATTTAACACAATTACTGCAGTGTTTTGTCTTTTTACAAGCGCGATAATTTCTTAGTAATAATTTTCTTTGTGTCTCTTTTACATAAGTATTATGTACTTACTCGTACTTATGTTGTAATTAATTAAAATTTCCGGTATAATTCTCGAGATGTACAATACAAAGACATAACGAAGCGTTAAGAAGATTAAATTTCTTGCATAAGCAGAAATTATTTTGGTGTTCACAGTGTGTCATTCTGAAGATCGGTATGCAGGTCACGTCATCTTAAATATTACGATTAAATTAAATTGCAGTCGGGCTTCTGCTGCTTTGATTGACAGGGAAATTATATTGTTAGGTTTAAGACCAAATATTTACAGCATCACAGCCTAATTTATATTAAAATAGAAAATTATTTTTAACCAGCACCGTGTTTTGATTCAGTTCAATTAAAAATTGGTAGCAATACTTTCCAAAATATTTGCAAGACGCGGAAAAGCTTCTATGGAGGCTGTTACTACTGATGTAATAAATTCCACCAAAAATCACTGGGATCCCCAAATTACCGATAGAAGTTAAAGTGAGAACATTTTGAGAAATACGTAAGTGCAGGAATTTTGTGCAAAAGTAGTAAATAATTCCAATAGAAACGTAATCTTACAGGGTTGTAGTACTTCTAGAAGACAGTATTTTAGAAAAATCCCCAGCTCTAAAGATTGAGCCAACCCTGCAATCAGGGTTGGAATAACCAATTTTAGGTGTTCAGAAAAATGAAAATCACTTCTGAATGGTTCACAGCAGAAACTCGAAAAATGGCTCAAATGATGGAGAATTTAATAGTGTAACATTATTTTTTAATTTATGGCCGTTAAGTTGGTCAAATTTGAGCACAGTATTCCATAACATTATGCGATATTGAATTTGTCGTCGTTTGAGCTAATTTGCAGGCTTGTGCAGTATACTGTTTACGAAAAACGAGTAATTTAATTTTTTTAAGAAACCAACCTTCAAAAAATCCATGATAAAAAAATTAATGTCAATATTTTATTACTTCAAACTATTATTTATTCTTAGCCCTTATAAGGGCATTTAAAAGTTAAAATTGTAGCTGAGTATTTTGTTCAATATCATTGAGATCTTCTTCGCTTGTAGTGTTGTTGCATGATATACCCTGGAAGGTTCCCCACATTGCTGACCACTTACATTCGCATCTTGTTGTGCATTGCGTACGACAGTTGCAATATATCAACTTGAGCAGATGTCCTGGAGCCAGTGGCAGGTCAGTTAGGATGGACAGCAAACTACTTTTGACAGATTTCCATCCCCAATTTGTTGGTAGCAAAGTATTTCCCAGCTATGCTTCAACTTGATGGTGTACCCGAAATGAATGCTGATCTGCAGCTGCTTTTGTTAGTGGGAGACAAGCTAAATCGAATTTAGAATGTAACTGCAGATTACCAATTACTACGTTGTAAGTAAGATACGTTGCTTCTTCTAGTGCAATCTCTTTGGTGATCTTATATATTCCACATATTAAACGCGCTTCGCTGGCTGCGATATTCTCCTTCTTGAGCACTTGTTTGCTTGTATGCTTGAATGCATTAGTTTTTTGTTGTGATTTGAAAAAAAAACTGCTGCTGAATCATACCGATTATTTCAGCTTATGGTGAATATACTCCATCGCTAAGATACGTGTGAACGATGGTTTTAGCGTTTCAAAAGTGATAAACCTCCAAAAAAGTACGAAGCTGTGAAATTAAAAGCATTGTTGGACGAAGATGCTTCGCAAACACAAAAACAACTCGACGAGCAATTGGGCGTTAGTCAAAAATGTGTTTTCGGCTACGAGAGATTCAGAAAACGGTCGATGGGCACCACACAAGTTGAATGACAGGCAAATGGAAAAGTGCAAAAACACATGTCACATTTTGTTCGGCGATCAAAAGTGAATTTATTTTGTGAGTCCCAAGCGCAAAAAATCAGGTATGATTGGTGGACCCAGGCGCACCAGCCACATGGACCAGAGAGGCGTGGTCTATCATGAGCTGTTAAAACCTGAGGAAACGGTTAATGCTAAACGTTACCAACACGTTGACCGATTTGAACCATTCGCTGAGTGAAAAAGGCCAGAATACCATACGACAAAACCGATTCGCGACACGTTGGAATCACTCAGCTGGAAAGTTCTACTCCACGCGGCTTACTTAGCAGACCTGGCTCCTTCCGATTACCTCTGAATGCCCGATTTTAAGATTTCCCAATCACATTAGAAATTTATTGTAATTAATTTATACTGTCCACCGAAATGTCAACACAATAAATTCTGGATAAAATGGTTGATAGTGCAGCAATAGATAAACCCATATAAGTGCAAAGGTTATTGTCTATTTATGTTGAGTATTAGTTTATATTTCTTTGCAGGCCGCTGATGTGACAACAAACTTTCTGCATGATGTACTGTATGGCATATTGGATAACTTGGTGTTTCTTCCTCCTTGTTCAGTACTATAGGCTCGCAGGGAGCTATGCAATGCGCAGATGGTAACTTATATCGGTCCGATAGCCGTACGTCTTCGAGTTGGCAGAAATTGCGTAAAGTAAGACGGGAAAAATGAACCGCGAAAGAGCAGGGAGTGCTTCGGCCCCAGAAAAGATTGCATGGATTAATAAAAAAAAACAAAAAAACGGTGTTTTTGGTTTATTTGTGTTATACCAAAGAATAGAGAGACGCGTCATAACGTTGTTTTTGTATGGACAAATATCGACTTATTTTTTGACCTTGTTCGTGATAAGGTAGGAAAAATTCGTTATTTTTGTAAGTTTTAAATTGAAATAAAAAAATGTGTAACTCATACCGTGTACGAAAATTTTGACAATCTATTTTGACTGAAAAAATAACCAAGACAAATTCCGCCATATTGTAAGTATTTAGTATGTACACGCCATAAAAAATAATTTTAATTTATATTAATCAAAGCCGCTATGGGAATAATCAACATTTTTTCGCGAAAACAGAGAAAACTTTATTGAATGCAGTGAATTGTTTACCATTCCAACGGGTTATATTCGAAGTTTTTAGAAATTGTATTGCAGTTGGCTGAATTCACAACCGCCGATACCGAATTCTAGATCGAATCCTTCGGTACATTGTAAGTGCCTTTGATTAACCCTTAAAATATGCTCGACGTGACTCAAAAGGAAAAATATATGATTGAAATTACAGCGGTTAGATTTGACGCGGTTAACTTCAGCAATCTTCAGCAGTGAAAATTTTTCGCAGAATATGTCCTACCTGCAATAGTGTCTCTAGCAACAGATGCTTCGGTTTGCGACGCTGGCTGAAACTGTGTTGCAGCGCAATGCATGAAATGCTGCAATTATTCATTATGAATTTTCTGAAAACTCCTGTGACACGAACGATATTCGATAACGTAACTAAGTCGTTTTCCGGAAATTGGACAGTTTCTTAAGGCGCTGGACCGGACAAGTGGTGCAGTGGTTAAAGCTGCGGCACTTGGACCGGGAGGTGCTGGGTTCGAATCCCATCAGAGGCTAGATGCAAATCGAATTTTCATCATCGATTACGATCGGTGATGCTAATAAATACAACTAAGACCCTCTGATGGAGTGCAGAATTCCGTGTCACGCGCCGACCCACCTTCCATGTCAATGTACAGGTTGACATGGAGCTTGCAATGTGCAGGTGGTATACTGTAGTTGTGTGAGTAGGTGAAGTAGGTGGGTTAATGATGTGGAGTGAATGAGTGGTATTACAATGGGCCTAAAAATTGGCCTAAGTGTGCAGTAAGCAACCACTGAAACCTAACCTAAGGCGCTGGAGGATCGTAAGCGGAAGAAGGTTGTCGATCTTACCACTGTACGAGGAAATGGCCACTTCTCTTTGCAATGTAAGTGAGCAAATCAGACTTATCCGTGAACTTAAAAAAATTCTATTACATTTTTTAGTTCCTTCGACATCTTTCTTCCGAATGCATCACAGAATTACCTGAAACACAACTATTAATTAAACCACCATCGGTTAATATACAAATTCAACCAACTCCATCATCGTCATTAGTCGAATACAGTATGCCGGAACTAAATTTTCTACAGAAGTAGGCCATCAGAGTATAAACCGAATTGATCCCAATTCAACGCGGTATGAACGATAGTGTTAAATTTTCAATTGACCCTATATTTTCTATAAATATTTGCTCTAGATGGCAGAAAATCTAGATGGTAAAAAATGATTTATTATTTATTTGAACCCATGGTGACCCGTTGAATGCATATTGCATAATTCGTGGGAACTATTTCCTAAACTATCCTAAAAACAGAATTAGGATTATTTAGGAAAAACTTCACGTGTTTGGTCATGATAGTGAAGTATTTCCTAAACTTTCCTAAATATTAAAATCCGCCATTTTTGTTTCAATGTATGCGTAAAACTTCGTATAAACGAGTAAATTATAAATTAAGAAAAAATGAAAATAAGTACGGTGACTAAGTACTTGTAAAAGGTCAATTTGCATATCGTACGGTTTTTCTGAGCAATTTTCCCAATTCCAGAAACACCGCTACCAAATACTAAGCGCACTATTGAGTTGTTCTGAATCAAAACTAACAGATAAACACCATTCCATCGAGAAATCTAGGGGTCCCGGGTGTTTTAGGAAATAAAACTTGTTAAGAAGTCAATTAGCATATCGTATGGTTTTTCCGAACAATTTTCCCAATTCTAGAAACACCGCTACCAAATACTAAGCACACTTTTGAGTTGTTCTGGATCAAAACTAAGAGATAAACACCATTCCATAGAAAAATCTAGGGGCCCCGGGTGGTTTAGGAAATTAAATTTGTAAAGAGGTCAATTTGCATATCGTATGGTTTTTCCGAGCAATTTTCCCAATTCCATAAACACCGCTACCAAATACTAAGCACACTTTTGAGTTGTTCTGGATCAAAACTAAGAGATAAACACCATTCCATAGAAAAATCTAGGGGCCCCGGGTGGTTTAGGAAATTAAATTTGTAAAGAGGTCAATTTGCATATCGTATGGTTTTTCCGAGCAATTTTCCCAATTCCAGAAACACCGCTACCAAATACTAAGCACACTTTTGAGTTGTTCTGAATCAAAACTAACAGATAAACACCATTCCATTGAAAAATCTAGGGGCCCCGGGTGTTTTAGGAAATAAAACTTGTTAAGAAGTCAATTAGCATATCGTATGGTTTTTCCGAACAATTTTCCCAATTCTAGAAACACCGCTACCAAATACTAAGCACACTTTTGAGTTGTTCTGAATCAAAACTAACAGATAAACACCATTCCATTGAAAAATCTAGAGGCCCCGGGTGGTTTAGGAAATTAAATTTGTAAAGAGGTCAATTTGCATATCGTATGGTTTTTCCGAGCAATTTTCCCAATTCCAGCAATTTTCCCCTAGATCCTAAACCACCCGGGGCCCCTAGATTTTTCTATGGAATGGTGTTTATCTCTTAGTTTTGATCCAGAACAACTCAAAAGTGTGCTTAGTATTTGGTAGCGGTGTTTATGGAATTGGGAAAATTACTCGGAAAAACCATACGATATGCAAATTGACCTCTTTACAAATTTAATTTCCTAAACCACCCGGGGCCCCTAGATTTTTCTATGGAATGGTGTTTATCTGTTAGTTTTGATTCAGAACAACTCAAAAGTGTGCTTAGTATTTGGTAGCGGTGTTTCTAGAATTGGGAAAATTGTTCGGAAAAACCATACGATATGCTAATTGACTTCTTAACAAGTTTTATTTCCTAAAACACCCGGGGCCCCTAGATTTTTCAATGGAATGGTGTTTATCTGTTAGTTTTGATTCAGAACAACTCAAAAGTGTGCTTAGTATTTGGTAGCGGTGTTTCTGGAATTGGGAAAATTGCTCGGAAAAACCATACGATATGCAAATTGACCTCTTTACAAATTTAATTTCCTAAACCACCCGGGGCCCCTAGATTTTTCTATGGAATGGTGTTTATCTCTTAGTTTTGATCCAGAACTACTCAAAAGTGTGCTTAGTATTTGGTAGCGGTGTTTCTAGAATTGGGAAAATTGTTCGGAAAAACCATACGATATGCTAATTGACTTCTTAACAAGTTTTATTTCCTAAAACACCCGGGGCCCCTAGATTTTTCAATGGAATGGTGTTTATCTGTTAGTTTTGATTCAGAACAACTCAAAAATGTGCTTAGTATTTGGTAGCGGTGTTTCTGGAATTGGGAAAATTGCTCGGAAAAACCATACGATATGCAAATTGACCTCTTTACAAATTTAATTTCCTAAACCACCCGGGGCCCCTAGATTTTTCTATGGAATGGTGTTTATCTCTTAGTTTTGATCCAGAACAACTCAAAAGTGTGCTTAGTATTTGGTAGCGGTGTTTCTAGAATTGGGAAAATTGTTCGGAAAAACCATACGATATGCTAATTGACTTCTTAACAAGTTTTATTTCCTAAAACACCCGGGGCCCCTAGATTTTTCAATGGAATGGTGTTTATCTGTTAGTTTTGATTCAGAACAACTCAAAAATGTGCTTAGTATTTGGTAGCGGTGTTTCTGGAATTGGGAAAATTGCTCGGAAAAACCATACGATATGCAAATTGACCTCTTTACAAATTTAATTTCCTAAACCACCCGGGGCCCCTAGATTTTTCGATGGAATGGTGTTTATCTGTTAGTTTTGATTCAGAACAACTCAAAAGTGTGCTTAGTATTTGGTAGCGGTGTTTATGGAATTGGGAAAATTGCTCGGAAAAACCATACGATATGCAAATTGACCTCTTTACAAATTTAATTTCCTAAACCACCCGGGGCCCCTAGATTTTTCCATGGAACGGTGTTTATCTCTTAGTTTTGATCCAGAACTACTTAAAAGTGTGCTTAGTATTTGGTAGCGGTGTTTCTAGAATTGGGAAAATTGTTCGGAAAAACCATACGATATGCAAATTGACCTCTTTACAAATTTAATTTCCTAAACCACCCGGGGCCCCTAGATTTTTCTATGGAATGGTGTTTATCTCTTAGTTTTGATCCAGAACTACTCAAAAGTGTGCTTAGTATTTGGTAGCGGTGTTTCTAGAATTGGGAAAATTGTTCGGAAAAACCATACGATATGCTAATTGACTTCTTAACAAGTTTTATTTCCTAAAACACCCGGGGCCCCTAGATTTTTCAATGGAATGGTGTTTATCTGTTAGTTTTGATTCAGAACAACTCAAAAGTGTGCTTAGTATTTGGTAGCGGTGTTTCTAGAATTGGGAAAATTGTTCGGAAAAACCATACGATATGCAAATTGACCTCTTTACAAATTTAATTTCCTAAACCACCCGGGGCCCCTAGATTTTTCTATGGAATGGTGTTTATCTCTTAGTTTTGATCCAGAACTACTCAAAAGTGTGCTTAGTATTTGGTAGCGGTGTTTCTAGAATTGGGAAAATTGTTCGGAAAAACCATACGATATGCTAATTGACTTCTTAACAAGTTTTATTTCCTAAAACACCCGGGGCCCCTAGATTTTTCAATGGAATGGTGTTTATCTGTTAGTTTTGATTCAGAACAACTCAAAAGTGTGCTTAGTATTTGGTAGCGGTGTTTCTGGAATTGGGAAAATTGCTCGGAAAAACCATACGATATGCAAATTGACCTCTTTACAAATTTAATTTCCTAAACCACCCGGGGCCCCTAGATTTTTCTATGGAATGGTGTTTATCTCTTAGTTTTGATCCAGAACAACTCAAAAGTGTGCTTAGTATTTGGTAGCGGTGTTTCTAGAATTGGGAAAATTGTTCGGAAAAACCATACGATATGCTAATTGACTTCTTAACAAGTTTTATTTCCTAAAACACCCGGGGCCCCTAAATTTTTCAATGGAATGGTGTTTATCTGTTAGTTTTGATTCAGAACAACTCAAAAATGTGCTTAGTATTTGGTAGCGGTGTTTCTGGAATTGGGAAAATTGCTCGGAAAAACCATACGATATGCAAATTGACCTCTTTACAAATTTAATTTCCTAAACCACCCGGGGCCCCTAGATTTTTCTATGGAATGGTGTTTATCTCTTAGTTTTGATCCAGAACAACTCAAAAGTGTGCTTAGTATTTGGTAGCGGTGTTTATGGAATTGGGAAAATTGCTCGGAAAAACCATACGATATGCAAATTGACCTCTTTACAAATTTAATTTCCTAAACCACCCGGGGCCCCTAGATTTTTCTATGGAATGGTGTTTATCTCTTAGTTTTGATCCAGAACAACTCAAAAGTGTGCTTAGTATTTGGTAGCGGTGTTTCTGGAATTGGGAAAATTGCTCGGAAAAACCATACGATATGCAAATTGACCTCTTTACAAATTTAATTTCCTAAACCACCCGGGGCCCCTAGATTTTTCTATGGAATGGTGTTTATCTCTTAGTTTTGATCCAGAACTACTCAAAAGTGTGCTTAGTATTTGGTAGCGGTGTTTCTAGAATTGGGAAAATTGTTCGGAAAAACCATACGATATGCTAATTGACTTCTTAACAAGTTTTATTTCCTAAAACACCCGGTGCCCCTAGATTTTTCAATGGAATGGTGTTTATCTGTTAGTTTTGATTCAGAACAACTCAAAAGTGTGCTTAGTATTTGGTAGCGGTGTTTCTGGAATTGGGAAAATTGCTCGGAAAAACCATACGATATGCAAATTGACCTCTTTACAAATTTAATTTCCTAAACCACCCGGGGCCTCTAGATTTTTCAATGGAATGGTGTTTATCTGTTAGTTTTGATCCAGAACAACTCAAAAGTGTGCTTAGTATTTGGTAGCGGTGTTTCTAGAATTGGGAAAATTGTTCGGAAAAATAATCTTAACAAGTTTTATTATAGTCACCGTACTTATTTGCATTTTTTCATAATTTATAATTTACTCGTTTATACGTAGTTTTACGCATACATTGAAACAAAAATGGCGGATTTTAATTTTTAGGAAAGTTTAGGAAATACTTCACTATCATTATTGCATATCACTTTCGGTTATGAATAGTTTCATTGTGGTTGTGGCTGGTGATGTATTTCAAACTGACGATAATTTTTGCGCTAACTGTAGCCATGTCTAATGCTTCACTAGACGGATTTACTAATATCATTAATTATGGCCGCTCCTGTCCCTTACCCAACATAGGCGGCAGACCTCGTCCTTTTGATGCCGGTTCTCCAGTTAGACACATTAATTGCATTGGCGGGAACAACTTGTAACGAATGCTGTCTTGACTCGAGTGGATTAATTAGGCAACTTCTTCAAAATTCTTGGATTTCATCCATAACCATATTATCCACCATACCTGGTGTAACTCCCTCAATTTGTCGTTTGTTCTTGCCCACGTAAAACAAATCATCGCCTGATCCAACTACAGCCAACGTTGTATGCGCGTGCATTTTTTCCCGTGGAGACTCAATTTCTTCTTGCCTGACACACGCCGAACTTTGTCCCATGATAAACTGTATTGGTGTTAAAATATCCAGCAGGTTGTCATCGGTCAAAATTGATTATGCAAAAAAATTTCTTGGTCTACGCAATGACGGTTCTGCTTATATATCTATTCTGTGATGCTCGAACTTTACTGAATGAGATTTCCACCCTTGAAATTATTTTTTAGAAAATAATTAGCATTCCATATTAAACGTTTATGTCTTTGATACCTATGGATAATCTCTCAGAGAGCATAACATAAAATTAAGACATTAAAATGCAAAAATTTATTCTTTTTTTTTGTCTTAAACCATTTTAATCCATTTTATTATTCAACGACTAGAAAGACACAGGCAACATAAATTAAATCAGCAAATAGCTAGGTACGACATTTTAATTTATAAACCTTTCCCTATTTTGAGTGCAAAAAAATATGCAAATTGCTACGTAGGTGTCATTCCAATATTTACTTAACCAAAACATAAATTTCCGTTTGTTATAGTCGTTGTGATTATTACACAATATCGAATTAAAAACGATTTTATAATTTATTAGTGAAGTTTAGTTTAGTTTTAAAATTCTGCGCGATAGTCGACTTTGACTTATGCGAGATAATAAAACGACAGCGATTTTCATTGCTATTTTCCAGATGAATTTTAAATCATCGCGCTATATAATTTTATTAGTTGTAGGCGGGCATCATCAATGTAGACTCATGCTCGCTTGCGACGTGTTTTATAAATACAGCATCAACATCATCATCATCATCATCATGAATCGAGTTCTTTATCCGTAAATATTTCGTTATATGCACACTCGTATGTGCTAATTATTATTTAAATAAATTTTTTGCAGACACCACAAGACTCTCCTATTTATATTGCTATGCGTTTCGGTCTCGCCTCAACCAAAAATGTAAATTAACATTTTATTATTTTGTAATGCTGTTCGTTGCAGGTAAAATAAGTGTTCGCGGTTTTTTATGAGTATGTTATGTACACATGACTAAGGTGGTCAATAAATGATGAGTCTTGCTATTTTTTACAGATAGCGTATCTTAGAAAATATAGTAAAGTGATTCAGTGCGATAGTCATTAAAAATAATTGCCACGATAAATATTTAGAGTTAATTAAATTATTCTTTGGTCTGTCTACGCATAACACAAGGAAATATTGTAAGTGTGACGGGATAATAGGTGACCAGTTTTGTTTCCTTATTACTTCGGCATGTGTAGGTTGTTCGGTGCGGATAAGCAAAAAATGTTTTGGTTATAGATAAAACCCAGATAAAATTTAATCTGAACATTAATTTGAACTTAGCACGCGTATAGTAACAATTGTAGTTTGAATGTCTATACTGCTTAGCCATAAGTGTACGATGTGACAGTTTGAAAATCCTAGGAAGAGTGGTCATATTATGGAAGCAAGAATACGAGAGACCCATAGAAGTAGAAATTTTTATTTGACCGTTATAGAGCATTTCAATTAACAGTTTGTCAGGACTGTACGCAGGCAGAAAACGCCTATTCTCTTCTCGTACTACGGAATGTTATAGTACTTCTCAAGTCCTGACTCTACTGACAAGAGCCAATGTATACAGTCGGGTATGGGATCTAATCTAAATTAGATCGGCCAACCAGCAATTTTCATTTTATATTTATCGATGAAGGATACAAATTGAAAATTGAGAATTAAACAGGCGAAATATTTTTATTCGGCAAAATGAGTTATAAAATGAAGCGGTAGTGAGAATAAAGTGAATACTTTGATGTTCTCTGCCACTTTCCACACGCAATACTGTCATACACAGTTTTATCAAATTTTGGGCAAAGTTCATTATCTGTTCAGCTAAGACCCAGTTTATCGGTTTGGTTTCTAATTTTAATTGTTCGTGAACAACTCACTGGGGACCTTGTTATTATGATCTTACACAGGATTTGCTGAAATGCAGTTGAGATCTTCATTGCTTCATTGAAATTCTTCAGAATTTCCAAAGATACAGTATGATGGTTGATTGTATAACTTCTGTTTTCTCTATAATGAAACCATAAACTGCCTGTGAAACAGTTCGAAGAGATTATTCCCTTTCAATTGTACACAGTTGTACATAAATTTCTAAATTTGACATATGCCTCGAAGCTTCGTGAGTTCGGTATACATACGTCGAATTGTGTTATTAGATCTATCGTTATGAAGAGTATAGCACCATACCTACCAAAGTACCATTCGATTGTGGAAGTAAAACTAAAAACACAGTAGAAGAACCGCAGGTTCATGTGGATTTGTGAAACCTGCCATTTGGTAGGTCAAATTTACCAACCTCTGAGTTATGTGGCGGTCGACATTAGATTTGTAACATGCAATACATGATTTTGTTTAGTTGCTTGTATCAGCATTTATTCTAGGACAGAAGTATTTCATCGCAACGTCGATGAGGTATTTGCAGGATCGATATTTTTGCCTGTGGCAGACTCCAAAACTGTTAACTAAGTCACTCCTTACAATATTGTATTTCCTTTAACCTGGTGAATGTCGGTTGTGAATTGGACATTGTAATCGAGATGTCGTAATTGCCATGGCCTGCGTTTTGATTTCGATGGAACTGCTGTTGAGAGAGGTTTTCTGTCTGTAAATACGGAAACATTTAACTCTTCCACGAAATAGCGATAGTTTTTGTGTGTTAAATACCAAAAAATATAGATTTTTCGAATATATTTATTTGTTGCTGCTTTATGGTCCGATAGCTCCAACTTTCGGATGAGTTTCGAATGCCGTAGGGCATTCAGTATTTTTACTAATTTAGAAAAAAAAAATTGAGAACCTAATAACCTACAAGTAAGTTGTTAATAACTACCGATACTCTTGTACGTGGATGAGACCGATGGCAAATCTAACGATGTCTCATACGAAGCTTTATCCTACTGTTTCCTAATTATCACTTTAGATCGACGAAATCTAAATAGTCGGAACTCTCATCATTCTTCAAAAAGTTCGGTGCCAAAATAAATTTAAAAATTTCATATTTTCTTCTTCGTAAGGGTTATGACTCATCCCTCAGAGAGTGTTAAAAATACGTCGACTGATTGCTGAATATTTTTGGAAAATTCAATAAATTTATCAAAGATCTTGTACTATTCTAGATCACGAGCTACCAGCCCGTCACATCAGGTAATAACCTCGATTCGTGGAAAATCCCGTCAAACACCCAGCTAGCCGAATCATAATTTTTTAAGCCTAAAGATATTGATTTACTGTTTGGTGTAGAAATTTACCACTTGCCGTGGGTCAAATTTAGCAGATCATTTTCTGTTGCCACAGAACATTAATTAGGCTGGATAGTTTCTGACAACGCGTTGAATTCCCTTAAAAGAAGTTATTTTTATAATTTGAGCGAAAAAATTGAGGTTTTTTGTACAATTGAGAATCTCTCACATTTCTGTAAACCATTGTTGTCTAGACCATATAGAAACCATCAACCAACCGAACTATTACTTACCACACCCTTATGTGACCAAGCCGATTAGTTCGTCAACAAAATTACGAGTGGTATTCGATGGGTTTGTCAAGATATCATCATGAAAATCACTCAATCCAATAATGATGGTAGTTCCAGTGGTTCAGAATGATATGTGTTTAATTTTAAATGGCTCCGGTCACATGCAGTCGCATTTAGCGCATACATTAATTTCAAAATATTTTGTGGAGAAATTTGTCAGTCGAACCACTTACAACATTTAAACTGAAAGCAATAACGTTTGGAACTCTTTAGCGCCATTCCTCGCTACTAGATATACAAAACAGTTACCCTTGGTTGTTGCCCAACTACCTCAACAAATTTAATAGAAAAGGCAAAAGGAACTTTGGAAATGTCCATCTCCACTATAACGAAATCTGCTGGTGTGTAACTAAAGAAATGGTGTAGAGATCATCAAGGATGATCCAATGGCATAAAAATTGATCAGAATGATTTGGTCAACTCAGTCGGACTTTTTTGGAATCCGTCTTTCGATAAATTCAATTTCTTCGTTAAGTTTAAAGAGAATAAACTGAGAATATCGCCCTAATTAATTTGCTCAATAAATTTAGTGCAAGCCCAAATGCATGGGTTCACCGAGTAACTAAGCAAATGGAGCACCAATCTACATTTACAGCTTATCATCTGGTAGTGGTATCTGTCAAGCTACTTTTCTCCAAGTTGCGCGTACCTCCACTGCAAATAACAACAATTCCTCGATTAGAATTGTGTGCTGCAGGGCTTCTTACTCGGCTAGTGCATAAAATACAGCAGGACCTAAATTTTAATATTGATAAGATATTATACTGGTCAGATTCAACCATTACTCTCCTTTGGAAAAATCTTTTCCATTTCTTCCGAATGGAACCGCCATTTTGGCAAAAATTGCATGCAGAATCCCCATTGTCTGATAATACAAATGAAATGAGGAAATCTACAAAAGTCGCGGTCGTATATCAACTAAACGACTTACTTATTGCATGTATGTTATGCTAAAGGCCAAGTCAACATTCAAATTTAGTGGATCGCTTAAATTAGAAGAATTGGACCAAACATTTATTACTTCCGGTTTGGTACGGCGGCTTAGA
This sequence comes from Nephrotoma guestfalica, assembly GCA_963691935.1. Classification (NCBI taxonomy): domain Eukaryota; kingdom Metazoa; phylum Arthropoda; class Insecta; order Diptera; family Tipulidae; genus Nephrotoma; species Nephrotoma guestfalica. Next base: position 231,620,551 of record OY829915.1, on the reverse strand, counting down.
AAATTCACAGTTCATCGTAAGACAACCACAACTCCTATCGCTTTCATTATTCTTTGCCGAAAATCAGATCATTCGGATTGGATCCCGCCTTGAACATACAAGATTTCTCTACACATCAAAAGATCCGAATAACTTTAATTATTTATATCTTAAGAAGCTCTGAAATTCAGTGTAAGTAATGTGCAAGACACGAACTAAAGAATTGTTTTACAGTTATTGCACGAACTCAATTTGAAGCAGAGCAAATAGCTAAGACACATTTGAAAGAAGACCAGGGGGGCTAATGAGGCAATAGGTCAGTAAACAAATGTATGTCAAAAGGCAGACAACAGCGTCGGCACGAAATTACATCTCAAACCACCACAGTTAAAAGTTTTAACGGACATTTAACGGATTGCTAATAATAATGTAGGAATGGGCAATTAGGGACAACTACAAAAAATAAATTGTACTACCATCCAATCAGATACGAAGTCTACAAGAAACTCACGATGGAAAATCCGGAACTTTATTGAGGTCCGGGTTTTATTAAGTCAATTACCGTAAGGGCATTGAAGATTGGTGCAGACAGTGTGAATTTTGTGCTACAAGTAAGGGACCCCAAGCCCGGGGAAGTTAGAATGCAGCAATACATTGGTGGGGCACCGTTTGACCGAACAGCAGTGTGTATCGCCTCCAAATTTCCATAACATAGGATGGTTACCAAAAACCTGATGTGTATTGATTACTTCGACTAGTGAGTGGAAGCCTAACCAGTAGTCTACACATTTGTGAACCAAAGAACTGCGCAAAAATTTTAAAGATCTAACTGGACACTGGAAAACATCTGAGAATAGAAGTTAATGCCAACCAGGACGACTAGGATCGTCGTATGTCCCTATTTATGCTGGGGTATCGCCGTGCAGTGCAGAGTATCTCGCCTACCCTTTGATATTAAGTTTGGGTTACTGGAAGATACACCAGATCCACAACCGATCAAATGCGGAGAATGAACAGGATTCATAATGAAGTAAGAAGAAATATATCAAAGGCCAGCGATAGCGAAGTCTGATTTAAGGTGTGGGTAGAAGTGTAAAATAGAGAGAGAGAGAGAGAGAGCGAAGTTCTAAATTTACGCCTCGTTCCAATGCTCTCTGAGTAACTCTAAATGAATCAAGCGGTTTATAGAGGCGAGCAGAGAAAATTTTGTTTATAGTCATGGATGGTACACGCTCTAAAACCAATACCAATTCAGCGCCCGTTCTAGAGGCAGGTGAAGAAAGCGAGTGTCTTGTTTCAAGCGGTTCGCTATATAAATGTATTCAAGGCAGGTCTGGATGTCTTAAGATTTTTCACAGTATATCATTTCACGCTATATAAATGTATTCACAAGACAACGCAACGTTCGAACGAGGCAAAGAGTTACAAATTAGTCGTACATTATAGTGCAAATAAGATCTTAGATGGTCTGGGAGTTAGATCCATGACATCACCGAGAATTTAGGAGTAGTTGGAGCTGGTTTTCTCAACCATCGGCGCGTGAATCAACACATGGCAAGCCTCCTTTCAAAATGTTTGAATAACTAATTGACCCCCATTAAAGCATTAGGCATTTCAGGTGAAGAGGTCTTTGTCGGATTTTGTGACAGTAGAGGAGGTAGACGCAGCTATTAGTAAAAAATCGAGAGGCACCCGTGGTCACGATAAAATCCCTGCAGAATTAATTAAGCGTGGAGGCGCTACTCTTGCATCAAATCTAAACTATCTCATCGCCTCTATTTGGGGCCAAGAAGAACTGCCGGAGAAATGGAGGACCTTGCTCATATGTCCTTACACAAAAAGGCGACCTTCTTAAATGTGAAAACTATCGTGGTCTAGCTCTATTAAACACTGCCTACTAAGTGTAGTGTAGTTCTTTCTTCGAAAACATCATTGGCGACTATCAATGCTATTTTCGCCTCAACCGATCGACCACTAACCACATTTTTCACTATGGCAATGATTTTGGAAAAATGTTGGAAGTATAACATAATCATGCGAGTATACATCCACTATATACAGACTTCCGACACGCATATGATAGTACCAGCCCAGAGGTAGGATTTCCAGAGATACTCGTTTCTCTGTGAAAATTAACAACGTCTGGGTCTGTATGTAGAATCGTATTTAAAAGAACTATAGCAGACTCCTTTGAAATAACATCTTGGCGCTTGAGTACGTAGTAAGTCTCAGCGATATTAAGGATAGTTTCATATTACTCGATTGCTACACAAGATGTATCATGTAGACAATTCTTAGATACGCGTAGACGCACAACTCTGTACATATTTATTTTCTGTACGAAATACGCGCTCTGATGTGGACGATTATGACGACCGTAAAATGAACGTAATGTGCACGATGAGTTTGGCGAACAGAACCATTATTTTGATAAAAAAAATTCAACAATTGGCAAGCGTTGCTCTGGCGTGAGTCTATTCAATATGAAATGGCAAATCAAACTAATGACAAAGCAAATGTCAGCTGCCAAATCGGTTGTCAATCCAAACAGTGGTGCTTTTTTGGGATGGATTTTCATTTTCTGTTACTTTCTATTATTTTTCGGGCTCACAGGTTTTTTTTTAATCAAGCGAGGACGCAAATATTTTTATTAAAAGGTTTTATCGGAATGGTTTTTGAACCAGCTTCATATACGTAAATCTGATTCGGTGTATGAGAAAGGCATAGTGATAGGTATGACCGGATTAGATACGCATGAATTGGATAATCAACTCTGAAATCGTATACCTTGAAAGGTGTACTTTGAAAGGTTACCATGCATAGCTGTTTGAGATTATCAGGTGAGTTGTCGTCATAGTTGAGTTTGAGCTGATTGGATGTGCAATTATTAAATATGGGTACACATGTGTTGTTTGCGCATTCGACGGAAGTATGGTAAATGTACGAATTTTTTTTTAAATATCTATTATTTATTCTCCATGCTGTGTGAGAGAAAATATCGTCTCGTAGACCAAAAGGGAAACGGTGAATACCTTCTAGCTAGGTTATTGTTTTTTTATCCTTATTCATTTTCGCGTATCATTATTTCCGATAAATTCCCGCATGAACTATTCCAAAGGGCATTACGATTGGTTTCCTTTGATTTTTATTTTGCTTTTCGGAATTGTTCGGGTCATACTTTCATTTCGTCCTGTACTATTGAACGCATAGCCGGGCCAAACGTGCCAGGTGGGCTGGCTTTCGACAAGTTTACTTCCTTTAGTTGAGTTCATTGCATGTTGACTTGTTCGTCGGCGAGAGGTATTTTATATCTATCCTATCCTTCCATTTGAGTCGACGAGAATTTCCCGATGCGTCACTTATGCGAAAGTTATAAATTAAATTATTTTAAAGAAAGGTTGGATATTATTGTTGTAATACTGCCAGCATGATATTATTTCAAATATCAGCTCTATCCTTTCTAATTATTAGTTTTTTTGTAGAATGTACCATATAATTGTCGCTTAATATCTTTGAATTTGTTCAAATAAAGCGTTCACTTTAGATAAAACTAGTTAATAGCAGGTTAGTAGCTAAAGCAAGTTTCTTATTCCGATATAATCATAAAACGTATCATATCGTTCAGAAAACCGCAGATGAATCGATAAATGCATAATGTTAGAGCCATCGAATTAAATTGCTGCTGCTCTAGAAGAAACATTTCAAGGTCAAACCAAACAAAATAAATGCGAATTTATAATTTTTCGATTCAACTCTTCAGAAAGCTGTTTGCTAAACGAGTGTCATTCAAAGCACTCAATTTAATATCCGGCGGAAATCTAGCTCTTACGCGGTTTTGAAATTTTATCTACCATCAAAATACATTTTACTTCTGTAGTTTAACAGCCCAGTCACTTACGAGCATACAAACTAAATATACAAATCTAGGTTTATTTACACTAAAAAGATCAAAGTGATATCACATCTTAACTATTTTGTAACGTGCATAACTCATAACTCATAAATTAATGTTTTAACAGCCATGGTAATTACACCAATTTACAAATATATCACACAAATTTTTATAAACTATCTCAATTTAACACAAAACTATATATAGTTTATTATTATAAATTGGGTTTTGAAATAGATAAATCAAAGCAAATGGGTTTCATCATAATTTACATGACAGTTTGATGATTGTGATGATACTGATGATGATTTAATAGATTTTCTTTTATATTTTATCTCACTTGCCTTTGTATAGTTTTACAACTACTGCTTTGTACTATTACTTAAGACTCATTCATAAATTCTTTAAGATAGAAACTTAATCCAATATTGATGTATGTACCAGTATAAATCAATGATTCGAAAATACAAACAAATAATTAAAAACCTATCCAACTGTGATCTAATTTTCGTCACTATCAATAGTTTTCAATCAAATGAGATAATTGAGGAGTACACAAATTACAAAGCAGCAATATAAGCTAACCATATTAACGAACTATGTAGTTACACTGTTACAAAATGAATAAATTAAACCAAAACTGAGTGATAAATATTTAATTTGATTTCCTTCGCTACTCCAATTTGTATAATGGTTCTGTGGTTTAATTCGATTAGATTTATACAGTGAGGGAAATAATGTTGATGCAGTTGTTAGAACCTGATTTTTAGTCCGAATCCGAGCAATCTATTAAGAATCCAAAATTCTTATGGTCTGTAGAACAACATTGATTTGGTACACTGCACGGTCAAGAGGTTTGAAAAAAAATTTAAATTTGTCGATTGGAAAAGTTGGAAAAAATTATTTTCATTCTCAGAGTCAGATTTAACACAAAGTGTATCTACTTCAATTTTTACTTCAAACTTTTCACTTTTTGTTACTCAGCTGGTGCTGTCCACTGTTAAACCACAACCGTGTCTGCTTGACCATTTGCTCGCGCTTATGTAATGAGATTATTCTATTTATGGTCTCTATCGATACGATCGTTCGAGGGAACATTTCACATCATAATTTCTTTGTCTTGATGATTAACGCCGTTGTCAATTCCAGTGTTTTTCTTGATGATGGTCGAAGCAGTTTACAATTGCTTCCGTTATTTCCACATCCTCCGGAATGGCCGTTCTAAAATCAAAAGTTCCATCAGTTCAATAAGTATTGGCACCGGAGATCCGGTGACATCCGGTTGGTTAATAAAATTATTGCCTCGGGTTGCGCTTTGGCATATTAATATATACTTAGTGTTGCATGTATTAACCACTCATCCATCGTGTATTGTATTTGCGAAGAGTAGAATTCGAAACACAACTCTCTCTCTCTCTCTCTCTCCCTCCCTCTCTTCACAGAACACTTTATTAATCATACGTTGTTGTGGGGACCATGTGACGTGGCAAGGTTGATGAATCGCCACCTCCGAATTACCTTCCGTTCGAAAGTAGATAACAATCTACAACCGTTAGGGTTAAGGGTCCAGCTCTCGCTTCCGAGAGCCAGCACAGGTCTTATGAGTGCTTTGTTAAGTGTGAGGTCGCACGACTGCAACAGATGTTTAGATCGGAATAACCTTAATTGTGCATAGAAAACTCGTGATTCGGACTTTTTTATTTCGGCCTGCATATCATTTGACGATGTTATAACTGACCCGAGACATTAAAAGTGTTCAACGCCATCAAAATTATGGTCACCGATTCCGAGATTTGCCATGCCGATGCTCCTGGGTGTTGCAAAAAATTTGGTTTATCTCCAAACCAAGTCTGTGGAAAATAGCGTAGACAATTGATTTTTGCGTAGACAATGTCGACACTTAGTAAAATATGTAGATAATTCGTAGACAATGTTGATTATTGTGTTTGTTGTTGTTTTGAAATTGGATTTTTAGTATTAAGACGAATAACAATCTTTGTAAGCCAAACAGATTAGAATCAAATTATTTATGTAATCGTTTTTGTCGTTAATTAACAATTCCAAGTTACATCGTCATTCTTTTCCGCAAGTATAATCACGTTAACGTTTATAGTTTCGTTTGAATATTTTATTTAAATGTTATTCTTTAAATTGTCAGTGTCAACTGACACCCAGTTTCACCTTCCTTTGATAATTGGAATCAAAACTTTTATAATAGCGACATTCTCCAGTTGTTTTGGTTATAATAGAGGGCGCTAATCCTTCCAGTAATCATTTACATTTAATAATTCTGCAACTATACGCAATGACGAGGGTACTAGTCACTGGTAGCATTGCGGTACATAGCCAATATATATGTTTTTCACCGGCCAAAATCAATACTTAATCATTCTATAGTGCGTGCATATTGCCTAAATGTGCCATTGAATATCCGGAAGTGTTTTGTTCTTCAATTAATGTTTATAAGCAAATAAAGTCATAGTAACAGTAGTATATACAGCCAAAACCAGTTGTAAGTTCCTGCCTACCGACTTTAAAACGGAAGGGTGGGGAAAGTAAAATATTATGTCACTTGTTAAGTTAGCATACGTCGGTAAAGCTCACATACTTTGATCACAATTTAACTGAGGATTTTAGTTTCTTCTATGTGGTCATCGGAGTAAAGTTTATGCCAAAACCACAAAATATACACTGCGTCCTATAAGTACTTATAATTAAAAAAACACTCAGAAATTCTACTTTCAAAATAATATTTGAAAATAACACATTTCTGCACAATAAATAGAAAATATTTAGTTTTTGTGAAAACTATTGAGTGAATTTTGCAATAAAGACATTTTTACAACAAATCACACTACGAATCGCGCAGGGGTGACCGTAGTGGTTCTGAACTAATACATGGTGTAATAAACAAATCTTTTTTATCCACATGCTCGGAAATCTCTGAGAATTTAGATATTCGAGAGAGAACATCATTGAGTATAATTCGAAAATTCTTTAACATTTGGAATTATTTAAGTCAGCCCCTACGAATCGCACAGAGATAATCGAAGTGGTTCTGAACTTATACTTGATGTAAGAAACAAATCTTTTTTGTCCACATGTTCGAAAATCTCTGAGATTTTAGTTATGCGAGAGAGAACGCACCAATGAGTGTAATCCGAAAATCTCTGTGCAATCCGTAGCGGCCCAGATAAATAATTTCAAATGTTAAAGAATTTTCGGATTACACTCAATGATGTTCCCTCTCGAATAACTATAATCTCCGAGGTTTCCGAGCATGTGAATAAACGAGATCTTTTTCTTACATCAAGTACTAGTTCAGAACCACTACAATCACCTCTGTGCGAAAATTCACTCAATACTTTTCACAAAAATTAAATATTTTCTATTTATTGTGCAGAAATGTGTTTATTAAGTATTTTCAAATATTATTTTGAAAGTACAATTTCTGAGTGTTTTTTTAACTCTAAGTACTTATAGGACGCAGTGTATATTTTGTGATTTTTGCATAAACTTCACTCCGATTATGTAGTCTCGAACTTCCAAATTGGTCCTGTTTTATATTTCACTCCTGCCTCTTGGTTTTTTGAAAGAGTAATTCATATTCGAAGATTTCTTCATCTCAATACGCCTCTTCACTTTTGGTTAAGCGTCCTTTTGAGTGTGAACGCAAATCACCCAGCCAAAATCGGTTTCTGATGGTGTTTGGCTTGCCCTTTGATATTAGATCACTAACCCAATTATCGTAAACATCAGCCCACAATAAAATATAAATAGGGACAGACGTTTCGAACCTTGAGACAGCCAGAACTAACTAACTCCAGTTGTGATTTAATCAAAATCCCAATTATAATAAAACTAATAACGTTCCGGGACCTCCATCGTAGTTTTCGGAAACAAATTTGCTTCAATATCTAACCGATTTCACAGTATCTGTCCACTTCTTCTAATGAATGTGTATTTATATGTGCTTGTGTATACGTTTATGAATGGTGAATTAGATGGTTTATGGTACGACGAGGTATCTTATGGCAGTCGTTTCTGACCAATAAATTATTTCCCATAGTGCGTTCCCGGGTAACCAAACAATTGAATTGATTTTAACTTTATGTCTTCCACTTTAAATACAATTCTTTGAAAGAAGATATTTCTATCCAAATGGTATTTTGATAACTTTGTAAAATGAAATTCCCAAATTAGCGACGAACCTGATTTTATTGAAATAATACAATTTTGATTTCGTTTTCTCGCAATATAAATTGATCCATCCATCCACCAAGCGCCAAAATGTATTGACCAATCCTCATCTAACGTGTGATTTTCTTGCAATGAGGGGCTATACTCGGAAATTTATTTTTCAAATGTTCCATATTTATTTACCGTTTAATGGCAACTGACCAAACGATCATCATTTAAATCAAAATTTTGGATTGTGTGCTAAAACAGGCGGATCTCGCTATAAAATATAAAACCGAGTATGTCAACACTACAACAATCGTGCACGGTGTAACTAAAATTTTATGTTAAAGAAACTTTGGCTAATAATTTTTAATTTGCTAACAAGACACAATTAAATTTTTATGAATGTTTCTTTATAGTTTAAATAGTGTCTTAAATTTTTATTTAATTTATTTTCAATAGAACAGTTTTTTTATAGCCAACGCCAATCGATATAAAAATGTTGAAACATCTTGCAATCTGCTACTTAACTCGAAAACACAATAAATAAATAGAAAGAACAGCGCCATAATAATACACTCAATCAAAATGATAAAATCAATAATTTTAAACTTCTTGTCTTATATTACCATTATTACAGCAACAAAGAATTTTATCTTCTTATAACATAGTTTTACGATTTCTGCTGTACACACACAATAGTTGATTTTCTGTGTCTTAGAAAATAGCCATACTATATCATTGTACTCGTACTCGAATAATAACTTAAGATTTTAGATAATGAGGTATAAGACAACAACTATACGAGTATGCTAAGGAATTGGTTTTACTTTCACTTACAATTCGAAATAGAAGATTGATTTTAGAGCACGGTGTTATGAAATATTCGTATAATTACGTGAATTATTAATTATTTTGTTGAATGTTAGAGGTCTATCGAAATAGGTGTGCGATGTGGTATCTCGTGCGTTGCGTGTTAAACAGTAATATCATATTGATGTCGATTTGTAGCTTTATAAAACTATATGGTATTTTGTAATTTTATTCGCGGCCACCTTAAAGTTCAACATTTTTGTGTGTTACGATGAGCGGTCAACTCTTAAGCTTTTATGGAAATTTTTCAAATTCTTCAACATTTGATTTAAACCGTTTGTATAGTCGCAATGCTGCTCATTATTATTTGTCTATATTCAACTCTCTTCTACTGTCCACGCTTGAGAAAGAAAATTTTATATGTGAATTTGTTGTTGTTTTTATTTGTTTCTGGGGCTCTATTCTTGAACTATTACGAACATTATCGGTACCTAAAATTTTCGAAACACAACATTTTCGTAATCCTAATAGAGAAATCATAAATTTGTATTCTTGAAACCATTACGAAAATAAGAAAGAGGAGTTTAAAAAATAATGATATTTCATATTTTCGTAATGAGGTGATTAAAAATATAAACTAGTAGTAGTAAACGGAAGATAAAAGTGGTCAAACCAAGAGCTCATCCCTAATTACCAATTGTAGATATTCTCATATTTTTAAGAATAGAGGCAAACAAAAATTGTCTTTTGTTTTAGGAAATAAAATGTAAAGTAAAAAATAAAATGTTTATTATTATTTCGAACAAAAGATTATTTTGGACATCAAATAGAAATTTAAAAAAAAAAAATTAAAACCGGGGTAATTCTAAAAAATGAATCCAAATTTTCCAAATGATCACTCATAGTAATAAAGAAAAAATGAAATCACCTTTTTTACTACGTAGGTAACAAAATGTCCATTACATCTCTAAATAAATAATTATTATTTCGCTGTGTGAAATCATTGCATTTTGACTACGAATATTTAAAAAAAAATTTAAATAATTTTATTACGAAAATGAAATAAGGAACGAAAAAAACATTACGAAAATTTTCGTAACGTTCCGTTGCGAAAATTTGCGGAAATCCAATTTCAAAAATACCATTTTAAGATTTTCGTTATATTTTGACACTAACTCGGTACCAAAAAAAATTGTACTAGTTCAAGAATAGGCCTCCTGGTCTATTCTTGAACTAGGACAATTCATGTGATTACAGTTCTAGTGATTTCAAAGATGAATTGCACATTGTAAAAGATTATGTAGTTTGTCATTTTGCGCGCATCGACAATCAATCCAATCGGTAATTTTGGACTACGTGTTTGATTTTCCAGGCGGATTTGTTCGTAATTCTGTGGAATTTTATTTTCACATTTTTAACACAGAGATTATCACATTTGTAATTGTGCGCGCGTCGATAAATGCTTCATTATGTAATTTTGAATTGTGTGAATATTTTTCCAGTGTTATTTACTATGCCGCGAACCAGAAGATCGAATCTTCCACAACGAAGCCGTAATACAATTAGACTTCAAAATTGTGCGAATCAATCCACTGCAGATGAACAAGAAATCGCATGAAAAGAGCGCCGCGTTAGTATGGCCCGACTTCGTGCTTCACAAATATACAAGAACAAAGAGAGGCATGCAGTACGTCAAACGGCTCAGTTGGCAATGCGAAATCGTCGAGCTTATCACACAGATCCACAACGTGATAATCTTCGACGCGCAAGAAGAAATGCTTGAAGTGTTGATTTGAATCGAGTAGCGAGCTTCGAGTAATCGAGTTTCAATACGATTTGTGCTGTAATGCTTAAAATCAATTTCTAGCATTTCTGATAATTTTTATCACATTATGTAATTGAATTAAATTTGGCAATATTTATTTATTACTGGAATATCGACTTCGCAATTAATTTCTACTTCAGTTCCTTTTTACAACAAATACATTTTTCTTAAAGTTATACTGCTTATATACTGATTCTAGGTCTAATTTGTTATGCTCCTCCTACTGTGGTTAGTGTTGTCTATAATTAAGTCATAGATCTTGTAGGTTTTGGTGTTCAATTTGTCGTTTAGTAATATGCTATTGTCTTTGTATTTGTAAATCTCGAATTCTTCAAGTTTGTTGAGTGTGTGTCCTTTTCTGGCTTTATGCAATATTGTTAAACTGTGGTCAAAGTCTGTGAATTGATGTTTTTCTGTTTTGATGTGTTGTGCGTGGTTCGGTTTGGATCTGTTGCGCTTATGGCGTTGACATGTTCTTTAAATCGTATTAGAAATGATCTTCCTGCTTGTTCTATGTAAAATGTGTTGCAATCGTTGCAGTTTGTACACACCTGTGTCTATTAGGAGTGTCTAGATAGATTGCTTTTTAGTTTTTGTTGTATTCTGTTGTTATTTCTAAATGACATCCGAGTTTATTGATGGTTTTTTCTATAACTTTGTTGGTTGTTTTGTTAAAGTCTACACTCACATATTTTGGAATAGTTCTATCGGTTCCTGTTAATGTTGTCATGTTTCGTAGTTGTGTTTTCACTTTATGTTCGTTGCTAATTTTATTGATTAATGTTGTGTCATATTCGAGGACCATGGTTGTATGCTGATGTTTTGTGCTGGTATGAATGGTGTGAGGAATTGGCGATTGTGTGATCTGTTTCGGTGGGTTTTCTGTATATTTTGAAGGCGCGTTTATGGTTATCGTTGACTATCGTGAGATCTAAGAAATTGATTTTATTGTCTTTTTCTGTTTCTATCGAGAGTTTTATGTTGGTTCTCTACTATTTATGTGTTGGTGTAATTTGTCTAAATGCCTGTTTGTTCCTTTGAATAATAAAATGAATGAAGAATAAAATGATTTTTGAAATAATTGTTGGATGCGTTCATGATATGTCTGTTCTCAAAATCGTTGAGGTATATTTCAGCTAATATTCCTAACAATGGGATGCCCATTGGTAGTCCTTCGGTCTGGTCTGTATGTAGTAGTCACTGTTGTTGAGTAAAATAATTTTGTTTTGTGATTTCAGTAATGATATTGATTATCTCGTTAGTGTCTGTGAATTTGATTCCATTTTTGGATAGTAAGTTCTTTGTTATAATTATTGTAATGTCTATTGGTATATTCGTGTACATGTTAGTGATGTCGAAAGATGATAATTTTGCGTTATTCGGTATCTTTATGTGCTTAATGTTATTTATTAATGAATAGTTACTTTCTAATTTTATGTACTGCTTCAGCATGGCGTTGATGTGCTTGGAAATCCTGTATGTTAATGCTGGGGTAAAGTTGATTAGTGGTTTTATTGGCATATGTTGTTTGTGAATTTTAGGTAATCTTGTTAGTTTGGTGCGTTTGGTTTTATGGCTTTGTTGTAACGGATGTTTTTATCACTTAGATTATTAAATAATTAAATTTTAATGAATTGGTTGATTGCTCGTTTTATGCATGTGTTATACTCTTTTGTTGGAGCTGCTGGACTTATTGTGTTGCCTTTATCAGCTTTTGTGGCGATGACGTCTTTTTGTTGTAATTTTCTTGTTTATTGTTGATTATTTTTGAAGCGGAGTTTTTATTTGCGATTAAGTTGATTTGTTGTATGTTTTTTTTGTTGATTTCACTGATTATTAATGTTCTTATTTTTTGTTGGTCTTGTGCAGATATTCTGAATGTGGCGTTTTCAACGTTAAACAGATGTTTGTTGAACTCTTTCCTGTCGTTCGCCGGATGTGTACAATATTTTAGTCCTTTATATAGTAATTTATTTTCTTCATCACTAAACTCAATGTTGGTGTAATCTGCAATTCTTTTGTTCAATTTGTGTGTAGATGTTAACACTTCACTTTTTTGTTGTTATTCACTGATTTTATAAGTTTTAACTTTTCATTGACAATTTTACTTTTCTTTTTTATCACTTTATCGACTTTGGTTTTCACTTGTTCGATTATTATTGTTTATTCAATTGGATGATAATATTTGGTTATTTTAAGATGTGCGTTGTACACAGCTATTGTATATGTATTCAACGTCATAAACGCAACAGATCCAAAACCGAACCACGCACAACACATCAAAACAGAAAAACATCAATTCACAGACTTTGACCACAGTTTAACAATATTGCATAAAGCCAGAAAAGGACACACACTCAACAAACTTGAAGAATTCGAGATTTACAAATACAAAGACAATAGCATATTACTAAACGACAAATTGAACACCAAAACCAACAGGATCTATGACTTAATTATAGACAACACTAACCACAGTAGGAGAAGCATAACAAATTAGACCTAGAATTAGTATATAAGCAGTATAACTTTAAGAAAAATGTATTTGTTGTAAAAAGGAACTGCGAAGAAGAAATTAATTGCGAAGTCGATATTCCAATAATAAATAATATTGGCACTCTAAGGGAATTTACAAGTGACTCATTAAACCATTTCAATTCAAGTTTCAATACGATTAAACAATTGACTACAGTTCGCATCCTTTCGTTCGAATTAGTCCAATGGGGGATGTGTGCGACCATTGCGGTGCATTGAAGTTTGCTGGAGAGACGCCTGGATTGTGCTGTCTCAGTGGCAAGGTGAAATTACCATTTTGCCTCCGCCAACTGAACCATTGCATTCATTGCTTAGTGGTGAAACAGCAGAAGCTACATGATAAATTCATAAAGTGGTGAGTATTGATATGATAATTTTCATTTCAACATGACACTAATTTCACTGATTTCATTTCAGGTGAGGAAACTACCAAGAAGATTAGCTTGATGAATTATTACGCCTTAGATCTTATTTGTCCTATTCTCAAAATGTCTTGGTTATTATAATATAACGACACTTCCAGCAATCATACTTTCGATATCGATCACCCGCGCGCGAATCTTGTGGTGGTCGATTTGATTTTTTTGCCCACTTATTTAACATAACATGTAGAACCAAAAACTCTCGGCTTTCTTTGAATACTTTCCACAACTTATCTTATCAGAACCAGGCTTAAAAACGGTGAACGGTTAATGTATGACATCAGCCCGCAATGTACATAAGAAACTGTAAGATGAAGAACCCAAAGAGTTAAATGAGACTGTTCAACTTGCAACTAAGATGTCGATTATTGTCGAGGTTTTAGACAGGAATGAATGAAACCTCCCGAAGGAATCAAACATAACACTATAGTCAGCTCGCACCAAATATAGTTAAGTAATCGAGTGCAAGCTGGCACAATAACAAAACACAAAACTGATAAAAAAAATTTAATTTTCATTAAACATGAAGATTTTATTTGGCCAACAAAAATTACTTGTGGTCATTACCTCCTTAGATAAAATTCCATTTCAAGTGGTATAACATAAATCTCAATGCAACAGAATCAAATTTTTAAAATAACTTGTTGTTGTTGGCTTTCGTTTTTTTTTTGTAAAAAAGATAAGCACGCGGCTCTCTGAGATGGTACTAAACCGTATACCAAGATTTTGAACATGGTAAACATACAAAACAAAAAATTGCACAAATTATTATCTTACATTGAATGTCATTTAACAAAAATTAAAACAAACCCAACAAAGTTAGGATTTGAGCGCCTTTACGTTATTTTTGTTGTACCCCGTATTTGTTTTGAAAATGAAATCTTTTAACACATTTTTGAATAAACGAATAAATCTTAAATTACGGCATTTTGAAAATTTCGTTTTATTTGCTTAAATAACACAAGATGTACATTACAGCGTGAACTTTGAAAAAAAAACTTTGAGATGACGTGTTAACGTGCCAAAAGCGAAATGATAAATTTATACGGAGCGCACCATTTAAACGTGCGTTGTGCACACAAGCGGTTTAAAGACGTTGGTCGGAAGATCATATCAAATTCAATTAAATTATCGTGGTAATTAATATTAAGAAAAAAAATTAAGAATCCCAGTTTCCTCACCGTATGCGCTGCTTTAACAAGCATCTTTTTTGGTTTGAAATTTTTTTCACAAATTTTGCATGCACAAAAACGGTTCAAAGGGTTTTTATTTTATGTATTTTGGCCAAAAATTAAATGTTTAATTTGGTTTAAGTATTTTTAAATTAATTTTGATAATTTACGACTGTTTAAGGTGTGTGCGATCGCGTATAACGTTATTTGATATATTCGAACTTTGCTCTTATTTTTAAATTGGTTGATCGTGTAAAGTGTTTTTCGTGTTTGGTTTTAACTTGAATTTGGCAAGAACAAGAATATTTGGAAGAATTTTCATTAATTAATCTGGAATTTGAGTAGCTCTGGTAATGGTATGTGACTATAGTTTATATAGGTCAAGCCGAATTATTAATTTAGCTCCCAAAAATGTTTTCAATTTTTCCGACCTTTCTTCACCTTGAGAATTGAATATCTTGAAAATTTTCAACCTCGATATTTTAGCAAATTTATTAAACTCGTAACTAAAATTATTTATTACACCTTCACAATTTATTATTTGGTAGCATCAGTAAACAAGGCATCGGCAAATGATGATAAAATTCCCTCGATGGGACGATACTCGTAAGACCAGCGGGTCCGGTCTCTGCGATAATCTTGTTAATTTTCTATTTGGTGATCGCCGGTGAAAACTTCTATATAGAGAAATTAGAGACGTGCCAATTCCTCTCATTGCATTCTCTGTTTGTGTGAATATTATCACTGGGTGGTGACATCCTTCTGAAGCTTGTTACAAACTACATGGTCCTTAAACCTTATTTGCCTATTCTCCTCAATTCTGGTCACACGTCGCCGTCCATATCTGCACCTGCTGATTATAGATGTGTCTGCTATCTGCATTTTCGACACAGAATTCGTTATTTGATTCATCGTTGTACGTTTTACCTATAGAACACTGCTGCGCTCTACGAGATAGATCATTGCTACGGTCGCCCTTAACTCGTGATTACACGTAGGTATATTTCACGTAGATTTTTGCTCAAAACGAGCATTCCGAGAATGCCTTTATCTTTGTATTTTCTCAGTGGAGAGCTACCCATAAGTGAAACATTTACGAAAATTCACTTAACTTCGAAATTCTGGTCACCCACCAACATCGTATTATCTTGCGACGGTTGGGTGCTCCTTCTCCAAGGAGTTCATAGGACAGTCATCTGTCAAAGAGGAATTGGGTCCCAAACTGATTTGGTACCTACTTGTTGAGGTCGTCTCTTAGGTCTTGTCTAGTTTTGGTTCGCCCCAGGTGTATGAGTAGAAGATTCAGCAACCCACCTGAGAATTGACTAAATGGACCGGATAAACTGAACGGGTTTGATCAACTGGATGGACTAAAAGGACTGAATGGACTGAATGTTCTGGACGAAACATGAACAGGATGAATTTGATGGACTGGATATTCTGAAGGATAGCCCTAGATGGACTGGATGTAGAAGTTGGATGGACAGAATGAACTGGATGGGCTGGAAAAACTGAATGGCTTGGATGGGCTGAATAGATTGGATAAACTAAATGTTTTGGATCGGCTAGATGGACTGGATGGATTGGATGGATTGGATCGACTGGACAAGCCGAATGGGTTGAATGGACTGGTTCGGCAGGATGAACTAGATGAATCGAATGGATTGGATAGACTGAATGGACAGGACGAGTCTAGATGGACTTGACGGACTGTAAGGAGTGGATGAACTGGATGGACTAGATGGACTGAGTAGGGTTACTGTACTGGATAAATAAAATGGAAACGATGTTCTGGATGGACTGGATGAACTGGATCGGCTGGATGGACCAAATGAACTGGGTGAACTTTAAGGGCTAGATGAATTGGGTTGACTGGATGCACTAAATTAATTGGATTAACTAGATGTTCGGGATGGGGTGGGTGGACTGGATGGACTAGATGCACTGGATGGACTGGCTAGTCTGTATGGACTGAATGGACTGAATTAAATTATTTTATTATTAAAATTGGTCACGACCTCTTGGGTGTTGCCTAGCTTTGGTTCGCCCCAGGTGTCTCAGTAGAAAGCTCAGCAACCCACCTGGAAATTGACTAAATGGACCGGAAAAACTGAATGGGCTTCATCAACTGGACTGGATGGCCTAAAAGGACTGAATGGACTGGATGAGCTGAATGGACTGGATATTCTGAAGGAACTAGATGGACTGGGTGGATTGAATGGGCTGGATGGAGTAGATAGATGGACTGAATAAACTGGATGGACTGGAAAAACTGAATTGTTGAATGGGCTGAATGGACGGTCTGGATAAACTGAATGGACTGAATGTTTTGGATGAGTTATATGGACTGGATGGATTGGTTGGTCTCCTGGGTGAACTGGTTGCCCTGAATGGACCGGATTACCTTGATAAGCTGAATAGACTGGATGGACTGTGAGGACCGCATGTTCTGGATGAACTAGATGGACCGAATGGAATGGATAGACTGGATGGACTGGATAAGACTGGATGGACTTGACGGACTGGAAGGACTGGATGGAATAAATGAACTGGATGGAATAAATGAACTGGATGGACAAAGTGGGTTTACTGTACTGTACCATAAACAAAATGGCTTCGATGAACTGGTAGAACTAGATGGCCTGGATGGACTAGATGAACTGGATGGACTGAGTAGGGTTACTGTACTGGATAAATAAAATGGAAAGGATGTTCTGGATGAACTGGATGGACTGGATCGGCAGGATGGACTAAATGGACTGTATGAAGTTTAAGTGCTAGATGGATTGGATTGACCGGATACACTGAAGTGATTGGATTAACTAGATGTTCGGGATGGAATGGGTGGACTGGATGGACTAGATGGACTGGATGGACTGGATAGTCTGTATGGACTGAATGAGCTGAATTAAATTATTTTATTATTAAAATTGGTCACGACCTCTTGGGTCTTGCCTAGCTTTGGTTCGCCCCAGGTGTCTCAGTAGAAAGCTCAGCAACCCACCTGGAAATTGACTAAATGGACCGGATAAACTGAATGGGCTTGATCAACTGAACTGGATGGACTAAAAGGACTGAATGGACAGGATTAGCTGAATGTACTGGATAAACTGAATATACTGGATTTACTGAATATTCTAGAGGGACTAGATGGACTGGATGGATTGAATGGACTGGATATTCTGAAGGAACTAGATGGACTGGATGGATTGATTGGGCTGGATGGAGTAGATATATGGACTGAATAAACTGGATGGACTGGAAAAACTGAATTGTTGAATGGGCTGAATGTACGGTCTGGATAAACTGAATGGACTGAATGTTTTGGATGGGTTATATGGACTGGATGGATTGGTTGGTCTCCTGGGTGAACTGGTTGCCCTGTATTGCCTGGATTACCTTGATAAGACGAATAGACTTAATGAACTGTGAGGACCGCATGTTCTGAACGGACTGGATGGACCGAATGGAATGGATAGACTGGATGGACCAGATAAGACTGGATGAACATGACGGACTGGATGGACTAAATGAATTGGATTTACTGAGTGTGTTTACTGTACTGGATAAACAAAATGGACAGGATGTTCTTGATGGACTGGATGGAATGGATGGAATGGATGAACTTTAAGGGCTAGATGGATTGGATTGACTGGATGTACTGAATTGGTTGGATTGAGTAGATGTTCTGGATGGAGTGAGTAGACTGGATGGACCAGATGGACTGGATGGACTGGATAGCCTGAATGGACTGAATGGACTGAATTAAATTATCCGATGGACTGAACCGAATGGCCTCGATGGACTGTATGAACTGGAAGAACTAGATGGACTGGGTGGATTGGGGGATCTTAGTGATTAGTCTCTGAAATTTTTTGAATACCAGCTCAATTCACGAGATTTGGTTCTCGAGAAATATTTTATCTACTTTTCAAGAATTTCGAGAATCAAATTATTTTAAATTTTTAGATCAACAACTTCCATGACATTCAAATCCAGGTCAAATCTACCGGTAATTCTACTCTACATATTTACATTTTTTATGCAAATGTGTGTGTAGGCTAAATGGGCTGGCAAGACCACATGAACTGGATGGACTGCATGAACTGGATATGGATCATTCAGTTCATGGAATGGTCTGGTTGTATTGGATGGACTGGAGAGGCTGGACGAACTGGATAGACTAGATGGGTTGAATCGACCGAGTAAACTTTTTAATTTAAACCTCCGAAACCAAAAGAGTAATGTGGTGGAATACTTTTAGGCTATTGTTGTGAGACAATAATGACATTGCTGTCATAGTTACAGCTTAGTTGTGAGTATGCTGGAGTTTGATTTGAAGAAGCCACCAATACAACTAGAGAGGATAACGGCTAATCCAACATTAAACGTGTTGGATAAATCTGGGCTAGACAATTTATAACAAATGAGTTTGTGTTCAACATAAAGAGTGTATTCTACAAAATTAATTGTAGATTAGCTTTTGTGTATGTAAATATGTGTATGTAAATGTACGTAAATGAATAAATAAAACTGAATTGATAGGGCATACCCTGAATTTTCTGGGAGAAGTGGGCGGACTGGATGGAATGGACAGGAAGAACTTGGTTGACTGTATGGTCTGGATGGATTGGATAGAATTGGTCGACTTTATGGACTGGATTGACTGGACGTACTGGAAGGACTATATGAGCCTGGATGAAGTGGGTGAATTGGCTTGACTGCATGAACTGAATTGATTGGACGGACTAGATGGACTTAATGGACTGAGTGGATTGAATTGCATGGTCCGAATGGACTGGATGAACTGGATGGAACGGATAGACTGGGAGATTTAGAGATTAGTCTTGGAAAATCTTTTTCTCGATTTCTCGAGAATTTCAGCCCAATTAATGTTTCTCGATTCATGAGAAATTTGTTCTTCGAGAATTTCGAGAATCCAATAATTTTGAAATTTTTAGCTAAGCAACTTCCAAAACATTCAAATCCAGGCAAAATCATTCGTTTATTCTACTCAGCACATTTCAATTTTTTTTTTGCAAATGTGTGTCATTTTCCACTAAATATTTCAAATTAATCAATTTTCATATTTTTCGATACGGTGTGTTTTCGAAATAGTTTGGCCACACTAAGTTATTATATTGATGATTGGACCCGTGATTTTGGATACTTTTTATGTAATTCTCCAGCTTCAAAGGGCGTCTTAATAAGAGCAGGCAAAAGTGCTGATAAAACACACAGATTATCAAGGAAAATCTAAATGAGGTGATACATCCTAAGAATGACTGGCGGTGGGCCATACAACAACCGCTCAACCCTACACTTTAATAGTCTACATCAGTTTAAACGAAGAATTGGCACAAATGATAGAATTGCGCAAGTTCCGTGAATTAGAAGAAGCGTTAGTTGAATCTCTACTGATGAAATTAGAAAATGAGTGTTAACAAATTTTTCAACAACATAGAGTCCTAGTGACTGGTACTTGGTTTCATCAAAACAAAGAGACACGCATTACAAAACCTGTTTGTGTAGAGTTTATGGGAGAATATCTTGAAATGGATCATTGGTTCAGCCAGCAACAAATTCCAAAGGAAAATTTTAGTATCCAAGATACAATTAAAAAAGTTACTCCGATCCGAAAGAGCCAAAATTTCAAGCCGGAGCTACTCTTAAAAATAAGCTATGGTCACTTATCTTGCCATATAGAAAACATAAAGTAGTATTTGGAGCTGACATATTGAAAATATATCGACAAATTGAATTGGACAAGGAACAGCAAGATTACAAACAATAATTTGGAGCGAGATTCGAACAAACCATTATAGGAATGCAACTTGGTTACTATTACCTACGGTAGCTCAGCAGCTCCATTCTTAGAAATAAGGATATAATATCACCTAGCAATGAACGAAGGTGAAACCTTGCCACTTGCTCATAAAGTTCTAACAGAGAACTTATTCGTGGATGACGATCTGACGGGTGCATTAATTTTATAGGATCATCTCATCACATTACTTCCAAAGGGTCAATTTCGCATAAGCAAGGAGTTAGCACAAGTTGAAAATTTTAAACTCTATAAATTCACTGGAACCAAACATCTAATTGTTTCAGATTAAAAGTAAATTATGTATGTAAATTCTATACATCGGATGTTTTTCACCAATTACCATCATGTCCAAACTATTACTACAGGAACTGTGGACAATTGAAATAAAATGGACGACAAAATCCCTACAAAAATTACATTAAAATGACAAGTACCGAGATGAAATGTCTCAGCTCGTTTTAATTCCATGTTGGCTAGGAGCTGTATCAACAATCATCTAAAACATCTGTTTACATGAATTGTGCGATGCGTCAGAAAAAGCGTATGCAGCCGCGGTCTATAGTAGCCCCGAAATACTGTTCTGAGAAAAAAAGCATGAAGATTATTTATCTCAGCTCTAATTCTAGACCGGCTACAACTAAATTATGCAACTTACCAACCACAGAAAATAAACATGAGGTCCAGTCATCTGAGAAAAAAAACACGAAAGAATTCCAACCGTTAAGACGCGAATTATGATGAATTCTTAAGATGACACAATCAATAATCTTAATAATGAGATTATTATTATTAATTAAGATTTATACAAACCGAGTTACAGATACATGTGTCAGAGGATACAGGGGGCGTATATTTCGACAATGCCAACTACTTGCCGCATATTGGATCGTAATTTTTCGATATAACATTAAGCAAAATGAGATGAAATCATCAAAGCTGGAAAGAACCTCAAGTTACTTTAATAGGACATGAAGTCACCAACATTCAAACGACACGTTCCGATAAGATTCTTAAACAACTTCAACTATAGTTTGACCATAAGAAAAATAAAAATAAATTATTTGCAATCAACGCCTAGAAATAGCTCAAGCGAGGAGTTGAAGACATCATCAGGATACATTCAGGACACCTTCTGGATGTTATCCCAACAAGAAATCAATGGACATCTACCCCATTAATAACTTTGCCTGGCACACGGTAAGAGGTCGATACCGACCTATACAACAAATCTTTCCAACTCTGTAAAATATTACAAAACCATCATCCAAATACTTGATGATTGTTAATCACCGGGAACATCCTGAATCAGTTAACCAAAAAAAATTCAAACAGTGTTTATTAACGAAATCCTGGCATACCCTCAAGTTGCATCTTACGAAGTTTTATTCCTACCAATCATTGGATTCTTTACATGAATTAAGCCGGTGGGTTTATGTTACTCAATTATCGCCTTCAAGAGTTACTTTTGAGTTTATTTACGAGTTATATATAGAGCTGTTCCACCTACAGGACACTGGAATGATTTCCATCAACCCGCGATATTTCAACATATTTCGTCCATTGGTAAGAGCAGTTACCAATATCCAGGCACTTTTTGTATAACAGCCAACGTAAAACAGATCTAGCCAGGTTTCGTAATTCGAGTAACATACGCAATGTATACAGATAAGAAGGTACCGGGGTCGAATCACGATAGGGGCAGGATGCAAAAGAAATTTTTCATCAACAGATAACGATCTGTGAGTATAAAGGAGCACAGCTACGACCAGTGCAAAAATCATGGGCCGGAAGATGGCATGTCCAGTACTATAGGTTGACATGCAGCTATGCAATTCACAGATGGTCACTTAAATCGGTTCTATAGCCGTACGTCCTCGATTTGGCAGTATTTGCGTAAAGTAAGACGGGAGAATGAACCGCGAAAGAATAGGGAGCGCTTTGGCTCCAGAAAAGATGACATGGATAAAAAAAAATGATTTTCACCGCGACGTCGTTTTTAACGACATAAACGCCCAAGAGATTGATATACAATGACCCATTTAACATTAGGAACCGTAATCATTATCATGGTCATTGTAGTAATTTTCGGTAAAAGGCATCGCGTCAATCCACCTCCAGTACAGGACACAGCACAAACACAGCATCGAGTTTAGCGGAGCCCCGGAAGTTACAAGCCATCCGAAAAATTCGTAAATTTACATAAAGCCTAATATGCTGCAGATTTAGTGTCAACAGGATTCATCTGGACTTACTTCCCATTATGTGTAGAATACACCCTAAAAGTTGATTTGACCAGCATAATTTCACCTGCATTTCGCTGTTCGCGCTACTCTTAATTAGGGTATCAGCAGCTGAAAACAACACGACAAATATGATATCACGTTCTATATTCTGCCAACTCTGAACTGCTTTTATCATAAAATTGAGGGGGGCCCGCATTGCTATACGCACACAAATTGATTTCGATCGATTTTATATTTAACATCATTATAACGGTTATGATTATTTTTATTTGATACATTATTCATTTTCACTTTTCCAAATTTCATTTTCCATTTTCCTCCTAAACACAAAATCTTCATGATGTGCTACTCGCAATCGTATAAATAATAAGTATTTGCGATTCTACGCTCACGTCTTGTACTTAATATGGATTTCGCTCCGTTTTTTTTACTTAATTTTTCCTCACGAATTCACAAATTTCGTTTGTTTTCCTTCTAATATTTCTGCGTTCTTGTACGAGTACGTAGATGTTGTTGAAGATTACACTTTTCCCTACTCTACGTTTTATTGCTTCATTTTGATTTTTATTAAATTTTCATTCCGGTGCGTTGTTGTGTCGCAGTAAAATTGAGAAAAGCAAAATAAATATTGATTCTGATTTCGTCTTTAAAAACAAAAACAAAAATATTTTGATATAAGACGAAAATCATCTCAATATTGGGGAAATGCGTTGAGTTGTTTTTTGTTTTGTTTTGTTTTCCATTTGTGAATAATTGGATATTTTTTCTGTTTTTGGAAAAAGCCAATTTAGCTCATCAAATTGGGTTAGTGTCAACAGTGAAGCAAATTTATTTATGTTCTTATACTGTGCTCGGTAATGCCTAGGTCCTGATGTACTTTTCAAATATTTGCCCCCAAATTCGATATCAATATTGCTCTTGGATTGATCATCGCCTCTTATCTAAGCCATAATAATTATTTTCCTTATGTAGAGTATCACATAGACCTCATTTCAAAATTGCCCTTTCATATGAAACGACTTCTTTCAGGAATACTATGTGAGAAAATCTTACGAATTTCGGCCGCTCGATACTTGAATCGTACTGGATTTTGCAAATCAAATACTCAGCATTTTATACTTCTTATAACTTGCATTGATCACTACAAGGGCTTATATACTTCTCTAACGCTGTTCGAGATTACTCATTTTGTTGATCTGGCGACTTATGCGTATATTGCAACATTCACGTTATCAATTCTCCTGTCTTGATGGTTAACGCCGTCCTTATACTCCCCGTCATATTCCCCTCCACCATTATATAATCCAATAGTTTGAAGCTCTATCATACTAGGCGACCGAGTGCATCTTTCAGTGACATGAGCCACGTCAGACTCGAGTGGTCTGTAATGATTGTAAACGGCAGGCCTTCTACAAATGGCCGAAACTTTCTGATGGCGAGGACAACTGCAAGACACTCCTGCTCCGTGACGCTGAGTTTGGCTGAGTTCAATTTGTGAAACATAAAAGCAATTCCGCTTATCATACCCATCTTCATCTTTTTGAAATACCACAGTGGATGTAGAAGCGTTTGTCATAAATAGGTGGTGCCAGGACCGAATGATGCACAAGGTTAGTCGCGCATTGCAAAACCCAAAGAGCATAACACGGAACTGATATAGGGGGCGTCCGGTGATTGTAAAAGAGATATTTTCTTTCGAGTTTGAACACAAAAGAATGCCAAAAGGCTTAAAGGTTGCTTTAATGACTATAACTATTTAAACTCGAAACAAATTTGGTCCTGCCCAATCGGCTGATCAACTCATCAACCCATCTATATGAAGTAAAGGATACACATCCGTTTTGCTCGCAAGGTTCAAATTTCTCGCATCGAGACACACCCTGGTTTTACCATTGGCCTTCTTTACGATCGTCATAGGAGAGCTCCAGACACTTTCCTCAATAACTTTTAATACTAGAGAAGATTGGTTCAGCGTAAGCCTTGTTTTTCAAAGATCGGAAATTTATCGATAACATTTTGCAGTTGAGGAAATTTTAGATGCAAACGTAGGCCGAAAAGTTCCCAAAAACCACATCCGAGATATAATAACGACGGCACTACAAATAACTGCATGGAGCAAGTTTTAGTAATGTAACTCTCTTCGACATTTACAAATCCTATTAATTCTTGAGAAGCACCACAAGCGGTTTGTATACAAGCTTTAATAGGATATAAGTGTAATTGGTGATCCTTGATAAAGTAAACCCATCCTTGCCAAGAGCGTTGATATTCGCCCTGCTGTCTAGTAACCCGGAGATTTGCGTCCCCGCATTATTAACGATGGTACAAGGTCTGTTGTCTAAAGTTTGAATTTTATGAATGTAGAAGTGGTGATGAAGAAGATTGGATTATTTGCGAGTTGGTGATGGCCCGTACTAAAATTTGTCGAGAATGATTGGCTCCTTGTGATGTTATTCTCAGTATTCGGTTTACCTGAAACCTAGTACAATAATTGCAATGTGGTTTTGGAACATCTGGTGCTTTTGGTGCAGAATTGGTGCAGACACAAGGCTTCAAGGTGAGGAGACACATGTGTAGGTGAAATAGACATCTCATGACGACAGCTTATGAATCCGAGGATAGGGCTGTTTATAAAAGGATGTGGCTTCTGGACAATAACCTATACTATTACACGCGACCACGCGACTTTCATTGCTATGCATGTGCTGACTAAATTTGGAATCGTGCAAGTATACCAGATCGCATATTCTTTTTCAATGTTTTCAACATTTGGATATCATTAAAAGGTTCTTCAAGGGGAAGCGCAAACAGCAAAAGTTCGTAATCCAATTCAGAAAATGATTCCTTCGGCTATCGTTTTCGAGAATCTATCTTATCAATACTGCTCGTTTGCGGTACCTGTCAATAGAAATATCACTTTGTGTAAGCAAGATGTTCGACTCGGTAAAAGAAGTTCTCAACTGTCCTATTGATCTATAATTATGAACCGAAGTGGAATGGCGATTTGTCTTGGAATATCCGTGAAAATTACCATTAGCATTTAGAGGTGGATTGGAAGTTACTGGCGAAGGGTAAGCGAACCAGAAGGAACAAAATGTGCAAGTGTTTGAATCGATGTATACCATAAGTGTAATTTACCATGAAATTTTGTTGTTGCTGTGGCATATATGATTGAGAGCTTGACCTGACTGTTGTGCTGGCTATGTTCGAAGTTCGTGAGCTAAATAGTTGAGGTGGTGATATGGTTGGCGTAGTTAAATCCAATTTGTACCACATTTGGGTGGAAGACGATCCTGGGTCCTGTTTGTTCACATAAGGTTGAAGAGCGATAATATTAGTTCAAGGAATTCTGAGGCATCTAACTGAGCTATGGACAGAATAATTGGTTATGATTTGCAGCAAGTTTTCACAAAAATGTTGAAGTTTTAGGGTGGCCTTTCGAACGGGAACTAAAATAGAAATTCGATTTATATATTTAATATTTTGTTGTTGTTCGAAAAGTGTTGCTTGCTTTTCAGAACGAGAGGCTAAATGGACTATAATTAAGGATGAGGCCTGGGCAAGTTGGTTGAGTAAATCCCGTTTACGTTCCTGTTTTTCTTTTCTTTTCTAGCATGTTCCACTCATGCTTTAGAGAACCCAACCCCATTACCCTAGTCCTTAGCCGGCCGAAGATGACTGCCCTTAAGCCTCTGAGTGTGGAAAATTTCTGTTAACTGTCAGCACCTATTATTGCACATGTTACAGCCGTGTGCAGAGCAGAATTTGGAACACTACGTCTGCCTTAAATCTGTTCGTTCCTGTTGGTGACTGTTCGTGGTTCGACGTCGTTCCAACAACTGGGATCAGTTAATGGGCATCTGTGTGTGACTTACCGTGAGGCGTGTCAACTCTTACAGTTGCCCGAGAACGATTTGCATTGGGACAATACACCCAAAGGTTCCGTCATATGAAAAGAAAATAACAATACGGCACAGAAGCATTAGTCGAAGCAGTTCGTATAAATGGTCCTCAATTGAATCAACCACAAAAGACTGCGTACAACTCTTTTATAGAAGCTGGTGGCATTTACTTCCTGAATGCTTCCGGAGGGACTGCTTAAAAACGTTCTTAATTTCATTACTTTTGGCGTCGATTCGATTAAATCATGAAGTTGCCCTGGCGCATATTCTTCTTCTGCACATTCTACACCTAAATTGCCATTGCACATACAATCAGCGAGACACCAACTTTCAACATCGCCAAAAATAATGAAATGGCAAAGATTCTACAGAGATGCAAATTGATCGTTTGGGACGAATATACGATGGCCCACAACAGGTCATTGGAGCCACTGGACAGAACGTTGAAAGATCTTCGGGGCAATTAAAACTTTATTGGTGGAGCCATGATTCAGTTATTTGGCAATTTTCGTCAGACTCTTCCTGATATTCCACGATCATGTGTATAGGGGACGAACTAAAGGCGTGCTTGAAATCATCAAATTTGTGGCGGGATGTGACGACCCTCTGATTGACGACTAACATGTGAGTGTTTTTGCAACAAGATTGAACTGCGGATGTATTTTCTAAGCAATTGTTGGACATTGTTAATGGGAAAATCGCAGTTGACGTTTCGGCCGGAATCTTCGAATCATCACATTCCCCACTGACGTCATTTGGCGTGTTTTTTCGTTGATGTCGTTGATCTCACCATTCAAAATTTCATTCCGAGACAGTTGGGGATCCTTCAAATCGGTTGAGACCGTTATCAACCAAGATAAAGCAGTCAATTGTTCCACACAATTCTTGAATTCGCTGGACTTGCCGGGATTACCAAATCACAAGCAAGTCGATGGGAGTGTGCGGGATTAACTTGGAGTTTCCGTGTTTCGCGCATAGACAACTGTACCTCGCGTGTTCATGTATCGACAAGCCATCATCTTTGTTTGTTTACGCCTTTAAATTTGAGGTGGTACGAAGTTCACCGGTCATCTATAGTAAACAATAAAATGACAAGTGAGCTCTAAAAATGATGAAATGAGTTTAACAAATTTTAGAAAATTTTTTCAGGCAAATGGTACAAAATTTTCACGTTTTTTTCGTAAATAAAAAATTTATTTAATTTGTTTGGAATTCTAAAGAATCCTGCAGCTTTTCTTTAACGATTTTCACGCCAGATTGGCCCAATTAATCAGAAAAGGCATTAAAATTATCAATAAATATCAGATCTCATTTCATTCGAGTTGAAAATTTTCTTTGACGGTATTTTGTGCTAATGGAAAACGTCACGAAAAATTTCCGCTCATTAGAGTCTACCCCAAATACAGAACGCGGTATATTTTACATCATAATTGAATGTTTGAATTGTACAACAATAGGCCTCACCTCAACTGTCATAACTGCCAGACCTTTTATTATATTTTCTTTCTTTGGGAAACATAAATTAAATTTTAAATGTATTAAGGATTAATTTCCAAGTTATAGAAATCGGTAGAGAAACCGAGGAGAAAGGGCCATGCAGCATCATTACAGCAATACCATGGACGATTACTATAAAATACTCAATGTTACGAAAATTTCCAGTCAAGCAGAAATTAAGACGGCATACCGGAAATTAGCCTTAAAATGGCATCCCGATAAAAATCCAGGCTGTTCGGCGGCTGCCGCGAATAAATTCAAAAAAATTTACAAAGCATATGAAGTGCTATCGGATCAGAAAAAACGGCGGGCGTATGATCAACATTTCCGGGAACAGCATACTCACACGAACTTTATAGAGCGTACACCCTATCGAAATCGACGACGAGCGTATTTCGAACAGGTTTTATATTCTGATCCGGATTCCAATGATGACAGTGATGATGAATTTAATGATTATCATGGTTCTGTTGAATTTAGTAGTTCAAGTTTTGCTTTCCGTGATCCTGCCGTCGTATTCGGGGGACTATTTGGTTTTAACAATTGTCGCGGTTTTTTCCACGACCAACCGCACTCGGATGTTAAAGTGAATATTCGCCAAAATCATAAGCGAATAAAATCTTGTGTTTGGCCAAAAGGTAACAGTGGGGTCGCGCCTAGTTTTGTTTTAATTATGAAATAAATTAAAAAATTTTAATTAAATATAATTTACGTTAAACACTATTTAAGAGACTTACTATTCATTTGTTATTTTATTTAGAGTCAATAACCATGATCTTAATTGCTCTCTTCCACTTACTACTGTGGGCAAAAAGTGGTAAGACTTTTTAATTTAAATTTCGCACGGAAAACCATTCGTTGAAATATTTTTTTTTCTATGGTGGTACGACTGTCAGTGACATCTGTGCCAAATGTCACATCAAAATAATCATTAGTGTTTAGTATACGCTTGTCTTTCTGAAGTGCAAAAAGTGCATTCTGCGATTTTTACAATGAGTGAAATTATTCAACAACGAAGTTCCATTAAATTTTGTGTGTCCGGAATCAATTTTGTGGTGCCGAAACGTTCAGACTGTTGCAAAAGGCCTTCGGTAATAATTGTATGTAGCGAGCAAGTGTTTTTGATTGTTACAAATTGTTCAAAGTGGGTCGTGAACGTGTTGACGACGAACCACGTCTAGGACGGTCATCAACATCAACTGATGATCAACACGTTAATAAAATCAAGGAATTGGTGCTCGAGAATCGACGATTAACAGTCAGAGACCTTGCATCGTTGAAATATCGGGAGGATCAGTGAAAACCATTTTGAAAGATCATTTGGGCCTAAGAAAAGTGAAAGCACGATTGGTTCCAAAATCACTCAATTTATTCGAAAAACAGCGTCGCATTGACGTCTGTGAAACAATGCTTTCCGACTGCCAGGATCTTATGAAACGTATTATAACTGGCGATGAGTCTTGGATCTATGCTTACAACCCGGAAACAGACGATCATCGGCCTAATATCGTGCCAAAGGTGAGCCGAAGCCGAAAAACCCACGTCAAAGCAAGTCAAAGATCAAGGTGATGTTGACAGTTTTCTTCGATTATCGAGGCCAAACTGTCAACAAGGAATACTATTTGAGTGTTATGCGTCATTTGTGCGAAGCTATTCGTAAAAAGAGGCCGGAATTATGGGTCGACAACTCTTGGTTTTTGCACCACGATAATGCACCTTCTCATACTGCATTGGGTTTACGTGACTTTTTCGCCAAAAATTCCATCCATATCGTTCCGAAACCACCGTATTCGCCTGATTTAGCTCCGTGTGACTTGTGGCTGTTCAGCAAACTCAAACGACCGCTCCGGGGAAATCGTTTTGAGTCAATTGAAGACATTAAACGTGAATCGCTACGCGCATTGGAGGCTATTCCGGAAATTGACTTTAACAACTGTTTCGAGGATTGGAAAAACGTTGGCACAAGTGTATTGAGGCCGGGGGGGATTACTTTGACGGGGACGAAATAGATTTGGAGAAATAAATAAAGAATTTTAAAATTATGAAGAAAGC
The DNA here is from genome assembly GCA_963691935.1 of Nephrotoma guestfalica. Classification (NCBI taxonomy): domain Eukaryota; kingdom Metazoa; phylum Arthropoda; class Insecta; order Diptera; family Tipulidae; genus Nephrotoma; species Nephrotoma guestfalica. The sequence continues at coordinate 231,590,210 of OY829915.1, read as the reverse complement.
CTTACTATTCTTTGCCCACAGTATTATAAGGCAAGATTCAAATATGTACACAAAAATTCGAATTGCATACATTTGAATTAAATTTGTAAAGGGGTACCTGTACCGAAACTCAATAAACATTTTTAATGAAAAAATTTCTTGCAATACAAATTTTTGGTACTGCATACAGTACGAAACTAAAACGTCTTGTCATCATTATTCTTATTGTTATACATTTTCTCCTGGCTGAACGTTTAAATATTTATAGCATGCATCACATCATAAGAAACATCCACAAATTTCACAAATTTATTATGAATAAAATAAATAAATTATTTGGCAAACGAATTGTGTCCAGTCCATATACCAAGCCAAAACGAAATCCACTGTGCGTTTTGTATTTAAATTAAGATTTGCAAAATCTGTACCACCAAAACTGCAAAAAAAAAAACTGTCAACCTGTGTAATCTCTCGTAATATACAAAATCATGTCCAAGACATTATAAAACACATTTTTGGCCTTCTGCTGTTTACGGGTTACATTTTTATAAGTCATGCTGACACAACAGGAACAAATGTCTGCTAAAGAATTTTTTTTTTAATATAAGACAAAGATGATTCTTTGAAAATAATTGAAACAAATTAAAAAGCAAAATGTACAAAAGAAAATTCACCCAGCGCAAAGCAAGATAAATCTGAATATAAGAAATGAAAATTATTTTGTCTCGTTTATTGTCTTTGAAAATCCGTTTTATGTTTATATTTTTGTTGTTGTCTTTGGATGTGCGCTTAAAAATATTTTGATGAGTGCTTCGTACAAAAGAAAATGTTTAATTCAAATAGTGAATATTATGAAAATACAATAAATCGTGGGGTGTAATCTATTAACCTGTTGCTGCCAAGTGCAAGCATATAAAAATTTACCTTTAAGGAATAACTTTAACAATGTCATCAGTATTTACCGCTGATCCGTTCATCCTTCATTCGTCTAGACAAAATTTTACATTTCACTTAAACTGTAAACCCATTTTAGTATCATTCACGTGGTGAACCAAAAACAGGTACAGATATTGCAATAATTTTAGTAGTAAGTGAAGTAAGTTTCCTATAAAAATCTGAACTAAATTGGAATCATCGTAATATAGATCAAATTTCATGATGTGCATACTCCCCATCAGCCAGAAGCCCACATACAAGACTCTTCCTTCACCCCTAAGTTCAAAATATCATTTTTAGAACATTTTAAATAGGTGATTTCTGGAATCCCACCTTTTAGATCTGAATGTTCATTTCAACTAGCTTAAGTGATTTCATTAATAAAAGGTGGGATTTCCAGAAATCATTCATTAAGTGTATTTCAAAAATTTCAATTTTAAATTAGGGTTGAATTAAGGGATTTTTATTCCCAATTCTGGCTGAAATGGAGTATGCCACCAGTGAATCCTGGTATTATCAGGTTATATACTTCTAGTCTTAACATTGTGGCTAGAAAACTACGTCTTATTATTACATATAGTTGATCTACTTTAACATATTTTGTACATAACGCATGTAAATGGGCAGATAAACCCGTTCTAGGCAAAATGCTGACCAATTCTGGAGGAGAACTAAATTGATTTTGGCATGCACAGTTTTGCACAATTAAACTAAAGCAAAACATATGCTCTAATGATTAAACGGATCTATGGGATTTCTGGTGTCCTAATCACGTTAGAAATCCCATATTATCTCCCAAAATACATTCTACACAAAGTTTACCGTTAGACGCACAATCAAACACTACTCGACAAAATAAGAAAACCGTGGGATTTTCAAAATGGAATTTCTGGCGTGACTCACACCATTTCGTACTGTGGGCAAAAAGTAGTAAGACTAAGTAAGTTAATTTAAATTTCGCGCGGAAAACCTGTCTTTCTGAAGTACAAAAAGAGCATTCAGCGATTTTTACAATGAGTGAAACTATTCAACAAAGAAGTTCCATTAAATTGTGTGTGCGGAATCAATTTTGTGGTGCCGAAACATTCAGAATGTTGCAAAAGGCCTTCGGTGATAATTGTATGTCGCGAGCAAGTGTTTTTGATTGGTACAAATTGTTCGAGGGTCGAGAACGTGTTGACGACGAACCACGTCTAGGACGGACATCAACATCAACCGGTATCGTTCCTCAACCACCTATTCGCCTGATTTGGCTCCGTGTGACTTCTGGCTGTTCAGCAAACTCAAACGACCACTCCGGGCAAACCGTTTTGAGTCAATTGAAGTCATTAAACGTGAATCGCTACGCGCATTGGAGGTTATTCCGGAAATTGGCTTTAACAACTGTTTTGAGGATTGGAAAAAACGTTGGCACAAGTGTATTGAGGCCGGGGGGGATTACTTTGCGGGGAGCGAAATATATTTGGAGAAATAAATAACGAGTTTTAAAATTATGAACAAAATCTTACTATTTTTTTAAAATGCGACATTGTTCGCATTGACATGCGACCATATTACTGCCAACAATTCTTTATTAGTAGGGAAATAATTAGATTCCGCTTTATTTAGGACGCGACTAGCGTACGCGATTGCAAGTTCAGAATCATTAACTTCTTGAGACAAAACTGAACCAATAGCAATATCGCTTGCATCACAAGTCAAAATAAATGGCTTACTAAAATTAGGCATTTAAAGAATAGGAGGGGTAGTAAGCGATTTCTTAAGCGAATTGACAGACTCTTGATACTCTGAAGTCCATGTGAAAATTGCATTTTTCTTTAAGAGATTGGTCATAGGTGTTGCTGTTCCTGAAAATTGGGGAATAAATTTGCGGTAATATCCGGCTAATCCTAAAAATGATTTTATTTCCGTTGGATTATGAGGTACAGGAAAATTTTTAACGGCTGAAATTTTAATCTCGTTAGGTTAGACCAAAATGCCTAATTTTTTGTTTTAAAATTTGACACTTGCTAGGGTTTAATTTTAAATTAAACCGACGAAGACGATTTAGTGAGGCGCCATTAACTACAATGTCATCGAGGTATGCAAGACATTTAATATTATTTAATCCACAAAGGGCCGATTTATCATGCGCTGGAATGTGACAGGTGTTCCTTCTAAAGCGAATGGCATACACACGAATTCATAATGGTCTGTGTCCGTGCTAAAAGCAGTTTTGGGGCGATCATGAGGTACCAATTTAATCTGGTGGTGACCACTCTCTCTCAAGTCTAAGGTTGAAAAATATTGAGCCTTGTCTAATTTGTCTAGGATATCGGAAATGTTAGACAAAGGGTAGGTATCATTAATAGTAATTTGATTAAGTTCCGATAATCCACAACAACCCTCCATTTTGTTTCTGGCGTTTGGGATTTTTTTGACACAAGTAAAAGAGGGGAATTCCTGGGACTCATACTGTCTTGGACTATTCCTAAAGGGACGAACATGAATGGACAATGGATTTGCAATGGTACGAATTTCGTGTTGCACAAGTTCTGTTGTACTAAGTATATCACTAAGCATATTCATTAAGAATTTCTTTTAGAGCTTCATTTTCTTCTGAATTTAGTGATTACAATCGATAGCAGATTGAAGTATATTCATTCATCTTTGTACAGGACTGAATTCTTTACTTCTTCTATATTTCAGCTCCAGTATCTACCATAAAGGGAACATTTTTAAACTTGCAAATGTCGAGATTTAAATGAATGTATTTATTGAAAGTATTAGAAAGACTAGTGATTTTGTTCATTTCCACTGTCGAAAGTCTACTTTCCAAAGCGGTTAAGGAAGGATTTGCGTTTTGGGGTTCATTTATTGCGAATTGATATTTGACCTGGGAGCACTCGTTAGATCTCGGACTTTCGAAGGACCTTTTCTAGGTTCGAAAATTCTACAGCGTTTCCCGATTTAATTATACTTGATGATGATAGAGAATTTGAACGATCTTTCAATTCGTCCCTTCGCTTTTTAAGGGAACATTCTTTAATGTGATGACCGTATTTTTACAATAAGCACAAAGAATAGATGAAACTAAATTGATAGTCCTAACGTTTAAGTTTGATGTTGATATATTATGATTTGGACTGTTAGCAGAATTTTTAAAACATTTTTCTATTGCTTTAACTATTAACTTAATAGAACCATCAATGCCTTCTTGGGATGATTTCAATGCAATGGTTTCGACTTCATTAGTCCCTACAGAAGCAATACAAGCTTCATTCAGGTCACGCAGTAGGGATTCGACACGATTTGCATAGGTTTTGACATTTTCATTTTTCAGTTGTCGATTAGAGGAAAGCTCCATCTGCAGATGCCCAATAGATCTGGTATCAGAAAATTCATATTTGAAAAGTTTTTTAAAGTTTGACCATGTATCAAGTGTTTTGTACTTCATTAAATGATAAACTTTTCCATCAAGCTTAAGTCTAAATAGCTCTACAAATTGACCATGGTCCTGTTGAGGAAGTGTTTTATTCGCATGATGAAATAAATGTATGCAGTTCATTAGAATTTCCAGAAAAACCAGGTACTAATCGGAGTACATACTTTGGATCTAAGGATGAAGTCATTGTTTCTTGATTATTAACTGGCTCAGTTGGACTTATTGTATTAAGATCTAAATCTTCGTTGTCCGAAGTCGGTTCAATTTTTATACTAATTTCACGGGATTAATTGGGTTTGGGTTTTTGTGATTTTAATGGATTAGATTTGGCAGGGTTGGGTCTAGAAACCTCTATCTGAACATTTCGTAATTCAAAAAAACTTGTTGAATCATCAGTATCTCCTTGTAGTGATTCACTTTCTGACATATCAATATCAATAAAAAATGTTTTTTTATGACCAAATAACGTACGCGAATAGACTCCGGCTTCCCAAGAGCAACCGAAATGGGGCAAAGGTGGAGTAATGAAATTCCACCTGCAGTCGTCTCAGACGTATCTAGTGCTTTACTCATGTAGAAATGACCGAATGATAAATTGACGAGGAGATCTTAAGAAATTTGTAGCGCAATCATTCTTGAACGTTAAGATGAATGCATGGATCATATGAACTCCAGCTTCGAAAACAATGCTTTGGATGTCAAAAACACAAACAGGCATATGTCACCCTTATGCCGATACTCCTGAACAGTTAGGCGAGTTAAATAATTCGAAAACCGCGAAATCGTTAGCAAAATTGAATAACGCAGTAAAGAATAATATTGGCCAGGTTGATGCTGATAAACCGGGTTAGAAATTACATGGAGTGACTCTTAAACGTTCGCAGCCACTATATATCCCAAATCCTACACTTTGGTACAAAGTACTGGAAAATCAATTTTTATTATCTGATATCGTTACTGAGAGTACTCGATATTCTCACGCGATCAGAGCAGTCAACTCTAGGCTTCATAGTACCTTCGCGAACATAATCACGCGGGAGAAGGATGAAAAGACTTATACTGAATTTGAAGAAGCACTTATCAAAGTGCTCAGAGATTCTGAGCGGTCAAAAATAAATCGTGATTTACACGGCTTAACCTTAGGTAATCGTAAACTGTCGCAAATATTGAACGAGTTTCGACTTAATGCCGGAACTTCATTCAGTTCAAAGTGAAACAATTGTAGATGTCTAAACTTTCTTTTCAGATTCAATTGATGCTTGGTTCTTTTGAAAATGACTTTAATGTATCGATGACCCACATTAGATCTTTGTTTGTTCGGATTCCAAAAGTCCTGGCCTCTAATTCTAGCGGTAGTCGTTCGTGTAATAGATCGAGTACGCGTAAACGCATTAGGTTTGTAAACATTTTCCCGAGTTCAGTGTCAAGGATGAAGCCAGTGTTCGATAATTCCTTATAAATTTTTCAAAATTCTGTTTCGACTCATCAATTATTCATCAATATTATTTAAATTTTTTAATTCTTTATCTTGGTCTAAGAAGAGTGTTCCGATGGAAATTTTGTGACAATTTTCTCAAAATTTCAGATCTTTTGTTTGATATTCAAAAACGTGAGATCATTGATCCACTAATCTTTCTTTCTGTTCCGGGAATACTTCCGATTCCATCAAAGTCTGGCTTATCGTTTATTAATAAAACTGTCGTATCCATGAAATCTAAAAATTTGTTAACAAAATTTGCGGAAATTACTATACAAAATTTTAGCAGCTCGATCATTAAACACAATCGTTAAACACGCATAGGCTGGATGCAACCGGTCCGCCTATTTCAGCAAAAACTAGACGTCTCGCTTCAGACAAGCTCTTCATAGCCAAAAATGAATTTAAACCGAAAAGCAGTCCATGGACAAGTCCTCTGCATCTCGTTAAGGAGAAAAATGAAGGTTAGAGACCATGCGGTAATTACAGAACGCTAAATAAAGTGACAATTCCGGACAGATAACCAACACCAAATGTAAAGGACTATTCGTATGACCAAATTCTGATCAAATCTTGTGATATTCCAAAGATAGCAATTACTACTCTATCTGGTTTATTCGAATTTACTGAAATGGCTTTCGGCCTAAGGAATGCAGCACAAACTATTCAAAGATTGACGCATTCGATCGTATTTGGCTTTAATTTTTGTTTTGTCTATTTAGAAGATATTTTAATCACATCTAAAAATTTCGAAGAACATCTTGGACAATTTAAGGTTGTTTTTCACAAACTTTCTGTAAAAGGCTTGAAAATGCGCCTTTGCATGTAACGAAATCAATTTTCTTGGCCATCAAAGATTTTAAACGATTTGTAAAAGTTTGTCAACTAAAGCGTTTTTCGGTAAGGATTAGCTTTTATATAGGCGTCTTATCTCTGGAGCTGTTGAAGATCAAATCTTACTTAACGAGCTCTTTAAAGGTTACAAGAAGAACATTTAAAAATCCAATTGAATAGACTTCAGCATCTATTGACGCTTTCAACAATTTGACACTTCTTGCACACCTCTCTGTTAAAGCTTGTTTAGCAATAATGGTTGACGCATCCGATTTGGTGATCGGGGCAGTGGTACAACAGTATGTTTTGAATACTTGGTAATCGCTAGGTTTCCTCACTGTACATCAAGGACGATTCGAAAACTTTTACTCAACAATGTACACTCTGTCAAAAAGGAAAGCTCTTCTGTTCGTCTCGTGCTGACTCCAAACAATCTATTGGTAGCCTCTGTGATCGGATGCCATCAGAATCTGTCATTATAATTACTTGATATCTACAAAGAACACAAATTTGTGTTTGTGAGAGCGCGTTAGTATTTAGATGCTAATATGTTAACCTTTGGGAGCAATACTAAGCTTCTATTTTAACTATACCCCGGCCATTTTTTTATGCGACTAATCAAAATTTTGACGAAGTTTACTTTGCTTTACATCGTAATAAGGCAAATACGAAGCTGGCCCATTTCCAAGTAACAAAATCGAAGAATTACACCTTATTGTTATCATCAAAGTGTGGTTAAGAGTTGTCGTTGAATAGCTGAACGACTGTACACGAAGATACACTCTTGAATGTTCATTGCGGCAACAGATCACAGTAAGTCCGACATCTTGTTAATTCATCTTGCGTTGGTTCTCGAAATGAGAAAACGTTTTCAATTTCCTAAAGTGAGGTGAATGTGTTGTCGATGGCTGCGTGTTTGGTTTCTCAGGAGCATGGGATTCGTCTTCATAGCTTTGACACACTGCGCCTGCATTATTTGTTTTTGCATGTTTCAGAGGAGCGTAGTGTGTTTACTCTCGGATAGTTTTCCATGAATCATCAAATGGGATAAACCACCACAAAATTCGGAATTTCCGTTAAAAATCGCAATTCTTGCATCCTGTAGACAGATGCATTCCATTGATACTAAATTTGGATTTAACAGTCGTTGAAACTTTAGTGGCTAAAACTTTTGAAACTTTTGTGATTGGATTAGGAAGTACCGAGTCCGAATCCCGGTAATGGAGGAGTGCAAAAATAATTATTCATCATCTGATTACAACTATGACTCTGACCCACCTTCCATGTCACGTGGATTTAATATTTGCCTGATAATCTGCACAACGGCACTTACTAAATTTCAAACGACGAACTAACCATAAAATAAAGAACCAGTTAGCGTTATTCGAGGTGCTCCTGTACTACGACTACAAATTGATCAAAGAGAATGTTTTAGCAACCTAACCACTAGATAGACCAACAAGACGTGCAAATTGTGTACAAAAAGAAAATGTTAAGTTAAAATATGATAATTTGTACGACGGGACACAGTAGGATACGACATTTGGTATATGACCTGAAATGGAAATCGAGAAGAAAATTTTTTTCTACAACAACACTGTTGGTTGAATAAAATAAATTTTCCCTTTCATTTTCATTTGGTGTTTTGTTTTTTGTTGTTGTTGCTGTTGCTGTTGCTGTTACCGGTCGGATATCTTATGCCGAGTGATTTTTTGCTGTTTTGTGGCTTTAAGCGTTGTGGGTCAACCGATTGTGTTAAGATAAATCGTTTTACTGTTGCTTTTGTGGCTTGATTTAAATGCATACATATAAATGAAATTGTAATGATTACAAAAAAGTACAAAAAGAAAAGATTTATTGTTATTTTGCACTTGCGCGATTTGCATGATTTATGTATTTATATACGAAACGAGAGTACGATTGTATGTCGTGGGTGAGATTTAGAATTATATAGTGTGCAGATCAAAAGTATGCGATATAAAAGATTCGGATGGCCTAAAGCATCGTATACAAATTACGTTTATTACAAAATCGTTATGTGTTGACATTTTAAATTAGACCCTTGATATTTTTTGTTTTGTTATACGAAGGGACGACCAACTTTAGCAATCACCATTGATGTTGACCGTATACATAAAACAAAATGTATAACGGACGATCCAGATAAATAGCCAATTTCATGAGTCACCCCATATAGAATGAAATGCATGAATCTCGCTGTACACCTATTGTGAAGAAACAACCAAAGAAGTTAATTAGAAGTAACTGTTTGTAAAATCACACAAATCGTAATATGATTGATTGGTTTTAGGCGTGTAATAGTTTTGGCTCTAGCGATACGTTTCATCGATATTGGAAACTGTGAGAATTGTCTGTATCGCTCTCTACTACTAACCTTTTCAATTCATTCAATTATATTTGGTTTGGTTGATTTCTTCTGTTCGAAAAAAAAATTGTCTAGAAAAGAATTTAAATGATTTTAGGCTTTTGTGTTCTCGAATATTCAAAATGCTAAATGGCTTGGCATGTTCGATTGTTAGTTGGGTGGTATATTGTCTGTGAATATAATAATAGTAATAATTGGCGGTAAATAATAGTTTTATTTGTAATGCTGTTTGGTGAATTGCCAATTACATTTTTTTATGAATGTGAACCTGGAATATCGCGTTACAACAATTATCATGGTAATAAAATTGAATTGTAAAATGGTAATGACATTATTTCAACAAGTGATTGTTGTTTAACCGTTTTATTGTAGTACTGGTGTTTGTTTGTTGTTCTACATTGTAAAGACCATTGTATTCATATATGCTAAGCGATGACGCATAGATAAGCCTCTTAACTCACGATTTAGCCGAGTAAAATTGGACAATATTTGGTAGAATCAAACTTTGTTGATTATTATTCTCATAATGAGCTCATCAACAAGACTTGAGACCTGAAGATGTGAATTCATCGTCCTCACGTAAACAATTCTGAAAAGTAAGGTAGAACAAAGTTAGTAGCCTAAAACCCTTAAACAGAAATAACGGACAATATAATCTCAGCGAAATAAGACGAAAATTACAACACAATTTCCAGACACTCCGGTCCGGATCGGATTATGTCGGTGCTGTTCAAAACTCATCTCATATAACGTGATATAACAACCAAATCATTATGAAAACAAAAAGATACCAGCTTGCAGCAATCCTGGTCGATGTCATATTATATTGGTAGTTTAAGTGCAAGCACCTCGATCTTGTATCGTTGTCGCTATTGTATAACAATAATATCGAAACCGCGAGGAAACTATATTTGGGCAAACGACGTATGTGGTGTAGCTGGTATTTACGCTTGCGGCCAACAGGCATTATAAAGTACTAGTTGGATGGAGCCCGGTTTCGTAAGAGTGAAATTTGATGGTATTCACATGTAACGTAGCCGTGCGCGTCATTGGAGTAAATTAAAAGTTTCCTAGGTCGATTTGTGAAAGACACTCGAGATCAACATTCTGAACTTATCAAAGGGACTTTAATTCTTGATCTATTGAATGGGGCAACAGATTGTCGATCGAGTAATGCCATATCAACAATTGACTTACGTAGAATAGTAGCAGCTTTTTTAGTATAGTAGTTTCTTGGAAACTGAGTGAACAATATAACATAGCGACCAACAAGTTTTAACCTACGAACTTTTCTGTGTAAACTTCTAATAGAGGCAACCGAACTATATCAGAAATGCCGGGTTGAGATCCAAAGTTAGTGGAATGAATAAATCGCGATTTTACATCGGAAATCCTTGATGGTACGGAGGAAATATCAAAGTTAAAGGCGTAGAGAGGCTGAAGCTTTTGGAAAGCGTTGTTTCTTTCTTCTTCCCACAACAAGAACATGTTTTGACCAGCGGAATAGCACTTACTGGCGAAGACGAACGAATGCCAAAAGTTACGATCACTGAAGTAGTGAATGTAGGCTATCAGGATAAAGAAAACTATAGGAATTTTATAATGGTTTCCTCTTTTATAGAAAGCTATTTCATCTAAGTTCTTCAATTTAAAAAAATTTAATTTAAATTTTAAATAGACTAAATTCGACTTAAACTATCGCGGTCTCAAACAATTGCTTAAAAAAATCGCGGCTATGGTCTCGCATAATACCAAATTCTAGCGCAATACGACAAAAACGGAAAGTCAGCTAATCATGTTGCATCAATAATGCTATATGATGCTCGTATAAATGGAAGCTAAGCTTCATCTATGGACTAAACACTTTAGGAGTGTTATGTGAATTTCGAACCATTTCTGACGACGTGGTCGTATGAATCGTAAAAAATTTATCTAGAACGCGATTTGCAGTGGCAATATAGGTGATGATGGAACTATTGGAGAACCGGTTACTCCTGAAAATACATAGCATAGTACATTTTAAACTCTGAGGAGACTTATAGGTAGTTGAATCATCTGTGAATTAATGGGACAGCTTAGTAGGCTCGAAGGGATAGTTTCAGTAATTTATTGGTGCCGTTACCATCTAGAGATAAAAGTGCAGCCTTTGAGGGACATCTCTGTTGTGATGTTAGGCGATTCCACAGTGCTAAATGCCACTGAACATTGGAAGGAACTTTTAACCAGCAAAAATCCATTAGTTTTACATGTTAATTAATAGAGCACTTTTGTACTCCTTCACTACACAACACTACACTACACTACACTACTCTACACTACACTACACTACACTACACTACACTACACTACAATACACTACACTACACTACACTACACTACACTACACTGCACTACACTACACTACACTACACTACACTACACTACACTACACTACACTACACTACACTACACTACACTACACTACACTACACTACACTACACTACACTACACTACACTACACTGCACTACACTACACTACACTACCCCACACTGCACTACATTACACTACACTACACTACACTACACTACACCACAATATATTACACTACACTACACTACAATACACTACACTACACTACACCATATTACACTAAACTACACTAGAATACACTACACTACACTACACTACACTACACTACTCGAAACTACACTACACGACACTACATTACATTACATTACACCACACTACAATACACTACACTACACTACACCATATTACACTAAACTACACTACAATACACTACACTACACTACACTACTCGAAACTACACTACACTACACTACACTACCCTACACTACACTACACTGCACTGCACTACACTACACTACGCTACACTACACTACGCTACACTACACTACACTACTCGAAACTACACTACACTACACTACACTACACTACACTACAATACACTGCACTGCACTACACTACAGTACAATACTTTTCATTACACTACACTACACTACACTACACTACACTACACTACACTACAATACAATACACTACACTACACTACACTACACTACACTACACTATACTACACTACACTACACTACACTACACTACACTACACTACACTACACTACACTACACTACACTACACTACACTACACTACACTACACTACACTACACTATACTACACTACACTACACTACACTACACTACACTACACTACACTACACTACACTACACTACACTACACTACACTACACTACACCACAATATATTACACTACACTACACTACAACTTAATACTACATTATGCTATACTAAACTACACCACACTACCGTACACTACACGACACTACATTACATTACATTACACCACACTACAATACACTACACTACACTACACCATATTACACTAAACTACACTACAATACACTACACTACACTACACTACTCGAAACTACACTACACTACACTACACTACCCTACACTACACTACACTGCACTGCACTACACTACACTACGCTACACTACACTACACTACTCGAAATTACACTACACTACACTACACTACACTACACTACACTACACTACACTACAATACACTGCACTGCACTACACTACAGTACAATACACTTCATTACACTACACTACACTACACTACACTACACTACACTACACTACACTACACTACACTACACTACACTACAATACACTACACTACACTACACTACACTACACTACACTATACTACACTACACTACACTACACTACACTACACTACACTACACTACACTACACTATACTACACTATACTACACTACACTACACTACACTACACTACACTACACTACACTACACTACACTACACTACACTACACTACACTACACTACACTACACTACACTACGCTACACCACAATATATTACACTACACTACACTACAACTTAATACTACATTATGCTATACTAAACTACACCACACTACCGTACACTAAACGACACTACATTACACTACACTAAAATACACTACACTACACTACACCATATTACACTGCACTACACTACACTACACTACACTACACTACACTACACTACACTACACTACACTACACTACACTACACTACACTACACTACACTACACTACACTACACTACACTACACTACACTACACTACACTACACTACACTACACTACACTACACTACACTAAACTACACTACACTACACTACACTACACCACAATATATTACACTACACTACACTACATCTTTATACTACATTATGCTATACTAGACTACACCACGCACTACCGTACACTACACGACACTACATTACACTACATTACACTACAATACACTACACTGTAATTTCAAAATTATTGTGTAGAATGAATTTCTAGGACTTACACTACACACTATTTCTAGGGCTTACACTAAGAGGTTATCCCCAGCAAAAGTCAATCAAAGATGAATAAATTTGATAGTTGTGTAAGATTTGAAAGGTCATGCGTTACGACAAATCATAAATAACCAGGTTCATCTGCCAGTAAAATTATTTTATGAGATGTATTCAAACCATAAATCAGAATAGAAGTGTAAAGGAAACCTTGCAAAAGAAAGTCATAGCATACTCGTTACAGTTACTAAAGAAAAGACGTGCATGATGTGCATATGGATACATGCTGCTGCTCTCAATCATTTCGTGCTCAATGATTTCGGTAGTTCGGGTGTTAATCAATTTTAGGATCTCATAAACAAAATTATGTTGACTAAGGTAAGGTGACCCTACTCGATTTAGAAATCAGTGCTCTTAGATCAAAATTATATTCTAAACTACTTCTATTCTTGTCACATATAAAATTTAACAAAAAGAAAATGTTTGTGGAGGACGATCATAATAAGGACAACTTACATCAACTTCAATATCACTTGTATGCTTAGGTGATTGTTTGTTCACATAGCCAAAGCGTTTATAACTCGTATCATGAGGCTGTACTTTATTGATTCGTCGGGAGTCGTTGAAGTACTCATGTCTGTGTTAAATCTACATGTTTCTTCTGCCCTGGAATAGAATAGGCTATATGAACTTTCGTATTTAACACTTACGGTCTTTAGACCGTTTATAGGCCTTCGGAAGACCACCATGAAGCAAAATTTAAGTGAACTTTTTGATCGAGGTTCCTTACACAGAAAATAATATAAAATTATCATATTTAAACGGTACAAAGCAATTCTTACTTATACACGGTGGTGAAAATATTTCATAGAATTTCCCAAACTATTGAAGACCTGTGAAATATGGCGAATAATAAAATCTAAGGAAAATTATTTTTTGATCAATCTGGATAATTGACTATGAGATCCTCTTACATGGAGTCTGATATGTATGCATCTTTTGAACATTTCGTATACGTTTACGTAGCTCTATGTTTTGGCTCGTCGCAACTCTACCTCCTCCAAATCGGAAATTTAAAAAATTGGATTTCGATTTAATCCAATCTTCTAAAGGACTCAAATCAAACCAATTGTTTCATAAGTGCAAATATTTAATGTAAAGATCACACATTAAGTTTGATTTTTAGCTGCACTTCCCCTACGTTTTTAACATAATTTTTTATTTGGACTGAAAAAATTTGCAGTGGTCTTTAGGCAATTTATTAACAGCTCAAAAATCGAAAAAATTAATTTTATAACAAACTAAAAATCAATGGATTAGAGAAATCTGAGAAAGTATAACGAAGCCGGCTACAGACTCAAAGCAAGTAACATGGAAGTAAAACATTGTTTGAGGAAGATGATCAATAGGTAATTGTTCGAGGTCTTAAAAATGTTGGTCATGAAATTCTTTAATCCCAAAAGCGAAAACCAGTAGAAGGATGCAACAAATCATAAACATTTATTTGGGCGAAGTACCCTCATCATCTTTATGATGAGTAGAAGGAGGATAGTCAATTGAACTATCCCAACTAACCGACTAACCTTAATAATATAATTCTTTACTAACAAGGGGCTTTCGAAAGGGTTATGGTGCACTTGTGAGAACAAAACACCGATCTGTAATGTGGAAAAACGACAGTTTGCTCAAGTAGGCTGTTTTATAGACCAGTAGTATTAGAGACCCTCGCAGGTTCAGGATTAATAGTCAGTTCGGACATCGAATCGTATCTTATGTAACAGATTTCGTCGAATAATTGGGTGATAATCGAATGAAGCAGCAGTAGTGCATGTGCTCAAGTAATTCAGTTGCTACGTTGCTCGAATAAATCCATGATCATCTTAACATGGGCATACTTAGCATTTAGTATGTTATAGGTAAACAGCCTAACAGCTGCCCTGCGTTGTATACATCTTATCTTATCTTAGCTCACAAATCGAACAAATTATTCCGAATTTGAGGCCGCGCAATACGATCACGTCCTGTATATTTTTTGTGATGACGAATTATGCAAACATTAGGTACAAATCTCTCCTATTATATGCATTTTGTACGACGATATTTTGTTCAAATTGAATTTTTCATGACTTTCAAATTATGGTACAAGATAGCAAACAGCATTTAACATTTCATTGAAATTTATATACTCGTACAGAGTATCTCTAACAAGCATATGCAGCAAAATCGTATATTTTCTGTGCAGCTCTGTGCGCTAGCATTTCTACCTTTCTAATTTTTTTTTTGTTGCTTTTTGATTGCAATCAATTGATAACATAATTATTTTATGTGTCAGTATGCATAAAAAAATTAAGTTATTTAAAATATTTGTTGCCATTTATGTTTATTTAAAAAGTACAAGTTCTCTGTTTTATGTATTTTTCAGGTTTTTCTTCTCGTGTTCTCGTCTATCCCGACTTGTTTTCGACGTACAGTATTTTGATAAACTATTGATCTGTAATGTTACGTTTATTTGTATTCCGCATGACAATTCACTTTGCCATTAACATAGAAGTCATGTTGATTGAAAACGCTAATTAGCTGGGTTAGGCATAATGAGCACGAATGAAGTTTTTATGGCTGATATATAAGAGCGCTGGAACCTACTGTGTATCTTCGCAACTCAACCAATCATTTTTACTTAAGAATGGAATAGAGATTTGTAACATCCAAGAAAGTGACAGTGGATAACGAGTATGTGGTCTTAGTATTGAGTAACTAAGGTATTGCTCAGTCATATATCTAATGTAGTTGATATTTTTTTGTTCGATATACGTACCACCACAAACTTCACAGTTAAATTGACAACATACGAGTAACACTCCCAAATTGATTCTGATTTTTCTTCGATAGCCGTTCGCCGTTCATCTGGAATACATTGACTCGAAAAAAATAATTGTAGGCTTGTCCGCTCTTCTAACAAAAGCGACCCCCGTTTAATATGGGTTTACTATATACAAACGGGAAGAATATAGCTGTACCTTAATAGAGTTAAACCCTCAACTACTTCATCCTAATCATCATAAAGTTAGTGAGACTACACGTCTCACTGCTGCCTCAGACCGAGACATTACCATAATTCCAACTTGCATTTCTACTAAAAATTAGAAAATATTTCAATGCCTCCTTCACGATTACGCTTATATACGGTTGGTGGTTATCAGCACAGTGAATAATTACAATTTCTACTACAGGAGATCTTTTATTTCGACTACCATAAAACTACTCATAAAGTGTATAAGCACTAAATGACGTTCTACACCCCTGGCCGCAAAAGGTCTCAGATTCATAATATCTAAACAGTTAGAAAGCTGGGACAGAACCTTTTCTTTCGCATTGCCATACTTACACTCCAACTATTGATTGATTAATTGAGATGTACAGCAAAACACTAGGCGAGTAGTCCTGTACATGACCGAGCCCCGCCGTACAAGTTTTTGGAAACGGAAATATAGGAATGGGGTGTTAGTTGATAATAATCGATTTGACCAGGTTCTAGACACCTAGATGTCACTAGTTAATAAGCTGGATTTAGACATAATAAGAATTCAGTTTTATATGTAAACTGCATACAAAACATTTTGAGACCACAATTTTTCTTTCAATCATTCGTTCATCTTTCACATCATAAATATAAGAAACTACAGCTGCAGAATATTTTGCCGCTTATTCGTTAGCTCTGCCAACTATCATAATTAACAAGACAATTTGGGAACATTCTACCGCTGGTTTTTATGAATTTGTAAATTGCGTGTTTTTGTTTCATTGGAGTACAAAAACGCTTAGTTGTTACCCAATTTACCCGAAAACCTGTTGAACATCTACATAATGAGTTGTATGACCATCTGAAGTTGAGGCAATTATACCTGCACATAATTTTTGATGGGGTCATCTGTGTCAGCTGTACCGGAATATGATATCTCCGATACTCCTAGTTCACTATTACCGAGGTTGCAGTAAGTCGCTTAGCGACTTTTAGAAGCGATTCCACAAAGGCTGCCTCAATAGTTTGCAACAAAGAAACAAGTGGAAAACGCGCAATGAAGATATCAAAGCCGGAGATCTAGTTTTGATTAAAGAAGACAATTTACATACGTGCGTAGGGCGTAGTGGGCGAGGGTGAACAAGACACTGTTCGAGTTGTGACAATAAAAACGGCATCAAATATGTTAAATCAACCCGCAATTAAAGTTTGCAAACTTCCGTTGGACTACTATAACAAGTAGGTTAATGAAGTATATTTGTCAACAACCCGGACTATAAGATTTAAGTGTTAACCTAAAAACAAGGAAAATAAAAATATTCAATTTAAACCACATATTGAATTAACGGGTGACCGATCTAACGTTTGTAATTTAATTTGGCTCTAATTTAGAAAGAGTACCCAATTCTGTCAACCCAATTTTGCAATTTTCCAGAACATTTTCTGGTATCTTCGATTTGATCTTTCAAGTCTTGGATAGTCTCTGGATGATTAACGTAACACTTATCTTTAACGGCTTCTCACAAAAACAGACTCAATGGAGTCAAATCGCAGATGCGTGGTGGCCAACTACGAGCCCCGAAGACAGTGTTCAAAAGACCGATTGTTGCGTTTGTTGTGTGGCAAGTTGCGCCGTTCTGTTGATACCAAATGTCGTGTATATCCTCCTCTTGAACTCTGGATAAATTGGACCAATGATGCCGCTGGTCCAAAATCCACACCAAACAGTCACTCGTTGTCGGTGCACCGGCTTCTCCATGGTTACGTGTGTAAATGCGACAATTTTACTTGTTGGCGTAGCTTCTGAGGCGAAAATGAGTTTCATCGGAAAACATGATTTTTTGGTAAAAATGCTCATTTTCTTCGAAGCATTCCACAATTAGCGAACCGAGAACATTGCGGATGGTCATTTTGCCTCAGCCCCTCTTTATACAAAATTCTCATCTCAGAACTGCGTGAAATATTAAATTGTTGAGCACGATGGCGGGTTAAAGGCTCAAACACATTTTGAGCAACAGCTGCAATGTTATTCGCGGTAAGTGCACGTGCACGTGCTGATTTATCCAATAACAATCCAGTTTCATGAACTCGTTTCATAAATTGGTCTACCAATTTCCTTGGAGGCATTTCTTTTCTACTGAATTTTCTACGTAAATTTCTTACAGAAATTCATTTTACGTTTCTTGAGAGTGATCTATTTCTCCACAAATATAATTCTTCTCATTTCAAACTTTTGGAAAACTCATTTCTCAACTTAAAAATTAAACCCTTACTGTATTGTCCTTATATTACAATACATTTTCACACCTTTCAACTCAAATTAACAAACCTAATACCACTTATAATAAATGTTGACTGCATTGACGATGATGCACACAGGGCCAGAACGCGCATAATTTTGGAATGCAAGATTATATTACTGGAAAACTTCGAAAGACAAATAAAATTAAGTATTCGATCGAGCCAAAGGTGACAAATGACGATGAAGTTTTTCAAATAGTGTACAGGGTGGGTGAAATAATTTTTTTTAAATGCAATAAAACAAAAAGTTCTCAATATATTTTCAAATTAATTTTTCCATAGTAAAGAACAATCCTTCCGATTAATTATGGATTACTATTTCATTCATCTGACTGCCCCGGCTGGTCTTGACTTACCCCATACGGTCGGTATCTTTGACGGCACCTTAAAAGCAAAAGATCAATTGAAATGTGTGCTGTGTGGCACGGAGCGCCCTCTTGTTGGAACCAAATGTGGCCTATGTCCTCCTCTTCAAGTGCCGGGAACAAAAAACCGTTTATATAGCGCAATAGCGCTCACCATTGACAGTAACGGCGGTTCCTTGCTCATTTTCAAATAAAAATGGCCCAATGATGCCACCGGACCAAAACCTGGACCAAACAGTCACTCGTTGAGGATGCATCGGCACCTCATCCGAAAAGATGTTTTTTTTGCCAAAATCGGCATCTTCTTCAAGTCGATCGCAAACCCACTCAGCGAACCGAAAACGCAATGGGTGGTCTCTTTGCTTCAATTCCTGAACCAATTGAAGTTTATACCGTGTCATATCAAAGTCTTTATACAGAATTCACCGCAATGTTGTGCGTGAAATGTTAAATTCTTGAGCACGATGACGAGTTGACGTTCCAGGCGACTTACGCATATGCGACTTACGCATATGGAGTAATTTTCGCACACATTCTGCAACATTACCACAATTTTCGAAGTAATGTTTCAATATTTCCCAGCGTTGTTCAAGCGAATACACAACCATTTTCGTTCAGCGGAAGGAAAAAACTAACTTTCTGTCAAATCAAAAGTGACATAGCCCTTATCATACTCAATAACCGCTAGTTCAAAAAAAAAAGTTAGATGGCCCACCCTGTACATATATATGTCAGTAATATGCTTTACATACCTATGATTGACATTATGGTTGACCAGTAAGTCTCTAATCTTATCATATCAGTTATTCAATATACCACTTATTTTACATACAGCATTATTCTTAGAAAGCATACCAGTAAATGGGGTATCACTTGGATGGTGGTCACTTGGGTTCAACGAAGTAAAAATGCATCATATTCCAATTGCGAACCAGTTAGCGTGAGATGATTACTATTTTATACGAAACGACTATAGGAATTAGTATTAAAATTTGCCTCGCGGGACGCCGTTCGAACAACCAAATAAAAACACACCCCCAAGTACATAGAAGGTAAATATAAAACAAATGTGAAATGCAATCAACGCACTCCAAACAAACAAATAATTATAAACGATCATAAATTTTCTCCAAAAAGTCATTAAAAATAAATAATTTTCCAATTTTTTCATTTCACGTACTTTCAATGTATATTGTTGTTTGTACAAAATTGAAAAACAAAAACACAATACAGTTTCTGTTTATTTCGGTTTTGATTTTTTTATCTTAAATAAATATTTAATTTTCCCTGAGGCCCACCAAAAGGAATTAAAGTTAAAATTCGTCTTATATCCCAATTTATTATATTTGGTGCACCACATCAACCACATAAAAAAAAACACAAAATACCAAAACACAAATAATTTTAATTCATCTGAGTAAAATGAATTTTTGAAATGAAAACAATTGAAACGCGAAAATGTATATTCGCCTGGGAATAAAAAGAAAATTGCGGAAACGTTTTTTTGGTGCAAATTTTCTGGATACAAACAAACTTCTATTGTTTACTCTAGGAAAATATGACGCGGTGCCAATACACCAAAAAACACTAGATAAATACGAAGGAGTCTTTACTTTTATGTTAATTCAACCAAAAATCAGGGTTTCATAACATATTATTAATCCGGGTCCTCTAGCTCAGAGGACATGTGAATTTTGAAAGACGTATGCTAATCTCCCGAACGAAATTTTTATTGTGAAATAATTGGTCCGGGCCGCATCGGTTAAGTATCACTGCCATAAGTATTCAAATTTACTTGGTGTACTTTTACCAAATAAAGGCGAAAAAAGCTTTATGATGTTTTCACAAAAACAACAAAAGACAACTGGCTTAAGTGTAAAAATTCAATCTTTTTGTGTTTTGTGGATGCTGTTAGAGTTTCTGCTGTCGATGTTATTGTTGTGCTGTTTATGTATATGAATATATATGTATGTTGTACAATAACTTGTTCGGGCTGAGCATTGTCAAAACAGTTCGTTAAAATTCCATTGAATTGTTCTTGTTAAACACACAAAATAACAGAGAAAAGTACCAAATTTTCATCGTTGTTGGTTATATTTCCCATTTCTTCCGCTTTTTTATGTTTGTAAAGTAGTTATTCAAATTTTTATTTTTAGTTTTATTATTTTTTTCTGGGTTCTGTTTGATCATAAAAGAACAGCAAGAAGGTTTTATGTACATACGAACAAGTAGTAAATGGCAACATTTATTTTTGTTGGGCATCTAAAATTCGATTGACAATAATTCACATGTGTAGCTACGTGATAAAATGATTACCGGGGGTTCATTTATATGCAAAGAGGAGAGCCCTTCATTCCTAAAGATAATGTAAGATTTCTAAAAGAATTACTTGCGTTATGAATTAGCCTCGTTTGCTTTTATAATGAAATAAAGTAACTCTAAATCAGTGTCATACGTATAATTTTGTATTAAGGTTGTGTTTCAACCCACTGCAATGAAATATATTGGTTCGTCATATTTCTTAAGTCTTAAGTAAAGTATAAGATGAGCTCCGCCTTTTTAACACCCCATCCAAAGGTTTTGACAAAAACGATGATTGGATTCGTTTGGTCACCAATCATGGTCACTTAGTTCTCATCGTTTGCTCACTTACGATTAAACGTTAAATAAATAATGAAAATTTGAAAAAAAGATTCCCGGGTAACACCTCATTGATTAGTTGATCGTTTCTCCAATGGGTCATTTTTTATTGTGAAGAAAAAACGAAATTAAAATTTTATTAATTCGATAAAACCAGGTTCGTCGTTTATTTGGGACTTTCATTTTGTATAAAAAATCAATTAAATTTTTTGGTTGTTCATAACTTGGCAACATAACTTCCCCCCTTCTCTGGAACTTAGTAATCAATGGACTACTATTGGTACTGGAGAGAGAAGGGATAGGTGTGGTTGCTTATGCCGATGATGTGGCGATAGCTGTCTCGGAAAAGCACCTGGGAACAGTCAGGGATATGATGCAAAATGCGTTGTCAATCACTGCGGGTTGGGCCAGCAGATGTGGATTGGGGATTGACCCATCAAAAACAGAGCTGGTCCTTTTCACTAGGAGATAAAAAATTCCGGCAATGGTTCCACCGAGCCTGAATGGTACTACGCTGGTCCTTACTGGTAAGGCGAGATTCCTAGGGATTCTCCTGGACAGTAAGCTCAGTTGGAAGCCAAACACGATGGAAAGAGTAAAGAAGGCCACTGTGGCACTCTACTCTTGTAAAAACGCCATTGGAAGGAAATGGGGCCTGAAACCGGAGCTGGTGCACTGGCTTTACACGGCAGTTGTAAGGCCCATACTGCTATATGGCGTGAGTGTGTGGTGGCCAGCTCTGGAGATATCATCATATACTAACATGATGGCGAGGGTGCAGAGGGCAGTCTGTTTGCTCATTAGTGGGGCTCTGAAAACCACCCGCACTAGTGCCTTAGAGGTCATTCAAACCATATTGAATACAGTGAATAAAATTGAACAAACTGGATCTGTTACTGATATTGTAAGGTCTGTGCATCATCGAAACATTCGAAATGCTGAAAATATCGCTTCTGTAGCTGAAAGTGTGGAAGAAGATCCAAATTTGTCAATTCCTCGTCGAGCTCAACATTTAGGCCTATCTTATGGCTCATTATGGCGCATTTTGCATCTATAAAGTCCGGCCTGTATAAAGTCCATTTGACACAAGAGCTAAAGCCTGCTGACCATGGACAACGAAGAACATACGCCAATTGGGTGTTGGAAAAACAGGCCGTCGATGCTGATTTTTCGAACAAAATTTTCTTCGGTGATGAAGCTCATTTTTCGCTTGGTGGATACGTTAATAAGCAAAACTGTAGAATTTGGGGCTCAGAAAATCCACAATTGATTGTAGAGAAGCCATTACACCCGGAAAAAGTCACTGTTTGGTGCGCATTGTGGTCTGGTGGTGTGATTGGGCCGTATTTTTTTGAGAACAACCATGGACGAACCGTTACCGTCAATTCTGAGCGCTATGGCCGCATGTTAACCGATTATATTTTTACGAAAATCGAAGATTATGATCTTGACGATATGTGGTTCCAGCAGGATGGAGCAACCAGTCACGTAACACGAGCAAATCGAGATCTTTTGCAAGAGAAATTTCCTGGACGTTTGATTTCGCGATTGGCTGATGTCAATTGGACTCCAAGATCCTGTGATTTAACGCCTTTGGATTTCTTTTTGTGGGGCTACGCGAAAGATCGTGTTTACGCAAACAATCCTCAAACTCTTGACGAATTGAAAACTAATATTCGTAAGGTAATAGCCGAGATACCGCCCGAAATGTGCCGAAAAGTCATTGAAAATTACCGCAAAAGAATCAAGGCCTGTAAGAAGTCCCGTGGAGGACATTTGAATGATATCTTGTTTAACTAAAAATGGCAAGGATCAATCTGTAAAATGAAATAAAAATTACAATACATTCCGAATATTTTGTGTATTTTTTTTAAGTTTACTTTATCAAGCTTGAATTGGATAACCTTGTATTTTATGGTAAAAATTACAATATAACTTTGTTTGTGTGACACCGAGTTAGAATCCAATCTATTCATATCCGATCAATTTAATCGCTGTTACACTACAATACAATTTAGCCGTCCACGAATGGATACCTTTGAATGAGTATGATGATCAAATTATTTACCTGGCAAGTTTTAGAAACTTGTCACATCCGTGGCCTGACATAGATAAACGGTATTGATGTACTGAAAAGTTTAAGAAATTTCTCATAATTGTTGCCTGATATAGAGAGTTGAGAGTTGGTTTTTATTGATGCCCAAATTGTATAGACTTAAACTATTTCATCGCTTACTAAACTACCATAAACTATTTGCCCGTTCACAAACGAATGAGTTTTGATGAGTGGGATGGCCAACTGAACTAATAGACAAGTTCGACCACTTTCCCATACTTGTGGCCTGATATAGAAAGGTGTGGTTACCTTGTTAAAGTTAGCCGAAAGTTGCCAGCCGAAAGTGAAAAAATCGATAATGCAGATAGTGTCTTCACTACTTCAGCCGAAAGTTAAACAAACTTTATATTAAACTGGAATATCCTAGTCGAAAGTGACTAACCTACTTAACCAGCCGAAAACATTTGTATCATAGCAAACAACAACTAAATTTGCTATTTAACCGATAATGAAAAAATGACAACGGTAAAAGTATTATGATTGGAAAAGTCTCATTTAAAAAGATTTGTAATGGTAATAAATTGAGAAAGTATAGTAATAAAAAGGTGTCATATCTGTTTCATACAGCCGAAAATTGCCGTTAAAGAAGTTTGAAAATTATCAAGCTTCAAATGATTCATAATTGTCGTTAAAGTGGTTTGACATTCAAGACGTCAATTCGATGGGCCGTGACCATAGATAGGTAGATTTTGTTCATAGGTTAGGGGTACATCTGGTGAGGTTGGAGGTGTGAAATGCCATATATGTTTTATACAGCCGAAAAATTTCGATAAAGAAGTGTATTGTTTATCAAGCAAAATCGTCCATCATTCGCGATTTTGCAAGATAGCCTATAATCATAAGTAGATTTTAGATAGATAGGTAGATAGGTAGACAGGATGCAAGTATGAGAAAGTGGTCAAACTTGTCTATTAGTTCAGTTGGTTCAGTTCCTCTCATCGAAACTCATTTGTTTGTTAGGGAGTTAGTTATTAGTTGAACAGAAGCTACTCTGTTGAATTAAAACCACTATCACAAGTTAAGAAACTTACTATTAAGATACTCGAGGTTGAATCTTAATATTTTGTATTTTTTATTTATCATTATTTTATTGCTTTTTTATTAATTAAGTTATAATTGTTGCATTGTAAATTACATGAATGTGTAAAATAAATTTTATAATATTTTTGGTCAATTTATTATTATCATTCAATACCTCACGTTAACTCACGATCATTCAACAATAGAAATTTGGTAATATTTAGTAAATTTTTCCAAAGCGTCTATTCTGTTCATTTGTATTATAAAATTAACGTAATCAACTTTTCTTAGATATACGTTTTGATAAGTTTTTTGGTTTGTCTTAATTATTTGAGGTGATTTACAGATAAATTTTTCACAACAATTTTACGCCTTTTAACTTAATTTCAAAATTTTATTTTATTTTGCTTGGATTATATTTACATATACGAGCACATATGTATTTCAACTAAATCGTATTCGAGAAATATATAATTAAGGGAAATCCTTTGTATACGTGGGCTTCGAATTTCATATTTTTAATTTTTTGTTGCACCATCATCCCTAGACCAAGCAATAGGCCACGGGCAATAATGCTCCACCCCCTATTTTTTCTAAATACAATTTCCTTTTATTTCCGGTTGTTTTTTGCGACACTAAGAACTGCACTAATAACATAGAATTACCGATTTTGCCATGCATGTGCCCCTAAAAATCCAAATCCGCCGCTACCACGCTAGAATTTACTAATTGAAATTTTACTTTCTATTCTTTGTATTGTTATTTAAAACTAAGCCAAACCAAAAATACAAATTCCAAATTTTGTTTTTATTAATTTATCGAATTAAATAAATCTAAAATTTTATGACAACCATTTGATATTTATCTAGATAAATTCTACAACCAACCCAAAAACAACAACATACATAAAATAAATTTTTTCGAGTCTGTGATTATTTATTGGTAAAAAAACCTAATTTAATTATTAAGACATAATTGTTGTTGCTGTTGTCGTTTAAGGAAATGGAAATTGCCATTAAAATCCAGTTTCTGCATAATGTCTCACGTTAATTTAAATTATTAATTCTTTTGTTTAAAATATAAATTTGTTTTGGTTTATCAAAATATGATTCAACATTTAGCCGGAATTTAGTAAAAGTCGCGTCGCGCTTGCGGTCACAGGTAGGTATATAGGTATAAGAAGTACGATGTCTCAATTTGATCGTGCATAGTAGTTTTTTAACGTCTTAATTAACAACAATCAATACTTGTTCTTGTGTTTTTGTTGTATGTGTTTATTGTAATGGAATTTATTAATTTTTTGTGCTTAACAACAATATATTTCTATAACACAGTAACAACCAACTAACTTTTTTTTTATTGGAATTCTATTGATTTGTGTGTGATTAGTGGTTTCTATTTCCTGGAAATAAATGTAAATCGAGATAAAAATTGCAGTCTCTTTTTTATTATTTAACTGGAATCAATTTCTTGTTGATTTTATTTTTTTATGAATGTTTATTTAACGGGAACGATGTTGGTGGCGCGGATTATCAATGGTCGATGCAAAAAATATTGAAGTTGTCATCACCACCCGTCTACTGCAACCGCGTGCAGTTATATTCAGGAGGATAACTCATTTTGACAACGAACTAAACAAGCTGTTGGGTCGTAAAACAGATAATATTTTGCTGTTAACAGAGGTGTTTGGTTGATTTAGCTACAGACTAAGTTTTAAAAAGTGCCTGACAGATGTCCGAGAAAATTTTACTAATTTCTTTACGAACTGTTTAGTAAAATTTTTAGTAAAAATTCCTCGAATCGGATGGATCATGAGAAGTTTTCACTAAGCCACATTTTCCTTTATATGTATTAGTTAGTTAATCCAGTCTAAGACGAAACTACAAGATTTTGATTTTAAATTTTATTTAATTTCAAAAGACCGTTAAATATGATTTTAAAAAATTAAATAAACATAATGACATAACAAAAATTAAAACAAATAAAAACACCTTTTAAAAAGTTTAAGTGTCGTCATTATTAAATATGAACATTAAACTTTCAAACCCACAGTACTACAACCCATCAAAAATACGGTCAAATAATTATAATTAAAACGAAAATTTCCAAATACATATGCACAGCCACATGCGAATCGCAATCGATTAAAGTTGTCCAGCATAGCCAAATACGTCACATGTATATGCGGATCGTTAGGGTGTCTCATTTTGGCCCGTTCATTTGATCATACTTAGGACGAAAAATTTTACCATATAGCCACATACATAGTGCGTAGATGGCGAAAGCCAAATAGTTAAGGGGATACATCACAACTATCGACGTCTCGCAACCATTGCTTGGGTTTGCACAACTTTGGTAACCGGTGAATCTGGCGGTCAAATCCCTATAAGGGGTTCAGCGCCAGTGAAATAAACATAAAATTTATTTATTTATTTATTTTACCAACAGTATTAATTTACATCTGGTATTTTTAAAATTAGGTTTATTTATATAAATCAAATTTGAATAAAAAAGGTTTTTAGAATTCTTTTAAATTCATCTCTGGACAAATTAAAATCGAACACGGTAGATACATTATTAAATACACGGCTAGAATTACAAACCGGTTCCGACATACCAAAATTTGACCCATGGAAGTGCATATTAATCACTAAGTCTCGGTGTCTGAGTGATCTCACTGGGGCACGTATTGAAAACAAGGATAGTAGTTGTGAACAATCAATTCGGCCCATTATAACGTCGCGCACAAACATTGCGGAAGAAATTTGTCTTCGAACGAACAATGGTTCAATATTCAATATCAAACAACGGCCTAGATACGTCGGAAGCACATACTTAGGAGCGTTTACCTCTCGAGGAAGTCGCCTTAAGGCAAACAGCATAAATCGCTTCTGGATTGATTCTATACGGTTAGAGGAATTGATATAGTACGGATTCCAGACAATTGACGCATACTCATGAAAGTCTTTGGAGAAACGGATTAAAAACCCTAACATTGAATTAGCCTTATTAATACATCTGTCAATATGGTCCCTAAACGATAAATCTCGTGAAAACAAAACCCCTAAATCTAGAAAATAATGAACTCGCTCTATCATAACGCCATTTAAGAATAAACTATTATCATGTCCATTACGTCCATAACGTCTTCTAGAAAAGTTCATAACTTTACATTTCGAAACGTTCAGGCAAAGCTTATTCAAGCTACACCAGTCGCAGAAAACGTTTAATTCCTGTTGTAGATTTAGCAGATCGCGATCATTTCTAATCTTACAAAAGATTTTTACATCATCAGCGTAAATCAGAAACTTACAATGTTTGAAGCACCGCTTCACATCATCTATGAATGCAATAAATAATAGAGGTCCAATGTGGCTACCTTGTGGGACGCCAGACAAAACATTGATGTCTCTAGATAAAATATTATTTAAAAAAACTTTTTGAGTTCTGTTCGTCAAATATGAAAAAATCCACTTTAAAGGAAGGGCATCACACTTGTTGAGCTGTCCCAGTTTCTTTACCAATAAAACATGATCAATTTTATCAAAAGCTTTGCTAAAATCAGTAAACACTACCTCAACACCATCACCACCTTCTAATGCTAGCGTCAAAAAATTTGTAAACAAAGCAAGATTTGTCACAGTTGACCGTCCGGGGTAAAACCCATGCTGGTTTACTGAGATGGAATTTTTAATTAAGAAAAAGATGCGGTCCTTGACCATCGATTCAAATAATTTAGGAATAGCCGATAAGATAGAAACACCGCGGTAATTTTCGATATCCGTTCTCCGTCCACTCTTGAAAATTGGTTTAATGAAACTGGATTTCCAAATTGAAGGGAAAACCCCACTTTTCAAACTCAAATTGAAGATGTTCGTCAGCGGCTGAACTAAGACCGAAGCACACTTTTTCAACACAAGCGGGTGAATTTTGTCCGGGCCACAACTCATATTCACATTTACATTCAAAAGAGCGTGCAGAACGTCATCGGTAGTAAATTGAAATTGAATGTTTGGATTATTATTAAAAACAAGTTCGTCAATCCCTCTCGAAGACGGGACATACACATTTTCAAAAAATGCTGCAAACATGTCAGTGATAATTTGTGGATCACCGTCAAAGAATTGAAAGACATTTGCGAGGGTATACCTCTACAATTCCGTTTCGAATCAACATAACTCCAGAAACATTTAGGGTTGTTTCTAATATTCGATTCGATCTCGACAATATATAAATTATACAAGAAACGATTTAAAATTTTAAATTGAGATCTGAGAGCGCTAAATATTTCATAATTTACGGCGGATGGGTTTAATTTATATTTTTTATGAGCTTTAGATTTCCGATTTTTTAATCCTGAGAGGCGACTATTAAACCATGGCTCGCGCATCGACGAAACTACAGGTGAACGGGGAATAAATTGTTCAATTGCCAGGTTCATTATTTTATAAAACTGATCAATATAAGCGTCTAAACTACCCGTTATACATTGATCCCAATTAATATTGTCCAGGAACTCATTTAAAGCATTATAATTTCCCTTATTAAAATTGAAAGACTCACTAGAATTAAAATTTACGTTAACATTAACACAATTTTCAAATATTAATTGGATATGTAGTGGTATGTGAAAAATACTTGAAGAACCGCCGAGATCATTACAAGCAATGATTGTGCCGTGCACTTCTACTGGAACGAACACCAGATCGAGGATATTGCTGTACTGGTTCTCGATGTTATTAATCTGTCTTAGCCCGAGTGAACAGATTGAGTCCATCACCAGATCTGAAGTTAGATCACCATTGAATGGCAGAAGTGCATCATGTACTGTAAGCCATTTTATTTTCGGTAAGTTAAGATCTCCCAAAATCATCACACAATCAAAATCAGGAGATGCAGCTGCTAGTTGGTTTGAGAAAAATAAAGATAGCTCACCATATATATTAACTGAGGATCCGTATGGTATGTAAACAGCAACTATCAACACCAGCTTTCCATTGAAAGCAAGTTTAACAGCCAAAATTTCCAACTCGTTACTCCCAAGGTCAATAATATCGCGCACGTATAGCTTTCGTGACCGCTAGCAGAACTCCGCCACCTCTCGCTGTCGATTCAAGATCCGTATAACGATCGCGTCTGAAAACATAATAGTCTGGAGGGAAGTACTCTGCAGAACTGTGCGAGCTTGTCAGCCATGTTTCCGTGATGCAGATGACATCATATTCATTTTCCAACACTGATAGGTATATTTCACGCGATTTTGATCGTATTCCGCTAGCGTTGTGATAATAAATAGACAATGTGTTGGTTTCATCTGAGAGTGGCAGTGTTAGTTGAGCGATAGGTGCAGACAGCGGCATCGGATTTGAAGAAGGTATAAAATCAGTTGAGGTCGCAGTAGATATTGTTACAACGTCGTTAGAGCTGAGCGTGGGACTAAACAATTATTATTCATTGATTTCCGACGTGAATTTAAAAATTCTTTAATCAACACTCCAGAAAGCCAAAGAACCGACTTCAATCTATCATAATATGTAGGTCTCGGACTATATTATTATAATTCAATAATATTTAGGCTACAATGGAGAAACTGACGATCCACATGGACATGT
The DNA here is from genome assembly GCA_963691935.1 of Nephrotoma guestfalica. Taxonomy (NCBI): domain Eukaryota; kingdom Metazoa; phylum Arthropoda; class Insecta; order Diptera; family Tipulidae; genus Nephrotoma; species Nephrotoma guestfalica. Next base: position 231,559,716 of record OY829915.1, on the reverse strand, counting down.
GGCGTATTTTCGTGAAATTGAACGGCTTTACTCTATTGCACTATGCATGTGGCTATGTGGCAAAATCTCCAGAATTCGCTCCACAGAATTTCCATTTTCAGACTTTTTCGTTCTAAGTATGATAAAATGAACGGACCAAAATGGGACACCCTGACGATCCGCATAGACATGTGGCGTATTTTCGTGAAATTGAACTGCTTTAATCTATTACACTATGTATGTGGCTATGTGGCAAAATCTCCAGAATTCGCTCCACAGAATTTCCATTTTCAGACTTTTTCGTTCTAAGTATGATAAAATGAACGGACCAAAATGGGACACCCTGACGATCCGCATAGACATGTGGCGTATTTTCGTGAAATTGAACTGCTTTAATCTATTACACTATGTATGTGGCTATGTGGCAAAATCTCCAGAATTCGCTCCACAGAATTTTCATTTTCAGACTTTTTGGTTCTAAGTATGATAAAATGAACGGACCAAAATGGGACACCCTGACGATCCGCATGGACATGTGGCGTATTTTCGCGAAATTGAACGGCTTTAATCTATTGCACTATGTATGTGGCTATGTGGTAAAATCTCCAGGATTCGCTCCACAGAATTTCGATTTTCAGACTTCTTCGTTCTAACTATGATAAAATGAACGGGCCAAAATGGGACACCCTGACGATCCGCATAGACATGTGGCGTATTTTCGTGAAATTGAACTGCTTTAATCTATTACACTATGTATGTGGCTATGTGGCAAAGTCTCCAGAATTCTCTCCATAGAATTTCCATTTTCAGACTTTTTCGCCCTAAGTATGATAAAATGAACGGGCCAAAATGGGACACCCTGACAATCCGCATAGACATGTGGCGTATTTTCGCGAAATTGAACGGCTTTAATCTATTGCACTATGCATGTGGCTATGTGGCAAAATCTCCAGAATTCGCTCCACAGAATTTCCATTTTCAGACTTTTTCGCCCTAAGTATGATAAAATGAACGGGCCAAAATGGGACACCCTGACGATCCGCATAGATATGTGGCGTATTTTCGTGAAATTGAACGGCTTTAATTTATTGCACTATGTATGTGGCTATGTGGCAAAATCTCCAGAATTCGCTCCACAGAATTCCCCTTTTCAGGCTTTTTCGTTCTAAGTATGATAAAATGAACGGGCCAAAATGGGACACCCTGACGATCCGCATAGACATGTGGCGTATTTTCGCGAAATTGAACGGTTTTAGTCTATTGCACTATGCATGTGGCTATGTGGCAAAATTTCCAAAATTCGCTCCACAGAATTTCCATTTTCAGACTTTTTCGCCCTAAGTATGATAAAATGAACGAGCCAAAATGGGACACCCTTACGATCCGCATAGACATGTGGCGTATTTTCGCGAACTTGAACGGCTTTAATTTATTGCACTATGTATGTGGCTATGTGGCAAACTCTTCAGAATTCGCTCCACAGAATTTCCATTTTCAGACTTTTTCGTTCTAAGTATGATAAAATGAACGGGCCAAAATGGGACACCCCGACGATCCGCATAGACATGTGGCGTATTTTCTCGAAATTGAACGGCTTTAATCTATTGCACTATGTATGTGGATATGTGGCAAAGTCTCCAGAATTCGCTCCACAGAATTTTCATTTTCAGACTTTTTCATTCTAAGTATGATAAAATGAACGGGCCAAAATGGGACACCCTGACGATCCGCATAGACATGTGGCGTATTTTCGCGAAATTGAACTGCTTTAATCTATTTTACTATGTATGTGGCTATGTGGCAAAGTCTCCAGAATTCGCTCCACAGAATTTCCATTTTCAGACTTTTTCGTTCTAAGTATGATAAAATGAACGGACCAAAATGAGACACCCTGACGATCCGCATAGACAGGTGGCGTATTTTCGCGAAATTGAACGGCTTTAATCTATTGCACTATGTATGTGGCTATGTGGCAAATACTCCAGGATTCGCTCCACAGAATTTCCATTTTCAGACTTTTTCGTTCTAAGTATAATAAAATGAACGGGTCAAAATGGGACACCCTGACGATCCGCATAGACATGTGGCGTATTTTCACGAAATTGAACGGCTTTAATCTATTGCACTATGCATGTGGCTATGTGGCAAAATCTCCAGGGTTCGCTCCACAGAATTTCCCTTTTCAGATTTTTTATCCTTAGTATGATAAAATGAACGGGCCAAAATGGAACATCCCGACGATCCGCATAGACATGTGGCGTATTTTCGCGAAATTGAACGGCTTTAATCTATTGCACTATGTAGGCGACGATGTGGCAAAGTCTCCAGGATTCGCTCCACAGAATTTCCATTTTCAGAATTTTTCGTTCTAAGTATGATAAAATGAACGGGCCAAAATGGGACACCCTGACGATCCGCATAGACATGTGGCGTATTTTCGCGAAATTGAACGGCTTTAATCTATTGCACTATGTATGTGGCTATGTGGCAAAATCTCCAGAATTCGCTCCACAGAATTTCCATTTTCAGACTTTTTCGTTCTAAGTATGATAAAATGAACGGACCAAAATGGGACACCCTGACGATCCGCATAGACATGTGGCGTATTTTCGCAAAATTGAACGGCTTTAATCTATTGCACTATGTATGTGGCTATGTGGTAAAATCTCCAGGATTCGCTCCACAGAATTTCCATTTTCAGACTTTTTCGTTCTAAGTATGATAAAATGAACGGGCCAAAATGGGACACCCTGACGATCCGCATAGACATGTGGCGTATTTTCGTGAAATTGAACGGCTTTAATCTATTGCACTATGTATGTGGCTATGTGGCAAAGTCTCCAGGATTCGCTTCACAGAATTTCCATTTTCAGACTTTTTCGCCCTAAGTATGATGAAATTAACGGGCCAAAATGGAACACTCTGACGATCCGTATAGACATGTGGCGTATTTTCGTGAAATTGAACGGCTTTAATTTATTGCTATTTCGTTAATTTTTTTTTATTTATCTGGTACCATTTTACTTATAGTGTGTTTGGTCATAATAATTATTATATTAAATGTTTAATTCAACCATTTGACATACAAAATATTCGACTATTACGATGGGTATATTTTTTTTGTTTAACTTTGGTACAAACTTTGGTTTTACTCTTTTTTCGTCTTGTACAGGTAATAATACTAATACATATGCAATTGATACAAGTCGCAATCGATTCGTAAAAACTTCCAATACGTTTTGAACAAAGATATAAAATACATTTTTTATTCAAATTTATTTTTATTTCTCTACATATGTACTCGTAGTCTCCCTGTAAGCCTAAAAACACTTTTCCCAGCGATGCTTCTATCTCTTCAACTTCAAATAGTACTCAGCATCTTTCTCTGCAAAATAGTTGTAAACAAAGGCGATGGCCTAAAATCTATGGCCTAAGGGAACAAACAAAGTTGCTTGCGGCTAGATCTAGTGGGTAAGGAGAGTGGTGAAGCAGTTGAAACCGCACCGCATTAACGCCGCATTGTCTTGGGGAATCAAGATTTTTTTTCTGCAAAAGTAACCATTTTACCGCAATTTTTACCTTCAGTAAAACCTTGTCGAGTAGTGATGCGTAGTATACTCCTGCAATGGTTTTCACCTTTTGAAGATAATCGATTAAGATAACTCTAGGACTGTCTCAAAACACAGACGCCATCTTCTCTTTCTCAGCCGAAGGAACGGCCGGTTTCTAGTCCAAAGTGAGCAAACACTCAAAATTTCACGGTGGTAAATGATGGTGAAAATCTCTCGAACATAGCACACAACTTGTCTTTCTTTTGCGTAAGCGTATTTCAAAAATAAATATTTAATAACTGCTCGATATACTCCGTTTTTTCCATTTTCACAAAAACACTCACATCGGCTCACTCTAACCATCGTTAAACAACAACTGTGCATCAAAAATTTCTGATATTCCCGTGAATACCTTTCAACGCGTGCGCAACCACGCTCTCCCATTTTTATTAACGAGTGCTGCCGTCTTCATGTTGAGGTCGGAAACTCTTCAGACAACCCTCTTCTGTCCATGCGATAGGCCATAATCCTAGGTGAATTCTGACGAAGTTTGGGGTGGTAATGCTGTGTAATTTACAGTTACTAGATAAGTCTTAAAACAAGATAAATTCCATCGGAGTTCTGAGTAAGTCTCAAGGAGATAGGACCGCCTTGAAGTTATCCGTTACTTTCATCCCACGATTTCGATCCCAGATATTTTACATTTTATAAAGATAATACGTATTTTTTATTCCTAGTTTATGGCTGATTATTCCTTTTCAAGAGATTTATTTTTAACTTTGCTGCCGGTACATCCTATGGAGGGATTTGGCCACCTCATTTATGAGATTACATATAATTTTGAGGTTCAATATCTTCGAATTAATCGTTGATTAGTCCATTAAAATCTAGTCAAATCCCAGGGCATCTGGAAGGAGCATACTGTTGCTTGTTGAGGTACACTGGCTTGCCCGCAGTTGAACAATCTCGTTTTATTCAATTTTACAATTACTTTTATGCTATCCCTGTTGCCATACGGTTACGAAAATTTTGTAGTAACCCAACCAACTGTTGCTTAACATTGATAGTGAAGGTCAAATAATAATGACAGCCAACAGACATCAGCATTGTGTTTTCTAAAACTTGTGTGTTTACTCAGTGGCTAAGTCAGTGGCTAATTTATACGTTTCAATACAATAAAATGTCTTTATTACTTAGGGTCTATTCAGAATAGGCCAATTCTGGAAACTGAAAAAGAAATTGCTGACTCTCGTTCATGATCATTCAATCAAAAATGTTTCATTAACATTTAGCTTAGCGATCTAAGTACCTGTCATCATTTTCCAGAAGGCTACGCAAAACGTTTCATTCATCTTTACGAGTACGATCTCTATACTCGTATCATCAATCAACGCAAAATACTTTGCTCCAGACAAATAAAAATCGAAAATAACGACCAAACGAACATATTGCAATTGCAATAATCAAATATGCGCGCACAAAATTGATCGCACCACATATAAAATGAGTAATGCAAATAAAATTCATTTCACGTCCTCTGCGCGTCTGTTGCAGAATCGCGGATCATTAACCTCGCACAAACAGCATCGAAATATTTGTTTCTGTTCTATCATACGGATATACGAGTACTGTACCGTACATACATACGATTTTGTCTAGTCGCAAATCTTATAAATATTTACAAAGCCAACATATTTGATATATTCAAGTTAATAACAATCAGATTAATCATAATCAAAATGGGATAGTATAAAAGTAAACAAATCAAACAAAACAAACAGCGAACGATTTTTTTCTATCTCGCTCTCTCTCTTCTCGCGGTGATCTTCCAGAAATCTGTTGATCGCAAATCGATCATATTATATATTTACAATACACTACACATCAACCTATTACAATACTTTTCGTAATGATTTATGGATTTTATATTATGATTTGGATTTTATGATCGCATGTACCATAATAATGTGATCTCCATATGATCATCAATAAAATATGAGTAATAAAATTATTGTTTTTTTTTTTTATGGAGAATGAAAACCGGGGCGATATAAAAATGTCGAGACGATTTTTATGGTACATAAAACTCGACTAATCATTTTCATTGTATGCAACAAGATTTATTATGTTTGGTACTTCAAATCAAGGATTATTTTTATCTTGCACAGTTGGCACAAGGATTAAATTATAGAATATGACGGTGCGTGTACACATTGAAACGATTTGCTAATTGTTTTAAAAAAGTCTGATTATGTGTCATAAAAAACTGCGCAAATCTGCATTTTTATTACTGTGTTCGTAAAGTGGGGGAATGGGGATTTAAGGTATTTGAGACTATTTCAAACATTCTGCTCATGATGTTGCTAAGCACGCAGCCTCGGAGCACTCTAGAAAAAATTGTTAATTTTACGATATTAATTTCATTCCACTCTAGTATTTTAAAACATCCCAGAAAATTATCTTAAGCTGCGAAATATGGTAGTAATTGCTACAACTCAACCTTATTTTGAAACGTCTGTATCATTTTGGCGTTTGTTTGCTTAGTACATCCCCAGAGTTGAATGCCGTAGGTTCATATCGGCTTCAGTATTTGCCGATATAGCCAATACATTTTTCTGAACTTAATATTAAGTTCTTCTTTTTTCTTTTTGACGTGCTCTCTCCACTTGAGCTTGGCATCGATATTTAGCTTTGTTTGCCTATGGCACCAGTCGTGAGTTAATTCCTATCGGTAGATGGGAAGCCTTTTGATATATAAAGTTAGTATGTGTGGATTTCGTCTCATTAAGCATGATTAGTCCAGCGCTTAGTCCAGTTACAAACCGCATTGGTAATCTTCTGGAGTTTGCTCGTTGCATCAGCGACATTACTTCCGATCGCCATGATTGCTGTGTCATCTGCAAAGGTGGCTATGGTTTCTTCATCTGATGTTGGAATATCCATTGTATATAATAAATACATGATTGGTCCTAAGACACTTCCCTGTAGTACATCGGCAGAAGTTTTCTTTAGTTCGAGATACTCGTTCTCATATTTCACACGAAAATATCTATTGGATAAATAAGATATTAGTATGGCATATAATTGCCTCGGCAGCTCTCTATGCAGCTAAAATTCCAGTCCACTGTGCCAAACTTTATCGAATGCTTGGGCGACGTCCTGAAATATGCTGTAGAGTATTGACTATTTGGCAAGTAATCAAGTCATATCCTGGGTTTTTTTAACATTCATGTTGCTTTTTACTTCTTCGCTTAATTCTTTGAGAGTTACTGGGCGCATATCAAAATCATCTAGCTTGTGGCATCCTCGAGATACTCTGCAAACATATTAGCGTTGTAAAGAAAACTTTAGGACCTCTTGCCCAGTTTCCATCCTCCTTTTTAAGTGGAGGCACTTGAATTTTGGGTCTTTTGAGTCCCTTCGTCGCCTTCCACAGTGATTAATCAGAATTTGTTGCATCGGTTAGAGTAACTAGATATCTGTTGATTGAAAAAAAATCTATGTATGTTCCTGCGTGTGTGTAAACTAAATGTCTGTGTGCTCTCTACAACCCACACTTCATGTTTAAGCTTTTTTATAAATTGAAAATCGGTCCTTCCAGAGAAGCTGTTCCGTTTGTTTCATATATGTTGAAAATTATATCGTTTACAAGAAAAATGGTTATGAACTAAGATTCTAAAATAATTTTGCAGCAATAACGGATCATTTCAGTTTTCAAAATTTTTGCGGAAATTACGATTTTTTTCAAAAAAAAATTTAGTCTCTGAACAGCCCATCAGATTGATTGTTTGGGATGAAACTTCATATTTAAGCTTTCACCACAAATTGGGAGATACCAGCTTTTTAGTTTATTGGCAATATTTGGAAATGTATAGAATTTACGAGAAAAACGATTATGAACTAAACGATTCTAAATTAAATTTGCAACAACATTGGTCCAGAATATTTTTCCCAAATTATATCTGAAACAAAAATTATACCCTGTTCAGCCCACAGTATGAAACTTCAGACTTGCACTTTTTGTAGCACCAACTTGTAGTGGAGAACCCGCAGTGGTGTTTGGCCGAATTCGGTCCATCGGAAGACCTTTGTGAAGATAGCCCAAAATTACAGCCTCGAAAATAAAAAAGTATGCGTATGGCAATACTATTTAATTCTATTTATACTATTACGACATTTCATTATAATGAAAGCTCCCTCCTTATACTTTATACTATTTATATGTCAGAAATTCATTAAATAAAAATTTTGAGAACCCTTTTAAACAATTTAAAAACATGTGATAAAAGTTTACATACGGAATTCTATAAATAACACTAGACTCGTCATTCAAAACATGTACAACGTTTTGAGCTCCTAAATAAATTACATTAAATAAAAAAATTATTGTCAACCTATACGAATTCGTTCGACCAACGAATAGTTCCTAACTTCTATGGACTATATCTCAACTCCTAGGAATATAGAAATGCAAAAAACATCGTAAATGTTGTTTAAACATTCATCCATCAAACGATGTGCACCGCACAAAAAAAATCACTACATTTTGACTCTCAACCCCGAAAATTTCGATTTTTATGACCGTTTTTAACTATCGTGACAGTAAAAATGTTCGCGGCTGAGAGTAAAAATGTGGTGATTTTTTGGGCTGAGTGTAGAAAATGTCATGATAGCAATACTTTTGTTGCCATCGCATTCGTCTGAGACTGAATTTAGCCTATCTTCACACACATATGAAAACTGGTCTTACTTCACAAACATGTTTTTAAATTATATATACTCCCAGTCATGAAACTTTCAGCTGTCATGACAGTTATTGTACTATCGTGATGGCAAGTATTTTCGGGGCTGAGAGTAAAAATGTAGAGATTTTTTTGGGCTGAGAGTAAAAAAGTGTTATGATACCAACAATTATTATTGCCATCGCATTTTTTGAGGATGGAATTTGGGCTATCTTCGCATACATCACCGGAAGTGGAAGCTTCTTAATAGCTTTTCGGTTTTAGTAAAATATTTTGAAAGGTACGTACAATAATTTGGCCCCTGTACAGCCCAGACGGATTGATTGGTCGGAAAGAAACTTCGTACTTAAACCTTTTTTCTTAAGTTTGGATATGCCAATGAATTTGGCACAGCTTAACGTTATGCAACAGTCAGTTGCGGCTTTATCTATTGCTATATCTATTGCTTTATCTATATTGAGTTGGCTGGTTGTCTTGCATATGAATACCACTTAATACGATTCATAGGCTTTCGCACCTGTTACTTTGTGTATTTTAAGAGTTAAAGGACCAGATAGACATATGGAAAGAGAAAGAAAATTTTAGAATGTTTTGGTATTGGTTTATGGTTCAACAATAAGTTAACCTCATGCGGCTTTCTTGTAGACAATCTGGTCCCTGAACCCAAATTTCATCTGAAATGAAATACACGGGTGTTTGCCTCCGGTTGTTTTATCAGCTGGATTCTCATTGCACGGTACAGAGAATTGTCTTAAGTATTTTTGGAAGTTTGGAGAAGGGAGGGCCACTGGAGTACAATCCGTTAAGCCGTGTATTGATAAATTTGATTCTTTTGTGACCTTTTGTGATTCTAAAACTCTTTGAATATTCGTACAAGTAACGTGGCATCGTTTAATTCCATTGTCGCAATCGTGGGTGATTTGACTGGACCAACCCTTGTTTTGGTCGTTTATAATTAGGATAGATTTAACCTTTCCATCAATAGAAATGATTCGAGAATAAATAGGAGCAGCGAATGCATATCATTCGACACATTTGAATATCCATGAAGTTCCACTCGACCACCATTCGTAAATAACCATCTCGAAAATTTGACGTCTGCTATATCAATCATAGAACGGATAAATACTGGTATAAAATGTTGGGAGGCAATTCATCATCCCGATTGAAGCGAGAGCCAAATGCCCAATGGATCATAAATACGTTATGATAACTTATAATTGAAATAATTTTCGATTCATGCATAGCACTGAAATCATTTCCCAAGATGGGAAGTGGTTCACGACCTCATTACACGACCATCTCTTGTAGAATTTCTCAGGAGTAACGGATGATTTGTCGACCATTTTCGCATGTTGAACCTTCCATGGTTTAGTAATAAAATAATAAGGCAAATTCAATACTATCACATCCGGACATTAAATTGTTCATATATCGAATTTTTAATCGATAATGTGCCACTTTCAAACTTGGAATGTCTCGCCACAGTATGCGATCTTGGTTTGAATAGAAAGGATATTAACGGTAAAACGAAGACTTTCATATTCATTTGGTAGTTCTGGTCGATTAAAAATGTATGTTTGATAAAGGATTTACCTCTTGAAATGACGGGTTGTGATTGATTAATTGTGTAAACGGTAACATCGGATTTGGCACGTGGAATTTTTAATGAACCTATAAGTCGATTGGATATAAAGTTTACATATTTATCTTGAATATTTAACTTATAGTACATGTTATCTTACTCGAATCAGCACCAACGGTTTCAGGTAAACACAATGTAGCTGCGTGTCAGCAGTTGTATTTGGATATGACACAATACCTTTCGAGTGAGCGATCACGTTTGACATCGGTTGGGTATCATTCAAATTATGCTGGTTGTTCACATTATTCGTTTGTAAAGTAGACACAGGATAAAGCAGCACACAATTTCGGACCAAGGTATCATTAATAGGCTTCGTTCTCACAGAGAGGGGAGGATGAGAAATATAATTTCGTTTCGTTATAATTTCGTTTTGGAATGAATTCTGTCAGAGAGTTCATGCGTTTCGCTAAAATTTCCAAAACATCTTCGATTGTTAGATAATCAACATCGGCTGCCTCGTACTTCCACAGTATCGTTGTCCAGGTTATCAGCTATCTCAAAATATAATTCATCGATCGCGGTTTGCTGCGTTATAGGGCCTTTGACTCTCGAACTGTTTCGTCCATTGTATCAAAAAAATTGGTTGTATTTGACGTGGATGGCTTATTGAGCTTTGGTAAAGAAAGAAAATCTAGAATAAAGCTTTCAACTGTTCTTCATTTTATGTCGTACTTCTTCACCCAACGTTTAACAAACTGCTGTACATCACTTTAGATTTCTGTGTTGGTGATAGATTCGTATTTTCATGAACCGTGGAAACAAAAATGATTGCCATTGTTCAACTTTTCCATCGAAAAAAGGTAGGCTAAATCTCGATAATTTAAAATCAGGTGCTTAAAAAGCATAGGATCTTCACTATTATTAACTGTATAGCGGGATTTAATTATTTTTCTCTAATAAGAGCTCGTATATCGGCACCAAGCTATGCGAGACGTACCTATCATCAATGGACAGTATTGAAAATTTGAATCCGAAACAGTTGTAGCGAAAATTTGATCTTCGACCGAAACGAACTATTTATAAATATCAGAGTTTTGGATAACCGTATCGCCAATTCATCAAGTTCACTAATTTTACTGCGACCAAGGATAAACTGTTTTACCTGGGATAAAACTTATGATACCAACTTCTTACCTTTACCAACAAATTCATTCTCATTCATCACCAAAAACACATGAACATGTATCTGCCCAAATTGATCATTAATACTTACCCACATTTCATTAATAATTACTCCCCTTTTTGAATTGCTCCCGAAAATGCTAATATTCGGGCTTCTTTTAATATTTTGAGTTATTTTTGTATTGTGTTGGTTGGTTGCTTCTATTAAAAATTAAATGCGACTTGGACTTGCATCCTACTGTTTCTTTTCTAAAAATGAAGGCGATTTGGATTTGTATCCGACTGTTTGACTGAGTCAAACTTGATTAGAATATTATGGATTCTATTTTATGGATTCGAAATGTATCGGTGCTCATATCGGTGACGATTTCTAGAGATGTGGCCTTATAAATGCCTTGCACAAGAGGATGACTAAAAACGATTTATTCGCACTTTTCGCAGCTCTTCCTTTGCGGGTTTTAAAAGTTAAAAGTCCAGCTAGGGCAATCCCGAAAGTTGACCCATTAATTGCTGCTCCTGTTTGGGGTTGAACCGTGGACATGTGAGGCATAAATGGATGATTCCGCAAATCAAAATTTTCACCCGTGGGATTGCAAGGCATTGCTATAGAATAGTGTGGAACAACTTCTATTTGGCATGTAGGTTGTTATGATTTGTTTCTCGAATGATCCTTTCATTGATATTGTGAACGTTTAGCAGCACTATAGGATGTTGGCATCACAACTAATATCGGCTTCTTTCAAACGTCTTCTCATTCTTGGCAAACCATTGTTGTCGACATATGTAGAAATAAATAAAATTTAGGAATATTTTGGTATTACTTTATGATTCAACAATAAGTTATCTGTCTTACCTTTATAATCTTCATATTGAACGAATCGAAACAAGGAGTATGCAACTTTTAACATCTCGTCTCGTACTCCGATTTATTTTTCTCACCCGCATGCTAAAACGCAAGTATTACTGAACATTTATCGTAAGAGTTGTTATGGCTTTATCTATTGCAGGCGATGACGGAAATTCTAGTGGATTTTCGCGTAGAAGATCTGGTCCCTAAAACCAAATTTCATCTGAAATGAAATGTTGAGGAGTTGTCCCTCCAGTTGCTTTATAAGCAGGATCTTTGCACCGGTACAAAAGGTCATTGCCTATACGATTGGTCGATGACAGAATTTTAGCCGCACCGTTTGCTTGAAATGTGCCAATTGTTTGGAGTACAGTCGGTGAATCCGTATATTGATAAATTATGGTTGTTTTGTCAGCTTTAGGGATTCTAATTTTTAGTTCTAATTTCGAAATCGTGAATGAGCAAAGTAACCCTCGTTTTGAGGATAATTTGGTTAGTTTTGACCCTTTTTATCAATAGAAATAACTCGAGAATAAATAGCAGCAGCGTATGCATCCTTCGATGCATCTGAGTATCCATGAAGCTCTACTGGATCACCAATCATGAAAAACAATATCGGTAATTTGACCTCTGCTATAAATCTTAACTGCTCTCGAACGGATAAATACTGGTTTAAAATGTTTGAAGGCAATTCATCATCCCAGTCAAAGGCTTCTATCCATAATGACTGGAGTAACATATTGAGTCCGATTGTAACGGCAGCCAAAAGTCCCAGTGGATCATAAATACGTGATACGTCAGATAGATAAGTTCGTTTTGTTTTCTTAGATGGTAATGATATGATATCTATACCATTTATGAGATTATACCATTTATGGCATTAAGTATGAAATATAACGTATTCGGGCGGCCCATTTATTATAACTTTGTTGCATAAATCTGGCTGAATTCGCAGGATTGCGTTCGTTATGGCGACTTTGCCATCATAAATTGTTTGTGATTTTTTAAGATAGTTCTAAAGGCGTCGCATTGTTCACGTCACTCCCGGGCGAGATAACCGTGTCCTCAAATCGCTCGTATGGCAATACCAGTTTCTCACGCACAGCAGCGATGTTTTCAACAGAACTTGCGTTTCGGTGACATACTGTTGGCTGATTATTTATCGAACCGGTTGACTCGAATTTGGCCACCAATCTTGGCACGGAGGTTGTGACGAGGATACAAATCACGTAATGTGCGAAAGCATTTTCGAACGGAGAACGGATTTTGAAAATAAAATTTGATGATTTGTACACGTTGTTCAACGCTATAGTCCATGGTGGTTTGGCATACGTACTACTGAACAATTCAAAACAAATTTAACAGATGTTGCTTTAACAACATGGCTGCTATAACCTAACAAATTTCTGAGTGTTTCTTTTGAAAGTCCCTTTACTTTAATCGTAACTATAAATTGCATCATAGTGCCTCCATGAAGCTGGCCCGTATTTTCAGGCCGAAATTAGAACTAGAAAGCAAATTTGTATTACACGCAAATTATAAATATTAATTATAACAAATTTGACAATGTTTAAACGTCATAGCAAAACAAAAAAGTTTTCATGTTTTCAGTTTTAAAAAGAAATTTTTTATTGGGAAGTACTTGGCTTATAGTCGATTAAATCTCGGCTCAAAAGCGCTTGACCTATACCGTCGGAATATTCGCCTCAGAAGCACTTGACCTATACGGGCACTTGACAAACCGACAGATTTTCAGAAAAACTCTTTCTGTAGTTATCGGGATAAAGTTGTATGAATCTCACCTCAGAGACGTTTCACGAGCACTTGACATATATCGCAGTATCCGTTGAAGATTTGACAACAAACTGGGAGATTTGCAGAAAAATTCCATCTGAAATCAACGAGAAGTAATCGTTTGGATTTTGCTTCACAGGAGTGAAGCCAGTGAATCGCCTGCAAATATTTGTTAAAATTTGTCTGCAAATATCTCAATTTGTAGTTAAGATTTTATCGAATCTGGCTGTACATTTCAAGTGCTCGTGAATCGGCTCTGAGTAACAGGTAGATTTCTGATAGAATTTTTCTGTAAATTATTTCAGTCAACATTTTAATGAATTCGTCGGTATATGTAAAGAGTTGTAAATTGCCTGTTGCTCGAGATTCACTCGAGTATATTCTGATAATTCCAAACCGAGTTTATTTTTAAATCTCTCAGTTTTAAATCTCTAATTGAGTTTCCGCGTTATCGTTTTCAGCTTAAGGCTTCCCAGCATAATTGAAGGGATAACTAAAAATACATCGAAACTAATATTTATAATTTCAGGCTGAATGTTATAAATGTTATGACATTGCACAGATTATCATTGCACATTTTACTTTCGCGATAGTTTTTCGGGCTGGGATAGAAAACTAAAGCTACATTGAAGTAATTTTAAATTTTCGGGCTGAATGTTATAAATGTCATGCCACTGTATCGTATCACTGTTTATTGTCACGATAGTGACTTTTTTCGGGCTGAGATAGTAAACTCTCACGATAGTGATAGTTTAGTGCTGCCATCACGTTTTTTCGGAATAGCTTCGATCTAGAAGTGAACATTATTTTTAGCATAAAAATGCAACTTAGCATAAAAATTCAACTTAATAAAATAAAAGTGTTGGGAAATGTATTATGAATGAGCACGTTGGGAACTATATCATACCGGTAAATATATGAACTACTAAATATTTTTAGTTATCTCTTCACATTTACCAATAATTTTGGTAAATATGAATTTTTCCCGGTGAATGTGAACATTCACCGGTTGCTCACTTTAACCGTAACATGCTGTTACCTTAAATTAATTTTAAAAATGAATGCAGATGGTTTCTTTCAAATCCAGTGCTTCGGAGTTCGATGTATAATCATCTATTTGTAAATAGAACATTGAACTCTAGAAATATTTTAAACAAAATTAAAGTTCCAATGAAAAAATTCAGAATCATGTGTGCGATCACACATAAAATAAAATCATCTAATTTATTTCAATTTAATAGAACGATAATTTTAATTCTTATATTTTAATAAACAAAAGAAACCGTAGAAATACTTACAGGCTATATCTCAACCAAAAATATAAAAATTATTTAAATTTAAAATAAGTTTAGATTAATGTTTAATAAATAGACAACCGTGAAATTATTCATAATTTTCTATCTACATATATTTTTGTTCATTCCTTAGTCGCGCTGTCTCTTCATTTATATAGAATTTTTTGTATTTTTGTGGAGAAGACATCTGAACCGTTGTGGGGTCTTTTTGTCTTTAAAAATTTATGTACAATGATGGGCAAAATATTCCGGACAAATCTTAATTTAGGAAACTAGTGTAATTTAACAATGACTCCGGTCATATTTAAATTTTTTTTTGCGAAACTGTCTCTGGACACTACTAAACTCGTTATATCCTATATTTGTGGACTAAATTACCCTTGATCCTGCCGCATATGTATGAGAAAACAAAACATATACCAAAATCAATGAGCAAAATTTTTCGGACAAAATTGTAATTTAAATTCTTTATTATACGGCCAAAAGTAGTTTAACCTAAAAATACAGGATATAGCGAGTTAGTAGAGTGTCAAAGACGCCTACGCACTAAAAAATAAAAAGAAATGGCCGGAGTCATTGATAAATTACATTAGTTTCGTAAATTAAGATTTGTCCGGAAAATTTTGCTCACCACTGTATGTATATCAAGTGAAGAGGTCATGCCAAGTTTAATTAGAATTTAATGTTTTATTGGAAAATCAACGAAATAAATACATCAAAAACCAAAATTTTCTTTGTAAAGTAGTTTCAGTAACCTGCGTGCGCCTACTCTGGTGCTCAAGTAGAAATTCGACGTTTACAAGGTATTTCGTTTTTAAAACAAATGACCTGTCTATGCCTACGATTCGATTTATTATGTTTAGATGAGCGGACGACTAGATCAACTATATCATACATATTATGAAATAAACAACTTAGGTTCAAAAAACAAACGAAACAATCTGAATTGAGTAGGCATGCAAATTTATAAGAAAAAAACAAATCACGATCAATCAATAAAATCCACAATAAGATTATATTGTTTAACAACATTTTTAGTGATCAGCTAAAGCAAATGATAGTAATGTTTACTTGCAACAGATAAAATATTTTTTATTGGATCTTTATGATCGCCATACCCAATTATAAGAAATAAGAGAAAAAGGTTGCATGTGGTGTTCCAACCGCATCTAAAAAGTGCAAGGATGATTTTTATAAGAAAAGTATATTAATGCAAATTGTTATTTTATGTACATACATTGTATTTCAGTCCGCTTGCAATAAATAAGATCATTTACATGATTATAATAAAATGGAATTAATTCAGATTTATACAAATTATAGCTTACATAATTTTAATTAACAGACAACCAACAATATTAACCTTCACTTGACACTCTTTAACCAAAGTTTTATGATTTAAAGTGTCATATAAATTATTAGAATAAACTTGTATAGGAATCAAGTAGAAATTGATGATACTTGTTTAAATTTTACGAGCTACCTCCCCCACCGTTTAAAATTTGAGAAACAATCAGTACAGAATTATGAGCTCCCGAAAATTAAAAGCCAGAACCGCACCACTAAAAACAGAATATTTTGAGTAAATTGTAATTGAAGAACCAGAAGCTATTTATGAGCTTTGAGACAGTTTTTTTAATCTCTTTTCGCAAAACAACTTTAATTTCATTTTATTTTATTCGGCTGGGACATAAAAATCGATGTTGCCGAGGTAACCGTCGTCGCTGTTACTATCAAGACTTCTAGCAGTTCCATCAGGAGCGTCCAATGCTTCTTTCCACGCAACGGGAAAATGCTACGTACAACATACCGTGATTAAAGACAGGTGTACGAAGGTCGGCGTCAACAAATTCGAACGTTTGCCGTTGAGATTTATGCACGGTCATTGCAAACGCCGGTCGAAGCCAAAATTGATGTCGTTGTATTGTACATCCAAGTTGCCCTTTACTGGAGTCGAGCGTAACTTGAGGGATGTGTACTTTTTGACCAGCGTTTTCCCCAGTAATTATTTTTGCTTTAACTACGTTGTTACATAATTCGGTAACAATCAGGCGTGTTCCATTGCACATACCCTCCCAAATATCTAAATTACGCATTAGCATAATTATCGTATTTTCCTTTAGTTTTAATTCATGGAGTGGCAAATCAGCAATTTCAGTCGAATTGAATACCTCCTCCCTGCTAATCCTTCACAAAATTATGACTTTTATACGAATTGTATTCTCCTGGGAGACGATCGACGATCTCAGCATTAATATTACCGACTTCTTTGTTCAGCGGCGCGAGAATAACACGTTCCTTCATTCCATCGTAATTTTGATTCGCAATGAGGCAATTTCCAAATACTTGTTCGATTAAATTACCACTGGAAATTATATCCTCAGGTAATTCGATTTCATTGAAGTCATTTTCTGGAAGATTTCCATTTCCCGGTTTCAGGATATACGAAAAACGTTTCTAGAGATGACTTTTTGTGTTTCACTACGGTTGCTTCGGAGTTGAACAGGTAAGCACTGACGGAAATCACCTCCAGCGAATAAAATTTTCCCTCCACATGGCAAGTTTGGATTTGCAATAGACCGCAATAACTGATCCATATTTTGTAAACCATACTTTGGTTACATCGGGGCCTCATCCATAAGGAAAACATCAACTTGAGCGAGTTCTGAAAGCGGAACTTTCAGGCCAAATTTCTTGTGTGATGTTTGTCCAGCAGGCAATAGAGTTGATGCGATTCCAGTACATAAATGCCATATTTTTTTTGTGCAGGCCAAATATTTATTTGAAGCCACAAAATTCGTGGCGTTGTCACTATACATATTTGCAACGTTACCCCTTTGGGCTACGAAACGTTTGAAGGCAGCGAGAAATCCTTGTGTTGTTAAATCACTGACCAATTCCAATCATTCGAAAATTGATGAGCCCAGCATAGTCTATTCCTGCATGGGTAAATGCTCTTGAGGGTATTACTCTTGGAGGAGGTAGGCTTCCCATCAGTTGAGTTGCTCTGTTAGCATTGAACCTAAAACACTTCTGGCATTGGCGATTGTGTTGTTTTGTTGCTCTTTTGCCTTGGAGGATCCAAAATTGCTTCCTTTTGAACGCGAGCGTTAAGTTCAAACCTCCATGCTGAGTACTTGTATGTGCCCAATCGATGATCAAATTGAATGTTGCAATCGTCCTCATATTCATAGTACTCCGTTCGTGTCCAGAAATGGATGTAAGGAGAGAACTTTACTCTTGGAGCCCACTGACTATTTTTCCTTTAATTTTCTTATATCTTCCTTAAATGGAGAAGCTTGTGCTTTAACTGTTAGTGCCTCCTTCCGTTTTTCACCTAAAACCGGGGCTATTCCAATAGAAACGCCAAATATACGCGAGTACTCGAATTGTTTTTGTGAGCGAAGAAAACCTTTCTAATATTTCCGGTTCTGATGTAGTTATGCTTATGCTGCACAAAGTATCTTGCCGTTTTTTCTCTAACTCGGTCTCTGTTATTACGTTATTCGATGATGGCTCGATACTACTCCTAAGCCAATCCGGGCTGGACCACCGTAATTTATTATCACCCAGTTTATCAGGATCTACGCCACGAGTTGCACAATCCGCGGGAGGTTAGCATGAATCTGCGCTGTTTTATTTGCTACGAAAGTTTTCCACTTACTAAGGTGTCCTTGCAGCCAGGCCAGAACAATTGTCGAGTTTGGGATTTCCATGGCCTCTGAAACTTGTCCCAGTAGTTTTGCTAACAGTACTGCCCCACAAGATTCTAATCTTGGAAGACTTAGTTTCTGACTTATTGGGGCCACCTTAGTTTTCCCGGACATAAGTGTAATTGTTGATTCTCCTGCATCGGTCACCTGCAGTACACTAGTGCAGTGTAAGCTAATTAAGATGCATCACAAAACCCATGCAGCTCTAAATTTTCACACTTGTCCTTGGTATGAGCCCATCGTGGAATCCTAATTTTTTGCAGCTCGCTGAACGTAGTTTTATATTGAATTCATTTTTTCTTCATTTTCTCAGGTATTTTTTCATCCTATGATAGTCCCCTTATCCATGACTGATGAAACAATAGTTTTCCTATAATAATTGTTGGGGAAAACCATCCCAGCGGATCGAATATCTTGGATGCCTCCGAGATAAGGGATCGTTTTGTTGGAACTATTGTCATGGGTTCCATGTTGGCATGAAACTCAAATTCATCTCGTTGGGGACTCTACAATATTCCTAACGTTTTTATGGATTCATGGTCCTTATTTATGCGTGTGGTTTTTGACTCCCTTTGTTCTTCAGGAATACCCTCCATTATGGCTCTGTTGTTCGATGCCCATTTTCTCAGCTTGAAACCTTCATTATTTAGCGTTTTTCTTAACTGTTGCTGACATTTTAATGCATGTTCTATGGTCTCTGCACCAGAGAAAACATCGTCGACATAGAAATCCTTCAACAGGATTTCTTCAGCAATTGGATAATTATTCTGCTCGTCTATGTCAAGTTGTTTTAGAGTTCTAGTGGCCAAATATGGAACGGACGAGGTACCATACGTGGCTGTTCGTAACTTGTACTCTTTAATTTGCTCGTCTGGGTCAGCTCTTCATAGTATCCTTTGTAAGTTCTGTTGTGTTGTTGTTACCAGGGTTTGCCTGTACATTTTCTCAATATCTGCGATGTATATGTATTTGTATTTCCTCCTTCACAGCATGGTGAGGTAGGTAACATGTTTGCCCTTTGGCATCTTCTGAATTGACCGGAACCATATGTCCTAGCTTTATGTATTCATTCATAAAGTTATGGTATTCTTGTTTTAATTGTGGACTCCTTTCTAATCTTCTTTCTATACTTGAATTAGTCTTGGAACCGCACATTTTCTTCAGTCTCCTATTTCCAGTTCATCCTTTAATGGTTCTGTGAGTAATTGCGTAGTGTTGCTCACTCATCTCTTCTTCTTCTTCTGAGTATGAATTTCTCTTGGGTAGATCTTAAATTTCCCAAAATTGTCGCAGCTGCACGTCTAGGTTGTTTTGTACTACCAGAGATAGTGAGTTTGACGTTAATCCTGACTCTAACTAACTCTCTCTCCTATGCTAAAATCATATCGATTGGACCAGGTAAGTCAAAATTTGGATCAGACAATGCCAGCTCTCTCCAAGTTGATTTGTTAAGACCCTTTACTGGCGTTGTTGGTAGTTGCTCAGTTAAATTTGGTAAGATAAAAGCTTCCAGCTTGTATGTCGAAGGGTAATGAGGTGAAATGGTTGTGTGTACCTTATAATTTATTTTATTAGTTTTCATTCCTCCAATTCCAGTAACTTGTAAATCTGCTCGGAATTTAGGTAGGTTGCGTTGTTCGGCACCTACCTGCGTGATAAATGATGACTGAGAGCCTGGATCTATTAGTGCACGAAATTTTACCGGATATCAGCCTTATTTGACATACCACACAGGTTTTCTTACTTTGACATGCAAATTTGTTGTGCTTGGAGATTAGACAAAATATTACATAAATTGTTTGCTGCTATTATTTTGGACCTTTCCAGAACTTGCATCTTCTGAGAGTATCTTCGTATAGACGATGTATCTCTCTGTCCAGCTTCCTTAACACTAATGGAATTAGTATCGCATTCCACGTTGACGTCTCTATGCCCAAGTTGCTTATGGCATGAAGATTTTCTTTTATTGTGTCGTGTAGAGCCTTTATTGCATTTGCCGACTCGGAATTGTGCGTTGGGAGATTCAATGGCGTATTTACGTGATTGGTGACAAGTAAACGCTTGTTCTTATAGCGATTTACAATTATTTTAAAAGCATCTGCATAATTCATTCCAGATGTTGATATATGATTCAAAAGTTTTGCCGCATCTCTTCTAATGTATGATTTGAGGTAGCTTATTTGTTGAGTGTCAGTGAGGGTTTTATTTTCGTGTACAAACTTACTGAATCTATCATAAAATGCTGCCCATTCCTTATATTGCCCATTGAAATATGGGATTTCGAGAGGTGGTAATTTTATTTCCGGTTGATAATTTTTCTCAGTAAGTGGACTTTCTTGGGGTGCCTGTAGTCTCGCCGACATCTCATCCACATTTTGACTTATTCCTCCATTCCTTACACCTCATGAGGATTTCCTCATTCAGCGTATACATCTTTACTCTGCTGCTCTCCAACTGTTGTAATTTTTGGGTTAAATAAGGAGTGCCATGACCTTCTTCTAAACATAATCGAGCAATAAACTGTTGATATGATTTACTTTTACAACGGCTCTTTTAAGTAGTTTTACTGACGCTACATCCAGCTTATTGTTGTTGATTGTATATTTTCAGTGTTTTCTACAGGCGGTGGTAGTGGGATTTTGTCCTTGTTATTGTTGAATAATTCATTGAAATCATCTACTTTACTCTAAGATGTCATAATTTTTACGAATCCGCTTCCGTTCGGTGAAGTAAGGCAAAATTAAATCCACTGCCGGTAATTTTGTTATCACGATGTCGGTATCATAATATTTTTTGTAAAGGGCATGAGCTGCTGTTAGTTTTTCTTCGAGGTATTTGATTATAAACGTGTGTTCGAACACACAAGCCAACCACCAACCGGCATAAGTTCAACTCCAATCAAGAAAACCAGGCACAATGGCACAATGGAAACTTACAACAATGACGAGCATGGAAAATCGTTTGGAAGATCAGGAGATCACAGGCGATAAAATTGCCCAACTTAGCAGAAACTATCATAAAGATGGGTCAGGGAGGAAAACCAAAACTTATTTGGAGTCGAAAATAGCAATTTTAAAAGAACTCTACAAAAAATATGTAGAGGCTGATGAAATAATCAGAAATAGCCCAACAATAGACGAAAACTATCCATATCTCAAAAATCGAAAGGAAATAGCGGATATCTACAACACCCTAATCGACGAAATGCGAACTCAGTTGAACCAGGGGACACCGAGCACACCGAAACCAACAACATCGAAGGATGATCCTCCTGGCTCCAAATTCCCATTTACGGAAAATATGGATACAAACGACACAACAAAAACAACAAGAAGCAAAGATTCTTCAAAAAACAATATAGATGGTGCGATAGTTTAAAATGTGATAGTTAAACGTCTTTAGATGTGATAGTTTAAAATTGTTGCCAGAGTCGATAAAACATTTTTGTTGGGATAGAATTTTGGGCCAACTTCACATAGCTGATAGATTCGTGACATAACTAAAATTCCTGATGTCAAAATTTTCCATTACGTAAAAGATTTTCTTGCGGTGGGTTTTTTTTATCGGGACATTGTTAATTATAGAGACGGCGGGTACGATCTCAACTTACAAAAAATAATTTTGAAGATTACATAAATTCTTATTATTTTGTGTGCGGTTACTCCAATTAACACATCACTTGTTGTGTTATACGAAGCATTCATTCAATATACACAATAAAAATTCTTGGAAATTCGTCTCAAGTTTAAACATTTAACAAAAATATTTTGACCGCAGTAAATTAAAAGATTTGTCATACACACAAACATTGACAGGTAAAGAGTATCAAGATAGCCAAACTAAATTTCTATAAATTAATCATTTCTTGTGTGTGTGTGTGTGTGTGTGTATGAATCTATAGAATTGGTCACAAATGAACCGATTTATTGACTTAACATTAAAAAGCAACAGTGGATGGAGTACAATAAAGAGAAAAGTCATTAATTTATTGTTTTTGAAACGTCTTACTTAACGCAATTCTCACGAAATTGGTAAAATAATAAATGAAGCATTCATATACAGAGTAATTAATGTGTGTTTAGAGGTACATAGCACATTACGTACATAATGAAAATCTATGCTCGTATACATTAAAGTACAAAGGAATAGAACCAATTTTATTATTTATTTATTGAATCGTTATATTTCTTATTTCTAAAGAAATCCATTAAATAAAATGTTTTACAGCGAGAATATTATTTCAGGTAATGGAGGTACATGACGTGGTTTTATTAGTACATAATTGGAAATGTAAACATAAAGTTCCATGTAATAATATGACAGAAAACTGTAGTAATCATATATTAGTCGTCTTTCGAAGTTATGTCCATAAATATTAATGGGCCTGAAGGACAACCTCAAATAAAGATACCAATAATAAAATATTAATGATCAGACTCGTGGTGGTGACATAAAAGAACACTGTTGTCCACTGGTGTCATGAACCAAAGCTATTTATATTTTATACAAAACGGGAACAATACCGTTAGCCGTCAATTTATTGTTTCTTAAGTGTAATTACCGATTTTCAGCAGGCTTATTCGACAACATCCAGAGAGACCTAGCATAACATTAAAAGTACGACAATCACTGCATTTCTCATTTTGGTAAAAGCAGCTGTTCAATTTTGCTGAATTTGCCCGAAAACCATTAGAACTCATAAGTGGAATATTAGTTTTGACAATATTCCAGATGGTTTTTGATCGCTAGAAGAGACTATCTCGAGCTAACAATGTGACTTGTTCTAGATTAGTGACTGCGATTTGCATATTTTGTTGAAGAAATATGCCTTGGAATATGAGGTACGAGGAGAAGATTTCAGAATCGTAGAACCAACTTCGCGATTCGCCAATCCATCGCTGTGCTTAAACAAAAGGCTAAAGATATTTTCCTTGATTTTTACTCGGAGATTCTGAACTCTATGCACTTGCACTTAGTCAACCTGTTTCGAATTACCATTTGTTTTTATTTTAAGAAGTTAATGTTCTGATATATTGAGGACACTTGAAATAGCCTAAATTCGCACCATGACTGTTCATGTTGATATCTGCATGAAATCGTTGAACAAGGAGGTAATAGTCACAAATATTTTTCTCCACCAGACATGGCAATTGTCGATTGCAGTAGCGTCAAGATCAAATACCTGAAACTCGAGATATTTTACACCAATTCTTAATACCTCGTTCTGTGTCAGCACTCTACCAAACTGTCAGAATTAGAATAATTACACCTTGGCTAGATATTGTTTCGATTGTAGTACCCCGAATATCACCAGATTTACTTGCTTTACGTGTAATCCAAAAAGAGCAGCTTCGGTTCTAACTTTCAGCCTATATCTATGAAACTAATCAGTATCAAGCTCATTCAAGATCACCACTAGACGTCCCCAGCGACCCTGAACAAATGTCATTGTAAGAAATTTTCTCCAATCTAGCACCGATCTCGAGATAAATGCCTGATACTTTTAAAAAACTCCCCCTGTATATGTATTGCATTCACGGCTTTTGTTAGTAAGCTTGTCCTGTGGGAAACTTTTGTAAAGATAGCCCAAAATTACAGCCCCGAAAATAAAAAAAGGTGCGTATGGCAATACTATTGAATTCTATTTATACCATTACGACATTTCATTATAATTAAAGCTCTCTCCTTATACTTTATACTATTTATATGTCAAAAATTTAATAAATACAAATTTAAAAACACGTGATAGAAGTTTACATACGGAATTCTATAAATAAAACTAGACTCGTCATTCAAAACTTGTACAAGGTTTTGACCTCCTAAATAAATTACATCAAATAAAAAAATTACTGTCAACTATACTAACAATATAAAAGTGTCGAGGATTATTTCCTCCATAGAAGTTAGGAACTATTCGTTGGCCCAACTAGCGGTGCACACCGTTTGATAGGTGAATGTTAAAGGAACACGTGCGATTTTTTTTGTAGAATTTTTCCATCTCTAGGAGTTGAGATAGAGTCCATAGAAGTCAGGAACTATTCGTTGGCCCAACTACAGTGCATTTCGTTTGATAGGTGATTGTTTAAGGAGCACGTGCGATTTTTTGTAGAATTTTTCTATCTCTAGGAGTTGAGATATAGTCCATAGAAGTCAGGAACTATTCGTTGGCCCAACTAGCGGTGCATTTCGTTTGATAGGTGATTGTTTAAGGAACACGTGTGATTTTTTGTAGAATTTTTCTTTCTCTAGAAGTTGTGATATAGTCCATAGAAGTCAAAAACTATTCGTTGGCCCAACTAGCGGTGCATTTCGTTTGATAGGTGATTGTATAAGGAACACGTGCGTTTTTTTGTAGAATTTTTCTATATCTAGGAGTTGTGATATATAGAATTCAGGAACTATTCGTTGGCCCAACTAGCGGTGCATGTCGTTTGATAGGTGATTGTTTAAGGAGCACGTGTGATTTTTTGTAGAATTTGTCTAGGTCTGGGAGTTGTGATATAGTCCATAGAAGTCAGGAACTATTCGTTGCCCTAACTAGCGGTGCACATCGTTTGATAGGTGATTGTTTAAGGAGCATGTACGAAATTTTTTAGAATTTGTCTATGTCTAGGAGTTGAGATTTTTCTATATCTTGGAGTTGGTCTAGCGCTGCATATTTATATGTATACCTCAACTCCTAGACATAGAAATATTCTAAAAAACATCATAAATGTTGTTGCTGAATGTTTAAGCTATCAAACGATGTGCACTGCACAAAAAAATTCCTACATTTTTACTCTCAACCCCGAAAATTTCGATTGTTATGACAATTTTTAACTATCGTGATAGTAAAAATTTTCGGGGCTGAGAGTAAAAAGTGTCATGGTACCAACAATTAGTATTGTCCTCGCATTTTTTGAGGATGAAATGTGGGCTATCTTCACATACATCTGTGGGAATTGGAACTACACAGTAAATGTTTTTAAAATTTTCAGTACTAATAAGCATTTCTTTAATTTTATTTAATTTCAGTAGTTCGGGACAAGTTAAATTATAAAATTTATGATATTTAGGAAGCCGAGAAGTAACGGGTGATTTTTTAAGAGCTTGAGAACTTTTTTTAAAAAAAAAAACGCATAAAATTTGCAAAATCTCATCGGTTCTTTATTTGAAACGTTAGATTGGTCCATGACATTTACTTTTTGAAGATAATTTCATTTAAATGTTGACCGCGGCTGCGTCTTAGGTGGTCCATTCGGAAAGTCCAATTTTGGGCAACTTTTTCGAGCATTTCGGCCGGAATAGCCCGAATTTCTTCGGAAATGTTGTCTTCCAAAACTGGAATAGTTGCTGGCTTATTTCTGTAGACTTTAGACTTGACGTAGCCCCACAAAAAATAGTCTAAAGGCGTCAAATCGCATGATCTTGGTGCCCAACTTACCGGGCCATTTCTTGAGATGAATTGTTCTCCGAAGTTTTCCCTCAAAATGGCCATAGAATCGCGAGCTGTGTGGCATGTAGCGCCATCTTGTTGAAACCACATGTCAACTAAGTTCAGTTCTTCCATTTTTGGCAGCAAAAAGTTTGTTAGCATCGAACGATAGCGATCGCCATTCACCGTAACGTTGCGTCCAACAGCATCTTTGAAAAAATACGGTCCAATGATTCCACCAGCGTACAAACCACACCAAACAGTGCATTTTTCGGGATGCATGGGCAGTTCTTGAACGGCTTCTGGTTGCTCTTCACTCCAAATGCGGCAATTTTGCTTATTTACGTAGCCATTCAACCAGAAATGAGCCTCATCGCTGAACAAAATTTGTCGATAAAAAAGCGGATTTTCTGCCAACTTTTCTAGGGCCCATTCACTGAAAATTCGACGTTGTGGCAGATCGTTCGGCTTCAGTTCTTGCAGGAGCTGTATTTTATACGGTTTTACACCAAGATCTTTGCGTAAAATCTTCCATGTCGTCGAATAACACAAACCCAATTGCTGCGAACGGCGACGAATCGACATTTCACGGTCTTCAGCAACACTCTCAGAAACAGACGCAATATTCTCTTCTGTACGCACTGTACGCATTCGTGTGGTTGGTTTAATGTCCAATAAAGTAAACTGAGTGCGAAACTTGGTCACAATCGCATTAATTGTTTGCTCACTTGGTCGATTATGTAGACCATAAATCGGACGTAAATCGCGAAACACTTTTCGAACCGAACACTGATTTTTGTAATATAATTCAATTATTTGCAAGCGTTGCTCGTTAGTAAGTCTATTCATTATGAAATGTCAAAGCATACTGAGCATCTTTCTCTTTGACACCTTGTCTGAAATCCCGCGTGATCTGTCAAATACTAATGCATGAAAATCCTAACCACAAAAAAATCACCCTTTATTAATTTACAATTCAATTCCAGGAAATATTTACATCCATGTGAAATATTAAGATTTTTTTCTTAGGTGTTGATTTAATGAAGCAGTTGTTGAAGACCAATATTATCGTAAACCATTAAACCTATAAAGCTTTATTCATCCTTTTATAAGATTAGATGTGTAATCGCAAGGTGTTTGTAACCGGGTCGTTCCGTCATAAAAAAAAAATATCTTTTATATCCTTCCTCTTGTTATGTCTAAAATGGCTGTAGGGATAGGACCGACGTTATCCCGCACATCTTGTTCAATACTTGGTCCTACAGCCCAATCAATCATTTAATCAACCAATCACAAAATAGTTGAAAATGAGAATTCATTCGTTGAATTTCATGTCAGATGGGCGTCTGTGATTTTCATCTCAAACTCAAGAAAATGAGAAAATTTTTCAAGCGAGTTATTACTGGGGCGAGAAATGGGTTATCTATAACAATGTGGAGGAAAAGATGAACCGGTGCAAAACACTTCGAAAACTGATATTCATAAAAAAAAGCTGTTGCTGTGTATTTGCATTTGGTAGGATTTCAAAGGAATCGTTTTTTTGAGCTTTTACCGGACAATACCACGATAAAGTCTGAAGTGTATTATCATCGACTGGACGAATTAAATGATTCACTCAAACAAAGTAGGCCAGAATTGATCAATAAAAAAGGTATGTAGTGTTCCACCAAGATAATGCGAAACCTCATACAAGTTTGGCAATATGCCAAAAGCTATTGCAGCTTGGATGTGATGAACTACCACACCCACCATATTCTCCAGATCTCATACCTTCAGATTATTATTTGTTTCGGTCTCTACAAAATTTTTTAGAAGGCAAAATCTTTTCTTCAATACAGGACGTCACAAATGCATTGGATCAGTTTTTTGCCAGCAAAGAACACCAATCATAAAAACAATTTCAAGTAAATAATCATACAAGTTCCTAGGTTCGTAATTCTAATTAATGCCAAAATATGACCGTTGGTTCACTGGATATTTCAAGCAATATTTGTTTTGCCTTTATCTCCAATTTAGAAGCATAAGACATTTACTGGGCTCGACCATCTAACTCTGTTTGGTGCTATTGCTCTGGTTTCCACCCATAATTTTCCGAGTTGTTTCGCTCTGCTAGCATCAATCGTTTCCATGTTAAGATGGTCGTTTGACTTTCCTTTCCCTTGTGGGTTCAATTCCAGAGACCTGCTTGTTTTGTCGTTCTTTGACTCCCACAGAATGGCCAAAACATCTCCACTACCAATGTCTGCTTGATTCGATTGCCTATGGAGCTCATCATTTGTCTATTTGTTGGGCCATAACTAGCTCAGTATTCTCCCAAGGCATTTGATTTCACGCACAAATTAAACATTCTTCGCTTGGTGTTGCGGGATAGGATAAATGTGTTCCAGACTTTGTGAGCCAGTTTGAATGTTGTTCTGGCTTTGTTGATTTGTTTATTTATATCTTTATCTGTGCCACCCGTTTTCACTAGAGTACAACCAAGGCGTATAAATTCATTGGAATTTTCTATTTCTTCTTGGTTGATAGATATTGGTATGTGTTAAGCATCTTCGGCTTGGTTTTTCTGATAATTATTTTGAGACCAACTTCTTTTGCTAGATGTGATAGCTTCTGTACTTTATGTTGGGAGTCCACGTGTTTATGTGTTAGCAGGCATATGTCATCTGCATAATCTAGATCATTGAATTTTTTTGTTAATCCCAACCACCTCGTTCGAACGAACGTTCGAAGTCCACGAAGAGAGGTATAGTGGTGAATTCCATTCGTTAGACTGCTCAATGATGATGTGTTTGACTTCCCCTGGTCTGAAGCCATTCTTAATTTCGGGTTGACTTATATCTTTACGTATCTTTATGATTTTTGTTGAAAAGGGATGTATATTGCCAATTTTTGCATTCTCTTCTTAGACCACCTTTCTAGGGAATCCAGTCCAGTCTTGTTTCTTTTATCGCGGTATTATACCGGAAATCCACACTTTTGTTATTACTAGTATTAGAGGAGCTTTTGTAGTTTTCGATATGCCTTCTTTCAATATTTCAACTTGTATATTGCCTGTTCCAGAAGCCTTGTTCGTTTTAGTAATGACACCGCTAACTTGCCTCTTCATTGGAGAATGGGTGTTAACAGGTTCGTTATTAACGCCATAAATTTTCTAGTTACCCGTCGCAAAGCATGTGAAGTTATCCCAGTTTTTCATCCCAGGAATTTTTTTTTTATTATTGACACGCAACTATTCTATCCCATCCCAGTTTTTTCGTTTATTTGTTGTTCATGTAAAACAAATTCATCCTTGGAAATAATAAATTGGGTTTTGGCAATAAAAATTTTGTATATTTTAAGTTCGAGATAACAAAACGCCATAATATTAGTTTAAAATATTAAGGGTAACTTATAATGAGGACCTCATGGCCAGCCGTATGTTAGGATTGGCACAATCTTCCAGCTTTGATATGGCCCCATATAAATTTATATGAAAATCGTCTATCACTTCCCAACCCTTCTTAGGCCGGAAACAGCGATTGATGTTTTGAGATGGTACGCAATTAAGTGATTGCTGACCAAGTGGCCAGCACCAGCCGTATGTTCAAATTTGAGTAAATGGCCAAGTTCCAAAATCTCAGGTTAAGTTAAATAAAAATTTGTATCTCCTAAGAACATTCTAGGCCGGAAATGATTCGTTAGGTTTTGGGTTGGTAATGATAAGGGCAAACTACGGTGAGCACCTCAGAGTCAGCCGTATGTTAGGATTGGCACAATCGTCCAGCTTCGATATGGTCCGAAATAAAATTATAAGAAAATCGTCTATAACTTCCAAACCCTTCCTAGACCGGAAATAGCGATTGATGTCCAGCCGTATGTTCAAATTTGAGTAAATGACCAAGTTCCAAAATCTCAGGTTAAGTTAAATAAAAATTTGTATCTCCTAAGAACATTCTAGGCCGGAAATGATTCGTTAGGTTTTGGGTTGGTAATGATAAGGGCAAACTACGGTGAGCACCTCAGAGCCAGCCGTATGTTAGGATTGGCACAATCCTCCAGCTTCGATATGGCCCCATATAAATTTATATGAAAATCGTCTATAACTTCCAAACCCTTCCTAGACCGGAAATAGCGATTGATGTTTTGAGATGGTACGTAATTAAGTGATTGCTGACCAAGTGGCCAGCACCAGCCGTATGTTCAAATTTGAGTAAATGGCCAAGTTCCAAAATCTCAGGTTAAGTTAAATAAAAATTTGTATCTCCTAAGAACATTCTAGGCCGGAAATGATTCGTTAGGTTTTGGGTTGGTAATGATAAGGGCAAACTACGGTGAGCACCTCAGAGCCAGCCGTATGTTAGGATTGGCACAATCTTCCAGCTTCGATATGGTCCGAAAAAAAATTATAAGAAAATCGTCTATAACTTCCAAACCCTTCCTAGACCGGAAATAGCGAATGATGTTTTGAGATGGTACGTAATTAAGTGATTGCTGACCAAGTGGCCAGCACCAGCCGTATGTTCAAATTTGAGTAAATGACCAAGTTCCAAAATCTCAGGTTAAGTTAAATAAAAATTTGTATCTCCTAAGAACATTCTAGGCCGGAAATGATTCGTTAGGTTTTGGGTTGGTAATGATAAGGGCAAACTACGGTGAGCACCTCAGAGCCAGCCGTATGTTAGGATTGGCACAACCCTCCAGCTTCGATATGGCCCCATATAAATTTATATGAAAATCGTCTATAACTTCCAAACCCTTCCTAGACCGGAAATAGCGATTGATGTTTTGAGATGGTACGTAATTAAGTGATTGCTGACCAAGTGGCCAGCACCAGCCGTATGTTCAAATTTGAGTACATGGCCAAAGTCCAAAATCTCAGGTTAAGTTAAATAAAAATTTATATCTCTTAAGAACGGAACTTGGCTATTTACTCAAATTTGAACATACGGCTGGTGCTAGCCATTCAATCAGTAATCACTTAATTACGTACCATCTCAAAACATCAATCGATACTTCGTGCCCAGGAAGGGTTTGGAAGTTATGGACGATATTCATATACATTTATATGGGGCCATATCGAAGCTTGAAGATTCTGCCAATCCTAACATACGGCTGGCCATGAGGTCCTCATTCTAAGTTACCCTTAATATTTTAAACTAATATTATGGCGTTTTGTTATCTCGAACTTAAAATATACAAAATTTTTATTGCCAAACCCCAATTTATTATTTCCAAGGATGAATTTGTTTTACATGAACAACAAATAAACGAAAAAACTGGGATGGGATAGAATAGTTGCGTGTCAATAATAATAATAAAAATTCCTGGGATGAAAAACTTGGATAACTTCACATGCTTCCCGTCGCACACATTGATTTTTTTTAAAGACCCGCATGTTCGGGACTGCTGCAGCCGTTTATCCTGCCTTGATAATATGCATTGCCTACGACCGGACTCCTTGCCATTTTCGTGGATTCTCATGCCATATCTTCTTCTTATTGACTTTTCAGCTCGTGTTAGTAGCTGTTTTGATTTGTTTCCACTATTGCTCTACACTAATGCCTGCTTCTTCATTTTGTTGGAGGCTAAGCTTCAGCACTTCGCCTATAAGATCGATATTTGATGGTTTGCATTATTAATTCTAGTATTCATTCTGCAATCATTTTGAGTTCGAATTAATGATCTAATCATTGGCCCGCTCTCAGGGCTTTCGAGCAAGGTATACTAGTATGCCGGGCGAAGGTTTCGTTCCATTCAATTATTCACTATTGTCTATGACGTTTCCAAGCGGTGACCCAAATTTGTACTAACGCAAGCAATGGTTGCTTGATGTTGGTGATGAAGTTGTTACCTTATCTATTTCTGCCACTCGCCTCTCCCCCAACCCCTTCTCATTCCAAGAAAATAAATCTTGTGAAGACCGGGGAAAACAAACGTCGATTGATAATCAATTGGTGAGTTTTCGGACAAATTTAATCCTGAACTAATCAAAACAAAATGGATATCACTTCATCATAGTTATCAGACAGTTTTAGTCTGGAAAAACCAAATTATCTGTGTGGCACATTTTTTTGAACCGAGAACAGTAAAATCTGACGAAAAACTCATTTACCCTAAAAGTTTCGTAGTAACCCCAACTGCGTTGCTCAAGAAACGGACGTTGAAACCAGAAATGATACTATGAACTATAAGATGACTATAAGATGAACTATAAGATGACGACCTGGTGCAGAAAAACAATGGATACAACATTGTCTACATTTTCTACCAATTATCGACATTGTCTACTCAGAAATCAATTGTCTACGCTATTTTCGACACCAACATTAAATTAAATTTAAAATCCAAGTAAAAAAATTTTAAACTAGGCAAACTTTTAAAAATTTACGTAATAATATTTTGATGGATTTTGTTGCACTCATTAAATTCTACTTCGAGCAAACTATCCTCATCCTTTCGTTTTATACAGCCACAAGGCAAAAATTGTGTTATGTAGTTTGAAAATAAAATATCCCAATAAAAATGTTGACGTTAACGTTCGAAAAAAGTGACTTTTTGCAATAATTTTATTACACCATATATCGAGACTTTTATGTAAAGCGCGGTATTATTTTTATAATTCGACGACCAGGTAATTAATACTTCCACCGGTATAAAAATCATATTTACGATTTAAAAGATAATTTTCGTAATTATTTAGATAACTTTATCACTGTATCAATTCCTTAATAGTTTATTATAACATTTATAAAGCGACATATTATACATAAATCAGTAATTTATTACGCTGGACAATTAAATGGGATTACAAATAGCATGAAAGTTTGAATATGCATTCGCGCAGCGATATCATAAACTATCAACTTGTTTTGAAGTTTTAAGACCATAAAAATTATTTCAATTATTTCTATAACTAACACCCCCAGCATAAAATATTTATTGGAAATGCAAATAACTACATAAAATAAAAATAAAAATATTTTTAATGTCAGACAAATTTATAATAAATACGAAAATTTTCAATAATTTTAGTCAATTTTTCTTTTTATTTTCTCAATCAAAAAAATAAAAAATCCATACAAGAAGACCACCAGTGGTCAGGCAAAATACCATTATTCAAAAATACTGTTCGGTTTTGCATATACCTCGGTTTACTTTATTTATTTTAAATTTTAAATACACAAAAAATGAAATTCACAGAAATAACGACATTGCACTTGTGAGGCAGGTACACAAGTATCGGTACTGAATGCAGCGTACCAATATTAGTTGCGGTTTGGTTGGACATTGCTCGACTGCATTATGCTCGCGGAATACAATACAAATATTGATCTTATTCGGGAGGGAAAGTTACTTTTACAAAATTGTTGCTATTGTTGTGATTATTCGAATAAATTATAAAAAGCATTACACACACACACAATAATATATATTTTTACAAACCTTTGGCCACATAATTATTATTAGTTTTATTTTGTTTGTAAATATTTTTTATTTCTTGGATCTCCAGCAATAACTTAATTTAAATTATTAATTTAACTACATTAGACATGACCATATTGCGTATTATTGAGTGCCAAATATTCGTGATCGTAATCAACCATAAGGCAAACCGGAACCAGAGTTTGACCAACCGGAACTGATTGCTGCTTGCACAATGTATTTAGGATTGTTTCACCGGAATTGTTACAACGTCGGCTGGAACCACTACAATGTCAGTCGGAACCATATAAAATATCGACCGTGACAAGCAACATCAGTTGTAACTTCTAAATATCAGACGGGCCCTTATAAAGCTAACCGAAATCAAACCAAAAATGACACCAACTTTATATATACGAAAATATTACTTTCTTAACAAACCAGCAAAGACGAGCCGAAACTATATCCAGAATAATGTGTTCTAGACTGTTCAGCCGAACAGTTTATTTAACTTATAATTTTTCGTAATTTGTCGTATACACCCATTACCCGATGATCATCCATATCGCAAACAAGAATATCATAAGCAAGTCCAGATGGTATTTAAAGCGACGAAATCCATGCTTCTCAAAATCAAAGAAGAATTAATAGCAACCCAACCTAAAGAAGATAAGTAAAAGTCCAGAGAAGATGAAGTAGCCGATGTCGCCCTCTATATAATTGACAAAGATGAGGAACCCACTGACTGGATGATCTACCTCAAAAAAGTAGAGCAAACGCTACAAATCGCGAGCAGCCAGAGCTGAGATGTTGAAACAAAACCTAAATAAAATAGAGTGTTCATGATTGCTGGAATATGTTCCGCAATGAGAAGAAACGTAGGCCATAAACAAAGTACTAAAAAATTATTATCATTATAAATTCATTTACGCTAGTGATTGTGAGATGGCACTTGTCATCATTATTATTTTGCATTGTAAATTCATTTAAATATTTTTTGTGAGATGGTGCTGTTAAAATTTGTATTTAAGCAAAAATATTTAAATAAATTTACAATGAAAAATAATAATGATGACAAGCGCCATCTCACAATCACTAGCGTAAATGAATTTATAATGATAATAATTTTTTAGTACGGAACATATTCCAGTGGTCATGGACATACTCCCCGCCGTTGACGTTGTTTACGTCAACAAACAGGCAGCTTACACAGCTTCACTATTGGACATTGTAGAGTTGAATGTGTAGTTTTCAGAGTCACAACGCGAACCAAATTATCATCTCCTTGATGTACACATTAATCACCCTTCCTAATGGCCAATTACACATGGGCGTATTATCTTCCTTTAGAAATACAATGTCATTAGGTTTGACGTCTATCTCTGTATTTCGCCATTTGTGTCGCTGCTGTAGAGTGTTGAGATAATCTACGGAATACTTTTTCCAAAATGATTGAAGACTAGCTTGAATTCGCTGCCATCTCGACACGGATTAATCACTTTGCGTTATATCCAATTCCGGAATCGAT
This sequence comes from Nephrotoma guestfalica, assembly GCA_963691935.1. Classification (NCBI taxonomy): domain Eukaryota; kingdom Metazoa; phylum Arthropoda; class Insecta; order Diptera; family Tipulidae; genus Nephrotoma; species Nephrotoma guestfalica. The sequence continues at coordinate 231,524,685 of OY829915.1, read as the reverse complement.
CCCGTCGATGTGCCAATCAAGAAATGGGCTGGAGCAAGCCTATCATCGTGTGATGTTGTGCATACGGTGCTTATTATCGAATGTCAGATTTATATTGTGTGTTGACTTCATCAGATGTGTTTTTACGGATTTCACCGCGGATTCCCATAATCCACCAAGATGAGGTGAAGATGGTGGAGTCATGTGCGTTAGCAATCACTCTACGTTATTGTTGCTTAGGAATTCTGAAATTAAACGATTATTAGTAATTTGTTGTATAAGTTGGTGAGCTTCTTTCAGAATTCTCCTCGCCCCTACGAAGTTCGACCCGTTTCCCGAATATATTTTCTTAGGAACACGTCTTCTAGCTACGAAACGGTTTAGGGCCGCCAAAAATCCCTCACTGGTTAGATCGCTCACAGGTTCAATATGGATCGCCCTCACGGACGCGAACCAAGACACATAAATAACCATTATTCGTTGTCGAACCTCTGCTCTTCTTTGATGCGAAATCGAGCGTTCCCGCAATGCACCTCCCATATCAATCTCTCGCTATATACATGATCTGCGGGTATTATCATTGGATGTTTGCTGTCGTAATCACATTCGGCGTTGAAAAGTCGACCACCAACTCGAGGGATACCTGCGGTCTCCACAAAAGGTGCTAATGATAGTATTTTGGAATTGGTTTTTACTATCTTGTATTTTCGTAGGCTTGCGACGTCTTCACTAAATTTCTCGTGTTGCACCCATCGAATGCATTGTATCCTCGCTGCTTCAACTTCTGCGGATTTTAGTTCACCACTGAATCTTTCTGATCGGTTTTTGCATTTCAAATTCGCGATATAACGCCTCACGTAACAAGTGATTCGAAATATTTTCATCAGATTAGATTTTCTCGCGAATAAGTGCCTCAAGCAGTCGTTCTCCATGACAACAAGAAATGCATGATTCGAATGTTTGCTTGATTCCCTTTTTACTGCTGATTTGATTAGTTCCGTGTTTTAATTAGTCGTCTTTGGCCATAAATCTTCCGGTGTTTTCAACCATTCCGGTCCGTCCCACCATTGTCTCAACTGCGTTAACTTTCGTGGTGGTACTCCTCTGGCATCATGACCGGCGGGATTTTCTGCTGATTTTACATGTGACCAGTGTTGCCTAGGAAATTGTTCTAAAATTTGGCTTGTCCGATTGGCGGTGAAAGTGTACCATCTGGCAGGGTAAGTAGAAAGCCAAGCAAGCACTATAGATGAATCGGTCCAAGCATAGTATTTCACAGTCGATTTGTTGATTGCTTTGACAGCGGACATCAGTTTTGCCAGCCGGTGTGCAGCGCATAATTCTAATCGGGGCAGACAAATTTTTCTTATAGGCGTCACCTTTGTCTTATATGTCAATAGATTAATAATTATTTCTCCGTTTTCATTTATTGTTCTACTATAAATGACCGCGGAGTAGGCCACTTCACTGGCATCTGCAAACCCGTGTATCTGGATATTCGCGTTATGATTGTTAAAACGTAACTTTTTTATCTCTTGAAACCATTTAAATTCCTCCCTCACTCGCTTATATTCAATTGCATGGTTGTCGTGAAGTGTGTCGTCCCAATTTTCAAGAGCCAAGTTTTTTGGAATAAGATTTTTAATAAGATGATGGTGGGAGATAAGAAACCTAGCGGATCAAAAACTCTCGAAGCTTCCGATAACAATTTCCTTTTCGTAGTGGGACCTTTATTCTCCTGGTTGACTTTAAATGTGATCATATCGTCAGACGGACTCCAAAGTAGCCCCAGAACGACAACTGTAGAGTTAATCTCGTTGTATAATTTGACAGTATCTCCCTCAGCAGGTTCATCACTTAGATCCGAATAGTTTGATCTCCATTCCTTTAATGCGAACCATCCGCTTCGTAAAATCACTATGATTTCTCGGCACCAGACAGAAAATCGTTCACGTCGAGATCATTTAGAATGTGTTGTGCCATCACTTCGTCCCCAAAATCATAGGCTAGTTTTTCGAGAGTACGGATTGCCAGATAGGCAGAACAGGCCAATCCGAACGTTACTCTAGTTAGCTTGAAGCACCATATGTGTTGACTTGGATTTTCTCGTAATAATAATCTTTGATGTCGACGGCTAGCGCTGGTTATTTCGGAATCGCATCAGCGTAACCCACAGAGGTGATTGAATAGTTGGCCCAACCATGAGTATATCATTTAATGAAACTCTTTTTGTCGTCTTGGTAGACCCATCGAACACCACAGCATCTTTGGGTCTCGCTTGACTCCTTTTCGACGGCATGCTGAGGCAAATAAAAAGTCTAATAAAAATGTGTCCGGTTTTTATGTATTCTTTCATTTGGTCTGTGTAGCTTTTCCTCCTATAGGTTCGTCGTTCCATAGTTTCCGCTCTAGCGCGAGGTATCTTCTCGTTGCGCCTAACAATGAATTGCCTAGTTCAGCCGAGGGTGTCCGAAAGAGAAGTTTGACGATTTATCGCCAGTCTTCTCGTCTTTTAACCGTTTAGTTGTAAAACTCTTCGCACTACTGATCTTCTGCCTTAAGTTGAGTTGTCTGTGGCACATCTTCCATTTCCCAAAATTGTCGCAAGGTTCTATCAAGATCTACATCGTATGAATGAATGGTCGATATCATGTGAGTTGTGGAATCCGAAATATTTGGTGAGTTAGGCTGACCAGATACCACCCATACGAATATCGTATTTTGTAAGATTGTTGACCCTATTTGCTTCTGTCCGTCGTTAAGAATCGCAAAGAACTTGTCTGCGCTGATCAGTATATCGATGGGGCTGGCTGCTTGAAGTCTGGCTCTGCTAACTGGATGTTCTCTTCTTGTTCAATCTCTTGGATGTTAATGTGGTAGGCTGGCATTCTCTGTGGAAGTTTATTCAAAATCAAAGCACTCACTTCTATGGACACTTCCGGATTATGTATCGAGCCCATCGTTAACGTGCTTCGTCCTCTTGCTTTGATTGCCCTTGCTGTTATGCACTTTATATTCACGTTGGCGTTATTTCTCATCAAGCATAGTCTTTGAACGCAATCTTCGGATACAAAAGAAGATTGTGACCCACAATCCAATAACGCTCGACATTTATGTGATTTTCCGTATTGATCCTTTAGGATGACACGTGCAGTGCGGGTAGAATCGCTTGCACTTGTTCTGAAGTTGATGATTGCAGCAAGACATTAAAATTCTTGGACTCAGTCTCCTCTACTTTGGTATCGTTGATTTCCGTATGTAACGTAACATGATGTTGTCTTCGACATTTGCTGCAGTTCAACCATGATCTACACACGATGGCTTGATGACTCGCTGACAAGCAAGTAAAACAACTGGAAGCACTGGAAGTTCAATATATTTTTCACATTTTCCCAGATAGTGATGTTCGGATCACAATGGACAATATGTTTGTATTTGTGACACCAAGGCAGTAGTTTTTTAGATGATTGATTTTATTCCTTTGTAGAGAATTTAGACTTTCAAGTGAGTCACTCCGTTTGTTCAGGAATTTCAAAAATAATTGTAGAGAAGGAAAATCTAATTCAGTGGTTTCGTGAGCCCATGCTTGCTTCGAGTCACTATCCAATTTGTTCGCCAATATATATATTAGCCATGGATCCCGCGTTCTGCCTTTGCGCCAAGTACGTTTAAACCTCGAACGACTTCGTCAGATGTGTCACACAGTTTGTGAAGTGATTTTGAACACGATTTCTGCAGTGTTGGTTGTTCCATAAATTGTCGTAGTACCGTGTGAACCACATGCTTCGGTTTATCGTATCGCATCTTAACCTTTTCTCAGGCTTCATCGTAATTAGCATCCGAGTACTTTGGTGGTTGATCAATGAGAATGCTTCTCCTTTAAGTAGTCCTTTCAGGTACTGGACTTGTGCACTTTAGTTATGGCACTGCGGTTGTGTACCGAGGCCTCAAATAGGTCATGAAAGGATGGGAATTCCGAATATTTATCATCGAAATTTGGAATGTTGACATGTGGTAAACAAACTTCGCTCTCACGTTTGTTTAAGCTCTCGACTTCTTGTAAAAAATTTGTTTGATTTAGAACTAGCTCGTCGATCGTGCTGTTTTTTCAGCTATTATTCATTTCTTCGGACGCTTTTTCCAATAAAAATAATTTTCGCTTTAAATCGTACTAGAGGCGTTCAATTTTCTCAACTGATTCGAGGGTGGTGTCGTCAAATTTCCCTTTTAGTCCCGTCCCCACTGTTTGAAATTCGTTCCACTGATCCGTTAGCAAAGCTCTAGTAGCTTCTAAATCATGGATCTGCATGGTTGCTTGAGACGTCGCAATTTGTGACTTGATATCCTCCATGTTTCGTAATAAGCGTCTAATTGCTCGGGATTCCGCCATTATAATCAACGAATCGATTTCACTATTCTTCTCTATCGTTCGATAATATTTTCTTTTCACTTCATCTTCTCTCAAATATTTGCCAAAATATGTTTTGTTTTAATGGCGTTCACTCGGTTTAGGAATTGATTATAATATAATACTCACTGTTTTGCCTATCCGACTCGAAGGACCATAGAGGATTACTTTTGAACGCTACAACCTAGCAAAGTCTATTGTAAGCTGAAATTAAAGCAGCTAACAGACGCAAGAAATTCATTCTACAATAATCGGGAAAATATTATTGCAGAAGCCGTAAAGGAGGATTTGGATGAAGAGAATTTCGTGAACAACGTTTTCGACAACATTCAAACCAAATACGAAACAATTATTATTGCAATACAAGAAGAGCTGGATAACGAATTGAGCAGCTCAAACACTTGTAATGACAACATAAAGAAGATCCCCAAAACAAAGTTACCAAAGTAGGAAATTACCTTATTTTACGGGGTCTTTTCAGCCATTTAGCATTGTCAGGAGAGTGCCTTCGTCAATAGATATGAAGACAAAAGGATGTTGACCAGCAACCTCATCAACACTTTATTGGATTAACCTACCTTAAGCGTAGAATCAGCCATTGGACTGCGAACAATGCATGAAAATGCCTTAGAGTGCATATATGTTATGCGCCCACCAATTTGAGTATCCAGACAGAGCACTGGAGTGAATTTGTAATAACCATAATCTCAAGGAAGCTAGACGCAGAAACACATCGTTTCTACGAAATCAGCATTAAAGCACCAAAAGTAGTTCAGTCGATGAAAAGTGTTTTTGAATTTCTTGAGTAAAGATTTCATTCTTACAGTTGCTAGAGATAGGATCATTAAGGAAAGGGAATCACCACAAAAAAATATCCAGAAAAAGCAGCACACGTAGCCCTGACGCTTCTATCATCTTGCTGTGCTCATTGTGGTGGTGATCACGAGCTGTGCACTTGCAGGAAGTTCCAAGAATTGACGGTAACAAAGAGGACCGCGGCTGCTAAGGAAAAGGATTTATGTTGCAGGTGTTTACAAAAATATCACTTCCCAAATGCCATAATAAATGTGAAAAGTGTCACGGAGCTCACCATACGTTTCTTCACGATAACAATCGACAACGGAGAACATTTAGTTCGAATGCTGGTAGATCCAGCCTCACAAGCAACATTCATCACTGAAGAAACTGCAGATGGTCTGAACTTATCAAGGACTCCTAATCAAGTAAAAATTGCTGGCATGTGAATAACAACATCCGGAACAGCTCTTTCTTCTACAGAATTCACAATTAGTCCAAGATTTAACCTGAAGTAGCAACCAATCCAAGTTGGTATCATACTCCTAACAATCATCTCCTAACGTAAACATGGAGGCCCTTCAAACCTTATTCACAACCTCGACACAGATCGACGAGCAGCTAAAGCAATTTTGGGAACTCGAAGAAGTAAAACTATTTGTTCTCTGCCAAGACTTAAATTATGCGGAGCTCTGCTACTCACAGAACTAATGAAAAAAGTAGTGAAAGCTCTACGAATACTAAACTTAGAATCAAGCTTTTGGACAGATTCTATGATCACTCTGATGAACCCTTGGTTTCAAGGGCGACCTCATAAATACAAAACCTTTGTCTCCAATAGAATTTCAGAAATTCAAGGAAAGTCATGCCCAAACCAATGGCGATACGTAAATTCAAAGGAAAACCCTGCGAATTCTGCGCCCAGAGGCATGTGATCAACAGACTTAAGACAAAACAGTTTATAGTGGGCGCGACCAAACTGGCTTCAAACATCAATCCAGAACAGACCGCACAACAAGTTTCGCGCAACTAAAACATTGAATTAAAACGAGTATTCACCGTGGCAAATTCTTCAACAAATAATCCTTTTGAGGTATTAGAAACAAAATCAGATGTGAATAAAATATTTCGCATCATCAGCTATTGCCGACGTTTCATCAAAGGGTGTAAAAAAGTACAAGACAACACACGATAATGCGCCATACCAGCAAGCATGGAGCTCCAGGAAGCACAGGAGGAGTTATTCAGAATAGTCCAGCAAAAGGAATGTCAAAAAAAAAATGTACGCTATACTCAAACACAGAAAGTGGTAATAAAATGAAGCATTCTGTGTCTCAACCCATTGACGAACACCGTTTACTTCGAGTAAGAGGTCGCCTAAGGTATAGCAAATTAAATTTTAACACAAAACATCCTATAATGTTACCACAAAAACATATCTTAACCAAATTATTGATAGCTTCGAACGTTGCACGGAGGAACTAGTTAGCTCTGTCCTACTTGCGAAGGATATATTGGTTCACAGATGCCAAACAAAGAGTCCGTACAGAAATCAATAAATGCATAAATTTCGTCGATTCGGGATAACCAAACTACAACTAAAGGCAGACGCTCACGCTCGCCGTTTACACACACTGGCGTAGACTTTGCGGGCCTATTCAAGTTCGAGTTTCAAAAGGAAGTGGCGTGAAATCCTACAAGAGATACATTGCAGTATTCGTCTGTTTTTCAACCAAGGCGATACACTTAGAAATAGTAAGCGAGCAGTTTCGATCGCCTTGAAATGGCTGAATCAAGATATTGTTTTTCATACAAGAATGGCATAGAATCACCATTCCTTATCAATAAAAATTTTGACTTTTCATCCCAAATTGTACATTTACAAAAGGACTAGCAGATGGCCCACTCTGTAGTACTAGTACAGGAGTTGAGAAAACAAAGAAATAAAATTTCAAATTTCACCTAAAAGACGATAAAAAAAGTTGTTATAAACTGGCGAGAAACCGATAAGCCCCAAAAGATACTTTCTCGTAAATTAAGAAACTCAGGGATCATTGAAAGCCAACATTAAAATTTTCGAAAGGCGGTTACTTACGGTTGGGCTTCAATGATTTACGATTTTCTCTAGAAAATGAGTTTTTATCGTGTTTCAGTGTTTTCTTCTCGGCCCCTGGACTCGTATTATTTTTTCGTTTCCCGTGAGTATTTTTAGCATAAATTGGGCTTAATATTTATGAAAACTTTCATGTTGAAATTCGAACGCTTCAAAAGCCGGCTTTCGCCGACAAACAATCCACCACAATCGATGAGTCTGACCAAACTGTAATTTAACAGATTTCAATTCCGTTGTGCCTTTGATTTTATAGTTAGTAGGGAAATCTGAATACCATCATCATTAACGGCACGAACATAGACCACTGCACCATAAGCTGCTTGCTAACGTCGCAAAATTCGACGAAACGACGAAGCGGAGTTGCAACATTTCACCAAATAATTGTTGAAATTTCAAGGATGCACTCTTAACCTAAATAAGATTGAGTAAGTGCCGACTGAGTTGATCCATTTCTTTAAATTTCGTTTAATGATGTTCTGCTTGGATTTTTTGCCGATGCATCGAAAACTAGTCTAATTTTGCATTGGACCTTCGGAGGTTTTAATAATGCAATGGTGCGGTATATAATTCAGTTGCAAAATCGTTTCATCTCGTAATAGTTCCCGCATATGATCTAATGCTAGATGCTTGTGCATGAAAGTGGTAAACTGAATTTCCCTAAATTAGTAAGTGGTTTTTTGAACCACTCTAAGCTTTAAACGCAGTTTCCTTAATGTGTGGAATTCTCAAAATTCTTCATCTGTCGTCAATGTGAAAGATTGGGAATAGCCTCGGCTTTCCAGGTCGCTTTCACGTAGGCTTCAATTTCATATCAACAATCACCAAATTTCCAGACAGTAATCCAACCTTACTTGGTATTCTGAGCCACTACCTCATTTCGATTATTTTTGATTTTTTGACTTCTGCAAACATTCTTCAAATAAAGGGTGGTTAAATTTTAAGGGCCGATGTTGATTTTGAATAAAACACAAATTATTTAGGAAATTATTGTCAATTCTTTTTATTATGATAGTATGGTATGGTTCAATTATGTATGGAACAAAATATCGGCCAAATGGCCGAAACGACCTCGGCGGCACACCTCCACCCGATCGTCCAAATGTTCGATGACGCTTAGGCATAATTAAGGTTCTATGCCGTTAATGTGCCGAATTATCTCAACCTTTAGCTCTTGAATTGTTGCTGGCTTATCGACGTACACCTTTTCTTTCAAATAACCCCAAAGAAAGAAGTCAAACGGTGTCAAACCAGATAATCTTGGCAACCAATTGACATCGCCACCACGTGAGATAACACGGCCATTGAATTTGTCGCGCAAAAGAGCCATTGTTTCATTAGCTGTGTGACAAGTGGCACCGTCCTGTTGAAACCACATATCGTCCACATCCATATCTTCCAATTCGGGCCATAAAAAGTTCGTTTTCATCTCACGATAGCGAACACCATTCACAGTAACTGCCTGACCGGCCTCATTTTGGAATAAATACGGCCCGATGATGCCGCCAGCCCATAAACCGTACCAAACAGTCTCACTTTGTGGGTGCATTGGTTTTCCGACAATCACTCTTGGATTATGATTCGCCCAAATGCGGCAATTCTGCTTATTGACGAATCCACTGAGGTGAAAATGTGCCTAATCACTGAAGATGATTTTCTTCGAAAATTGATCATCCACTGTTGCCATTTCTTGCCACCATTCTGACCATTGACGACGTTTGGAATGGTCAAGAGGCTTTAGTTCTTGAGTCAATTGCACCTTATAAGCGTGTAAATGCAAGTCTTTATGCATAATGTTCATCAACGACGAGCGTGAGAGGTGCAATTGTTGGGCACAACGACGAGTTGAGGTGGACGGCTCTTCAGCCACACTATCGCGAACAGCAGCAATACTTTCTGCTGTACGAGCATGCACTGGTGTTTTAAAATCTCCTACAGAGCCGGTTTGCTCAAATTTTTGCACGATTTTTCCGATTGTACGCACATTTGGACGATTAAATTGACCGAAAAAATCACGAAGTGCACGATATTCATTTTGATTTGAACGCCCATTTTCATAATATGCCTGATTAACTTTAACGCATTGCTCGATTGTGTATCTTTCCATGGTTCAAATTGAGTTAGTCTGAAATTGAGAAATGTCAAATTAAATGCAGAAAAAACTTGACGTTTAGGTGTGGTTCACATTCAACGTCGGCCGTTAAAATTTAACCACCCTTTATTATCAACTTCTATAATCTAAACTTCACTTGCGGTCGCATCGATGTTATCTATGGCAAACTGAGAGACCACAAACTCTTTAACTAGGTTAACTAACAATAATGTGAGTATCTAAAACCTTCGAATAAATGAGTCTGTTGCGAATTTCACCTGGGAACCACTGTCTAACAATAATTCTAGAATAACCCTCGAATTGACGGTCTAATATTAAAAATAATACAAGTGCATTTGGTAGATCCTTTTGGCCTCCGGATTTTATGTGGCTTGCTATAACTGAAATTTCGGTTACTTAGCCATTTTATGGTGCTACTTTAGGATTGGAGCACAAAGTACTTGCTTGGTTTTGGTGTTAATCGATGTCTGCAACTGTATCGATTTTTCCCACAAATGCGGCGTCTACTCCTCATTAAGGACCTGAAGACTGGATGATTATTATTGAGGACACAAATAATTATTGAGGTATTTTATAACTTCAAAGCTGTATTCAGAGAAATTGGTACAATATATTTTATACAAACTATTGTCCATCGTTGGCTACGACTTTTTCCCAACTTTCAGGCAGCATACGGAAATAGTAATGTCTGGTGAATACGGTGATTAGGGTAGGACACCCCATTGAAGCGCCTCCAAAGTTTCCTTGGCGACTCTTGCAACATGTGGCCGAACGTTCTTCAGTGATGGTTTCGTTAGGCTGGAGTAGCTCATAGTAGATCACTCCGAACTGATCCCACCAGATGCATAGCATTAGCTTTACCCCACGATTTTCTGAGTTTTTAGTTGTCGTAGTGGATCCACTTCTCATCTGCCATCACGATTCGATGCAAAAAAACCTTCCGATGTTTTCTTTGGAGCAGTTGTTGCACATGAAAGAACGACGTTCGACGTCTCTTGGCTTGAGTTCATACAGAACCCAATTTCCTTGGGGCAATTTCCTTGAAACGGTTGTGAATCGTGAAACTTTACTGATCTCCCTTCACGTTCTTTATCACTGGTGTCAAAATCACCACTTTTAAAACGAAGGAATTCACAGTCAATTTCACCAGTATTCACATGTTTTATTGCATGTTGACCATATGCTTCACACAGTAATCGATGTCCATCAGCTGCAATTTTTTTCACAAATTGTGTTTTGTTGGCACAAAAGTTTACATGGTTAGAGCACAAAAAATATGTAGTTTACACTTCAGCGAAATGACACATACTGATTTTTAGAGTGAAATGATGACATTGTAACATGAATATGTAAAACTACGTAGGGAGAAATCTGGAATAGACGTGGCATTGATTAACTCAAATGCAATATTTCATTTTATACCTTTCTTGAAAATTTAACTACTCGTGGTTAAAAGAGCATTAGTTCATCTTTTAAAAAGCCATACTAAGCCATGCGATTTAGCCAGTAAAATGACAACCACGCATAGCTCTGGTTTTGGACAAAAAATAAGTGCGCAAATGCGGGAACTTTTCGCTTCCCAACATACTAGATTTTATAAATTTTAGAATTTATTTTTGATGTCCGTATCGCCCAAACATTCAACATTAAGCAAAATTATTTCTGCACATACTTAAACAGGTTTCGCGCTTGAGTTTTATGTGGCGACGCAAGTTTTGCTTGAATTTTGTTCGAGCACGTCATATGTGAGTTAAATTGTGTGTTAAATGTGAGTTATTAAGTTAAATGAAGCTGATACGTGTGCATTGATCGAATGTAAGTTTTTTATTTGGTATGTTTTCGATGTCATATTATTGTGGTAAATCTGCGTGCGCTCAACTTTGTTACAGTCACGAACTGAAAGCTACGAAATAACCGTTTAACTTTATTTATATTCATCAATCTTTACACCAACTAACTTGAAAAAAAAATCCAATGCAATAAACGTTAGAAACTAAGTGTGTTTCTCCGCTAAATTTAGTAAAAGACCCTTGAGCTCGAAAAATTAAAAAATGGAGAAAATCAAATTCCAAATTTAAAATCTATTCCAAGAAGAGATGTACCATACTTTAAATTAAGAAATTTAAAAACCAATATCCTCCGATTCAGAGAGGTTGGCAGATATAACTGTATATGCCCAATTAATGCACTGACCAGCAGCATTAAACACACAAATGCTCATTACCATACAGTGGGAACAAGAGGCCTCCCAGCTGATTTAAAATTGTTTTAGGTAAAATATTGTTTGGTGGCAGCAACAACAAGTGTGTGTTTATATTTAAGCGGCGTGATTTTAGACATCGACCAAAGTCAGGAGTGGGCAAAAGGAGGGATTCGGCCCTTAAAAGGGGCGATGTTTAAAAGCCCAAATAGATTCGCACCGTTGAGGATGTTGGGAAATAATACCCAACCCTCCAAAAGGAAAAAGATCGAAGAAATGCGAACAAAGAGATTAGGATTCGGTGGCGGTGCAGATATAATGGATTGCAATGGAGTGAATGAAAAATATTTAATAATCAAGCACGAGCAGGAGGGACAAAACCTGTCAAATTTTTCACCTTTTGGAATACAAAAAGCGCTAGATATGATAACCAAAGGTATCGCAACACTCGAGAGCTGGCGAACTGCTAGTTCCGACAAAAAATCCGGCAGCGACGGATACATTACTGAAGGCCACATCTCTAGGGCAATTGGCCAAAATAACAGTGACGGAACATCCCATATTAAACAGTTCCAATAAAGGTGTCATTTTTTGCCACGACCTAAAACGTTTAACTGAGGAGGAAATCAAAGAAGGGCTTAAGGACCACGGCGTCATAGAGGTATATAAAATAAAGAAATTGGTGGAAAACAAATTAACGGACACAGCAGCAATTATCCTGACTTTTAATTCAACAGTATTACCGGAATATGTGAGAGCAGGCTTTATTGAAGTTGAAGTGCACCGAATGCCACAAATTTGCCCACACCAAAAAGAGATGCACAAGTGATCCTAAGTGCTACAAATGTAGTGCAGCAACACCACACAACCAGCCGTGCACGACACTAAAATGCATAAATTGTGGAGAGGCACACACCAGCAACAGTAAGGAATGTCGAGTATATAAACGAGAAGTAGAAATAGTGAAAATTAAAACTGTAGATAGATTAACATTTCCCGATTCGAAAGCCCAATATTTTCGATTATATGCAAGCACCACACCAGCTAACCAGACAACATATGCAGATACACTAAAAACCTCCTTTAACCCACCAAACACACCACAAAAGCCGCAAAACAAAGAAAACCAACTAGAACAGACCAAACCACAATCATATCAAAAAACCATTTCAACTTCAAGGCAACAACAGACACAATTAAACCAACCACAACAACAACAGCAACATATCAAGTACAACAACAACATATCCAACAACAGCCGCAACAACCAAAACAACTACTAGAAACGAACAAACTACAACAACAAATACAGCAAGTACAACGACAACAAGAAATAATACAACAACAACCGCAATCAAATCAACAAACAATTTGTAATTAAGCAATGGACATAGAGACAAACAAAAAAAATTAAGCATGGCTAGCAATGAGACATTCTAATTTAACTCCAAATGAATTAACACGTTTGGAACTAACCATGTAAGTATGATTGATGATGAATGAGGGAAGGAGAAGAGAGAACGCTTTTGGGTTTATAAATGCCCTCTTCCTTCTTCATTTCGTTGAATGGTAGATCAATAACGATGGTGACCAATAACGATGTGAATGTGATGATTTTGTGTGAAACTTGGGAGCGTGAGGATAAGACGATTCGTGTGAAAAGATACAATTATCTGTCCAGCCCGAGGGCTGAGGGCTTCGGCAGGATGGCAATATTGTGTGACATACCGCGGTTCGAGCACATCGAAGTCATCGCAAAAAAAAAATCGGAATCTGGACAGAAACTTCTTATTTGTTAGTATCTATGCAACTCCAGTGTTGTCTACGCCTGACAGAGAGAGAGAGAGAGAGAGAGAGAGAGAGAGAGAGAACGCAACGAGTTTTTAAAATTTTGTTTGAATGGGTGGAAGGCAAAAGTGACGTGATTCTAACGGGTGATATGAATGCGAATTCGAGGATATGTGGGAGTGAAACAATTGATGCTAGAGGTAACTGGTTGAGACGCCTCATTTTGGATTCCGATCTCGTTATCCTGAATGATGGTGGGTCGACTAGAATGGCGAGAGTGGGGTCGACAGCCAGCGCGATAAATTTAACTTTAATATCTGCTGGCGGGCCAAGTCACTTGGAATGTTGGAATCTTGTTGGATGAGAATTTGGGTAGTGATCATTATTTGATCAGGATATGCTTAGGTGGTATAAATGTTGGCCTAGCCCTTAAGGTCATTATGAATGGTAAGAAATGGGTCGAACGTATGAATGAGACTCTCATAATGAAAGAAGTAAATGAGGTTAACCAACTTGAGGATGAAATAGTGAGAGTGAATGAAATGTGTACTAAAATGTCAGAAGGAATGAATACAAGGTGAACGGTTAGTGGAACAATGAAATCCAGTATTGGTATGAAAGGAAACGGATAGCATTGAGAGAGTTCAATAGGTGTATATGTCATGAATGCAGAATAAGTTAGGGAAGGATGAATGCAAGATTGAAAAAGGCTACCCGTAGAGCGAAAAGGAAAAGATGACATATAGAACCACAACTACGGATGTATGGGATAAATTTAATAGAGTGAGAGGATATAGAGCGCAAGACAAAAATGCAGTGTTAGATGACAGAGAGAATGGAGGTGTCTTTTTACAAATGATTACCGACGTACGTAACAATTTGAGCGACAGGTATGAAGTTCTGTTACCTGATAATGAAAATGAATTTATGAACGATATGTGTAAGGAGTTTAAATGGGAAGAGTTTCGAGGAGTTTTAGAAATTTCAAAATCGATTACCCCCGGAACTAACAGAGTGAGTTATAAAATGATTGGTAGATAAAAATTCGAAGCCAAGGCGGCCTTGCTTCGAATTCTCAATCAAGTATGGATGAGTATTCATCAGAGTGATACCTATTCCTAAGAGGGATCAGGATATAAATCTGGCAACAAATTACAGGGGAATATGTCTGTTGAATGTATTTGTTAAAATTGTGAATGGTATGATGAAAGATCGTATAGATAAATTTGTGAATGAGGGAAATTTGTTGCCGGAAAGCACCTTTGGGTTTCGTCACAACCACTCTGCTAATGAATGTGTACAAAAGTTTGTGTGGGAAGTACAAACGGAAAATAAGTATGTTGTGGCGAATAAATCCAATGAAAATTGGAAAGAATGCTTGAAGAAACGCAATTTGGTTGTGTGTGAATTATGTGAAAGCTGTTTGGTTGTGGAGGACATCGAACATTTGATTCTGAAATGTTCTGCATTTAACCAGAGCAGACAAATGTTCGATGTTCTATTGAGTGCAAGTAGTTTGACTGAATTATTACGAATGGGAATGAACGTATATAAGAATGTGTATGAATTTATTAGAACAAATCAGATAGAAGTGTGAAAGGGGATCGATGCGTACTAGGTAAATTAAAATTAAATTATTATGTTAAAAAATATAAAATATTAAAATTTTAAATTTTGAAACGGGCCATATTGCACCAAATTTTTGGAGCTAGTATCAAATTAATAAAAATTAAAAAAAAAATAGATTAGTTATCGGAATTATGCTCATATGTCACCTTAAATTTCTCCGTTCACAGAGTTTGGCAGAAAGAACGGTATATGCCTGATTAATGCACTGAAGATCATTAAATCAGCAGGGGAGGCCCCTTATCTCCACTGTAAGGTAATGGCCATTTGTGTGCTTAATGCTGATGGTCAATGCATTAATTACGCATACACCACGGTATATCTGCTAAACTCCATGAACGGAGAAATTTATGGTGTCATATGAGCAAAATGCCGATACCTAATCTAACAGAAGCGAATATTAATTCAGCTGGGGAGGCCCAATATCTCCACTGTAAGTTAATGAGCATTTGTGTGCTTAATGCTGATTGTCAGTACATTACTTGGGCATATACAGTTATATCTGCCAACCTCTGTGAATCGGAGGGTATTGGTTTTTAAATTTCTTAATTTAAAGTAAGGTAAATCTCTTCTTGTGATAGATTTTAAACCTAGAATTTGCTTTGTGTGCGTGAGATTGTTTTTATTTTCTCGGGATCGAATTTGTTTTTCTCGATAGTTTTTTAAATTTTTCGGGCCGAAGGGCCTTTTAATGAATTTAGCGGAGAAACACACCTAAATTTTGAAGACGTTTTTCGGGATGATTTTCGGGCCAGCTTCACATACGTATGCAGTTGATAGTTTCACAATGTTGCAAACGAGCTAAGGAACTTTTGAAGAGGTGATTTATTTATTGATGACTCCGCCACTTGTCTTTCAGTATCGCACCATCGTACCATTTTCGGCAAGTCCCTCAATATCTGCCCGGTATGCATATACGGTTTCAGGATTATTGTAGTAAATTATTGTAGATATTTCTCTAAAGCTTAAATATTTACATAATTAAGAATATTGTTAATCGGGTTGTCTGTGTGCACTGTGCAGGTGATTTTAATGAGCTGTTTAATTAATTGTATACAAATTCAAATATCATACCACTCTCGTAGACGGCCTCGCATGATATATTTTTGAATTAATATTCATAATTTATTTTTCCAAACAAACAGATGTCTTCTTGGATATTATAGACACGTAGATTCCCAGTCTTGTTGGCATTTAACCAAATTTCTAATTTGGATAACAAATTCGTTTGTGTCTTTCTACATACATATAAAATATAAAATGTTATCTTACCGTAAAAATCATCCTCGTAGAAACATCCTCTGCCTACATTTATGATAAAAACAAAAATTACAAATAATTTAAATAATTTTTAAAATTTTTATAATAAATCGATTAAATTATAAAGAGCGCAACAAGAGGTTAAAATATATAAATACGTTTTTTAAAGAAGACAAACATGTATATACGTTTTGTAGGTATATCTAGATAAATATAAATAAGATTTTAATAAAAATATTAATACGAATATTATTTATGATTTCATTGTATAAAATAATATTTAAATATTTTTTATTTTTGTAAATTAATAAATTAAAGTTTTTAACAAGACGTGTATCGTATAAGACGAAAAATTTCTCGTCATTTGTCTTCCATAAATTCTATACGACTCGTACGAAATAAATTTATTTCATGTAAGCTTATTAGCATATAGTTAGAATATTAATTAGACAACAACAACAACAAAAACAAATTTTATGCTTTTAGAGCCAAGTAATATGACTTAAAGATTAATTTTTGTTTAATTATAAATTATGGGCTTACATGATTTTGACTGTGAATTTAACTGTCGAATTTCTAGCGATAGCGCTCTGCGTGGAGATGTGCACATATGAAAGCCACACATGTGAAATTAGTTAATTATTTCTTAGCTGTTTAGTTGGGTGGTACCAATTTGTTGGATTTAATTTTAGATTATTTATATTTGGCAATTTTATGGATTTGACGTTTGTAATTTGTACTATTTAACATTTTGTGTTTTTTTTTTCAAAAACGTAATTCATTAAACAAAAGCGGTAGAATATAATGAAACAACTTTTAATTTATCGACTGAGTCCGTAGCCACTTATTGCGTGGATTACGTGGATGAAAAGGCCGAATATCTTATAAAATGGTAAAAAGTTCGACAAATTAGCGACATTTTTGCAATTCCTGTCTCCTCCCATTCCAGGACCTCTTCATAGGAACCTATAATACTACAACAATAAACGATATGATGACTATTTACAAATTTGGTTTTCGTAACAGCAGATGGGTAGTAATCAATAATTTTAACCCAATTATAACGGAAAATATAAACCTGCTGTTCTAAACCTTATCTAAAACCAGCATTTGAATGTTGCAAGACACCTACATGAAATTCTGTGTGTGAGTTAGTGATTGTTGGCAAAAAACGAAAACCTTTAGGCGTAAATATATATTTAAAACGAATTTCAAAAATTTCACTAACCAAAAAATAAAATATTTCTCAGTTTAAATAAATTCAAAATGCCACAAAATAATTAACAAATAATAATGTGATGTAAAAACAATATATACGATCAAACTAAGGTTAGGTTTGGTTCGGTTTCAGTGGTTGCTATGGCACACTTAGGCCAGTTTTGGCCCATTGTGGTACCACAGGATTCGACACCATTAAACTCCCTTTAAACCCATCTAGTGCTATTCAAATAACGTAAAAAATCTCGCACATTACAGCTTTCGATAGCAGAGAGGCTGCCGATAGTGTATTAGCCCAAGTTATCATGTCTTCTGTCAGCTAGCACAGGTTATGAGCATAGGGTTGAATAAGAGTCTCCCCCTCCTCCACGTCCTTGCAGCTCCTGCAGAAGTCATTTGCATCCAGAGCCAGCATTACAATTCTACTTAGGTCACGCTTCCTTAGTGTGATTAAGATCTTGGATCGCTTCAAGCTCAGCTCAGGCCATACTTGTTTCGTTACTCTGCCAGTCGGGCTGTCGAGCCACCATTTGCCAACGCACCTGCTTGCCTATGACTTACTGCTTTCAGTTTAGACATAGGCCTTCCAACACATTCTCTCCCTGGTTCCAGTTGGAGAGTTGTACCATACCTTGCTAATTCGTCTGCCCTGCAATTTCCCTCAACGTCAGAGTAGCCCGGAACCCAGATCAACTGGATATTGAAGTGGTGAGAGAAATGTTCCGCGATCCAACGCTACTCTTAACGCATTCGCTATAGCTTCAGCCTGGTACATGCAGCAGTAATCAGGCAGAACACATCAGCATCCACTCTACCATCGAGCTTGGAGCCGTCGGTGAAGAATTTAACTATCCCGGTCTCCATAATGGGACCTTTCTTCCAATCCACTCTAGAGGGAAGAATCACCTTAAAACGCTTGCCAAAACACAAAAGGAGTATTAAATATCCAAATTCACCAGGTGATCCCTCACAGAATTGGCTATGGTTGAGTGCAATTTTTGCAGGCACTTCCACTCCGAAATCACTGATAGCCGGGCGGCCGTATTGACCGCCATTTGTTTATCGATAATATTTAATAGGAGAAGGTACAGCATAACCTCTAAGGCACTAGTGGGGGTCGTTTTCAATGCCCCACTAATGAGCAAGCAGGCTGCCCTCTGCACCTTCGCTATCATGTTACTGTATGATGTTCCTGGCCACCATCACTCACACCATACAGTAGTACGAGCCTTACTATTGCCGTGTAAAGCCAGTACACCGGCTCCGGTGCCAGACCCCATTTCCTTCCTATGGCATTTTTGCAAGAATATCGTGCCACTGTGGCCTTCTTCACTCTTTCGATCGTATTTGGTTTCCAACTGAGCTTATTGCCGAAAAGGATCCCCAGGAATCTCGCTCTATCAGTAAGGGACAGCATAGTACCATTTAAACTTGGTGGAACTAGTACCAGGTTAATTCCAAATCCACATCTGCTCGCCCAACCCGCAGTAATTGATTCGCATTTTGCATCACATATCTGATTGTGCATAGATGTTACTTCGTGGCAGCTCCTGCTACGTCATCGGCATAAGCATCCACGCCTATTCCTTCCCCCTCCAGTTCGAATAGTAGTCCATTGATTACTACTTTCCAAAGAAGGGGAAAGAGGACACCTCCCTAGGGTGTTCCCCAAAACAACCCGCCTTCTAAGGTGATTATATAGCCTGTTTACAGGGTATTCAATCTCAGAGTTATTGATCTTAAGTAGTTTTTGTTTCTGTAGTTTCTGTGCGAGCTTCTACCCGCTTTCGGGCTGAAGATCAGCCAAGCCTCTCTCCGTTTCTTCGGGATGTACCCTAGCTTCAGACACCCTTTGAAGATAACTTCCAGCCAGGGAAGTAAGACCTCCGTGCTCTTCTGAATTTCTGCTGGCACAATCCCATACGGACCAGCTGACTGAAAGGGCTTAAAACTTTTAATAGCCCATTTTATCTTCGGTGTATTTAGAATATCCTCTGTATACAACAATTGGATGCTGCATTCATTCCTAGACCGGCAGTCAACCAAAGGTCCTGCAATCGTCGCATCCTCACTACCCGGGAAGTGAGTTTTTATCAAAAGATCAAGAGTCTCTTCACTAGAAATTATCCATTCGCCATCCGGTTTTTTCAGATAGCCTGGAACAGCTGGAGCTCTCTAACAATCTTTCTTAAGCGCGAGGTATCCGAGACCCCTCCCATTCTATCACAGCCTTTAGCTTTGTTTATGGACAAGCTGTCCTCATAGAGGTATTGCAAGCTCTAGTAAGAGTATTCACCATTGAATCCTGCCCTCCAATACCTCCTTATATTACGCGCCATACTGTTCTGGAGATTGAGCTTAATCGTTAGGTACATATGGTCAGAGAAGGAATGCTCCTTCGCCATTCCTGATCTTCCACGCTCCTCCTCATTAGACCTCTGTCTTTTAGACCCAAGGTCCTCCTTAAGTGCATTGCTCTTCTCGACTATGCAACTCTTTGCCCAATTAACAGATTCATTCTGTTCTTTCGTCCACGGCTCCTCCGGGACTGTAGCCAGCCTGTCCATGACACGGAAGGCCGAATGCTCCGTCCTGTATCTCCGAGCCGAAGGAGCAATCACTTTCCCTTTTTTTCCACTACCACTAGTTCTTGGCTTGCAAGCCTCGGAACCAGTCTTAGCCACCCTGACGGCTGGAATTGTAGACCCCTCCCCCCGTGTTCACCAGCATTTGAGATGTGCTGGTCACTTCTTTAATTATTTTTTCTTTTTTAGATTCCATGCTTGTCCCCACGAGTAACAGAGAAAATTATGGCCCGCCCGTCCAGAGATCCGTATACATGGGTAAGGCTACATACAACTGGAGGTCGCCAGGTATCCAGAGGGCTTCGTTCAGGGCTGAGCAATTAATTTTAGATGGGTCCCCAGACAGGCTGATCATCGGCACGGTTCGCATAACACCTCGATCCGACCCATCCACCACCATTTAGCGTGACCCGCTCCACACCTAGGTTACTTATTTCACCCATTCTTGTTTTCAAGAATGAGAACCTGAAGGCGGTGGCGATAGTGAGCCGCGATCAAACTAAACTTAAGTTAAATTTAAGTTTGTTGAATTTTTCGAATTTCATGGATATACTAGTTCTAGCTTTTCGAGATTTTGCCAGGTGGTCATCGATCTAGAATATTGTCATAACTGGCATGAGCAAATATGTCCTCGAAACGAGTGAGCTGTGATTTACAATACGTTTGCAATTCAACTGATTACTAATCACGATTTTTCCTCATCAAATCCGTTGGTGGTTTCCAGTTAGGTATATCAAATGCCCATGTCCATAATGATTTAACAATTTTGTCATAGTTTTGGCATTGACAAATATGGTCCGAAACGTGTGAGTGATGATTTACTATATTTTTTCAATTAAAACGATTACTTCTCAAGATTTTGTCCAGTTCTCATTAATCCTGATTTCTCAGCTTGTAAAATTTTAGTAAATTTTGCGGAATCTTTCTCCTCCAGTATACAAAAAAATGATTTTGCTGTTTTAGCGCAGCTCAGCTACTATTCCATCACTCTCTAGCTTCTCCGACGTACCAAGTATTTTAATCCTTGGTTTAAGCTATGTACTGATATACTTTTGGATCGACTAGCATTGCCAAATATGCTTGAGTTTTTTATAAGCTGCATTAAAATCGGCAAAATGATTTCGGCGTGAAAGCCAGACAATAAAACTGTAGCAGTCGTACAGACAAGCAGCCAAAAATTTTAAAAACACTTGATTATGATTACTTAACTCATATGATTGGAAAAATCTCAAAAACAGTCACAAAACTAGGAGACACAAGACAGGGTAAATTATTATCTTTTAAATAAACGTGATACTTCGAAATTTGCAAGGCTCGCAATCACCAATGCACCAGGGAAACTTTCTAATTTTAAAATGAAACTTTGCATACCGATTAAGCCCAATTTGTGCTAATTAGTGCTCACGGGAAAAAATTAGTGCTAGTCTAGGAGCCGAAAAACGGGAAACGAAAATTTCAAATTTCGCTTGAAAGACGGAATAAATTAAATTCGATTTCTAGAAAAAAACAGAAATAATTTAAGCCTAATTTTAAAACTTTCTAAAGGCCGCTAAACTGATGAAATTTGTGCTTATCATAGAAATATAATTTTCATAAAGTTTCATTCATAAATCGAGGAAAACCAAACTAGCCCCTGAAAGATACTATATTTAAAAAAACAATGATGTATCGTTCAATAATATTTGTGTTGAACAACAAATTAAACAATAGAAATAAAAAGTTGTACAATCCAAGTCATAAGCAATTCAGATAGTATATTTCAATCAGGTATGTTCATTGCCATAACAAAAATATAGTGGCGGAATTTGTGCTAATCCAGAATTGGCCCAATTCCATTGAACAACATCCACCGTTGAACGAACAATTTTCTGTCAAAAAATGTTCTAGCAACCAATGAAGTTGGCACTTCTGATTACATATTCCGATCAGATATGTTCATTACTATTCGAAAACTATAGTGACTGAATTTGTGCTAATCCAGAATTGGCCTAATTCCATTGAACAACAACCACCGTTGACTCAACAATCTTCTAACAAAAAGTGTTCTAGAAACCAATGAAGTTGGCACTTCTGATTGAATATTCCTATCAGATATGTTCATTGCCATCCGAAATATATAAAGGCTGAATTTGTGCTAATCCAGAATTGGCCCAATTTCATTGAACAACAACCACCGTTGAACGAACAATTTTCTAACAAAAAGTGTTCTAGAAACCAATAAAGTTGGCACTTCTGATTGAATATTCCTATCAGATATGTTCATTGCCATCCGAAAAATATAGTGGCAGAATTTGTGTTAATCCAGAATTGGCTCAATCCCATTGAACAACAACCACCGTTGAACGAACAATTTTCTGACAAAAAGTGTTCTAGAAACCAATGAAGTTGCCAATTCTGATTGTATATTCCTATTAGGAATGTTCATTGCCATCCGAAAAATATAGTGGCAGAATTTGGGTTAATGCAGAATTGGAACAATTCCATTGAACAACAGCGAAGATTGAATCAACAATTTTTTAACAAAAAGTGTTCTAGAAACCAATGAAGTTGGCACTTCTGATTGAATATTCCTATCAGATATGTTCATTGCCATCCGAAATATATAAAGGCTGAATTTGTGCTAATCCAGAATTGGCCCAATTCCATTGAACAACAACCACCGTTGAACGAACAATTTTCTGTAAAAAAATGTTCTAGAAACCAATGAAGTTGGCACTTCTGATTGCATATTCGTATCAGATTTATTGATTTCCATCCGAAATATACAGTGGCTCAATTTGTGCTAATCCAGAATTGGCCAGAATTTGGTTAGAAAATTGTTGATTCAACGGTCGTTGTTATTCAATGGAATTGGACCAATTCTGGATTACCACAAATTCAGTCACTATATTTTTGGGATGGCAATGAACATACCTGACAGGAATATACTATCTGAATTGCTTATGACTTTGATTTTAGAACATTTTCTTTCTATTGTTTAATTTGTTGTTCAACACAAATAAAGGGTGTTTTTTTAAGAGGTTGCCGATTTTTTTTTTGAATAAAACACATATAAAATTATGAAATGACCAAAATTTTTTTTTATTTGGTAGATAATTTTTTGGCATTTAACATTTAAACACAATTTCTGGCATATGGCTACCACGACTATTTTTCACAAATGTCATTCAGGAGGTCCAATTTTCCAGCACTTTTTCAAGCATTTGAGGGCGTATGTCAGCAATGACACGTTGAATATTGGTTTCCAAAGCGTCAATCGATTGAGGTTTATCCACATAAACCAATGACTTCACGTATCCCCACAAAAAGTAATCGAGTGGCGTCAAATCGCACGAACGCGGAGGCCAATTCACCGGACCATTTCTCGAAATAATGTTGTCGTTGAAAGTTTCTTTCAATAAGTCGATTGTTTCACGTGCTGTATGGCAAGTGGCACCATCTTGTTGAAACCACATTTCATTCATATCCATATCTTCAAGATTTGACAACAAAAACTCATTTAACATGGTTCTGTATCGATTTCCATTCACGGTAACGCGTCGTCCTTCCTCATTTTTAAAGAAATATGGACCGATGATCCCACCAGCCCATAGACCGCACCAAACAGTACATTTATCAGGATGCATTGGTAATTCTAGAACGGCGTGTGGATTATCTTTGCTCCAAATGCGACAATTTTGTTTGTTGACGTATCCATTTAACCAAAAATGCGCCTCATCACTGAAGAGAATTTTACGGTAAAAAAATGGATCTTCGTTCAATTGATTTAACGACCAATCACTGAATTCACGGCGCAAACGATGGTCGTGTGGCTTTAATTCTTGCACCAATTGAATTTTGTATGGCACCAAACCCAAATCTTTACGTAAAATTTTCCATAAAGTCGATGGACAAAGTCCAATTTGCTGAGCACGACGACGAATCGATAAATTGTCGTTTTCTTCGACACTGGCCTCAACGACAGCAATATTTTCTTCTGTACGAACTCTTCTCATTCTTGTCGGTGGCTTGGCATCCAAAAGAGTGAATGTAGACCGAAATTTGGTAATTACGTTCTTTATGGTGGTCTCTGACGGACGATTATGTGCACCATAAAATTCACGAAGTGCTCTATAAACATTTTTAATTGAACACTGATTTTGAAAATAAATTTCCACGATTTGAAAACGTTGTTCTGGAGTTAACCTATTCATAATGATTTGCCAAACAATACTGAGTAGAAATGCCACTTTGAGCTGTCAAAACAACTGTCATAAAATAAAACGACATCTATCGGAAAAACAAACCTCCTAAAAAAACACCCGTTATTATTGAACGATATATCACTGTTTTTATAATATAGTATCTTTCAGGGGCTAGTTTGGTTTTCCTCGATTTATGAATGAAACTTTATGAAAATTATATTTCTATGATAAGCACAAATTTCATCAGTTTAGCGGCCTTTAGAAAGTTTTAAATTAAGCTTAAATTATTTCTGGTTTTTTCTAGAAATCGGGTTTTATTTATTCCGTCTTGCAGGCGAAATTTGAAATTTTCTTTTCCCGTTTTCGGCCCCTGGACTAGCACTAATTTTTTCCCGTGAGCACTAATTAGCACAAATTGGGCTTAATCGGTATGCAAAGTTTCATTTTGAAATTCGATAGTTTCCATGATGCAGTTACCCACGTCAATTATAGTAATCTTACCTCGAAAACAATTTACACAAATAATAACAGCGGCAAAAGACTTAATTACGCGATCCTTAAACCACTACAACAACAGCACGTCATATTAAAATTAAATTAAAATTTTAAAGAATGTTGCTTCTGTTTTCCTGTTTCTATTTCTTTAAGAAAATTAATTTAAATTATTTTTATGTACCAAAAGCGTGAACAAGAAAATAATGGTTTATGTCTTAAGCATCATGCGCGAAATACAATTATTCTAACATCATGAAAAAAATTGAGAAGTCCCATTGTATACGCAAAGATATGAAATTGCAATACGATAAGATGATGATGCCTTGGAACAGGTGTAAGACAAGCTAATTTATTTTTTTTATGTACATGTGGTATATGCATAAATTATGTGGTTTATCGGTGTGAGCTCGTAACTTTATTTTTAATAATCATTTCTTGATTAACTAGATAGTTAACTAGATGCAATTACACGGAATATAATTACATAGGACTCGAGTGTTTATATTCGTGTTGCGCTGTTGGAAAATTGGATTGGAAAATGGCGATAAATAATTTTAACGAACAAAATAAAAATCCAATTAAATGTACGCACGCCAAATAGAGACATCGCATTTAGTCACCTTTAAACTTTCAGCAAAGTTTCCGTTACACATAGTGCACATCATCGAACTGGTTGTTGTATATAGAATTGCTGAGGTAATAATAGTCATTTTACCGATATATTTATCATTGGGGCGCACGTTCAGCCGATAATTAAATTTCTTACATATTAATAAAAAATTGCGCTGAAATTAGATTTAAAAACTAAAATGGCAATTAGTGTTCGTGCATCGCTTAAGTATTTGTGTATGTCTCTGGTATAAAGGCGCATTCAAATAATTTCTAATTAAAATGTTGATATGTTCACATAAATCTGAAATTTCATGGCTTAAAGCGTTAAGCCAACTACTGTACTTCGCAATTCTAGTTTTTTTTTTATATGAGTTTGCTATATTTTTATGTATTTTAATTGGAATGATATAGGTGTGACAGTTACGTTTAATGAATGCATTTATAAAATTTTCTTTAAGCGGTTTTTGTACCTATACATGGCCTGTAGGAGATTTGAAAACAGATTAATACATTTTATTGGCACACAAGGAAACAGGTGTTGATTTGTGTGTATAACTAGAAATAAATCTGTTATAATCTCATAGTAAAATTTTCACCAGATTTTGCGTTATTTTTAGTCGCAGGTTAGCTTTATAATTACTGACCAAAGCTAGCTACTTTCCGTTCCGGTTATTACTTTGAGAAATAACAATCTTTAAATTTTGTGCAGAGGACAACGTTGCTCAGAGTAGAATTAAAAAATTAAAATACCAACTACACAGTGACACAGTGGTTAAAGCTTTAACGTTTGGCTCTGGATTCACCGGGTTCGAATCCCGATAGGGGCAGGATGCAAAAGGAAATTTTAATCAACAGATTACGATCTGTGATGAAATGGAACACAACTATGACTCCCTGTAGGAGTGCAAAACTCATGGGCCGACCCATCTTCTATGCCAGTATAGGCTGGCATGAAGCTATGCAATGTGCAGATGGTAAAACAATCAGACCTATAGCCGAACGTCCTCGATTTGGTGTGTGACTGCGTAAGGTAAGGACGCGAAAAGAAAGCTGCAAAAGAATTGGGAGTGATTCGGCCCCAGAACAGATTGCAAAGATTAAATAATAAAAAAAGAAAAATTAAATTGCCAGAAAATAATTTTCAGGTCAGTGTTCGCGTTCACATTCACATCCAAAGTATAAATCTGATCTACAAAATACAAAAAATTGACATTTGGATATATATTTTCTGGCATGTTCATGACATGGTCTCTTACTGGGATAAACAGATCGGAAGGTTCCTCGGATCGGCGAGATTAATAACGGGCCTATTTTTACATCGCCTGAAAAGTTCCCGCTCTGACACATAGATGGTGGTACAAATTGAAAACCCATATGATTTTTAAATTCTACCTACCCTCAAACGATATGTGTCAAAATTACATTACATTCCAACCATTAGTTTACAAGTTGCAGTTGTTTTAGTGACGTTACTTTTGTAAATTTCAAAAAAATGAAAAAAAAAGAATTTTGTGTGTTAATCATATTTTTGATGGGAAAAAATGTCGTTCAAGCAAAGCAGTGACTGGATAAGTGTTATCCGGACTCTGTACCAGGAAAATCAACCATCATCGACTGGTATGCTGAATTTAAAGTTGGTCGTACAACCACCGATGATGCACCACGCTCTGGACGCCCAAATCAGGCTGTGGCTCCAGAATAGAACATGTTGGTTATATTTTGCACGAATTTGTCCATGAAAAAAGTTGCTCTTTCACCAAGAAAATGAACCATGTCACAAGTCGATCGGAACATTGGGAAAATTGCTCCAATTGCACATTGAATTGCTTCCAATAAATTTGGCTCCAGTAAAGAAGTGATTGCCGAAACTGAAGCTTATTTTGAATACAAAGATGAATCGTTCTACAGAAAAGGAATCGAAATGTTAGAGAGGCGTTGGACTGATTGTATCTCTCTAGAAGGAAATTGTGTTGATGAATAAAATGTATTTTTCCCCAAAAAATTGTGTTTTCTTTGTTAGACCGGCAATTTTTCAGGCGATGTGTTACAAAAAGCCTTGTTGCAACAAATTTCAATTAAAAAATCTGTTCAACAAATTGCAAGCTATTGAAATTTGGGTAGGTTTTCTGGAATGCTCATGATATGGTATTATACCGGGACTAATTATTTGAACGATTCCTGGGGTCGGCGGCATAATTAACGGATCTTATACAAAGGGTTTTGCAGCAAAAAGTCAATTAACAAATTCGTTCAACAAATTTCAAAAGGTTGACATGTGGATTTGGAGGTTTTCTGGAATGCTCATGAAATGGTCCTTTACCGGGACAAATTATTTGAACGGTTTCTGGGGTCGGCGATATAATTAACGGATCTTCTACAAAGGGTTTTGCAGCAAAAGTCAATTAACAAATTTGTTCAACAAATTTCAAAAGGCTGACATGTGGATTTGGAGGTTTTCTGGAATGCTCATGATATGGTCCTTTACCGGGACAAATTATTTGAACGATTCCTGGGGTCGGCGACATAATTAACGGGTATTATACAACGGGTTTTGCAGCAAAAAGTCAATTAACAAATTTATTCAACAAATTTCAAAAGGTTGAAATGTGGATTTAGAGGTTTTCTGGAATGCTCATGATATGGTCCTTTACCGGGACAAATTATTTGAACGATTCCTGCGGTCGGCGACATAATTAACGGATCTTATACAAAGGGTTTTGCAGCAAAAGTCAATTAACAAATTTGTTCAACAAATTTCAAAAAGGTTGACATGTGGATTTGGAGGTTTTCTGGAATGCTCATGAAATGGTCCTTTACCGGGACAAATTATTTGAACGGTTTCTGGGGTCGGCGATATAATTAACGGATCTTCTACAAAGGGTTTTGCAGCAAAAGTCAATTAACAAATTTCAAAAGGTTGACATGTGGATTTGGCGGTTTTCTGGAATGCTCATGATATGGTCCTTTACCGGGACAAATTATTTGAACGGTTTCTGGGGTCGGCGATATAATTAACGGATCTTCTACAAAGGGTTTTGCAGCAAAAAGTCAATTAACAAATTTGTTCAACAAATTTCAAAAGGCTGACATGTGGATTTGGAGGTTTTCTGGAATGCTCATGATATGGTCCTTTACCGGGACAAATTATTTGAACGATTCCTGGGGTCGGCGACATAATTAACGGGTATTATACAACGGGTTTTGCAGCAAAAAGTCAATTAACAAATTTATTCAACAAATTTCAAAATTTTGAAATGTGGATTTAGAGGTTTTCTGGAATGCTCATGATATGGTCCTTTACCGGGACAAATTATTTGAACGATTCCTGCGGTCGGCGACATAATTAACGGATCTTATACAAAGGGTTTGCAGCAAAAGTCAATTAACAAATTTGTTCAACAAATTTCAAAAGGTTGACATGTGGATTTGAAGGTTTTCCGGAATGCTCATGATATGGTCCTTTACCGGGACAAATTATTTGAACGATTCCTGGGGTCGGCGACCTAATTAACGGGTCTTATACAAAGGGTTTTGCAGCAAAAGTCAATTAACAAATTTGTTCAACAAATTTCAAAAGATTGACATGTGGATTGATTTTCTAGATCGCAATTGATACTTTCTTTTGACGGGAATTAATCGAAGGATTCAAAACAAACCTACCCACATGTTAATCTTTTGGAATTGAATGAACAAATTTGTTGCAAAAAGCCCTTTGTAAGAGACCCTTTATTTATATCGCCGACCGCAGGAATCGTTCGATTCATTTGTCCCGTTAAGAGAATGTATCATGAGCGATCTAGAAAACCTACGGACTTGTCAATCGCTTGAAATTTGTTGAAGATATTTCTTAATTGAAACAGGTTGCAAAAAGTTATTGATTGTGCAACGTTTATTGCAACAAATTTGCGATTTTTTGTGACACATTTCACTTGGGTAGAATATCAAAATCAAGGCCATCTTATACATTCCCAGTTGAAAATGCTGTTTCCGGAATTTTAAATGTTGAATTCAACATGTTGCTGAAATTTTCAAATCGCTATGTAATTTGGTTTAGTCATTAACCAACTCTAACAACACATATTACAAAGTATTACAGGACACATGTAGTATTTAGGCTGATAACATGACTAAGAAATTATGTGGAAATTATTTGCGGGAAGTGCGGTATTTCGATATTTATTCTGGTCAATAAAAAAATTTAAATTATCGATTATAAGGAAACTGGGCAATGTTTTCATCCAATTTAAACGTCACTTTAATCAAAATTAACTAACTGTCCGCGCCAGACTACGATTTCCAAAAATTGAGATTAATAGGTTCATTTTTTGATTATTTTAAGGCAAATAACCAGCAAAGGTGACCCATTGGTAGTTGGCTTATCATACCTAATATTTAAACTGTCAACCTGACTAAGAAATAAAGTGGAAATTATTTATTAGCACACGTGGTACTTCGTTATGAATTTTGATCATTTATCAAAATTTCTTCTGTCGCTTATAGGAAAACTGTGCAATGTTTTCATCGAAATCGCTTGCCGTCGAAAACTTTATTTTTACAAAACGAAAGGTTTCTCTCACCTGTTTAAAATAATTCAAAATTTGTATCCGCCTTTTAATCTGTTTTAGCCATTAACCAACAGATGTCACTATTTGGTATTTTGGTTAAAGCGTGAACTGCCACCTCAGTTTTCGATAATAAAATATAAACTTTCGTGTACATTTTTTTGTTGTTCTTTATTAAATAAAATTTAGTAGAAAATGACAACCTAACCCTACAAATTATTCACGTCCCTTGAGCTAACAGAACCCTTACAGCAGAACATTACAAGATAGTATAAATAGTTATTAGCTAATAATAGGCTAATTAAATGATCTATTAAAAAATTTTGGGCTCCACTCCTTCATGACCAAACTTCAGGTCATTTAATTTAAAGCTAGCGGAACCCAAATCGAAAATCGGATCAAAACCGAAATTAGAACCCAAAACAAGATCAATTAACAGACAAATAATTTTAAGCTCATTATGGCCTAATCAAATGCCCCATTAACAAATTTTGGGCTCCACTCGTTCTTGACCAAACGTCAGATCATTTAATCGTAAGTCAGAAGAACCCAAATCGAAAATCGGACCAAAACCGAAATTATAACCCAAATTTAGGCTCATTATGGCCTACTCAAATGACCCATTAACTAATTTTGGGCTCCACTCCTTCATGACCAAACTTCAGGTCATTTAATCTAAAGCTTTAAGAACCCAAATCGGAAATCGGACCAAAACCGAAACTAAAACATAAAACAAGATCAATTAACACACAAATAATTTTAGGCTCATTATGGCCTAATCAAATGCTCCATTAAAAATTGTTGGGCTCTACTCATTCTTGACCAAACTTCAGGTCATTTAATCTAAAGCTTTACGAACCCAAATCGAAAATCGGATCAAAACCGAAATTAGAACCCAAATTTAGGCTCATTATGGCTTACTCAAATGTTTTATTTAAACATTTTAGGCTCAATTCCTTTTTGATTAAACTTCAAGACATTTAATCTAGAGCTAGCAGAACCCAAACCAAAAATCGGACCAAAACCGAAATTAGAACCCAAACTTAGGCTCATTATGGCCTACTCAAATGCCCCATTAACAAATTTTGGGCTCCACTCGTTCTTGACCAAACGTCAGGTCATTTAATCCAAAGTTAGAAGAACCCAAATCGAAAATCGGACCAAAACCGAAATTATAACCCAAATTTAGGCTCATTATGGCCTACTCAAATGTCCCATTTAAAAATGTTGGGCTCAATTCCTTTTTGATCAAACTTCAAGTCATTTAATCTAGAGCTAGCAGAACCCAAATCGAAATTCGGACCAACACCGAAATTAGAAACCAAATTTAGGCTCATTATGGCCTACTCAAATGACCCATTAACAAATTTTGGGCTCCACTCCTTCATGACCAAACTTCAGGTCATTTAATCTAAAGCTTTAAGAACCCAAATCGAAAATTGGACCAAAACCGAAACTAAAACATAAAACAAGATCAATTAACATACAAATAATTTTAGGCTCATTATGGCCTAATCAAATGCCCCATTAACAAATTTTGGGCTCCACTCGTTCTTGACCAAACGTCAGGTCATTTAGTCCAAAGTTAAAAGAACCCAAATCGAAAATCGGACCAAAACCGAAATTAGAACCCAAATTTAGGCTCATTATGGCCTACTCAAATGTCCCATTTAAAAATTTTGGGCTCAATTCCTTTTTGATCAAGCTTCAAGTCATTTAATCTAGAGCTAGCAGAACCCAAATCGAAATTCGGACCAAAACCTAAATTAGAACCCAAATTTAGGCTCATTATGGCCAACTCAAATGCCCCATTAACAAATGTTGGGCTCCACTCCTTCATGACCAAGAGCTAGCAGAACCCAAATCGAAAATTGGACCAAAACCGAAACTAAAACACAAAACAAGATCAAATAACACACAAATAATTTTAGGCTCATTATGGCCTAATCAAATGTCCCATTAAAAAATTTTGGGCTCTACTCCTTTTTGGCTAAACTTCAGGTTGCTATATGCAACTGCGATTTACGTTTGGCTGAGAGATTTACAGCAAACTTTCATGTTTATAAGGGTTTTGAACCGATGAACATGAATGATCTTTGACACTCCCTTAACTGAAAACCGAAATGTTGTGAAATTTGTGTGGTGTAACATATTGGTACGTGGTGATGAAATACATTTACAGTTTGGCTGTTTTGTGTTTGGTTGAAAAGCTTAATTGTGTATTAATTTTACTTCTAACCACAGGTGCCTGTGGGGTTTCGATTTTCTCTAAAGTGTCCTAAAACGACCATGGCCATACAAAACAGCTTGTTAAAATTAGCCGATAGTTTCCAGCCGAAACTGCGCCTTTACTATCTCAGCCGAAAATATAATATATTATGCCAAATATTATTATGCTTCAGCCGACTCCCCAAATAAAAATTGACCTGAAATTTTTTCCAGGTGAAAATATCATTAAGACCTTTTACTTGAATCTATTTCCAACCATGACACTTTAAACGGTCAATATTTAAACATTTTCAAAATTTTTGTGTGCGAAATATTCGATCGAGTTTTCCCGGACTCCCCACATGAAAAATGCCCTGAAATTCTTTCTAGGTGTGAGCATCATTAAAACCTTTCATTTGAATCTATTTCCAGCCATAACACTTTAAACGGTCAATCTTTAGAAATTTTCAAAATTTTTGTGTGCGACATATTCGATCGAGTTTTGCCGGACTCCCCACGTGAAAAATGGCCTGGAATTTTTTTCTAGGTGTGAGTATCACTAAGACCTTTCATTTGAATCTATTTTCAGCCATAACACTTTAAACGGTCAATATTTAGAAATTCTCAAATTTTTGTGTGCGATATACTCGTATTCGATCGAGTTTTGCCGGACTCCCCACGTGAAAAACGCCCTGAAATTTTTTCCAGGTGTGAGTATCATCAGGACATTTCATTTGAATCTATGACACTTTAAACGGTCAATATTTAGAAATTTTCAAGTTTTTGGTGTGCGATATATTCGATCGAGTTTTTCCGGACTCCCCACATAAAAAATGTCCTGATATTTTTTCCAGGTGTGAGCATCATTAAAGTCTTTTATTTGAATCTATTTCCAGCCATGACACTTTAAACGGTCAATATTTAGAAATTCTCCAATTTTTTGTGTGCGAAAAAAAAATGTGCTAATGTTACCAAGGAGATAAATGAAGGAACAAGAAACCAATTTTCATTCATGATTACAACGATAAAATAGTGCGCAGCTACACCTGGAAATGGAAAAGTCGCTGATGGCCAATGGTCATATTTTATAATACAATTGATTCATTGGAATTGGTTCAGAACCGTCTAGACAACTGGAGCAAACTTCCACTGAAGCCTTCCGTGAAAACAGCTAAGAACACAAATGCAGGAAACTAATCAATGAAATGGTCATTAAAATTTTACTCATATACCTCGCTCCACCAATGCAGATAAACAATCCTTTCGCGCAGTAGATTCCGGGCGATGGTCGGAGACACGAAAACAACTCCCGTTTGTGATTTATGCCTCAGGCCACCGTGTGCTAAGCACTATGTCCGGGCTAGCGACCCGTGTTTTATGCGACAATTCAAGGAGCCTGATTCCGACGAAGTGCTCGTCCATCCACACCTGGAACCTGGTAGAAGGGTATACGATTAAGGTTAAACAACTTAAACAACTAAGCGCTGCTTCAGGCGAAGCCCATTACAAATCGATATCGAAAGCCTTAAATTTGGAAGTAGGTTTCGTACAACATCGTCATCGTAAAACCACTTAGTCGATGAGAAGAGGACCTCAAAAACATATTTGAACCAATTTTGGTTGTTTGATGTAATTGAGGATATGTAAATCTTACTTCTTCATACAATAGAATTTGTTAATGTAATAATGGAATTCGGCAGCTTGCGGAAGGTTGTTATATGATTCATGTCACACATAGGTGACAATATATTTACAAACTTTCAGTTAAATGACTTGAGTATTCAACAGAGATCATTTCTTAGAAATAATTGGCAAGCAAGTCTTGTAATGTCCAACCTCAAACATATTTTTTGCTTGGTTGGTAAAAATTGTAAAAATATGATGAATAACTATTTCATTCCATCAATTTAGTTTGCGGCATTTTTACCCATATACACACGTCTCGCTTCAGTCACAATGACTGTGTATAATTTAGTTAAGCATACACAAAAAAAAAATGTATAACATCAAAACTTATGCAAATACAAAATATTGAAAAATAATTTTTTATGGATTTCAATCATGAATAAAACTAAATTTATTGACCATAACTTATCACATTCACTCAACACGGTGTCGGCAAACTGAACGGCCGCGGTGCGGCACACAAACGAAACTCATTGACAGATGCAAATTTTAACATGTCATCCCATTAAATATCTTCATTTTAACAGAATTATAAAAGATTAAATGCAATTTCATTGTTGTTGCTGTTTCCCCGTGTGCATCTTTGATTTGTAGCCCAACAACACCACAAAAACCGCTTACGCGAGATAATAATTCACACATGCATTTTGGGGAATCGCGCGGAATATTAATAATTTTTTATGTATCTTCGTTTCACATAAAAAATTCTGTTTGGCGAGATCTTTTTGCAACAAAATCACTCAAAATCATCTCTCTATCTAAATATAAAGTTTTATATGAGTGTTTATGTAGGTAAGACGTGTACATATTTAATATCTCAATTATACATATTTTCTTATGTGAAACTCTTAAGAATTTTTTTTATGTGTAGTGGGTACTTATCATCATCTGGCCAATGACCCCGATTTTGGTTAATCGTTTTAAAAATTCTTCTGTATATGATATTTTGGCAAAGTGATAAGATATGATTTTCGGATACACACATAAAGATTGCGTGACTGCGCGCATATTTCGTTCACTGTACCGTTTTGTCTTTAACATCTTTTAAATAAACAACAGAGAAGAACAGAATTATTGCGAGATAATAATTTATTGGTTAAAGAAAAAAATAATGGAAAGTCGAGTTCATAATTTAACCGCGAAAGAACACCAAAAACAATGTTGGCCAAATTAAAACGGATACACAGAACATGGCTTTTACGACGAAATAGTGTGAGTGATAATGTTTATATTCACAAGTGATGCCCTAACATAAAAACATTAAAACGCAACATACACACAACATAAAATTATTTGGATGCAAATAAATAAACACGCGGATAATAAACGATCAACAACAAGAGAAAATTGCGGATCGAAACCCAAACGATCACATCAACATAAATTCAAGATGATAACGCAAAAGTTTCACGCTGTTCTTACCTTAACGCATCGTATTTGTTTTAATAACAATTTTTGTTTTTCGGCAATATCTGGCGATTTGGAATTTAGTGATAATCAGTTGGGGATCTAGATTTAAATTATCGTTGTGCTTGTGTTGTTGTTGATTTTAATCCGTTTTGATATTTTCCCACTTAAGCAAAGTTTAAAATTTGCATATACCCAAGAATTTGGATTTACGTTATTTGGGCTATACGTTAAACCACATTACATGAGATCATAAATGTAATTAAGTCTGGGATAAGATCGGATTTAAGATTATTGTTTAACATTAAACATGTTTATTATAATTAAAAATTATGGCTCATTATGAACGTCATTCCGCAATAAAATTGACGCGAGTGAACTTTTTACTAGTAGAAGACGTTTATTTCTAAGAAATGGTAAGTTTTTAATCAAAATTTTTCCAACGTTATCTATGACTTTCGACCATATTTCCGGCGATTTATGGATTTCCATCGAAAAAAATTGTTTGTCTTTTGATGCGATCCATTCGTCGAGCCATTTTTTGATTTCTTTGTGGTTTCTGAAGAGCTGGTCTTGAAGATCGCATTGCATTGATCGGAATAACTAGTAATCTGATGGGACACAATCTGGTGAATAGGGAGCATGCGGTAGAATTTTCTATTTAATCACTTCCAGCGTATTTTTTACTTGTTTTGCGACATATGGTCGAGCATTGTCGTGCAGCAAAATCACTTTACGCTGTTTGTTCTAAATTTATCACTTATTGTTGGTAACGTTCACCAGTGATAGTTTCGTTCGGTTTTAGCAGCTCATAGTACACCACTTCTTTCTCAAATGCACAACATAACCTTACTTCCATGAATGTTTCGTATTGCTGTTGATGTGGATGGTTCGCCTGGATGAACCAGTGTTGTGCCGTATTGTCTACACCGGGTAGATAATTAATACTTGACACACGTAGACAATGTATGTAGAAAATTGAAAAATTGTGGCGACAATGTAGAGAATGTGCACAATGTCCAAAATTATTATTTTCTGTTAACAATCATCAAAATTCTATAATTACTTTGTTAATGGACCATTTCAAGATGGAGTTCATTCTTTCCTCACATTTCAAATGTAAACCCAAGGTTATATATGGTAATGAGGCACAGTTAGGTACATGTTACGGTTAAAGTGCGAAATCGTTAAATGTGCGAAATCAATAACATTTTGTAAATGGTTTACAAGATTAAAAATCGATTGTAAATTGGTCCTATGCTACCCAAACTGAGCTCTTTACCTAAACCATCTTGGGAGGATTAAGCGGTGGAAAGAAGATGCAGCAATTTGTGGCGTGCTCGTGACATTATGTCGGTTAGTACTCCTAATAAATGCCAAATTAAAATCGAAGACTCACTGGATATTTCGCCCAATATAACTCTAGTGAAAATGTACCTGGAAAAACAAACGGTGGTCAATTGGTGAATCTCTCAGACATATGTATTCCTCAGTTAACCTGAACAAAATGGATATCAAAAAACTCATTTATCCGATAAGTTTTGTAGTCACCCCAACTACATTGCTCAAGAAATGGATGTTAAAATCTGGAATGAAGTATTCGTTCCGATGTTAATGACAGACGGCACATTTGGCACAGCGGGTTTCTTTTAAAACCTATAGCCGAATTCAGCCTCGTGACATTACATACCAACATTTTATTTTATCTCGTTACAAAACTAACTCGATTTCAACCGGAGTGAAAATTATTAATTTCTATAAAGCTCGCGAGATTCTCCTTCTTTCCGGACTACGATTTGAAGGACTACATCGACGCCAATAAAGAACCGGATCGTGTAAACAACTAGTGTGAAAGTTACGAGAGGTATTAAACCTGGATTTATTAAATAATTTAATTTTACCAATATCGAAGACATCGATTGACCAAGATACTTCAATCTCACCTATTTGTTTTCTACAAATTGAATTTTAACCAAAATATAGGTAGACCCCAATTTAGACTAAAAAACTATAAGATGGCGACTTCGTACCGAAAAACAATGGAAAAAATAATATCAGAAAACAATAATCTACATTGTCTACATACTCTACCACTCTACGTCTTCGCTGTTTTCGGCACCAACATGTAGACTATTCCGTATAATAAGCGTAAGCGCACAGCGCTGATTGTGATTTAACAAAATCAAACGTAACATTACCAAGGATATAAGAACTAAATAGCACTCTTCTGTTGGCCAAGTTACTTAAAGAAGTGAAACAAGCTAGTACAGCACGCACCAACTTCTAGTACAGCAATCACCAACTATCGCATGAACCGGTTCAACCACAGTGTTGTCATGGATACAAGGAGATATCCAGAAATATAAAGCTTATGTTGCCCACAGAGTATCAGAAATTAGGAATCTTCTGAACTACAGCAATGGCGATACATCAAATCAGGAGATAATTCAACTGATTGCTCCAGCAGTTGATAAATTAATCAATCATAAACTCTGGTGATCAGGACCTCGATAGCAGGATAATTGATGTCAGGATAATTTACATAATAAATAATATACCCAGTTTCATTAAACTAAAGAAAATTATAAAAATTGTTATAAGGAAGTGCAGAAAAATAAAACTGAATAAATACGATTTAAATGAAGCTGAGAAGATTAACGTGAAGCACACACAACCCAGTTGTTTTAACTCAGCTATTGAAAAATAATTCTATAGATAAAAAGCAAGCTACAGAAATGAATTGAATTCATTTCTAGATCCAGAAGGAACTCTATGTATAGGTGGCATGCTACAAAATCCATTATTCATCGTAAGTTGAGTAGAGCTTTAATCACCTAGTGCGGTACCGAACTCACTCTTTCATTCGTGCGTAAAAAAATGGGTTATAAGAGGCAAAGACACAACTAAATCAATAATCTCAATATGCGTGACTTGTTTCAGGCTCAAAATCAAACCAGGGAATCATCAATTGATGGGAAGTTTACCCTCGGCAAGAGTTCAGCCTTACGCCATGTAGCAAATCAAATGTCACTATTTGCAGATAAAACGGTATTGTTGCAACTAAACGCAGTGTTGTGCGTCTACGCACATTTCGGAATTGTCAACATGTTGGTGTAGAAACTAGCGTAGACTATTCATTTTGGCGTAGACAATATCGACAACTAGTAGAGTATGTAGAACATTCGTAGGTAATGTAGCTAATTGCTTTGTATGCTGTTTCCCCATTGTTTTTCACGAGGTAGTTATCCATTTTTACAAAACAATATGGGTATTTTTTCTCTTAGTGGTTAGTGGTTACTTTTGAACCAGTTAATCCCTAACTTTTGAAAACATAATAATTTCGAAGAAATTGTCGAACTTTAAACTATTAAAAAGTTTATTTTGAAAATGTTAAAGTGTCAACTGCCGTACCTGCCAAAAACAGAAATACTGGCAGACCAAAAGCCAGCATCTTCATCTGCTGCCGGTAATCCAACTCAAAATATTTGTTGACAATTTCTGCCGTACAAATAAAACCAACCAAAGGAAGAGGATGCAACACTCATATGGAATATATAGCAGTTTGTGTTTGCTTATCATCCAAAGCAATACATGTAGAAATAATAATCTCATTGCAGAAGCATTTACTGCGGCCCTTAGAAGGTTCATATCTAGGTGCATTATGCACTGTCATCGTAATTTGTTGACGAAAACTTCCTTTGCATCCTGCCCCTATCGAAAAAAAAACAATTTCAAAACAACAACAAAAACAATAATCTACCTTGTCTGCGAATTATCTACATATTCTACCAATTGTCGACATTGTACACGGAAAAATCAATTGTCTACACTACTTTCGACACCGTCATGGTGACAATTGTCAGATACGCGTAGACGCACAACTCTGGTTATTGTAGTAAATCCATTTTCATCGCCAGTCACAATTTGAGAAAAAAATTTCATCTTCGGTGTCTTGTAGGCAAGCAATTGCAAACCATTTAACGATTTTCAAAGTTGGCTTCAGTCAGTTCATGTGGTACCCATTTTCCTTCTTTTTGAACCATTTTCATGGCATGTAAACGTTTGCTTATGGCTGCTTGAGTGACATTTAACTGTTCTGCAAGTTCTTTTTCTGTTTGAGCTGAGTTTTCCTTCAATAATGCTTCCAATTCTTCACCTTTCTAACTTCATTAAATAATAATCCGTATACACTAACTTCTCAAATATTTTGCTAAATGCGTTTAATAGAGATATTGGTCTATAATTTTCTATGCAACTTTTATCACTTTTCTTAAAAATTGGAACTAGAAACGCGGTTTTTCACCTAGTTGGAAATACAGTAGAGTTTAAAGAGATATTGAAGATGATAGATAGTGGCTCGGCTAGTACTTCTTTCAACTGAAAAATAAAAAGTTTGATATATTATCTGGGCGGGAGCCTTTGTTAACATCTAATGACTCTACAATACTAAAAACATCTTGCGATGAAAAATACGTAATTCCAGTTAAAGGAGTATCCGGAACTGTTCGACGTGGTAGGACTGGGTATCAAAATGGAATGAAAATAAACAGCAAAAAGATTGCAAATTATATTACTATCATGGGATTCAGTGGCTCCGAATTTCATTGTCCCGGGGTAACAGGTGAAAAATTCCAAAGGAGCTTAGGGTTATGTTGTAATTTTTGTTCAGTATTTTTAAGATATTCGGAATAACATTTACATATTTCCAATTTAACTAATCTGCGAAAGTTGGAAAAGATTGCATAGTCAATTGAATTTGTATAGGTTTTAAAAATTTTATGGTACTTGTGTTTGTTCCGAATGAGTTTTATTAATTTTGTTTCCAGATATCTATCAAGTGTAGTGTATAGAATGTCAACTGCATTCTCAACATCCAATTATGAGTTAGTAAATATTAGTACAGTTAACCGTAGATAGTTGCTCTCGGATACGTTCATAGTTTAAATTTTTAACTAGACTAAGATCAAGTGGAGGATGATAAATGTCCTAATAATCTATTGTTACAGTTAGTCACATAATTATGTTGATATAGCTTGACAAGCGTAACTGTATCAATAAGATACTGAGCTGCGCTACCTTCAGAAGAAATATCATATGATACATTATTGTCTTTCACCCAGGATATATACATTGAGTGGTTGATTGCAATAATTGTTTCGCTTCGTATAATAATGCTTTGCTTTGATAAGTAATCGGTTATGATCAAATTGTAATTAATCCCACTTCATTTAAGGTTAGATGTTACAGTTTTCTTGAGTTTAGCTGGGTTATTCTTTGACCGGGATTTAATTCGAAAAATGTTACGTACATCAGACACATCATAGTTGAAATCCAGAATTTTGCATAGGTGCTCAAGCAGTTCTAGTAAGTTAACATTAGTTTCACATGGTACATCGTAAATTAATAATTTAGTTCAATTTACTTGCTGTTCCAAAAAGTGACATTCTCGTTCATCATTGACTCGATATTGGTGGTGTTAATTATGATTTGATTTTCGAGTCTCACAAAATCATCGCATTGTTTCCCAATTTTAAAAAGTGAATCAGACAATTCACTTTGTTTAGTTTGCATTACTGCTATTTCATTATTTAAAGCAGCCCACTGGAATCAGTAACTTCGCTAATCATATCATTGGCCTGAGTTGCACTTGTTAAGCCATCTGTACACGAAGCACACTGGAATTTTAAATTGTTGGCTTCTATATCCGTCACATTACTCTTAAGAATATCATTGCACTGGAGTACAAATTGCCACTAAACATGCGTTCAGCTTTTCATTTATTTCACTATGATGCTACATAAAATATGGCCTGATTTTTGGCACGGGTGTTCACTGTTAGTGCCGCAACTCAAATTATTTGCCCTCTAATACGACAAATTATAAACATGGGGTCCAGCAGTTTACGAATTGGTCTAACTTCACCCAGTTCATGTGACCTTTGAACATTAGATTTATGTGACGTGGATTTTAAAATTTTTTTTGGCGAGCATTTTCTGTTCTCTTCAATAACATGTAATTTTCGGCTAATATCTACAGAATTTTGTACTACCACCTGATACGAAATATGTAGATAATGCAGGTTTTTTTCGCCTGAAATTTTCGGCTAGCTTCAGTAGCATAAGAATAAAATAATATGATATGAAGATATGAAAAAAGCTGTGTTTATATTTCGTTAAGTTGTTCCAATGTGCTGTTAGCCTCCATAAGCCTGGTAAGATCGGTTGCTGTAGTGATTTTGACCACCTTTACTTGTTCTTCTCTTCGAAAAAATCTATTGGATTTACTGATCCGCAGGTACTTGTATTTAATAAATTTATTTAACTTTCGTGCATCCCGCGACAATCCTATTTGGTAAGGAGTGGGATGGTCACGGAAGAACATTTATTTATCTTCAGCCAACGTAAAGCCAATTTGACTGAGATGAACTAGTTTTCCTTTTTTCTTTTCAAATACTTTATGTTTTGCTTCAGGAGTTTCAAATGTTATTAAAATGTTTCTCATACCTATCATATTTTATGATTGTTTCGCCCGATTGTAGTTTGGAATATATTCAATTAACGATATATTGGCAGATGACTCGACACAGCCAATCACCTCAAACACTCTTTTAACTATGATGCTAGCTTGTATTTCATCATTTGGGATCCCAGCGATAATTAAATCATTTGAAACTTGGGCCTGGTTAACTCGATCAAGCTTCGACTCTAAATCGTGTATATTCTCCGTCCGCTTCCTTTGTATGCCCTCTGATTTTGCTACTCTAACCGTTAGTTCCATGTTTGATTGATATATCTTTTCGAAATCGTTGCGAAAGGTTTCAAACTCTTTGGATATAAGTACTTGGGATGCTTGAACACTCTCAATCATCGATTTTATTTCAGAAAAATCTGCTGCATATTTGTTCAGCTTGGCTAGAGTTTGCTCCATACCACCCTCTATGGTGTAAGTATTACGTTCAGGTAACATGACATGGAAATCTCGCAATCTTGGGAGCAAAACCATTGATTTTCAGCAGCTTTCCTAGCGAGGTGTTGCCCATAGATTCCTTTGCAAGAAGGATAGAAACCTTT
Organism: Nephrotoma guestfalica; assembly: GCA_963691935.1. Taxonomy (NCBI): domain Eukaryota; kingdom Metazoa; phylum Arthropoda; class Insecta; order Diptera; family Tipulidae; genus Nephrotoma; species Nephrotoma guestfalica. Next base: position 231,482,379 of record OY829915.1, on the reverse strand, counting down.
ATTGCAATAGCTGCACTCGAACATCTGTTGCTTTTGCGAGATTCCTCTTCCACAATTTTCGGGATTAAACAATATGTTGTTTACGCTTTCACGAATAATATCAAATTAAATTTTAATGTGGAATGTCGACACTTTAAAACGCCATCTCTTAGAAAATCAAAAAAACTAAGTTATACACCCAATAAATGTCGCTTGCTACTCATTCGCATATATTCAGGGGCAAATATTTTAATCTTTTAAAATACCAAATAAATTTATTGATTAACAAATCTAGTTATGTTAAAAGAACAGACAATTCCGCAAAATTACTATCTGCCTCACAGTATTTTTATGTTAGCTAATTAATAATACTGTGAATGCAAGAAATTTCAAGACTATTCCTTGGCCTTTACTACCCCTACGGCCTAACTAACTGAAAATAGCGACAATAAATTTTTATAAAATAAATAAAAAAGATTCATCGTCGATACAATGATGAATACTAAAGGCAGTTCCGCCAAAAAATACCATCGGTCTCACGCAATTTTTATGTTAGCCAAAGAACCCAATGGCCAAAATTAAATAAGCAAATAACCTCAAACAAGTTAAAATACCAGTAACGAAGCTGACAACTAAAAACAAAAACACAAAAACGACGAAATACCTACCACAAACATTTCCGTACCTTGATTTGTGAAGATTTAATAAGAGAAATGCACACTAAGATCGCGAAAAAAACTTAAGATAGATTTTGCCAACCAGCCCACGATCTTATTGCTATTTTCTGTTACTTCATTGGGTCAACAACATGTGTGCTGAGTTTTAGGAAAATTCCTTGGATTTTGCTTCCCTTAAGGCATGTACAACTAACTAAAAGTTTATGCTGTACGAAAAATGTTAAAAACGATTTTGCCAATCAGCCCACGATCTCATTGCGATTTTCTGTTAGTCGATGAGTCAACACCGTGGGTGCTGAGTTTTCGAAAAATCCCTTGAATTTTGCTACCATTATGGCACGTGCAACTAAAATCGAGAAGTACCTAAAAGTTTATGCTACACGAGAAAATATTAAAAAAGATTTTGCCAATCAGCCCACGATTTCATCGTGATTTTCTGTTAGCTCAATGGCTCTGCAATATGTGTGCTGAGTTTTAGGAAATTTCCTTGGATTTTGCTACCCTTATGGCACATACAACTAAAATCGAGAAGTAAGTAAATGTTTATGGTAGCATTAACACAAGTTAGTACGATTTAGTAGAAACTTGAAAGACATTAAAATTGAAGTACCAAATTTTATAGTTGGTGGTGGCAATGCATCTTATCCGTTTTCGTTGTATCTTAAAATGAATTCCTTGATCAGTGTTTCAAATAATTTTGCTTCTTGAAATTATTCAAGCCATATAACATAAATTATTTATTTTAGCTAAAACTAGATCATGTGGTAAATCGGCCTGAGAGATATACACGGTCTACAAAGGTTTTTGGCGGAAATTAATTAACCGGAACGTAAAATTAACTTAAGCGGGTTCTTCCGGGTGCAGGAAAAAACGAACACTTGGAATGTATGGCTCTAGTAGTCACCGAGCCAGTACTCGAAAAGAAATTACGTAAAGTGGTCAAGTTTGATCTTAGCCCCCGGACATTGTTGCTGAACTGATGCGCAAAATAGAGAGGTTGTTACGTGGTAATTTGTGTACCTGGTGATCCGAGATTTTGTTGAGATTTTGACTTTGTTACAAATGGCAGGTTTGATGTATGTTATGATGATTCATGTCTTCAATTAACCGGTCGCTCTCTTTGTAGATGGAATAATTTTTCCGGTTGGGTGATATTGGTAAAGTAGGGAAAATAGTAATAATTTGACAGACGGATGGGTTTTTTATTGGTGAAGACGGCAACAACTTACTTTCTGATTAAGAATTGGACGAGTGAACACTGAAGAAACCCAGTTGCCGAAACACACTAAAATTTGGAAAAAATTACATAGAAGTACGAGGCAAACATTTTTTTATATAAATATTGTGCTAAAAAAAATTTAGAAAATACGTGCACTGCAAAGCCACATACACGTTGGTGGTGTGCGCTGCTGTGGCAATTACGGAAATATAAAATGTAACCAAAAAGTGCAGTCGTGGTGAAATAAATCCCAGAAAATAAACGCAAACAGAATTTACAGTCGGGGTAAAATAAACATCACAAGGAAATGTGTGGATAAAGGCGAACCCAAAAATGTGTGGGCGGCAAGATTCGAGGCAGGAAATTACACACAGGTAGTGCGAAAAGGCGAACTGTGTAGGTGTGGGTGTGAGGTTTTTTTCGCATCAGTAGTGTTAACCGAGTGTTAAGACGAGCGAGTGTTAAGTTGCCCCAGAATTGGTCGGAAAGTGATTCATCATTATGGATTGAGACACAAGCTGATTGTTCCAGCATGGTGAAGGAGGAACATCACACCAAGAAACAAGTTGGATTGAACGAGCGGACCACTTCAAATCTGGTAAAATATATTATCCGAACTAACGAATTATTTTAAATGTCGGGTGCAAAATTGTTGTGTAATTATATTAACGTAAATTGTTTTTGAGTCGAATGAATGGTTAAATATACACCAGTGCTTAACGTAATTTATTAAATCAATAAAAGGTCGTTTGTATTGGATAATTTGTATAAGAAAATAATGGCGTTTCAAGTTTGTAGAAGTTTGGAGAAATGAGGGAAGAGAAGTTTGGTTGTTCTGTTCGTAGATTATGTAGATTAGTAATTCGCAGCTTTCAAGACCCTGTCTAGTCATCCATCATGCATAACACCCACGACAGACTGAGTGCGAGTCGAGTAAAATGGTGCGGGGTGATGATGTCAGGCTAGAGGCTAGAGCGCGGTAATATGTACATCTATTGTTCTGATTACAATTAGGGGTTTTATTTGCCAGCGATACGGTCACGTTGTAAAAAGTTGCAAGGCATGCACAGAGGTCTGTTTTTGTTCTTACTGCGCACATCATGATCACGATTATAAGGTTTGGTTCACATAAAGATGAACCCAGGTTCAGTAAACAAAACCACAAGGTTCATCAAATAGGTTCCGCTACTTGTAACTCATATAAAACTACTGTTCAATGTCTTAAAAATAACATTAAATGAGATATTTCGTCGCCCTGCTTGTTTTGCGTCAAAATAGTTAGATTCAAAATATGTGAACACATCACAATCAACTACGAAGATATTCAATTTATGCGAAAATCACACGATTATAGTGGAAATAAGTGATATGCTTGCTACTTTCTCTGAGTTTTCTTAGTTTTCTCTAAGTGTCCAGGTCTGAAGTTTTGTAATAGTGACGCACGTATGTTGAAATTCAATTGGTAGCGGGTTCCATACATACAGTGAACCGGTCGAGTATACCATCTGTGTAAATACGAAATAAACTTAAGCTCTCTAACGGGTCAACACAAAACGTTAATAATTACGAGGAACGTCATTGTTTAAAGTAAAATGTGGCACGACAGTTTAACTCATGAATCGCGTCTCTGAATTACTTTTTCATACTGGACAAGCAGGAAAACTCAACGACACTGTCGTCTAATGAGAACTGCAATATTGATCTAACAATAGGCAATGAAGTATTTTCCGATTCGATAGTTGAGTGGCGTGTGAAAAACAGCTGGCATACAGTGAAGACGGAAGAGAAGCAAAACTTTGAGATTTACAACACAGCTGGTTAGCTCTACAAAGGTTAGAAGCACTTCCAAAAATAGATTTGACTGATGAAATTGATGCTCGTGTGGAACTGATCACACCACATACCAACTAATTTTGAAGAAAATTATTTAAGCTATAGAAAGTAACACTGGTTGGAAGTTTAATCTAAAAAAAACTTAGATCTTATATGCACAGCTAAGAAAGGCATTCTAAAAGGAAAGAAATCAAAGACAAAAGAGTTTAGATTGTTACTCTTCAAAGAGGCAAGAAACAAATGCTTCCATGAAGTAGACAAATGGAGTCATCACAGATACCTGAATTAACTGCTCATCCATCGTTGCTGGATAAACCTCATTTTCATGGAAATAGGTTTCTAGAGCTCTATAAATCATCAACAAGTCACCAGGGCTTGATAACTTGAACACTGAAATCATACAACTTGCATAGCCTATCACAGAGCAAGCGTAAAAAATTGGATAATTTCTAAGGTGCAAAAATCTGGTAAAATGGTTGTTAGTTCTGGTGATAGAGAAATACTAACATGAGGGAGTTCCTAAAAGGTTGTCCTTTCGCCTTACACTGCGATTTGAACAGTGGGGTCTGTTTTACGAGCAAAACATTCGGATTGCAACGGATCATGTCGTATCATGTGTAATATCATGTCAAATAAACAGCGCGAAGTTTCAATATTGCTTTTCCTCACTACGTATTCCAGGGCCAGCACAGGCGCCAGTGCATCTCTCTGTCGAACACCAGATGTTATTTCAAAGAAGTCTGATACGGTTCACTCAATTATGATTCTACATACGGACCCAGATATTGTTAATTTAAACAGAGAAACGAAGTTCTCTAGAATTACTAGACATATGAGCGCGGTCCACGCGCTAACGTAAAATCCAGATAGATAATCGCCAATAATGTTTTGGCAAAAGGGATGAGTCTGGTAACTACAAGCCAACACTTTGTAAGTAATGTTGTATAGAGCGCGTTCCTTCAATTCCCCGGTACCTCGTCTTGCTTTTAAATAGAGACGATGAGCATAATCCTTCCTTAATCAACCTTTGTTCTCAGCTCTTCATTCCCGACTTGATCGCTGTAGTTTTTGGGTGAAAGCCTTCCGTGAGATTCCAGGCGTTACCAAAACAATCCCTTAAATTTCCTTATTTTTTCCTTAATTTTCCCCCACTGCTTCTGGATATTAGGAGGAGCTTCTTCGTTGTTATTGGGCAGGTCTAAATAATAAGTGACAGCAGTGACGCGTGGTCTTTTAAAGCATCGACATTCCATCGAACGGTCTTATATGCTTATCTATTGAACGTAGATGACAGTTTGCACTTATATTTGAATATGAAAAGCAAATGATGTCTGTCCATGTCTGCATCTTTGTAAGATCTAACGTCCGATATGATTGTGGAGTGTCTCCTAGATACCACAACGTGATCGATTTCCACGTTACTTTGTGGATTCTTTTATGAGGACAAAACATTGATACAACTAAGTTGTACATTATTGCTAGGTCAGTGATCAGTCAGACCGTTGTTGTTATTAGTGAGGTGCAAGCTGTTTGGATCGATGTGCGATGTATTTTCTACATTCTCACCGATTTTTTGCATTAAAGTCATCCACGATGATTCTAATGTTGTGGTGCGGTATGTTATTGATGACTTACATCGTACGTTACATCGTACATTAGCGATCGCGATATTACATTTCTTAGAGCGGAGTCTGGCCGACTGCATATCCGCATGTTGATAAGGCGGAAGTCGATGATATGATGCTTCACACGCCGATGGATGAGGAAGCCAACTCCAAATTCAACTCCAATCTTATGGCTGCTGTAATGAAGAGTGCACCCAATGGTGGTGTTAAGAATCCCACTCCCAGACCATCTAAACTCTTGTATAGTGCAAGTACGTCTAATGTAACTCCAGGTCATAACTTAATTGTTTTTAAGAGAGAAGGTTGTTAGTCTGCCGTTCGGCGCGTTTGTTATGTGGGTGGGATACAAACTGGTGAATAATCTTAAAGCATCCAGTTCTATCTTGAACACATTTATATAGCAAGCCGCTTGATATAAGACAGACTTCCGCTTCAGCCGCTCCTAACCTGGACAACGGACCCTGCTTTGGTATTGGTTTCAGTGCGCCAATGGCTCGCCCTGACATGTAGTGTTCATGACAATAAACAGAATTCTCCCTGCTCATCTCCAGAGAGCACCGCGAGGAGGCATGAAACTAGGACTTCACTCTCCAACAGTTGAGGTACACGCCTTATTAACAGTCCATCCTAGAGTTTCCGCATTATAACCACTGGATGATCGGCTCTCATTTAATATTTTTCTCAATATTTCGAGTCTTACTAATTGCGATATCACGAAATTTCATTAAGACCTCCCAATTTATGAAAAACGTTTAATTATGAAGTTTTATCCAAATCAGTAAATTCGTCTAAGCTGTAGAGTGTGTAATCTCTCTAAGTGTGTTGACCGACAGACACCACCTCGAAAACCACTTTTTGACTTCGGCAATATAGCGAATGGTAAATCTGCAAAAATTACGATATCACAAATGTCCATGATTACTGGGATCCATTTTGGAATCCTATCCTATGTTTAACATACAAAAGAGTTGTACCCCAATCGGTTAAGAAATTGCTTAGGTTAATTTAAATTGACAATTTTCCAGAAGCATGTCCAAAATTTATATTGGATTCCTATTTTCATCGTTAATCTGAGTTTAATACCCTTCTATTGAGGTAACATGGCGTCCAACTGGACACCCAATGAACGGATTATAATGCAATTAGGGTTCAACCGTTCGATCCTCTGAACGAATTTTCTATGGACCAATTGCAATGGATTCCTTAAAGAATTTTCCCGAAATCCGAACCTATCACATTTGGGTTGAGTACCAACTCAAAAACGCTCTTCCAGCAATTTTTATAAAAATCGTACGAGATGAAAAAATTAAAAAAGGGGTACAGGATATTCCAAACGACCCTTTGAACGGCATTTCCGGAAATAAGCACTCATCGCAATCGATTCATGGCACTCGAAAACCATCCCTCACCAATTTTAATAAAAATCGTGCGAGCCAAAACAACATTAAAGAAAGAAACCCGGGGCCCACCGCCATTCGACCCTCTGAACTTCGCGAAGTCTGGATCAATCGCAATCGATTCCTGGAAAATAAAACTCCCCTACACAAAATTTTAAGAAAATCGTGTGAATCAAAACAAAATTATACAACAAGATCCGCGCCCCACTGCTTCAAAAATAACAAAGAAAACATTTTTTGCATCGAATAGTTACTGGAGATGAAAATTAGATTAATTATGGGAATCCCAAATGCAAAACATCTTGGCTGAAGCCTAGTGATGCTGGTCTATTGCAACCTTATTCATTGCAATAAGGTTATGTTATGAAAAATTATTGAAAAGGACAGGACCGGGAAGTTCTATCCCAAGCGGTGCAGTTTCCGCGCAGAGATCGAAAATTGACTTATTGATTGAATCTCACCTCCAAAGACCAGGATTTTTTCAGAGAGAATCCGTAAATTGTCTGAAAGATGGGGGAAAGTTGTAACTGCAGATGGAGCACACTTTCAATAAATAATTCTTCCCTTTTCTAAACAAGTAATTGTGTTTTATTTTAAGAAAAATGGACGGAGTCATATTCACACTCCCATGATATATATATATATATATATATATATATATATATATATATATATATATATATATATTTATATATATAGTCTCTAATTTTTTGTTATTTTTCGGCCTGCGGTTAATTCGAATTGGTTTCTTACAAAATTTAGCAGTCTTCAGGGAATTCTGTATAGGGCTAGTTACAAAATCTTCTTTCACTCGAGTTTTGAAAACTTGATTTAATATTTTTTCAGCAATGTAGTTGGAGTTATATCTGTTGCTCATTGTGCCGTTAAGCGCAAACGATAATTCAATTTCTAACACTGACTAAATTGGGTTATTAGATGTTGAAGCAGTTAATTGCCTCCAAACCAGTGGGTCCATTGATCTTCAGTAAAGCTGTTTAATATTTGTGTGATGTAAGTCATCTAAGTGGTTATAATCATCTAAGATTCTATATGAGAGAAACGCAACGCTTGATCTCGAATTGCATGCAAATTTTCCATAAATATGTTCATTTGTATTATTCAAATTCAAACAACAAAAATTAAACCTCATCATCTTATGTTTCAATATAAATAAGATGCATATTATATACCATAAAGTTGATTATACTCATTTTAGATGAAATTAAATTCGATGATGAGTATTTTACATTACCTGATCTTTCAAAAAACAAAAAGATCTAATTTGATCTTAGAGCAATAGAAATCATTACATCATTAGTCAGCAAAATTCAAAATTATGAAAGTAACTCAATGTGGTTTCTCTCAAATTTATTTCTATTTAGGGATTTGATTAGCACACACACACACACGCAGCATTTTATGTAAGTGTTAAATTAAAATCTGTGAGAAAAACGTGAACTAATATGCAATTCACGCATCATATAGGTAAACATATCGTATGGCAATGCGGCCGGCGCAGTAGTTTTTTGGTGCGCCTGATAAATCGATATTACGTATGTAAGATCAAAAGATCAGGATTTAGAATAAAGAATTGTTTGAAATGCGAGAGTGCTGATCGTTGTCATTACTTGTTATTGTAAAGTATATGCGATTTAAGATTAAACATAAATATTTTTTTTTTGTCGATCATTGTTGATCAATAAATATTCATCAAATGAAATGTCGATCAAATCGATTTTGGTTTGTTAATAAAACTATTTTAATGGTTTTGACATCAATTATAACTTCTTAATGTAAATAAACAAAACGAAAAAATATTTGTCTTATCGATCATCTCACATAAATTGTTATGGATACGTATAGGGTTGAAATTGAAAATTATATATACCTATATCGTGATCACCTGTCTTCAGACGCAACCGAAATATTTGACCACCATGAAATTTATTTGAATATTAGAAACACATTTAAAACTCGATAACTTCTGGTTTAATCGGGGTTTACGATCGAGAGTGCGCAACTTGATTTAAAACCAATTTATATTAATGCATTTTCACCTGTTTCACATACATATGTACACGGATGCCATAAATCTTAATTAATTAGATTGAACGGATATAATGCACGTTTCGAATACATTTATAAAGAGATACATACATATGCAGTTAATTAAGATCAAACTATAACTTTGTATCGCGCATACCATTTTTCTCCACCTTCAGCAATTATCGCACATAAATTAAAAGTTCATTGAATTGCGCGCATTGCAATATACGAAACGAATAATAAATCGTTCAAGCCGCGGACCATAAATTACGTACCTTTCAGCACCTTTGATTAATAATAATACAGTAAATCATTTCTTTCTTATCATCATTTTTTTTTTGTGTGTGAGCGCAGAAAATTTAACATTTTTCTCAAAAATCAACTTTTTATTTTTTTAAGATTTGTTGAAACAAAGCAACGAAAAATTTACTTCTTGTATGCGCGCTGTGGTAATGGTATTTGAAGAAATCCCGAAAAATACTCAACCGAAATGAATTAAATTCCAATTTACCTTATGGGACCAAAAAAAAAAATTAAGTTTCATTTGGTATTTGCAGTTGCAAAAGTATTTTTGGTCTCGTTATTTGCAGTTTAGCGTTTCTGTTGTCCGCATGATTTGCAGTATTTTCATCAAAACAGTACGCATGTATTATGAAGAGTAATATGCTCTACAAGCAACGAATTTTCTAGGATTTACAATAAATTTGAAAATTTTGAGAATTCAAAGTACGAGGTGTGTTCAACAGGTAACGGGACTTTATAATTTCGCGCGTTGTATCTGTACAGTGTTCGCTATATTCGACATTTAGTCTGTTGCCGGCTGTCTAAAAGGTTATATGTATGTGTTTTGGTCGAATCGGAAAAATTTTGAATTTCGAACAAAAACAGCGGCGAAGTTGCTTAAGAGTCGCTAAATGAATTCAACGACTACTGAAAGTGTGATCACAAATGATTAAACATATGGGTTTTGGATATATTATCGAAACTGCTCGCCATATCCGAAAAAAACGCGATAAGTCCGGTCTAATGTGAAGGTTACGCTCACCGTGTTTACGATTTTAACGGCATAGTGCACCACAAGTGCACCACCTACAAGTTTAACACCGTTTGCGTAAAGCAATTCGAATAAAACACTCGGACGTGGCGAAACAATTCATATTGCCCAACATAGTAATGGGCGGTTCATTTTTACGGTTACAACATTTTGCGTCACAAATCGTGGGGACGACCCAGAAGAAAAGAGGGCACATTTACAGACGAGCAAAAAGGGAAGAATACCTCATTTTAATGTTGAATACCCTTTAAATAGGATATTCAAGGGCCATTTTTCTCTTTTACTATAGCTGGCGCAAATTTGTGATGCAATTTAGCCGTGAATTTATTTACAGTATCACACTGAGCAAACAATCGGATAATATTTAATAAATATTTATGAAATTATCGTTTGGACCATCGAACAAATTTTTCAATTTATACTCTGAAACATGCTGCACCGTATGTTGGCCAAATACTAAGAACTACCTAAAAATGCTAGTCTCAATTCGAATGTGAATCCGATAGAAGAGGCTGAATTACTCCCAATATAATCCGGTTTACCCACTCCGAAGCATTCACTTGCGGAGAGTTTAGAGGTGTGCGATGCTTTACACCGTATTTTCTTAGTAAATCTTGGAACTGTTTTTCGACAATTTGCTTGCCACTGTCCGAGATTGCGGTTTTTTTTAACCACACAAGAGTTAACTTGGAGAAATGGTCTAATACAACCGTAATAGTTTCAATTTTAGACCTTGGATAAGATTCTAAAAAATCGATATACTTTCGGGTTGAAGTCTCATACGTAGTTGTAATTTTTAATCCACGGATTTATTTATTTTGCACCCGTCACAGCAATTGTTTCAGGTAAAACGGGACGTGGGGAGCAATGTGTTTGTTATATTAATCCCGATACTAATTCATCGAGGTTCCGTAATTTTCATTCGGAAATTTATTAGTAAATTTAGACTCGTTTGAAAGTCGAACAAGTATTTTACCATCGATTACAGACTAATTGCAGTTACGCGGGTTTAGGTTCAGAATGGTTTAAATTTCAGCTTCGTAAGGTCTCGATGTAAGGAAATTACTTTTTTGGGATCTAGAGAATTATCATCAACCGAACATATTACGTAAGGCTAAGAACCGGCCGCTATACCAAGATCATACGATTTCGGTCCATCTCAGACACAAATTGATTTAAAAGTGTTACAAAACACTCTTGATAAGGAGTGAGCCACGATATTTTCTGAGCCCTTCTGGTAGTCAATTTCAAAATTGTAAGGTTGAAGTTTTAAACTCAATCAAGGCAATTTACGAGAAACTTTTTTCTGGGTTTATATTGCAAATTTAAAACCCACAATGTAACACCTAAACTCCTTCACACTAATTAAGGCAGCCAAGCACTCCAACTCAGTGATGTTATAATTTTTCTGTGCGGCGTTTAGCTATTGTATCAAAAAAGCTATTGGACGCTCTGCACCATCATCATAAACCTGAAACAGGATGCTTCCGATACCATCCCTTGCTCATCACATTTGATATAATAGGGATGACTAAAGTTCGTATTGGCTAACACAGGAGCGGTAGATCGAAACGCTTTTGACCAAACCAACTTCCTTCCTTTTTTGAGTAGTTTGGGAGTTGGCGCTGCGAGTTTTGCGAACTATTTATAAACCATCCACAGACTCCAAAAAATTTACATATTTTTAAGGTTTTTGGTGCCGGATAATCCAAAAGTAATTAATTTTTTTCTGGACTGACCTTCAAACGAGGTAAACAATGTCTTTGAGCAGAAATGTACATTTGGTTGTATTTATTGTAAGTCCACCATTCTTTAGAAGTTGAGCTACCAAAGATGCCACGCATTTTAAAACTTCAATGGTTTCTTTTTATCCAAGACAACAATGACAGAATATATCTCTTTACTTTCCCTTCAATTTACAGCGATATAGTTTTGCGAAATTTCTTTAACAAATCTCTTGGCTTCCATTGTTTATTGTCCGAAATCACACAGTTACTTTTCCACAAAAATGGGGTTGGTTTATTTTTGTATAACCTTAATGCAAGCCTAGCTCCCCTATTCCCTTAGTCGCATCACTTCATGCGACCTCATTACTCCCCTTCGCTAGCATTCAATGGACTACTCAAACATTAAACCGAAACTATATTGATTACATAACCACAAGAATTAGGCTGGCCACCTCTTTTTTTAGGTTATGTAAATACATATTTTAAACCGCTTCCGATGTTTTTGACAGTTGGTTGTTATTTCAAACATAAACGTATGTATTTCAAAGGTCCGGCTTAACTTTTTTTGAAATATAGATATTTCTCCTTCATGTTTGAATCTGTGTTTGATATCGGAGGTAACTGAAAACCAGTGAGGAATGGTTTGCGAGGTAAAATTGATATTCATTTTCTTCCTTGGCCAACGTTCAACCCTCGTAATTTTTGTCAACAACTTCCTTTTGTTTGATTCCTCCGATTATGTATTACCTTACAAGCTAGGTTATTTGCAGTGTTGTGCCGTATTATCTACATCGCGTAGATAATGAATACTCTTCACGTGTAGAGAATGTATGTAGACAAGTCTAAAAATTGCGTCGACAAAGTAGAGAATGTAGACAAAGTAAAAAATGATTGTTTCTATTTGCAATCAGCAAAATTCTTTAATTTATTTATTAATGGAACCATTTGGCTGCGATTCTACCTCACGGTTGAAAAATTCGAACCCAAGTTTTTAAATCGCAATGACGAACTCCTATGTGTATAATATGTGTTGCTATGCTAGGATTACGGAATGATAAGCAAAAATAGATAATTCTTGTGTATACCTGTGTTAGTAAAATGTAAAAAAATATTCGAAAAAGTAAAAAATCTGCTTAGCTGGCGAAATTAACTACTTCGAGGCACGGTATTTCAATAAATAAAATTGCCATTTTGATCAACAAATGGATGTTAAACTTGAGTAATGAAGGTGTATACACTATTAATTTCCAAAATGTACGGTGAAGCCGATAAGTAACAACATTTTATTCGGTTTCGTTAAAATATTTACATATTTGATGAACTCGATTCCGACTTGAATTGAAATTTATCATTTCTTTAGTGCAGCACTGGATGAGGAATTTTTTTTTGAGGGTGCTCCTATTTTCCATGTTCCATGGCTAATAACTCAACGTGGATTGCACCGACTTCTGTAAAATATCGATACTACTACCGATTAAAGTTAAGGGAGCTACCTATGTACGCCTATTTACAGCGTACACCAATATACCGAGAAATATATGAAAAATAATTGTTGCACCAAATCCAATAAATACGCGCAGACTTTTGTTAATCCAAATATTAAATGATAACTTTTTTCTTCCTCTATTAAGTGCTCATCTAGCAATTTATTTTTCAAATTTTACATTTCTTAAACAATTCTGACTTGTTGGGGTGAAGGTCAAGTGACTTCGTTCTTTGAAGTTTTCTTTCAACGACAGGGTTATCTATCATATGGCGAACAATTCCATGTCATGTTCCTGGAGCCTTATTTCGTGTTTGGCGTTTGTTTGCTCATTTTGGCGTTTGTTTGCTTAGTACATCCCCAGAGTTGAATACCGTAGGACCATATCGGCTTCAGTATTTGCCGCAGCAGCGGCTTGTTGTGTGTTATAAGCTCAGACTTATAAGCCAATACATTTTTCTGAACTTAATATTAAGTTCTGTTTTTTTCTTTTTGACAGCTCTCTCCACTTGAGCTTGGTATCGAGTGTCAAGCCAAGATATTTAGCTTTGTTTGTATATGGCACCGGTCGTGAGTTAATTTCTATCGGTAGATGGGAAGCCTTTTGATATGTAAAGTTAATAGGCGTTGAATTCGTCTAAAAAAGCTTGATCCTCCAGCGCTTAGTCCAGTTACAAACCGCATTAGTAATCTTCTGGAATTTGCCCCTTACGTCAGCGACATTACTTCCAATGTCCTTCCTGTGTCATCCGCAAGGGTAGCTATGGTTCCTTCATTTGTTGTTGGAATATCCCTTGTATATAATAAATTCAGGATTGGTCCTAAAACATTCCCTTGTGGGACACCGGCAGAGATTTTCTTTAGTTCGGAGTATTCATCCTCTTATTTCCCAAGAAAATTTCTATTGGATAAATAAGAACTTAGTATGACATAGAATTGTCTCGGCTGAACTCTGTGCAGCTTGAATTCCAGTCCACTGTGCCAAATGTTATCGAATGTTTGGGCGACGTCCAGAAATATGCTGGAGCATACTTTCTAGCGTTCTAACGATCTTTCAATAACGTTGGTGATTATATGCACCTGTCCAATTGTGGAGTGTTTTTCTCTGAATCCAAATTGATGTGGAGGAATTAGTGGTCAGTCCTCAATTATTCATTTAAATCTTTTTAGTAATAATTTTTCAAAGAGTTTTGACATAATTGGCAACACTGAAATTGGCCTTGGTTTATCAGGTTTTGCTATCATGATTACTTCTGCTACTTTCCATTGCCACGGAACATATTTTAACCAAAAGCTTGCATTGATTATGTGTAATAGCTTACGAAATCCTTTATCTGGTAGAGCCTTGATTATTTGGCAAGTAATCAAGTCATATCCTAGGGCTTTTTTAGCATTCATGTTGCTTTTCACTTCTTCTTTTAATTCTTTGAGAGTTACTGGGCGTATATCAAAATCATATAGCTTTTGGATTGACATTATATTTTCATTAGCCGTTTGCCTTGGTAGTGGTTGGAAGGTATCCTCGAGATACTCCACAAACAGATCAGCCTTCTCTTTAGAACCTCTTGCCTAGGTTCTAACCTCTTTTTTAAGTGGAGGCACTTGCATTTTGGGTCCTTTGAGCCCCTTCGTCACCTTCCACAGAGAATACTTAGAATTTGTTTCATCGGTTAGGCTAACTAGATATCTGTTGATTGATGCATTTTTAACTTCTTTAAGAAGAGATTTGAGACTGTTACCTAAATTGTTAAGAATTGTTTTGCTCTCCGGTGTTCTAGTTATTTGCCAGGTTTTACGTGCCCGTCGTTTTTTTTCTTACTAACTCCCTAACTTCCATTGAAGCTTCTTCTTATTTTGTATAATGGGGGTACTTGCCAAAGCAGTATAGTGAATTGGTTCATTGAGTTGTTCTAATTCATCTTCCAACTGGTGAGAATTTCTTATCGGTACCTGAAGATTCATTTTTTCCTTCATTACTTCACGAAAGAGATCCCAGTTTGTTTTTGAATTTCTTAATCTAGGTGTACTCTGCCTTTGAATTATCATTTCCCTGAATGTCATGATAACCGGGTAATGATCCGATACTAGAGAATTACTGCCTTCAATGCGAATGTAGTTCTGGGATATACCTCTTGCTACAAGAGAGTCTATTAGGTCAGGTATTTTCGTTCCGTCACAGGGCCAGTATGTTGGGCAACCACCAGTGTAAAATTCATATTTTGATGTCTGCCCTGCTTGAAGCAAATCTTTACCTTTTGAAGTCGTAAGTCTAGATCCCCAATAGGTGTTTTTCGCATTAAAGTCACCTCCAGTGACCTCCAGTGTAGTCCTCCCTTTTCAAGTTATGGCGGGGAGAACAATATATTGCAGAGACAGTAAGCTGTCTGTGTTTAATTTGGATCCTTACAATAGTGACTTGCATTGTTTCTTCTTCGATATTTGATTCTAAATGGTGTTTTATATTTTCTTTTATTAGTAACGCCGAACCACCTCTTGCTCTTTCTGCTGGATGAATGGAGTATTGTAAGTTATAACCCCGTATTTTAACAAACGAAGATTTAACTAGATGGCTTGCAGATATTAAGAAAATGTCGATTTTTTCTGAATTTAAAAATATTTCTATTTCTGGAATATGTTGCATAATGCCATTCGCATTCCAGATTGCTATTTTGAAAGTTGTGTTCTTACTTAACATTTTTTGTTGGATTGCGTTGAGAGAGTTGCATTTTGTTCAGTTGATCAAGTATCATGTGAGATTACTTTGGTCATCTAGCCGCTTTGTAATAGCTGCAATGCTGTTCATAATGATTTCCATAATTTGGTTATTTTCAGAGCCCATATGCTTGGTTGAACATAAACCTTTCACTACCTGCGCAAATGAACTTCTTTGCATTGCTTGGTTGTGGGTTTTGATTCATCTGATTTGATATTTGAACCCTTCGATTTTCGTGATTTTGCGGTTGATTTCTTGTTTTATCTCTTAATTTGTGTAGTTGTTTAGCAACATGTTTTCCCTTACAATTTGTACACTTGGCTGGCACATCTCTCCCTATTGTACAAGCCTGGGTAGAATGATTACCTGAGTATTTTAACATCTTGGATCCCGGCTGCAATATCTTTGGGTGTGATTAAATGCCTGGCATTTCTTGCATTGGGGTATGCGAGTTGTGGTTCTCCTCATTGGTTCAATTTTCACCTTTATGTGAAGAATTCCTTTTATTCCATAAATGTTTTGAACATTCTCTTTGTTGTCAAATACTAGCATAAAAAGAGGGAGTCCCGTTTTACTGATAATTTGGTTTCCTTCCTGAATTTCTCTTCTCTCTTTTTTAACAATATTCACAGCATCTAGTATTTTAAGACCTTTATTTTGTAAGTCTGCCATTATTTCTGCCTGTTTGTTTTCGTAAGTGAACCACCGATACTTTTCAGCATTCAATTTCATAGATAAGGTTCTATAAGTATCTGAGTCCAGAGTATTAATTTTCCAAACGTCATTATTTAACGCTGTTACCTTATAGTCTTTGTCAGTAACCGATTTCATCAGTAACTGAATTTCTGGGTAACTGGTGACACCCTCAATATTTATTGGTGGGGGTGATTTTTCTTTCGGTTGCACCAAATTTGGTGTAATGTTCTTGGTAGATTTACTACCTTTTGGTTGATTGGCTTTGGGTAGAGCATCGTTTGAATCTGGGCTAGATTGTCCCCTACTATTTAATTGCTCAGCATTAGGTGAAGATTCAGCTTTTCTTTTCTTACTCTTCCTGGAATGTTTTTTCTTCTTTAGGATCCAGTCCGTCTCTCTTTGTAATTCATCTTCATCAGTGGAATAGATGAGTTTGTCTGGTTCAATGCTTCCTATATCGCAATCTTCTTTTGAATCCCGATTCATTTCTAGGTTTTCATTTTCTTGCTTTAGATACTCAATTTCTTCGCTAAGCTTGGCAAGAGATTCATATTCTCTTTTTCTAGGTCAATAGTTGTTTTACCAGATTCGGCTATTTGCAAAGTAAAATTTCCGGAGGCATCACTTATTTCGTGTAAGGTTTGTCTAGGTATAGCGTTAGAAAAAGTATCGGCGTGGTCAGCTACCGATTTGCTTCTATTTTTTTTTTATCGGTGATCTTTGTAAATTTGGTCTTCTCTGGAACGGATTTGATGTTCCCTGATAATGCAATAGATAGCCCTCCCCAGAATCCATAGGGCCAGTCTCCACAGAGAGTGGATTTACCAATGTTGATATTGGTGTACCACCTGGGGTATTATTTAATTAGCTATTCTGCTTCACTACTACGAAGGGATTGGGTACCGCAACCGTTCGTTCTACAAAACATTGCCCAGAGTACGCCCGTATCCATTTATGAATACTTCGTGGAGGCTGTCAATCCCGCACTCCACAATAATTTTGATTAAACTTTTTAATTTTTTTTAAATTGTAGCATGTGTTGCAAGTTTGTATCTTAATATTTTCTATCACGATAGTTTCTTTTTTCACGACACTTGCATTAGTGTTGCCAGCTTTTAAATCCGTAATTTTTTGGGCTAGAATTTTGGGCCAACTATTTTTTGTTTAAATTAAATTAAAAGATGAATAATTAAATCTAGTAGGTTGCATTGGGATGGGGTAATTAATTCGGCTTGTTTGAGATAGGTTCTGAGTTTTTCCATTTTGTTTGGGCTGACATTAAAATATGGCGGTTTTGCTGTGATATCAAAATTAGTTTTGATTTGACAAACATATCGAAAATACAAAATATTTGACAGAGTAAATGCTTTTTTATAATATCTTAATATTTTTGGGGTAAGAGTTTTCCGCCCAACTTCAAATACATAAGGGACAACTTGCAAATTTTTATCTTAATATTTTCTATCACGATAAT
Organism: Nephrotoma guestfalica; assembly: GCA_963691935.1. Lineage (NCBI taxonomy): Eukaryota > Metazoa > Arthropoda > Insecta > Diptera > Tipulidae > Nephrotoma > Nephrotoma guestfalica. The sequence goes on along the minus strand of OY829915.1, from coordinate 231,464,456 downwards.
TTCAGTTTTTCGCGACACTTTCATTAGTGTTGCCACCTTTTAAATCCTCAATTTTTTGGGCTAGAGTTTTGGCTCAACTTCATAAAATCCGCAACAATTTTTACCTAACGTATAATAGTAGAATGACAAGAATTATAAGAAATCACGCCATTATTTAAATCGATCAATCACACTTAAACATTTTATGTATCACTTACAAAATACTTAAAGTGGTCTGTTGCAATCGTGTCAACACTCATCAATCAATAATGATGAAGTGCGAGAGAAATGAAATTTGAATTTTTCATTGAGTCACAAACAGATTTTGATTTTCGAACTTTGTGAAATGCATAATCATTTTCTTCTCGGTATAATACAAATATAAGATATACATTTACTTGAGATGAAATCTCATCTTGTTTCTTACGATCAAAAGAAAAAAGTATCTTGTATGTTCTATATTTTGTATTACATCTCGACGATTCTAGATTACATATATGTACTCTGGATATTATTATTGTTATTCCGTATGTAACATTTTTATGTTCATTCAATATTTGATAGAGTACACAAGTTTCTTTTATATATAGCGAGCGCTTTATTGAAATTTAAGAAGATGTAAGATTCGATTTGAAAGTATTTATCTTGTGTATATGTACTCAGACATCTCAGCATATTATGCTGATGTGTGAACAGAAAATCACTTTATTATATACGAATTAAGCATGTAGCTCGGTATGCAGACGCAGAACAAATGTTAATCAAGAAGATATTTTGTATAAACACAATACAAGAATAAGAAAACGAATTTAATCAAAAAAAATAGTGCAATTCTTTTGAGGTGTCAATGTTGTAAATGGCTTATTAGAGGTGCATTGTTTGTTTGCGCGCGCCTCATACAATGTAAGTTGGAGGAGTTATTTATAAACAGTAAATACACTTTAACCTTGTTTGCACAAATTTCGTATTAAGCACAATACAACTTCCAAAGATCCTATCGGAGGAATAATGTACATGGTACATATAGACACAATCAAATAGACAAAGGCCTTAACCTTCCATATATATCGAACAAGAGAATCGATAGATTTTATTTTTATTTTACTTGTTAAGTAGAACAAAACACAAAAAACTACACGAACAATAAATCCTATCAGCAACCATTCTACTAACTACGAGTATATAATACATAACAAATCTCACATCATCTTCATCAGCATCTTATTGTTTTCTCGATTCACTATGTGTACGAGTAGATTGTATTGTGTGGTTCTGTGTGTTTTGATTGTTGTAAAACGATCAGAAATTATGTCATGTCTAGTTCATATAAAAATTGTAAGCAGCAACAAGGAACAATATCTACACCAATTTTTCTTCTACAAACGTTCGATCAAATCTTATTTTATGGATTTTTATTCTATTATTTCAATCTTATTCTGTTCAATTATTCTCTGTTCGAAAGTTCGGATAAACTTGTGAATGGTGCCTAATCGATGTAGCTGTTAAATTTGAAGGAGTGTGTATTACAAATAATATGCTTGCCTACGTGGTGCTGGTTTAGTACGAGCGAAACCTATAATTCTCTCAAATCTTCCTTGCCTCGGCTGGATTTGCCTTACTCCATTCTATTGACCAGTACAATTTCAAGCGTTTGAACCTCTATTGGATGGTTAGCATATCATCTTTCATTTTCGGCTCTGCACAAATAATAGTCCAACGGAGTCAAACCGCAGCCCCTACGCGACCAATTGACATCGCCATTTCGGCTGATAATACGATTTTAGAAGATAGGGCGGAAAACGTCGATTGTGCCGTTGGCTGTGTAGGCAGTGGCGCCGGCCTGTTGAAACCAAAAATCGGCCAAATCTTTCCCTTTAATCGTATAGAATAAAAAGTCAGTTGATATGGCACGAATCTCATTGACTGTTAGTGCCGCTCTTGGCTCATCGTCGAAGAAAAATGGCCGTTTTGGCTTCTGTGTTGATTTTCTGTGCCCCAAATATGGCAATTTTTCTTGTTAAAATAACCACCGAGGTAAAAATGGGCTTCGTCGATGATTTTTTGGTAAAAATGCTCATTTTCTAACACACACTTTCAGCTACAGTAGCAATATTTTCAATCGATCGAATTGTGTACGCAATTTTCGGCAAGTTTCGGCAACTGACTCACTACTTTGGAAATAAATGTTCAAAATTTACCAAAGTTCATCAAGCATTTATCGACCCATTTCGTTCATCGGGAATACCATACTGAGTTTCTGTCACTTGACGGATGACATCACAGCTATTAGTGGTGAAATAACTAGTTAAAAAACAAACCGAAAGATGTCGCAACGGTAATAAAGATTAATGATAAACTTTTAAAGTAAAGCTGACATTTCAGCAATGCTGTATAAGAAAGCAGAACATTTCCGAAAAACGTGGTTTTGCTATTAACCGCTAGAGGTAGCACTATCACGAAAAAAATTTTCTTATGCTAAATAAATTCTTCTAAAGTGATTTTAATGTGGAATTTATGGAGTGCTGACGCCGATTATGATTATAATGTTACTCATGTATATAGATCATAATCGCTGCTATCATAAAAACCTAAGCCCAGGATAGTTACAGGTGGGTTACAGGTGGTTTAAAAATTGCACGTGACACAAGTTAGCTCGATTTGGTCGCTTCGGCTGATTGATTCAGAGAAAACTGGTTTAATAGCATTTTTATATGATTGGTGACATCAAGGATTAAGTAGTACCAATAGAAGTGGTTTTTATAGCAACTTGTGGATGCTCAGCAAGAACCAGATGAATTAATTTCCATTGTGAATGGGAATGACAGCGGATTATCTGGCAAAGATGGTTTCGATAATTTTGACGGAAGGATTGCTTATATAATGGAGAACGACAGTAAACCAATGTTGGGCATTAAACTTTAGGATAGCGTTAATGCTGATGCTGGGGGTGGTAAGGTGAGATAATGGAGTAAGCTGAAGTCGGATTGCAACGCATTTATGGTATCGGCACGTTTGACTTAAAGGACAATGAGGAATTCATTGCAGATATGGTGATGCTCTCGGATAATGGCAAAGAGCAATTGTGGCAGCTAATTTTCGACGGGATAGTGAGTCATGACATGAACGAATACCAGAAGAAATGGACACTGGTGGAACTAGTGAGAATCCGTTAACTAGGATTTTAAAAAGTCTGTAGAAAAGGTATCGTCCAAGGCGAGTGAGAATTGGAGATGGTTCACCAGACTTCTAAGGCAACAAGGGCAATCGGCGGTGATTGGCGATTGAAATTCACAGGAAGGTTATCGAGCAGAGGTAGCAGGAAAAAATCTTACACATTCTTTCCTGAATATTGCGAATGAGGGCCAATTAAAGAGATACTCAGTCGGAAAGGAATTAGGAGGAGCGCCAACGATATTCAATGGAACAGACGGTACCTTATCTCGCTAAAATTCGAGAGGATTAAACGAAGGCAAAAAGGATCATCGATAAGATGCTGGTCAAGTAGGTCACCTAACAAGTGGTGCCGAGTATAGACGGGATGCAAGGTGTGGCTGAGATACGATTGCAAGGTTTAATGGCTTCAAGAAACGATAATATTTAGTAGGGTTGAATTTGATGGAGCTGTACGGACTAAATTACAGAGGTGGTAGGTTGGAAATCACTTGAGCTGATTGATTTAGTGTAAATTGGATTTAATATAATTTTTGTGGGATTAGGGAAGTAGTAGTATATCAGCTAGTTGCAGTATGGTTGTGATTATTCATGGACAAGCTGAAATGTTCAGCGCGGTAGATAAATGCGATATAAATACGAGCTAAATACCGATCTCTATAATTTTTTATACAACTAATTTGATTTAAACAACACAGCGTTTACAAAATTTTGCTCAATAGCTAGAAATCTTCGGTTACGAAAAACTGTGTGCTCACTTTATCAAATTTGCACATCAGATTGTACACAAATGCAGTAAATGATGGTATGCAGATGGTATCGATTATAGTTGTTTGAATATGTTTTTATCAACTTCAATGCAAATGCCTCCTCCTGATTCTGATATGTTTGAACACAAAAGACCGGTCACAACGGTAAACAACAAAATTTGATGGAAAAACTCGAAACTATTAATACATAGACCCATGGATACATGGACCCTAGTTTCTGTAGTTGTGTAAAAATCATATTCAGTACTAATAACGTAATTATAAAAACAAGCTGACTTTTATGACATCCCACCAACATTTTTGCTGAAGTCGACTTGGAATTTGTAGTTATTCCAGAGCTTGATAACGAGAATATTTTATGACCACGGCGATTTCGTAGGAAATGTAATCTCTAACAAAACGATCATTAGGTCTTGGTTCAATTCGGTGACAGTTGGAACTCGATATTTTAAATTTTCGATTAACAAAAATTTTAAACTTATCTTGTGTTGCAGCTCATCATGACTACCGTCAATCTGTTACATTTGGGTAGCGTCTGCGATTAATTTATAGCATAAATGAACCGAATTGCCTACGTTGCCTTAGTCGAGAGTGCATTAAACCTCAGGTCTCCTAAAACTGTCACGGGTTTAAAGAACCCCAGCAGTTGGTGCATAAAAATTGTGTCGGCTACTTTGCCGCGTCTCGCGAAATAATTCTAGAGTACAACCTACGTTTTACAGATGGCTTTATCTTATGCATATAAGATATATGAGGCAAAGCAAATTTCTAAACCAAAATGTTAAAATCGCGTGCAAAAATTCTTCATGTATTTCGCGAAGTAGAAATTTAAATTATTTATTACAAAACGATTGAATTAACCAAAATAAATAAAAATCTGGCTGGATTATCGCCGATAGAGGAAATTTTTAATTTTTTACATAAATAAATTACAAAAACAAACCCCGCGACGATGAGTGCAAACAATTTCTTAATTTTTAACTTTTGTTTTTGGGCGCACAAGACAAAACCAAACACCAAATTGAACGAAACCCAAGACATGTCTGCGAAATTAAAATTTGCAGCCAACAACAAAACCATGACAGTCAAGTCGTACATTTTTATACGTATAACTAAATATAAAAAATCCAAGAATATTTAAATGATTGGGCCCCAAACAAACATAACCAAATCAAGAAAATAAAAACAAAAACTTGCGTGATTACGATTAAGTTTAACTTTTAAGCTGCAATAAAATATCCAAACTATGCCCAAAAAATAAATAAAATAAATCAGGAAATAAAAAATAAAAAAAATAAAAATTAAGAAATCCATGCAGGCAAAAACGCAGGTCCAGAATTTTTTTTTTTATGAATTTAATTTTTATGTATACGCAATCCTCGTTACATAAAAAAGAAACATAAAATTTATGTTAAAGCATTATACTGTGGATATCAATAACTTTATAACTTCCTGTCTTACTGTGCATTTAAAAGTACCAAGTAGTTATTCGACAATTAATCTCTTTACTGTGGATTATTAATTAAACTCTTTCGGCGAGGTCGAGAATCTCCCCCGTTGATTCGGTGGTTTAGTCGAATGCCCAGCTAACCGAAATATATACTTATTAATGTTTGTGTATCTTAATTTAAATTTTGTGTTGTCACTCATGTCGTTTTTAATAAAAACAGGTAATTTAATCAGTTCACAGCGGTGTAACAATTATGAGGTGTATGATATTTACTTAAGACTTTTTTTTTGCGTTTAACTTATGCAGTACAGTCGTTCAGACCTAGGATATTCGTCCAGTAATGATTACCAACTACTTCTAAAATTTTCGTGCCGGCCACAATATGAATTTAAAAAAAAATCTGGAAGCAGGTCCAGAAGAACCAAACAAATTGGATCCATTGAGAAAATTTCAGGAGGGCTACTGATCTGGAAAAGTACGTGAAGTGAAAGAACGTGAAAGTGAAAATACGAGTTATAGCAAAGTAACGAGCTTCGGTTTAGTTATGGGGTGGTAAAAATGGGTATTGGAATTTTTATTAAAGATTTCCCAGGTTGTTTCAATATAACACAAAACAGATGGGATCATACACTCAACGAAATGTTAATGGAAAGTTTAACTTTACCAAAGAAATTAAGTTTAATTGATAGCTTAATTGCATTTAGATAATAACGAAGTAATCTTTTTCTGTTCACTACATGTATACTCGTAATAGCTTTAAATAATCTATATTTCCCTTTTCCTCTAAATTTCTAAAAATGCTAAGTCAGTTGTTCGGTATTTGTGTGTTAAAACAATGAGTGTTTTTAATTTATGACTTTAATTTAAAAAAATTGAAATATATTTTCTAAATAAACATTAAAATGCACTTCGTGCATGTAATAATTTGTTTGTTTAATAAGCCAATAAACATTAAAATTACACGCAATGTACATCATATTAAAATATATTATAATGCTGATCCATTTGAAATTAGATTACATAAAATTTTCAGGCGATTTCAAAATATCATTCACATTTGATTGTAAAAACGACGTTACAAATTACATTCATATTCGTGCAATTAAAATTTTCTTATTCCTAAATCCTTAAACGGATCTTATTTTTATAATCCTTTAATATTTTTCCAAATTTTCTAAGAACAGTTTCCAATATCTTAAAATGTAGCTCTCTATCGCGAAATGAATCATTTTTATAGGAATTGTATCTAATTTAGAAATAACGACTCATTCTCTTTTTGATACAAAATATACAGTTATGAATTATTCGGAATCGTTTGATTGTAATATATAAGATATGAGCGAATTTTAAGTTGAGTCACCCAAGCAGCACGCAAATGAGCGAATTATATCCACTTTTAGCATGTAATAATTTCTTTGATTAATAAACCAACAAATATTAAAATTAAACGACATGCGCAGTATATTTGAGCACAATATTTAACTATAAGAGCAAATATCAAATAAATGCGTTCCGTACTAAAATTTAAACTGTAACATTTTTGTAATTGTAACATTGGAAACATTTATTAAACTAGAAAATTTACTTCCTGCATGTAATAATTGTGATGTAATTTTATTTGTGTAAATATTGTAATAAATGCTCAAGTGAAACATTACTACATAAACTATTCTTGTATATGGTTGTGTTATCAAATTATCCAAAATGTAATTTAATATTCACTTCGTGCATGTTATAATTTGTTTGTTAAATAAGATAAAAAATATTTAAATTATACTTAACAATCATATTTAATAAATGCGTTCCGTATTATAGTTTAAACTGTAAATCATTTATGATTGAAAAAGTGGAAAAATTTACTTCCTGCATGTAATAATAGTGATGTAATTTTGTTTGTGTAAATATTGTAATAAATGCTCAAGTGAAACATTACTACATAAACTATTCTTGAAAATGGTTGTGTTACCAAATTTTCCAAAATGAAATTTAATAATCTCTTCGTGCATGTAATAATTTGTTTGTGTAGTAATATAAAAAATATTAAATTTATAGTTAATAATAACATTAAGTTATTGCATTCCGAATTATAGGTTAAACAGTAAAACATTTGTGATTGAAAAAGTGAAAAAATTTACTTCCTGCATGTAATAATTGTGATGTAATTTTATTTGTGTAAATATTGTAATAAATGCTCAAGTGAAACAATACTAGATAAACTATTCTTGTATATGGTTGTGTTATCAAATCATCCAAAATGTAATTTAATATTCACTTCGTGCATGTAATAATTTGTTTGTGTAGTAATATAAAAAATATTAAATTTATACTTAATAATAACATTTAGTTATTGCGTTCCGCATTATAGTTTAAGCAGTAAATCCTTTATGATTGAAAAAGTGAAAAAATTTACTTCCTGCATGTAATAATTGGGGCATAATTTTATTTGTGTAAATATTGTAATAAATGCTCAAGTGAAACATTACTAGATAAACTATTCTTGTATATGGTTGTGTTATCATATTATCCAAAATGAAATTTAATATTCACTTCGTGCATGTAATAATTTGTTTGCGAAATAAGATAAAAAATATTTAAATTATTCTTAGTAATTATATTTAATAAATGCGTTCAGTATTATAGTTTAAACAGTAAATCATTTATGTTTGAAAAAGTGAAAAAATTTACTTCCTGCATGTAATAATTGTGATGTAATTTTATTTGTGTAAATATTGTAATAAATGCTCAAGTGAAACATTACTACATAAACTATTCTTGTATATGGTTGTGTTATCAAATTATTCAAATTAAATTTAATATTCACTTCGTGCATGTAATAATTTATTTGTGTTGAAATATAAAAAATATTGAATTTATACTTAATAATAACATTAAGTTATTGCATTCCGAATTATAGTTTAAACTGTAAATCGTTTATGATTGAAAAAGTGAAAAAATTTACTTCCTGCATGTAATAATTGTGATGTAATTTTATTTGTGTAAATATTGTAATAAATGCTCAAGTGAAACATTACTACATAAATTATTCTTGTATATGGTTGTGTTATCAAAATTTCCAAAATGAAATTTAATATTTACTTCGTGCATGTAATAATTTGTTTGTATAGTAGGACAAAAAACATTTAATAAATGCGTTCCGTATTATAGTTTAAACTGTAAAACATTTATGATTGAAAAAGTGAAAAAATTTACTTCCCGCATGTAATAATTGTGATGTAATTTTATTTGTGTAAATATTGTAATAAATTCTCAAGTGAAACATTACTACATAAACTATTCTTGTATATGGTTGTGTTATCAAATTATCCAAAATGTAATTTAATATTCTCTTCGCGCATGTAATAATTTGTATGTATAGTAGGGTAAAAAATATTACAATTATACTTAATAATTTTATTAAATTCCGGAAAATAGTTTAAACTGTAAATCATTTATGATTGAAAAGGTGAAAAAATTTACTTCCTGCATGTAATAATTGTGATGTAATTTTATTTGTGTAAATATTGTAATAAATGCTCAAGTGAAACATTACTAAATAAGCTATTCTTGTATGTGGTTGTGTTATCATATTATCCAAAATGAAATTTGGTATTCACTTCGTGCATGTAATAATTTGTTTGTGAAATAAGATAAAAAATATTAAAATTATACTAAATAATTATATTTAATAAATGCATTCCGTATTATAGTTTAAACAGTAAATCATTTATGATTGAAAAAGTGAAAAAATTTACTTCCCGCATGTAATAATTGTGATGTAATTTTATTTGTGTAAATATTGTAATAAATTCTCAAGTGAAACATTACTACATAAACTATTCTTGAATATGGTTGTGTTATCAAATTATCCAAAATGTAATTTAATATTCTCTTCGCGCATGTAATAATTTGTATGTATAGTAGGGTAAAAAATATTACAATTATACTTAATAATTTTATTAAATTCCGGAAAATAGTTTAAACTGTAAATCATTTATGATTGAAAAGGTGAAAAAATTTACTTCCCGCATGTAATAATTGTGATGTAATTTTATTTGTGTAAATATTGTAATAAATTCTCAAGTGAAACATTACTACATAAACTATTCTTGTATATGGTTGTGTTATCAAATTATCCAAAATGTAATTTAATATTCTCTTCGCGCATGTAATAATTTGTATGTATAGTAGGGTAAAAAATATTACAATTATACTTAATAATTTTATTAAATTCCGGAAAATAGTTTAAACTGTAAATCATTTATGATTGAAAAGGTGAAAAAATTTACTTCCTGCATGTAATAATTGTGATGTAATTTTATTTGTGTAAATATTGTAATAAATGCTCAAGTGAAACATTACTAAATAAGCTATTCTTGTATGTGGTTGTGTTATCATATTATCCAAAATGAAATTTAGTATTCACTTCGTGCATGTAATAATTTGTTTGTGAAATAAGATAAAAAATATTAAAATTATACTAAATAATTATATTTAATAAATGCATTCCGTATTATAGTTTAAACAGTAAATCATTTATGATTGAAAAAGTGAAAAAATTTACTTCCTGCATGTAATAATTGTGATGTAATTTTATTTGTGTAAATATTGTAATAAATGCTCAAGTGAAACATTACTACATAAACTATTCTTGTATATGGTTGTGTTATCAAAATAACCAAAATGAAATTTAATATTCTCTTCGCGCATGTAATAATTTGTACGTATAGTAGGATAAAAAATATTACAATTATACTTAATAATTTTATTAAATTCCGGAAAATAGTTTAAACTGTAAATCATTTATGATTGAAAAGGTGAAAAAATTTACTTCCTGCATGTAATAATTGTGATGTAATTTTATTTGTGTAAATATTGTAATAAATGCTCAAGTGAAACATTACTAAATAAGCTATTCTTGTATGTGGTTGTGTTATCATATTATCCAAAATGAAATTTGGTATTCACTTCGTGCATGTAATAATTTGTTTGTGAAATAAGATAAAAAATATTAAAATTATACTAAATAATTATATTTAATAAATGCATTCCGTATTATAGTTTAAACAGTAAATCATTTATGATTGAAAAAGTGAAAAAATTTACTTCCCGCATGTAATAATTGTGATGTAATTTTATTTGTGTAAATATTGTAATAAATTCTCAAGTGAAACATTACTACATAAACTATTCTTGAATATGGTTGTGTTATCAAATTATCCAAAATGTAATTTAATATTCTCTTCGCGCATGTAATAATTTGTATGTATAGTAGGGTAAAAAATATTACAATTATACTTAATAATTTTATTAAATTCCGGAAAATAGTTTAAACTGTAAATCATTTATGATTGAAAAGGTGAAAAAATTTACTTCCCGCATGTAATAATTGTGATGTAATTTTATTTGTGTAAATATTGTAATAAATTCTCAAGTGAAACATTACTACATAAACTATTCTTGTATATGGTTGTGTTATCAAATTATCCAAAATGTAATTTAATATTCTCTTCGCGCATGTAATAATTTGTATGTATAGTAGGGTAAAAAATATTACAATTATACTTAATAATTTTATTAAATTCCGGAAAATAGTTTAAACTGTAAATCATTTATGATTGAAAAGGTGAAAAAATTTACTTCCTGCATGTAATAATTGTGATGTAATTTTATTTGTGTAAATATTGTAATAAATGCTCAAGTGAAACATTACTAAATAAGCTATTCTTGTATGTGGTTGTGTTATCATATTATCCAAAATGAAATTTGGTATTCACTTCGTGCATGTAATAATTTGTTTGTGAAATAAGATAAAAAATATTAAAATTATACTAAATAATTATATTTAATAAATGCATTCCGTATTATAGTTTAAACAGTAAATCATTTATGATTGAAAAAGTGAAAAAATTTACTTCCCGCATGTAATAATTGTGATGTAATTTTATTTGTGTAAATATTGTAATAAATTCTCAAGTGAAACATTACTACATAAACTATTCTTGAATATGGTTGTGTTATCAAATTATCCAAAATGTAATTTAATATTCTCTTCGCGCATGTAATAATTTGTATGTATAGTAGGGTAAAAAATATTACAATTATACTTAATAATTTTATTAAATTCCGGAAAATAGTTTAAACTGTAAATCATTTATGATTGAAAAGGTGAAAAAATTTACTTCCCGCATGTAATAATTGTGATGTAATTTTATTTGTGTAAATATTGTAATAAATTCTCAAGTGAAACATTACTACATAAACTATTCTTGTATATGGTTGTGTTATCAAATTATCCAAAATGTAATTTAATATTCTCTTCGCGCATGTAATAATTTGTATGTATAGTAGGGTAAAAAATATTACAATTATACTTAATAATTTTATTAAATTCCGGAAAATAGTTTAAACTGTAAATCATTTATGATTGAAAAGGTGAAAAAATTTACTTCCTGCATGTAATAATTGTGATGTAATTTTATTTGTGTAAATATTGTAATAAATGCTCAAGTGAAACATTACTAAATAAGCTATTCTTGTATGTGGTTGTGTTATCATATTATCCAAAATGAAATTTAGTATTCACTTCGTGCATGTAATAATTTGTTTGTGAAATAAGATAAAAAATATTAAAATTATACTAAATAATTATATTTAATAAATGCATTCCGTATTATAGTTTAAACAGTAAATCATTTATGATTGAAAAGGTGAAAAATTTACTTCCTGCATGTAATAATCGTGATGTAATTTTATTTGCGTAAATATTGTAATAAATGCTCAAGTGAAACATTACTAAATAAGCTATTCTTGTATATGGTTGTGCTATCATATTTTCCAAAATGAAATTTAGTATTCACTTCGTGCATGTAATTATTTGTTAGTATAGTAGGATAATTAATATTAAAATTATAATTAGTAATTATATTAAATAAATGCATTTCGTATTATAGCTTAAACTGTAAATCATTTGTTATGTAATTTTATTTGTGTAAATATTGTAATAAATGCTCAAGTGAAACATTACTAAATAAGCTATTCTTGTATGTGGTTGTGTTATCATATTATCCAAAATCAAATTTAAAATTCACTTCGTGCATGTAATAATTTGTTTGTGAAATAAGATAAAAAATATTAAAATTATACTAAATAATTATATTTAATAAATGCATTCCGTATTATAGTTTAAACAGTAAATCATTTATGATTGAAAAAGTGAAAAAATTTACTTCCTGCATGTAATAATTGTGATGTAATTTTATTTGTGTAAATATTGTAATAAATGCTCAAGTGAAACATTACTACATAAACTATTCTTGTATATGGTTGTGTTATCAAAATAACCAAAATGAAATTTAATATTCTCTTCGCGCATGTAATAATTTGTACGTATAGTAGGATAAAAAATATTACAATTATACTTAATAATTTTATTAAATTCCGGAAAATAGTTTAAACTGTAAATCATTTATGATTGAAGAGGTGAAAAATTTACTTCCTGCATGTAATAATCGTGATGTAATTTTATTTGCGTAAATATTGTAATAAATGCTCAAGTGAAACATTACTAAATAAGCTATTCTTGTATATGGTTGTGCTATCATATTTTCCAAAATGAAATTTAGTATTCACTTCGTGCATGTAATTATTTGTTAGTATAGTAGGATAATTAATATTAAAATTATAATTAGTAATTATATTAAATAAATGCATTTCGTATTATAGCTTAAACTGTAAATCATTTGTTATGTAATTTTATTTGTGTAAATATTGTAATAAATGCTCAAGTGAAACATTACTAAATAAGCTATTCTTGTATGTGGTTGTGTTATCATATTATCCAAAATGAAATTTAATATTCACTTCGTGCATGTAATAATTTGTTTGTGAAATAAGATAAAAAATATTAAAATTATACTAAATAATTATATTTAATAAATGCATTCCGTATTATAGTTTAAACAGTAAATCATTTATGATTGAAAAAGTGAAAAAATTTACTTCCTGCATGTAATAATTGTGATGTAATTTTATTTGTGTAAATATTGTAATAAATGCTCAAGTGAAACATTACTACATAAACTATTCTTGTATATGGTTGTGTTATCAAAATAACCAAAATGAAATTTAATATTCTCTTCGCGCATGTAATAATTTGTACGTATAGTAGGATAAAAAATATTACAATTATACTTAATAATTTTATTAAATTCCGGAAAATAGTTTAAACTGTAAATCATTTATGATTGAAAAGGTGAAAAATTTACTTCCTGCATGTAATAATCGTGATGTAATTTTATTTGCGTAAATATTGTAATAAATGCTCAAGTGAAACATTACTAAATAAGCTATTCTTGTATATGGTTGTGCTATCATATTTTCCAAAATGAAATTTAGTATTCACTTCGTGCATGTAATTATTTGTTAGTATAGTAGGATAATTAATATTAAAATTATAATTAGTAATTATATTAAATAAATGCATTTCGTATTATAGCTTAAACTGTAAATCATTTGTTATGTAATTTTATTTGTGTAAATATTGTAATAAATGCTCAAGTGAAACATTACTAAATAAGCTATTCTTGTATGTGGTTGTGTTATCATATTATCCAAAATCAAATTTAAAATTCACTTCGTGCATGTAATAATTTGTTTGTGAAATAAGATAAAAAATATTAAAATTATACTAAATAATTATATTTAATAAATGCATTCCGTATTATAGTTTAAACAGTAAATCATTTATGATTGAAAAAGTGAAAAAATTTACTTCCTGCATGTAATAATTGTGATGTAATTTTATTTGTGTAAATATTGTAATAAATGCTCAAGTGAAACATTACTACATAAACTATTCTTGTATATGGTTGTGTTATCAAAATAACCAAAATGAAATTTAATATTCTCTTCGCGCATGTAATAATTTGTACGTATAGTAGGATAAAAAATATTACAATTATACTTAATAATTTTATTAAATTCCGGAAAATAGTTTAAACTGTAAATCATTTATGATTGAAAAGGTGAAAAATTTACTTCCTGCATGTAATAATCGTGATGTAATTTTATTTGCGTAAATATTGTAATAAATGCTCAAGTGAAACATTACTAAATAAGCTATTCTTGTATATGGTTGTGCTATCATATTTTCCAAAATGAAATTTAGTATTCACTTCGTGCATGTAATTATTTGTTAGTATAGTAGGATAATTAATATTAAAATTATAATTAGTAATTATATTAAATAAATGCATTTCGTATTATAGCTTAAACTGTAAATCATTTGTTATGTAATTTTATTTGTGTAAATATTGTAATAAATGCTCAAGTGAAACATTACTAAATAAGCTATTCTTGTATATGGTTGTGTTGTCATATTATCCAAAATGAAATTTAATATTCACTTCGTGCATGTAATAATTTGTTTGTGAAATAAGATAAAAAATATTAAAACTATACTAAATAATTATATTTAATAAATGCGTTCCGTATTATATTTTAAACATGAAAAAGTGAAAAAATTTACTTCCTGCATGTAATAATTGTGATGTAATTTTATTTGTGTAAATATTGTAATGAATGCTCAAGTGAAACATTCCTACATAAACTATTCTTGTATATGGTTGTGTTATCATATTATCCAAAATGAAATTTAATGTTCACTTCGTGCATGTAATAATTTGTTTGTGAAATAAGATAAAAAATATTAAAATTATGCTTAATAATTATATTTAAAAACTGCGTTCCGTATTATAGTTTAAACTGTAAATAATTTATGATTGAAAAAGTGAAAAAATTTACTTCTTGCATGTAATAATTGTGATGTAATTTTATTTGGGTAAATATTGTAGTGAATGCTCAAGTGCAACTTTACTACATAAACTATTCTTGTATATGGTTGTGTTATCAAAATAACCAAAATGAAATTTAGTATTCACTTCGTGCATGTAATAATTTGTTTGTGAAATAAGATAAAGAAATTTAAAATTATGCTAAATAATTATATTTAATAAATGCGTTCCGCATTATAGTTTAAACAGTAAACCATTTATGATTGAAAAAGTGAAAAAATTTACTTCCTGCATGTAATAATTGTGATGTAATTTTATTTGTGTAAATATTTTAATAAATGCTCAAGTGAAACATTACTACATAAACTATTCTTGTATATGGTTGTGTTATATAGTGGGATAAAAAATATTAAAATTATACTTAATAATTATATTTAATAAATGCGTTCCGTATTATAGGTTAAACAGTAAACCATTTATGATTGAAAAACTGGAAAAATTTACTTCCTGCATGTAATAATTGTGATGCAATTTTATTTGTGTAAATATTGTATTAAATGCTCAAGTGAAACATTACTACATAAACTATTCTTGTATATGGTTGTGTTATCATATTATCCAAACTGAAATTTTATATTCACTTCGTGCATGTACCAATTTGTTTTATATAGTAGGATAAAAAATATTAAAATTATACTTAATGATTATATTTAATAAATGCGTTCCGTATTATAGTCTAAACTGTAAATCATTTATGATTGAAAAAGTGGAAAAATTTACTTCCTGCATGTAATAATTGTGATGTAATTTTATTTGTGTAAATATTGTAATGAATTCTCAAGTGAAACATTACTACATAAACTATTCTTGTATATGGTTGTGGCATCAAATTTTCCAAAATGAAATTTAATATTCACTTCGTGCATGTAATAATTTGTTTGTGAAATAAGATAAAAAATATTAAAATTATACTAAATAATTATATTTAATAAATGCATTCCGTATTATAGTTTAAACAGTAAATCATTTATGATTGAAAAAGTGAAAAAATTTACTTCCTGCATGTAATAATTGTGATGTAATTTTATTTGTGTAAATATTGTAATAAATGCTCAAGTGAAACATTACTTGGTAAAACAACAAACATTACGAGTTATAAGCGAATCGTCTAAATGGTTACGAGCAAGTTCAAAGGATGTATCATCACTAAGGCGCACTTCGACATCGCATTACATTTCTCGCGAACGGTGACAAATCTATTCCTGATGCCAATCCCAGACAGCGCGAACTATAGCATTAAAATCCTTTAAGACGGCCGGCAATGTTGGAGACAACACCAAAAGTCTTCATCTCGATAAGTGGTGAGAAACATGCAGGCAACCCAATATAATACTACATCGGCCAACACATCAACGAATATAAAACCGGGCGGCCCGCCATTGGTTAACATTACATGTGTAAGCCATATCCAACCGCGATTTCAGCAACAACAAACCCCTGATAAAACTCTAGAAAGTACATATCATACATATCTAAATTACTTTATGGTTTTATCAGTTGTATTTTACTATTCGCTCCAAAATACTTTGAATGCTCGTGGTGATTGGTGAAATTAGGATATCGCAGATAAATTTCACTCTTAACATAAACTTATCATAAATTTGAAAACAAATTATAGTTTGAAAAATTAATAAAAAAGTATGATATCCATTATGATACAGACCCACCAACCAAAGTAAGGTTGTCATATTTCTAGAGTAAGTATGGCAGTCAATTAAATAATAATCAAAATACATCCAGACAATACCATTTTACATTTTTTTTAAATTCTTTCCACGGCCTTATCACGGTAAAAAAATTTCTTTATAGCTCAACGTCGTCGTCGTCGTCGCCACGATAAAGAAAAACAATACGGAAATAATTTCATACCCGTTCGAGTACATAACTCAAATTGATATCTCGACACTAGACAAACAAACGTGAATTTATAAATTTCAATAAACTTAAAAAAGAAAAATTTCGTTAAAGACAAATAATTTATTACATGTTTATTATTATAACGAAATGCACCATTAAAATTATCATTTGTCTTCATTTTCCATTTTCTTATCTAATTTTTATGCAAATTAAGTTTAAAAAATAAATTTAAATTACATTCATCTTTAAAGTAAATAACAGTTAGATAAAAAATGATTTTTTAACAAACGCGGGCTTAAAAATTACACATAACGTAAGAAAGGAAAAGGGGCGACCTACGAGAGATTAGATTAGAACTCATCTCTATATTTCGTTAATTAATTTATGAGATTTGAACCTCCTCTCTATCTAATGTATCTAAATGTTCATCAAGTAAAAATTGTTTGATGATGATACTGTGCGTGTCATAAATACAACAACAAATACCAAAAAAGAGTTGACTAATGATTCAATTTTATGTGTATGTAATGATGTTGCTCTGCGGGAAGATTAAGAAATTGTGGTGTTGTTGTTTTTGTACATTATTCTTAATTAAGAGCGTCAAACAATTCTATTACATGCATATAGGGTGCGCGTGTATAATACACTTGTACAGCGGGAAGATTTAGACCGAGTCGTAATTTAAAAATTTTTCAGCTTCGGTTCGTTAATGTGTTTATTTATTGATTTTAATTATTTGTTGGTATCACTCGTGATGGTGATTAGGTATTTTTAAGTATTGTGTGGGTGGGCACTTAGATTTTTAATTGACTTATTTATTATGTTGATTTACGGATAGAAATTTTGTGTTTCTCTTAAAGATAACATCAATACATTTTTTACATTAGTATTGAGATGAATACGAGTAATCGGTTTTAATTGGCTAACGATTAATAAAAAAATACTTAGTGGATAAAATCGAATAAGAAGTTTCAATTCATGACTGTTCCGGATCTCTAATGCATTACTTGAATAATTTCTAGGTTTCAGACTTTGTTAATATTCCACAAGAAATGGCAGTTAAACCTACTCAGTAGCGGAGAAAAACATTTATCTATCTAACCCGCAGAAAAGGGCAGCAATTTGTTCTTCCATCATAACATGCGGCGCTCGCAGGTTGATGCAAGGAATCCGAACGGAAAATCGCTCAGTGGATCGAATTGGCACAAAAACACACTTTCAAGATCGCAAGGCGCATCAGATATCGTTGTGACAAACTCTGAAGCTACATTCAATGTTGCAATTAATCCTCCAGTAAACAAATACAAATAAAGTATCAATACGTTGACTCCAATGAACAAACTATCTTCTTTCAACTTCCAACCATTTCTCAGCCACTAGCAACCAACATGGAGTATTATAATAAAAATATCCGCAACTCGGATTTGCAAAATACTCCTTCAGCACCAACTGATATAGCTTAGTTAATATTTTACTGTCAAAGTCGGTTTTAATATTAAAGATTGGAATTTTGCATAGAGTTAAAGGATTACTAGATTCATGCTCTCAAGCTTCTCAAATTAAATATAATTGCGTGAGTCGAGTTGGGCTTCGTAGAAAACGGCCTTTCGTATGATGACCAATGGCAAATTTTAATTAAACATCGACTAATCAATTAATGATTGCTTCACAGGTCTATTATTAAAATTCTGGGATTGGCTGTCCCATCATTTGCTGAACCTTGGATCGTTGACAATGCCTTAAGCAATGAAAGTTTCTATGAAATATTTTTGTTGTCAATGAAAATCAAAATAGCATATATTTTCTTCGCTCAGTCAAGTATTTTTGGTTGGATGCTTGGAGGTTATCATCGTGTACTAGAGAGAAAATTTGTGAAAAAATTCTAAGATGATTATGAGCATTTATAAAGGAATATGAGACACTCGAGATTGCATACTCAAGTAATACCTCTAAAATTCGACCTAAGACCATCAATGAAACGCATTCGCATGTCCATTACCATACGATGGAGATAAGTAGCCATTTACTATCAAATTGCTTGTATTTGACACTTACTACCGGCTTGTTAGTGCGAACGCGCGTCATTTAAAATTTTAAGATATGACATTTCTAGATAACATTTCCATTTATAATTTAAAATTTGTAAATTCAAATATGCTTTTAGAAAAATTAAATTTATTTAATTATTTAATTTTAGTTTTAAAAAATTGTAAATTCTACCACACTTCCTAAATATTGA
Organism: Nephrotoma guestfalica; assembly: GCA_963691935.1. NCBI lineage: Eukaryota > Metazoa > Arthropoda > Insecta > Diptera > Tipulidae > Nephrotoma > Nephrotoma guestfalica. Next base: position 231,445,139 of record OY829915.1, on the reverse strand, counting down.
TAACTTTTATAATTGCAATGACATTTCGCCGCGGAAAGGAGTTTATTGTTGAGAAGTGAAAAATATGTCGAGTTATTTCTTAAAAACTGAAAGTTATAGCAGTAATTTGCACGAACGAGTTAACTCACCTTTTCAAAAGCAAGGGAGAAATCAAAAAAGGGAGAGAACAAAACGACATAAGCACGAAAAAACTGAAACGATTTGTACCGATTCATAATTTTTGATGCTTACATTCGCAGAAAACGAACAAATATAACCACAGAAAAATAACACACACATTATATTAGGAGGTCACGCGCATATACCTGGAGACTTTGGCAATTGAGAGAAAAAATTGTCACATTGTCTCAACTGATTTTTTCGAGTATGGACAGCAGCAAGCCGGGTAAACTCGTTTCGTAATGGAATCATCGTTTGATTTTCTCATCTACGATGGTAAAAACGTTGACGCTCACTAGTACGTACAATGTGAAGTCCTTCTTGAGCCGTTAATTGGATAAGGCTACGTAGAGCAAATATTCCGAATGTGTAGTACTGTTTTTGCAAATAATTTCATCAAATGTCCCTCATTGCGATTTGTAGGGGTAGTCTATACGCTCATACTATTATGGTTGGATAATGCACCAAAGGACGCATTGGGGATAGATTATGAAGAAGCGATTGCATTGCTTGATGATCTCGTCTCAGTGGCTTCATCAAAAGCTTCTGGGCACATTATTACGCGAATGTTCGGCAATGTCGGTTCGAGATGCCTTTTATGCCTATCAGTAAAACTGTCATTCTCGTACCACTAGAGAAGGAAAATACAGAGTTGAAATCACTCAAATTCCGGTATAGAGATATACGAGAAATCTACAAGATAATGACTACAACGACATTGAGCACTTTTATCAAAGCAATAACATAATATCGGATGGCGATTTTATCAGATCGACCTCGAGTATTTACAAAACTGCAACATTCAGAAAAATGCCACAATTGTTTTGATCCTTGAAAAGTGTTCATGCACCCAGTACGCCGTCTATTACATCAATAAGACTAACAGTGAAAACAGCAATTTACAACAGAAACTCGTCAGGATTATGCATGGGCATCCAGACTTCGATATTATCGCTGCTACAAAGAAACTTAGTGTCAACGTACTCAATACGTTTGAACTTGATGACGTCACTCTAGCCCAGTTTGTTTCGCGATATAGCGTCATTGCTAAAAAACGGCTGAATGAATGGAAAATTCAGAAAAATTATAAGATAAAGAAATTATGAACTGGGAAAATGTTAACAGAATACAAAAGAGAAACGGTTACTTTGTGGTAAATATCCCTTTTAGGATTGAACAAACTGATGTTCTGACATATATGCAATTTCTGCGTATTTCCGATGAAAATGAAGGCCTTATCGTGGAATGCAGAAAATAATTTGAATCTAAGTTAGATATCGCTAAAACGATGGAAATTTGCGCGCGATTATGTCGGGAAGAGATGGATCTGAACGATTCACAGGTATATAATAGTGACCAGAATCAGGTTAATGTTCAAAAAAATGTTGATCCGTATCAATAGCTTTTTCAAGAGGCAATATTGAAGAAGAAAGACAATTTGATGGACACCCCAGAGTTTCTCGAGCTCATGAGAAAGGCAAACGCGAGTATATACAACATATTTTGTGGTTGCTAACCTCAAAAAACCCACTTCCGTTACAATTGTTCTTGGCTGGTCCTGCTGGATGTGGGAAGACTTTTCTCATAAAACTCATCTTGGAAATTTGTAATCGATTCTCAGCTCAAAAAAATCACAGTGGCAGGAGAATGCTGAATTCTGATAATTATTAACAAAAGTGGGCAATGGAGATCGATTGGATGAACAAGGTTTGCAACTGATTGAATTCACATTCTTCTTAGAGACGAAAGTGAAAGAACGCTGTCCTAATGAAATTCGATTATTCAATGATAACCATTCAGTCGATGCATATAATTTAAGAATCTTGAGTTCATCTAATGAAATATCGAATTCAGTTGCGAAAAAGAAAGGGTCGCTAGGGAGAAGCTTCACAAACTCAACACGATTAAATATCAAAAACTAAAAATCAAAATATGCAAAAAGTAACTCGAAACTAAGGATATTACAAAAAAAATAAAATGCACGAATACGTTGCGCGGAGGGGCAACGTAACGACTTCACTTTTTGTTAACACTCGGCTATATATGGAAATCGATACTTAAGGAGTAAACTTCAAAAACGTTTTTAATACTAAAATTATTAATTATCGTTATTTTGGTGATACCGACACCAGTTTTTACCGGATAAGATAAAGGGTTATGAAATAAGAGCTATATGTTTTTATTTAGAAATAAAGATAAAACGGTTAGAAGATATCAATATAATTTTTTATTTAATTTAGACATTGGTTCTTGACATTTTCTTTAAAAATGATTTAATCTAAATGACCTCCTCCGGTTTTTTTTTTAAATTACATTGTGGAGCACCAATTTTTGGCCATATTTGTAGATTGATATTGGTTAGTTTAAGCCATGCAAAAAGTTTCAAGAAAATCTCTTGGGGGTTTGGGGGTAAGATTTGATGTAAACCCCAAGAATTGAATTGCAAATCAATTCAATCGTTTTGCATTCATACGTTTGCTTTCCTAAACTACTTCAGAATTGGAAGTCATCATTGAGCTGTTTTATTTATCTTATACAATTAAAAGTGTTGCCCATATTTGATTTTAACTGCACAATCCAAATTCGAACATAGAGCATTCGCATTTGTCATGTTTTCTCAAAAATAAGATGTTTCGTAATTTTAAAAAGCAAAATTGCCTCAAACGGCAAAGCGCATTTTTTCATAATATGGCCCAGATTCGCGTAATCAAATTACATTCCCGTCACTTCAATATTTCATTTGTGAACCGTGCCCTAGCGGAGGCGGAATCAGATCATGCTAAAGACATTTTCCTCGCATCAGCTCGAAAGAGTTTCAAACAGAATTTCCGTACACGAAATTATGAATGCAAACGATTCAATTGATTTACAATTCAATTCTTGGGGTTTTCATCAAATCTTACCTCCAAATCTCCAAGAGATTTTCTTGAAACTTTTTGCATGGCTTAATGTGACCAATATCGATCTACAATAATATTCGCTTATTGATGCCTTAAATTTCTAAGATAGTTTGTGGAAGTAAAATCATGAGTACAGATCGATTCAATTGAACTACGAGTAATTTCAGTTCTTCGGTGACGTTTTAGTTTGAATATTAATTTTAGAATTTGGTTGTTTAAGATTTTTTAACAATGATTTTTTTTTATTAAAGCTCTCGCTTGTTAATAATTATAACTAGTAAATTTTTTAATTGTTATTTTCAATTATTTTGTTAAATGCTTGACCGGACAAGTGGTGCAGTGGTTAAAGCCTCGGCACTTGAACCGGGAGGTGCTGGGTTCGAATCCCATCAGAGGCTAGATGCAAATCGAATTTTTATCATCGATTACGATCGGTGATGCTAATAAATACAACTAAGACCCTCTGATGGAGTGCAGAATTCCGTGTCACGCGCCGACCCACCTTCCATGTCAAGGTACAGGTTGACATGGAGCTTGCAATGTGCAGGTGGTATACTGTAGTTGTGTGAGTAGGTGAAGTAGGCGGGTTAATGATGTGGAGTGAATGAGTGGTATCACAATGGGCCTAAAAATTGGCCTAAGTGTGCAGTAAGCAACCACTGAAACCTAAACCTAACCTTGTTGAATGCTTTATTATAACCAATAATTGAAAGATTCACTAATACTATCAAACGATCTTAAATTTAGGAAGGTTTACGAAAATTCTTCATCACTGTGCTTAATGTCGGGATCACTTCAAATTTTATGTCAATATTCACTCAACTTATTTTTATTTCATTTCTGAAAAATTATTTTATGGTATTTGGAATAATTGAAATTTACGGTAGTTATCGGTTCTAGTTTATGCGTAGCCGAAAATAAAATGTTGCTGGGATATTTCTTCGAATACGCTTCTGAAACTTTTCACATAACAGAAACAATGTTTTTTTCATTTATTTGATAGTGAAAAGGGGCACAAATCTCCTTTTCAGTATTTGGTTCTCTTCAAAATACCTATTAGGGTTTTTTGTTTGTTCCCAACTAGAGCAATGTGAAATAACTTTGAAGCTTATAGTTGGAAAACATGCTCTAAGGATGTAATACTTTGAGACCGATGATGTTAAGCACTTTGGTGTATAATTTTTGAACGACAAACATTCCGTTGAAAAAATATTGCATCCTTAAAGCTTGTTGTTTTTGATACAGTTGGGAGCAACAAAAAATCCCTAATGTGTATTTTGATATATCGGCGGTTCGCGTAAATTGGCCATTTGTCAAAACTCGACTTTGAGATACAGTCTTAAAACTTTGGCTCCTTTCTATACAAAATTAAAAAACGAATTTCTTTAGAAGAGTACTCCGAATTGACACAATAGGTCGCTATTTCCCAATAGGTCAGTTAAATGTAAGATTTTCTGTTCTATCGAAAATAGTTATAATTCCCATTAAACCTCCAATAAATAATTGTTGGTTATTTTTTGGGGGTTTATGTCATGTAGCATCAGGATGCATTGACTAATAATAATGACTTACAGCACTCTTCCATATGGTATATCCAAAGTGATGTAAAGATTATTTTAATACATGTCGACGATGATGTTTTGATCTTTTAATAAATAGACATTTGGACATAAAGTCTTGCGTAGAGGCAATCTTAATTAATTCATTACACACAAAAGAAACAATCATTGTATATGTAAGCATAAGAAACAACCTTTGCACATCGCATTAACGAGCGACATATAAGCCGATTATCGTGACTTGATGCGAGTTGCTGAAATGCCGGCAATTTAATCAGGTAATCATATAAAAATTGTGATGATGATAAAATACATGGAACAGATTACAATAAATATTTATGCTCTATAATAGTACTCGCATATATTGTACACAGCATCCAACACCAGAAAAGTGACATCCAATTATAGTTTGTTTTTTTTTGGTGGGAAATAAGGAAAACGATTAACGTATTTTTTCCTCCAAACCGCTGTATTTTGTTTTAATTGAATGTTGTTAATTCAATTTTGCACAAAACTGCTTAAATTGGAGTGTATTTTACGAATATAATATTTACTTTTTTCACCGACTGTATAAAATGTAAAAACTTCTTTGTGATTTTTGATGTCTCAATTAAAGGCAATCACTTTGGTTCTTGAAGTTTTTTGTTTGTTTATTGTATCTTCTTTAAGAATTTGTTTTTTTTTTATCAAAGATGCATATACCCAGATCCACATGTACACGCATCGCAAAGATGTCTGATTTATGATTATAATTTTATCTCAGGAAAGTATTCGTTTATCTCGTTGCGTCTCTTGTACGCAGATGTACATAGATGACGCGAAGATGATGAGGCCTGATCGCAAGTGATGAATTAACTTACTTGCTGTAAGTGGTACTTACGTACATTTTGGGAACGCAAAATAATTTTGATTCGTTTATTTTATTTTAATTACAATGAACCGATCGTGTGTAGATGTTATGTTCGTTTGATGATCATTTCGTTTAATCGTCTCTGATATCGCTTTAATATAAAAATTTATTATTTTAATTTTTTGCCGGACTTATAAGATAAAGTAATCATAATAATAGAAACATTTAATTTTTAAGCATAAAACTTAAATGATGATGATGATTGCAGAATATTTCGCGATATTATATAGCAAGAATATCAACATTTTTAGCACAAAACGATCATGTATTATTTTTATTGTGTATATATAAGGAGGAAGAAGAAAGAAATTGTTAAGAAAACGTATAAATTCTAATGATCATTGAAATCACGATACCAAAATTTATATACAAAAACCCCAACCATTTTGAATATGATCTATAATCTCGGTAATGTACAATAAAAACCACTTCACAACAAAATGTAATACTTAAATGATCAGAATAATTATAGATTTATACTGTATTTTGATTATTGATGATCATAATCGATCGATCGATTGATCGCACACGATCAATATTGTTATTGGTATTATTATTATTTGATCACGGTTTTCCGTTTCTCCGGCTCGGAATATTTATTTCAATTTTATTATAAAATAAAAAGAAATGTTTTTTTATTTGATATCGATCACCGTCATTTTTTAAAAGAATTCTGTGATCTTTATACCTAACTACTTTATTGTATTGTTTATGAGAATAATTTGACATAATAAGAATACGGTGTTTAAAATTAGGTGTGTCACTTAATACAACGCGTCGTTGCCTGTCGAATGTTTACAGTTCGGAAGTCGTCAGGTTTAGCTAAATCTTTTAATTATTTTGCATTCATTGAGAAGTAAGTCTTTAGTAAAATATTATTTAACTCCGTGTGTTACTTGAATTCTCAATGTTTAGAATGACGATAGCGCCAATCTACCGGCACTTCTTTGTCCCAACTAAGCTTGTGAGAGCAGGGTGACTAGGGCAACGTGTAACACACCACACAAAAGCCACCACATGAATCAAAAATCGATCGTACAAATCAACGATCACCACAATTTGTGACCTTGCAACACAATGCGGTGTAGAACAAGAAAAAAAATAAGGAGATGAAATTACAACTTACCTGAATTATGCTAGCTGCTTTATAGCCGAGTGATCCTAATAACCCTCTCTTTTTGGGACTGCTGCTCACTGCGAATATACTTACTCATGCCTTATACATTCTACCATTCTAGTTCCCTTTCCACTTAGATACTACTAATATTACTAAGACGCACACTTTATCACCGAACCACCCCGTTGCGTAAGAACACTGAGCTGAGAGATATCGGAGAAAACTTGCAAATGCAAATCAAGAAAATAACATTCAATTCAGCTTGTCCACTCATGAACCGTATGCTTTAAAGTACCATACACACTGCACTTAATCACTGGACTAACTCACTGTCCAAGACCGTTCAGTTTATTTTTGTTACTACACTTGTCTATCGGCTTGTAGACAAATCAAAAATGTGATACACTCAATAAAATATCTCATATGCCCTGACTGAGTTTCAAACTCACGATCTTCTGCCTCATGAGCTACGCCTTAAACGTCCCGTCTCAATCTTCGGTTATTCAGTTTGATTTAAATTTTTTTTTGTATGAATTTCCACTAACTTGTATATTTAAAATGGAGGAGCTCTTTGTCGGTTTCACGAAATATGGAAATATGGTGCGCGCGGACAGGAAACAAGTGAAACACGAAGTTATAAATTTACTTTTATTTGGTTCCACAAAATACATTTAACTTTTATTTTTTTTTTATTTACAACCAAAAAAAAACTTTCAAAACAAAAATCTGTATACATTTTAATTATTTCTTCAGTAATGACGATCAATTAACGATCTTTCTTGTTTTCTTTGGTTTTTGGTCCGATCTGTGTCGTATCGGTTATCGTTTTCCTCTCATCAAACTTTTGTCGCTCTATTTATACCTTTACGCCTTCCCTCGGCTGCCGTCTCTCTCTAATTTCCTTTAAATATGCTAAGTCATTGCATAGGTAATTCAATTTGCCACCACGACTTAACTTTTGCAACACTGCTGCCCTCTTTACATTGCCTGAACGGCCATGTAGTCACTTAAACTGATTTTATTCAATTCAACTCATTAATAATATTTTACAGTTTTTATATATACGAGCTTGCTGACATATAAAATTAAAAGAAGATTTAAATTTCATGAATTTAAATATTCAACATAATTCAAAATATTTGATGGGTTCACAATTTGTCAAACTGTAATTGAAGTTGTTGGAACAAGATTCTTGTAGGCAGCAGACGATTTTGATCTGCTCTGGTGACTTTGTCCCACTAAATCTTCAAGTTATGATTAGATGCCAGTAAGTAGAAAACAGCTGCAACTTTGTGGGGTGAATATGCTTTCATTTTCATCTACTAGGGCTAGCAGAGGACACAATTTTATAGTAGGACGTTTAACTTCTCCTTTGTTAGTGGAAATCGTGGCTGCACTTACAAGATTATCTTTAGCTGGATGAATTTCCTCGATTCAACCTCTTACCCACATCAACGGAGTTGTTATGTCAAATAAGTCATCTTATTTTATCAACACTAAGCCACCCACCATTTCGTTTGGGCGTCTAATCTTCCAGTAGGTCTGATGTTGAAGCTGAGTTAAATATTATTGATGCATTTTTTCCAGAACTGTTGGAGCATTTGATTTACTACGGGAATTTTATCTAACAAATCACTTTCTGCATCGTTGGATATACATTTTATCACTCTGCCAAGGTCTACGAAATACGGCAGAGTGGTTTCTTCGTCCTCTGCTGCTTCGATGTATATTTGTTCATGCAGCTTTTCGCTTTCCACTTTTTTGGAGGATATTGTCTCGAGTTTGATGTTCATGAACTCGACGTTTTCTGGCTCGTTTTCTTTCTTAAAGTTGGACAAGAGGGTTTAGACCTCCTTGAACCTCTGCTGTTGTTCCTTACATAGGTTGTCCATTACCGACGCCTGGCTGATGTTTCATGTGTCACTTTGGTGGTAGTTGATGGTATATATGACACGAATTATTTTATGGACTTTATTTAATATCACTATATTCAGCATATTCCTGTCAGGTATGTTCATTGCCACCCGAGAAATATAGTGGCTGAATTTCTGCTAATCCAGAATTGACCCAATTTCATTGAACAACAAAACACATTGAATGAACAGTTTTCTGACATAAAGTGTTCTAAAACCAATGAAGTTCGCACTTCTAATTCCATATTCCTATCAGGTTTGTTCATTTCCATCCGAAAAATATAGTGGCTGAAGTTGTACTAATCTATAATTAGTCAAATTCTATTGAACAACAAAGACCGTTGAATGAACAATTTTAAACAACATTAAAGAGCGTTGACTGAACGATTTGAAGTGCTAACCATAAAACGTAGAATTTTTGCAAATTCTGGATTAGAACAAATTAGCTGAATTTGTTCTAATCCAGAATATATTTTTCAACCCCTATATTTTTTAGCCACTCTATATCCCGCAAAGTAATTTCAAAATTAAACTTTAATAGAAACTAATTTCTATTAAATTAATTTATCTAAATTATCCTGGTAATCTCACTTTGTAGCAAAACGTTTATCTGGCTATCATCCAGAAAAACAAATTAAAAAATCACATATTTGTGTTAAAAACTCTAACTTGAGATTACAAAATATTCAATAATTATTAGTAGTGTGATATAATTCGCTAAGTCGACTTGTGTTTGCTTCATATAAATAACTGAAGTATTCAACATAAATTTGTAGCTTGCGACCACTGCAATGAGCCATGTGACCAAAACGTTTAATTTTTAATTAATAAGATTCATCAGTCTTGTTTATTTGAATTAAACTATCAAACACTTGGCAATCTGGTGGCTATCATCCAAGCGAACCAACTTTTTATTTTTTGACAGAAAGTGCTTTTCAAATTGAAACATGATACAAGCTCATAGCTCAATCTGACATAAAAGTCTCCTTAGTTTGAAATTATTATAAATATTTCATTTATTTCTTCTAAAAATTTAAATAATAAATATTTTTAGGCATCGATTATTCAGACACAAAGTTGTTTTATGTTCGAAATGCTCCTAGCGCTCCAACAATTTACCGATTAGTTCAGCATTTTCGGTTACAAGGGGCTGTCTGTGATCGTCCGCGTGCTGCAAGACCTCGTGCAGTTCGAAATAATGTAAACATTGCTCGGGTGCAAGCACGTATTGTATTGTATTTTCCTTATAAGATTCAATTGGTTCATGAGTTAAAACCAAATGATGCACAAATACGCATTCAATGTAGTCACCTTTTTTAAGAATTGTGCCTAGAAAACAACGAGTTTATTCATAAACTCATAATAAGCGATGAGGCCCATTTTCACTCCAATGGTCACGCGAACAAACAAAATTGTAGAATAAGAGGCACCCAAGATCTAACAATATCTGTTGAAGATCAAATGCCTCTACTACATACTGATCCTGAACAAGTTACGGTTAATGTGAATACCGGGCAATGTTTGAACATTTTTTAAATGTTTTTACAGCACTTTTGCGTGAAATTTTTGGCGATCGAAAAATGTCGCTTTTTTGGATTTTAACTGGCCACCGCGTTCGCCCGATTTAACGGCTTCCGATTTTTTTCGTTGGGACTACCTAAAAAGTAAGGTGATGCCAATAAGCCAAGAACAAGCTAACAGCTTAAGACGAAGTGAAGGCGCTGAGACTTGTAATTCTAAGAAAAGTTATGAAAAATGCTCTGGAAATAGCACGTCAGGTTGAAGCAAACAATGGGCACCATTTAAAAGATATTATCTTCGAAATATACTGTGAACATATTTCCAAACTATAACCCAAATTATAATAAATACCAACATTAAATAAAATCAGAAACAAAAAGTTATTCATTAAGGCTGTATGGTACTCACATTGTCAAAATGTTTAGTAAAAATCAGTTTCTGGCCATAAAATATTACCAATTGACCTAATTACTTCTTTAGCAGGAACTTAGATGTATAATTGAGGGATTAATACATGATTATCAAGATGAGTGTTGGAATGACGTAGAAAATGAAAAATTTAGTTTAAACATATTAAAAATTTCGAAAAATTACTTCAAACGAGGTTTATTTGTTTTACGCCACAATGACGATTATTTTTGGAAAATTTACTGTCACTAGATGGCAATTTACGAAATAAAAATGTGTCCATGATAAGTGGTTATTAATTTATTATAATATGCAATGTTTAGATCAGCAATAATGAAAAATAATAAATTTGTTAATTAATTTTACACATACAAACAATATAAGTAATGTTTAGTAAGCAAATTATACGAAATTATGGTACACAAATTTATTAAAGAAACAAACCACTACATACATTTGGGGGTATTTAAATATTGATACTAATAAAGAAATTTGTTTTTCTCAGTACCATACAGCCTTAAATAAATCATAACGTTACTTATGCACATAGAGTGGCGCATAAGTAACGTTATGATTTATTTAATGAGTTGTCGTACGTGGGTAACTGCAGCAGGGAAAGGAAAAAATTAGTGCTAGTCCAGGAGCAGAAAAAACGGGAAAATAAAATTTAAAATTTCGCCAGAAAGACGGAATAAATAAAAACCGATTTCTAGAAAGAACCAGAAATAATTTAAGCCTAATTTTAAAACTTTCTAAAGGCCGCTAAACTGATGAAATTTGTGCTTATCATAGAAATATAATTTTCATAAATTTTCATTCATAAAGCGAGGAAAATCAAACCAGCCCCTGAAAGATACTATATTAAACGAACAAAATACAAAGGTATGGCGTTCAATAATATTTGTGTTGAGCATAAATTAAACAATAGAAATAAATCTTCTAAAGTGCTTGTCATAAGCAATTCAGATAGTATATTCCTGTCAGGTATGTTCATTAGCATCCCAAAAATATAGTGGCTGAATTTGTGCTAATCCAGAATTGGCCCAATTCCATTGAACAACAACGACCGTTGAATGAACAATTTTCTGACAAAAAGTGTTCTAGAAACCAATTAAGTTGGCAGTTCTGATTGCATATTCCTATCAGGTTTGTTGATTGCCAACCGAAAAATATAGTAACTGAAATTGTGATAATCCAGAAAGAATGAAGTAATTTCATTTGTGTATTTTATGTTATATTTATTCGATTTATGTATTACAAAAAATGTCAAACAGACCTGAACCATAGCTGAAATTTAAGAATTGGCAATTTTATTGTTATTATAGAACTACAAAATGATTTGAACGTGCAAATTATTTCCGAACCCCTGAAGTTGGACGAAATAGACCACTCTGATACTGAAGATGAAATATTAGTTCTTGCTCCAAATTTTATCGTTAAAAATAGATCAATGTGGAATAAGATTCCATTAGTACAGGCAAGAACAGGTGGTCCTAACATCATACGTGGAGTTGCAGACAAGCTGGTCCGTCCACCCAGATATAATATTGAAAACCCAGTGGATTGTTTCAAATTGTTTATAACTGATTCAGTTTGCAAAATTATTATAAAGTACACAAATGCAGTAGCAAAAAGTATAAGGTGTAAATAAAAAATAACATGACTTGGATAAGGAAGAGTTGTATGCGTTTATAGGTCTGTTGATTATTGCTTGAAAAAGGAGGACTCCCTTAAACTATTTAAATCGCTTGGACGTGATTTTATTATTGGCGGTGACTTTAATGCGAAAAACACCTATTGGGGATCTAGACTTACGACGTCAAAAGGTAAAGAATTGTTTCAAGCAGGGCAGACATCAAAATGCGAATTTTACTCTGGTGGTTCCCCAACATACTGGCCCAGTGACGGAACGAAGATACCTGACCAAATAGACTTTTATGTAGCAATAGGTATATCCCAGAACTACATTCACATTGAAGACAGTAATTCTCTAGTATCGGATCATTCCCCGGTTATCATGACAGTCAATGAAATGGTAAATCAAAGGGACATTGCAACCAGATGAAACAACTCACTATGCTGCTTTGGCAAGTACCCCCATTATACAAAATAAGAAGAAACTTATCATATCCTACCCAATGAAAGTTAGAGAGTTGGTAAGACAAAACCGACGGGCACGTAAAACCTGGCAAATAACTAGAACACCGGAGAACAAAACAATTCTTAACAATTTAGGTAACAGACTCAAATTTCTTCTTAAACGAGTTAAAAATGCATCAATCAACAGATATCTAGTTAGCCTAACCAATGAAAATATTCTGATTATGCTCTGTGGAAGGCGACGACGGGACTCAAAAGCCCCAAAATGCAAGTGCCTCCACTTAAAAAAGAGGATGGAACCTAGGCAAGAGGTTCTAAAGAGAAGGCTGATCTGTTTGTGGAGTATCTCGAGGATACCTTCCAACCACTACCAAGGCAAACGGCTAATGAAAATATAATGTCAATCCAAAAGCTAGATGATTTTGATATACGCCCAGTAACTCTCAACGAATTAAAAGAAGAAGTGAAAAGCAACATGACTGTTAAAAAAGCTCCAGGATATGACTTGTTTACTTGCGAAATAATCATGGCTCTACCAGGTAAAGGATTTCGTAAGCTATTACACATAATCAATGCAAGCTTTTGGTTAAAATATGTTCCGTGGCAATGGAAAGTAGTAGTAGTAATCATGATAGCAAAACCTGATAAACCACCTAACGATAAAAATCATATAGGCCAATTTCACTGCTGCCAACTATGTCAAAACTCTTAGAAAAATGATTACTAAAAAGACTTTAACCAATAATTGAGGACCGACAACTAATACCTCCACATCAATTTGGATTCAGGGAAAAGTACTCTACAATTGAATAGGTGCATAGAACCACCAACGTCGCCCAAGCATTCGATAAAGTCTGGCACAGTGGACTGGAATTCAAGCTACACCGAAATCTGCCGAGGGAGTTCTATGCCATACTAAGATCTTATTTACCCAATAGACATTTTCGTGTGAAATATGAGGATAAATACTCCGAATTAAAGAAAGAACTTAATATTAAGTTCAGAAAAATATATTGGCTCATAGGTAGAGGCTCTGAGCTTACAATACACAACAAACTGCTGCAAATACTGAAGCCGATATGGACCTACGGTATTCAACTCTGCGGAGATGTACTAAGCAAACAAACCCCAAAATGAAACAGACGTTTCAAAACAAGGTTCTCTGTAGCATCGTAAATGCTCCGTGGTATACAAGAAATAAAGATCTTCACAGGGGCTTACAGATGGAATACATCAAATATGAAATAAAAAAGCATGCCGCCAAACACGAAATAAGGCTCCAGGAACATGGAAACTCCTATACTCGCCATATGATAGATAGCCCTGTCGTTGAAAGAAGACTTCAAAGAACGAGGCCACTTGACCTAGTAAACATACCAAATTAAAATTAATATTTTAAATAGGTTTAATTAATTTTAGGACTAACCATTGGGTTTCACTCCAGCAGATCAGAATTGTTTAAGGCAAATTAAGGCAATTTATCTTTGAAATTTCCAAATTTTAATTGTAAATGTATAATTTGTAAATTTGAAAGATAAATTGCTAGATGAGCTCAGTTGTAATTAATTAAGCAAAAAAAAAATTATTGCTGGATATTTAAAATGAAACAACGCTTCTTACTTTTGGGCAAGTAATACATACCAGCAGAAAATTTGACAATTGATGAGTAACTGATGCCTTGCAGAGCCCGTTGCTCATTTATCCAATACGTTGGTGGATTTGCGATTCCAAAACTGCATATCCACTAATGGGCATACCATATACTCGTACAGGCAAAGAAGGCAATACCAGCGGCTGGTTTAAAGCAAAAAATGTTGAACGTTTGTGCACGCCATTTTGTCGAACAAATCGGAATATTACAATGGATAACTTCTTTACCAGTATTGAATTGGCAGAAAGCTTATTATCGAATGAATAGAGAGAAACAGGATCAACATTGTTTCGATTTAAAAAGAGATTTACACTAGCATCACATATTCCTAAACCTGGGAAGGCTGTTTTATTTTTATCATCTATGCACCACAACGCGGAAATTATAGTTGAAAACGATGAAAAACCAATATCAGCCATAAATAAATATTATAATGAAACGAAGTCAGGTGCCGATACCCTTGAACAGATGGTTCATGAATACACGATAAAGGAAAAGACAAACCTTTGGCTTTTTTCATTTGTTATCAATCTTCTAGATAACCTCCTTTTTCGCTCCTCAGCCTAGGGTACTCAGAAGGCTTCGGCTGTCTCTGTGTACACCTAGGTAACACCAAGGTAGCTGCGTCCTCGTCGCGGGGGGCGGGTACTGCTTCGACAGTAGCAAAGTGCTACCGGGGACCAAATGACAGTGGAATAAATTGGCTAAAACAAACAATGAATACAACAAATACGGAATGTAATACCCCAGGTGGTACAGCAGCAGATATGCTGCCAAATCCACACTCTTCGGAGGCAGGCCCAACAGATTCTGCGGTGGGCAAATCATTGTTTAACCCATTTGGACGAAGTTCCAAATTATCAAGATCACCAAGATCTTCAACTGGAAATATATTTCAGTACGAAGGAAAATGCCGAACTCCGTGGACAACTAAGAGAAATAAAAGAATTTACTACTAAATTGAAAGAAGAATTTACAATTTTAAAGAAAGAAAATGAAGAACTCAAAAAAGCAGTTGAAACACGTGCAGAATTTGGGACGACACCTAGCCCAACAGTCGATGATGGCATTAATTCATTCCATACGGATGAAGAAGAATTAGAAAGAGAACAAATTGGATGTTGAACCGGAATAAAAGACCAAGTAAGAAAAGGAAAGCGCAACACTCACCAGAAATGGCGGAGACTTTACCATCAACTTCAAAAGAGGTTGCCAGAAATCAGTTAATCATCAAGAAACAACTAGCTCTAGAACAACAACCAGCTAAACCAAAAGAAAAATCACTTCCACCAATAAATGTCGTCGGGATATCAAATTTCTCCACTATACAATCGATTATGAAATCGATTACGGTAGCCGAGTACAAACTCGTATCTCTAAACAACGGCGTCTGGAAAATTAATGTTGTAGACTCTGAAACTTATAGAGCTTTGGCTACAAAGCTTAATTCCGAGGGACATCAGTGGTTTACCTATGAGGATAAGAATGATCGCCCAATCAAAGTTATGGCTAGAGGTCTTCACCCAACTTGTGCAAAAGAGGAAATTATTGAGGATCTCAAGCAAAAGGGTTATCAAATAGAAAATGCCGTAAACATTATTAAGAAAGAAAAAATCGAAACTGAACAAGGAGTTCAAGTTAACAAAAGAGGACTTCCACTATTTATGCTCACTTTTAATAACAAACAAAAAGTGGAAGATGTGTATAATATCAAGGCAATACTTAGCATGAGAGTTAAAATAGAGCCATTGAAAAAGAATAACGGATTAATACCGCAGTGCAAAAAATGTCAAGGTTTTAATCATGTGATGATCTAGCTAAGAAGCTACAAAGAATAAGAAATAAAACGCGAAAACAAAGTCCAGGATTAGTAAAAAATTATCAAACTTCCACCAAAGAGGAACCTAAATCTCATGCTAGTAAAACGGGAGAACCAAAACCAAAACTGTACTCGCAAGTAGTCATGACAAAACCAATTATTTCGGAGCACACTACTGAAGGTACAGCAGTGCTTCAAAAGATACTAAGAAGCATGGAAGCTCTTAACATTCGTCTAGCTAAACAAGAGAAATGCCTTCAAGCTCTAAGCAACAGGTTAGATAAGCAAGACTCTCTAAATGAAATGAAATCCATGCTCTATTAAAATGATGCAAACAACAACAAATAAAACATTAAGAATAGTAACCTGGAATGCAAATGGGCTAATGCAACATATTCCAGAATTAGAAATTTTCCTAAATACTGAAAAAATGCCAAGTATCGGATACCCATTTTACGCCATTCAACCAGCAGGAAGGGTAAGGGGAAGATCGTCGGTGGTTATAAAAGAAAACATCAAACACTTTATAGATCTTAAAATTGAAGAGGAATTTATGCAAGTTAGTCACCTTAAAAGTATTTATAAATAATAACAAATATAGTATATCGTCAATATATTGCCCCCCAAGATATAATTTAATTAAATAAGACTATTGCACGTTATTTAAATCACTTGGATCAAGTTTCATAATCGGAGGTGATTTTAATGCAAAAAACACCTACTGGGGATCAAGAGTAACCTCTAAAATAGGAAGAGAGCTGTTTGCAGCAGGAAGACTATGGAATTGCGATTTTCATTCTGGAGATCAACCAACTTATTGGCCTACGGATAGAAACAAAATACTCGATATCATTGACTTCTTTATCACCAAAGGTATAGACGAAAACTACATATACCTAGAAAGCAGCGAGGGGATTATGTCGGATCATACGCCTGTTATTATGACAATCAGTGCAACGATTGTTAAAAAAACTAGTCCACCTTCGCTAACGAACAAAAAAACCTGCTGGGAGAAATTCCAGAAACTTGTTGAGGATAATATTGATCTTCAGGTGCCAATTAAAACCCCGATAGAGCTAGAAGAAGAACTAGAACAACTCAACAGCAGTATACAAGAAGCGGCGTGGAGTAGTACCCCCTCAAGTTCAAAGGAAATGCGCCGAAATGCTATTTATCCTCTAGAAGTTAGGGAACTGGTTGCAGCAAAACGAAAAGCAAGAAAGGCCTGGCAAAGAAGTCGAGCGCCAGAATATAAAACAACTCTTAATTTTTTATCCAATAAACTAAAGTTGCTAATTAAAGAAATCAAAAACGAATCCATTAATAAATACTTGAGTGGCCTTACTGGGGAAAAAGATACCGAGTACTCCCTTTGGAAAGCGACAAAAAGTTTAAAACGACCTAAACTACAAATGCCACCAGTAAATAATGAAGATGGCACATGGGCTATAAGTGCAAAGCAAAAAGCTTCGTTGTTTGCAACCCACCTCGAGAACACGTTTCAGAGGAAAACATACCACCAGTATATAAAATTGATAACTGCAATATATCTCCTGTCACACTACAAGAATTAAAAGAGGAAATCAATCTCAACCTAAATACAAAGAAATCTCCAGGATATGACTTAATTACAGGACAAATAGTAAAAGCTCTTCCTGAAAAAGGTCTACGTAAACTACTCCAAATAATTAATGCAGTGTTCAGACTTAAACACGTTCCAAGTCAATGGAAAGTAGCAGAGGTAATTATGATACCTAAACCAAATAAACCACTTAATGACAAAAATTCGTATAGGCCGATTTCCTTACTCCCAATAATTTCAAAATTATTCGAGAAACTACTCCTAAAGAGACTAAAACCAATAATAGCAGAAAGCAATCTTGTTCCTCCACATCAATTTGGCTTCAGAGAAAACCATTCAACAATAGCATTCAATATTCAACAATCTACCCATATCTAACCGACACTTTCGAGTTAAATTAGATGGCGAATACTCAGAAATAAAGAAAATATCACCAAGGTAGCGTTCTGGGACCAACTTTATATGTTATATACACCTCGGACCTGCCAACGATAGAGGATACTAACATAGCGACGTTTGCGGATGATACGGCCATCTTAGCAGTTGCTAATTGCATAGAAGAATCTACAAGAAAATTGCAAAGAGCTACTAATATTGTCAGTACCTGGACCAAGAGATGGCGAATAAAACTTAATGAAACAAAATCTGTTCACGTAAACTTTACCAACAAGAAGGTCAAATGGATACCAGTAGAACAAACTCTCAGCAAATTCCCTATGCAAATACGGCAAAATATCTAGGCATGACTCTAGACGCGAAACTAAAATGGAAAGAGCATGTGAAAAAGAAAAAGAAGAGTTAAACATCAAATACAGAAAGATGGATTGGCTCTTAGGAAGGAATTCTGAGCTAACTCTACATAATAAATTGCTACTATACCGGCAAATCCTAAAACCTGTGTGGACTTACGGTATTCAGCTCTGGGGCTGTACAAAGAAAACCAATGTCAATATCATCCAGTCATTCCAAAGCAAAGTCCTTCGTGGAATAGTTAATGCACAGTGGTACATAAGAAATGACAAGCTCCATAGAGATCTGAAGCTAGATTTCGTTAGTGAAGAAATAAGCAAACACGCGAGAAAACACAATTAGTCTACACCAAAATGCTGAGATACGTCATATGTTGGATGATTCAAACCTAGTAAGACGGCTGCGAAGGAAGAAACCGCATGATCCAATCAGGATCGACTAAAAATATAATAATATTGTAAAGGGGACTAGCCAAAGGGCTACAACCCTCCAAACAAGAATATAAGTTATGAAAGATAAATTACTAGATGATTTGTAAATCAGTTGTAATAAATAAATAAAAAAAAAAAAAAAAGAAATCTTCTAGATGTATCAGCTATCGCAACAAATGTTATTTTCTAAAAAAAATCGAACAAAAGAAATTTGTTCTAAGGGCTCTTGGTGAGGAATTAATTACACCATTCATAAAAAAACGGGCCAATAATCCAAAACATAAAATCGGGAGTCGTCAAGCAATATCGAAAGTATTGAGACATGTTTGACAAGTTCGACAAATGATACTGCCAAGCGTCGAAGATGCCACTTATGCCCATATGCTAAATCAAGAATGCCAAAACCAATCTTGTGGAACCTGTCAAAAGAGTGAATGCAATCAGCATTCCGGCTAGCTTTAAATGGTTCCGACTGGCTTAATAGCGATGTCTAATGCATTGTGCTACTTGTGCCATAGTTGGTTTGGTTCCGGCTAGCGTGACGGACACCTTATTTTATGTGTTGGCGCTAAGGAAATAAAATCTGCAATTTCCTATCAATTAAACAAGTTGACGGTTATAATGTTATTATGATCGTTTGTTTTGATGATGTGTTTGATGTAAAGTGTGTATACCTTAAGATCGATAATGACTTAATCAAACCGAACAATTTAATTCATTCCAAGAATTCTGTCCGATTTGAGCAAATAAGTCACCAATTTGCAGAAACGTAAATAATTATGCCGCGAACAATTCTACAACAAATAAAAAATCTTCTGCAGCAACACAAATAAATCGTGTGGTTAATTTTGATTTAAGAATTTTTATTATTTCTTTATTTAAATTAAATTAATACATTTAGATATTTTCTTTTCGTTTTGTCTTCAAAATCGTGAATCGATATTTTATTTAATTGATTTATTTTCCTTGGCATTTTTATTTTTTACCTTTAAAAAAAAAATATAAATTAATTAAAATTTTTTGTGTGACTCTGTAGATGCTCTTATAGGTCTGAGTGTGTGTGTGTGTGTGTGTGTGTGTGTGTGTGTGTGTGTGTGTGTGTGTGTGTGTGTAAGTGTAT
Organism: Nephrotoma guestfalica; assembly: GCA_963691935.1. Taxonomy (NCBI): domain Eukaryota; kingdom Metazoa; phylum Arthropoda; class Insecta; order Diptera; family Tipulidae; genus Nephrotoma; species Nephrotoma guestfalica. The sequence goes on along the minus strand of OY829915.1, from coordinate 231,425,199 downwards.
ACTTTTCTTATTTATGTGAAATTATTTAATTTGATTCTACGTCATAACATGGACTCGTAGATGCATGATGATGGTGATCAGGAGTGGAAGTAAATTTATCAAAAAGAACAATGCGAAGGTATACGGAATTAACTACGTGTTTCCAGGTGAATCCAGGTGTATATCATGACATTTAAATTAGAGTTGTACACTATATGGTAAATGTACTCGTATACATACATAATATAGGTTGATTTGGTACATATGTGTGTAGACGACGTGATTAGGCAATTCTTTCCAACCTGATACCTATGCTCAAAACAACAAACGAAACCTAAATCGACTTTGATGGGAACGTGTAAGTGTAAAAAAAATGTTAAATACCACACTTCGATATGTTTTTATGTGTTTTGGGTTGGATACCTGAGAAATGAAATTAAATCGAACCTTTATCTAAATCGTTAGGATTTGGATGCGTATATCCATAGGTGGATAGGTCCACCACACATATTTTTGAGAGAAACAAATCTTTGTTTTGTTTTTGATTTCTTAATTTTAAGATTTGTTTCTTGTGTGTACAACAACAAATCGTACAACAAGAACTTGTTTTAGAATTCTTATTAATTTTTTATATTTTTGGTTATTTGAGGTAAACGTTTGAGAAGACGAAACCTGATATTAAAACACAAATAAATTTTATTGTACGAATATTTTTGTTTTATAGATTTTTAGAAAGTTTGATAATGTATCGATTAGTTGTGTGTGAAGAAAATTTTTCTTAAGAGATGTTGGTTGTCGTTTTATCTTTTTGGTTTTTATATTCGAGAGAGATACGTTTTGGAAGAAGCAATCAAAAGCATATTCACAAAATGAAACCTTACTTAAATAGTTTTACGTTTCATTTGAAATATGTTTGTTAGAATTTTGGTTAATTTATGATAATCTCATACGACAGTTAATTGCTAATCCATCGCGTTTTTATTACTAAAGATTAGAGGGCATTATAACGATGTATCACTATTAGCAACACTTTCGATGGTGGATTTTTTTGTTATTTTAATATAAACGTAATGATTAAATGCATTTTTTACTCCAAGTTTATGGGTATTTATATAGGGAAGATTTTAGAATAGTCAACATCTTACTCTGCTGGGGACCACAGCTTTTATTTCTTCCCATGATTTACCAAGTTGCTTCGCTTCAGCTAGCATTGTTCTCTTCCATGTCATCGCTGGTCTTTCTATTTTTTTCCCTTGTGGGTTCCAGTCTAATGCCATCTTCGTTATATCACATGGTGATTTCCCCATCGCATGGCCAATCCATCTCTCCTTTCGTCTCTTTAATTCGGTCTCTATGTCTGACTGATTTGTTCTTCTATGCAGTTCAATGTTAGTTATGGTGTTAGGCCAGAAGCATTTCAGTATTCGCCGAAGGCACTTGTTTATGAATACCTGTAACTTCTTTCTAACTTTTTCTGTGTGTATCTATGCATCCACACATTAAAGCGTTGAATTTAGGTACTTCCGCCCACACATCGATTTCACGGATGCTGCTTGTGGTGAACGCGGATAATTATGCTCCCGATAAGGTAGAAATCGATCAGTCATTACGGAATATTGAGGCGCATTTCACCCGATTCGTGACAAACCATTTGATTTTGGTTGGTGAAGCTGAGGCAGATGTGATCGCTGCTCACGATCAACTAATTGTCGAAACTGAAGCGGCTATTGCTCTATCGGATGGCAAATCCGAGCAGAACTACAAGAATAATGATGGTCGAGCAGTAGACATACGGTTGGATCCGGTGTCTATTCCTATGTTTGATGGACGGCCACACAGATTTAGAACCACCTTATAAATTGAGTAAGTTGAGGCAATATGTGAAAAGTGGGGAAGACCCTATGGTAGCTGGTGTTTATACTGGTGGGTATGAGCAAGCTTGGTCCGAACTCAAACGGCGTTATAACAATCCGCGTCGTTTAGTTGAGACACACGTGAATCGTCTACTCGATCTACATGATTCAGCGCCCGATCAGCAACGAGCATTGCAAGTCATCATCGACCTACAGTACATTGCGAGCATTATCAATAATTTATCCCAGTCTATTACGAAAACTGCCAAAGGCTGCAAGCAGTCAATGGATGATATGCTTGTATATTTCGAGCGACGGGCATTGAATATGCCTTCAATGAGTCCTCGGACAGATGTACAACAAAATCATTGGACGACGTCCATTCCAGCGAGGGGTTCACGCAAATGTGGCTGCGAAAAATCCACGTTTTCCGTAATATGAGTATACCTCAGCGCTGGGAGGCAATGACAAGCCTCATGTTATGCTTCAACGGTTTAAACCCCCCGCAATCATAACACCCTATTATGTAAGGCGACATCAGAGAGAGAACTGCTATTAACCCACAATCAACTCAGATATTATTTCGATCTGGAAGTCAATCGACGCCTGGCATGTCATCAGGTAAACCATGTGTGATCTTTGATCAAAATGCATGACTGACCGACCACATGCAGTCCTTCATCATCCATGCCAACAATTTTGTTCTGCTTGTCACCGCAACCGCAACCGCATTTATATTGGATCGGCATGGAAACCGCCACCTATGCAGAATACTCTGTGACCCCGGATCCCAGGTGAGTTTCATCACTGAATCGGAGTTTGATAATTTGAGTCTTCACAGAAACCGATGTGAAGTAGCCATCGAAGGGATTGGCGCATCAACCAATACCTACACCCGCGGTCAAACGACGCTTACCATGCACTCTACGATAGAGGCTGATTTCGGATTGCAATTTGAGGTATATATATTACGATCAATCACGTCGACCACGCCTACTATGTTAATTAATGCTGATTATTGGAAACATTTGCGTCCACTACAGCTTGCTGATCCGGGATTTGCGAAGCCAGGGCCGATAGATCTTTTAATCGGTGCCGATATTTGGGGAAATATAATTCGAGATGGAATTGTCACTGGCTAGCGCAACCACTGACCACTGCACACATTTACAGTCAACAAATGTGTCGGTGAGCAGCGACTCGATGAACTACTTCATAAGTTCTGAGAACTTGAAGAACCTGAAACCAAATGCGATCCCGCTCCGGATCCACGTGAGAAGATTTTTGAAAACACTGTCAGACACAACGCAAAAAGTCGCTACAGTGTACAAATATCATTTCGTCCTGACGCCCGGGCACTGGGAAATTCTGATCAGCTAGCGCTGAGACAGTTTTATCAGTTGGAACGAAGACTGTATAGTGATTCCGGATTACGAATCAAGTATGTGAAGTTTATGCGTGAATATGTTGTCTTAAACCATATGGAAGCGCTGGTTGATTCTCGAAGCGATCCTTCTCAATCATATTATATCCCGCATCATGCTGTCATCGAGAAGTTTAGAGTGTTGGACCACAACTGCAAGACGCCCTTGTGAATATCATATTTCGTTTCCGTAAGCAAAGAATTGCCATTACTGGTGATGTGGAGAAAATGTTCCGCCAGGTGGAAGTGGAGCCATGCATCGTCAATGGCATCAAATATTGTGGCGGGAATCATTAATGGAGCCGCTGCAGACATATCAATTGAAGACAATTATATACGGTATGACATGTTCACCATACCTCGCTATACTCACAGTGCGGATTCTCCAAGTGAGGCAGTAACTTTGGCGTTAGATATCGACACCATATTACAACAAGGCAAATTTCATTTAAGAAAATTGAATTCAAATGATGCACCGACTGTTATGGCGATTATTGGATCGCAACCATCTGCTCCAGAGCTTGAGCTCAGTAACTCTAGGACTACGGTGCTCGGTCTTTATTGGAACCCGATCAGCGATCAGCTATTCTACAAAATTAAGGTGCGTGAGTGAGACGCCGTACCTACTAAACGTTTAATTCTTAGCGACATAGCTAGACTGCATGATACAACGGGCATGTTGACCCCAGATATCGTAACCGCAAAAATATTCATTCAAGTTTTATGGCGTGAGAAACTTGTTTGCGATACACCCTTACCGGTTGATCTTCGAACACATTGGCTGACTTTTCGAAACGGTTTACAGCAATTGGTACATATCCGTGTTCCGCGTTGGCTTGGTGTGAAACCAGCTGCGACGATAACGCTTCATGGATTCTGTGATGCAAGCAGCCAGGCATATGCAGCAGTGATTTACATGCGGACGGTCGATGCAGATGGGCACACAAACGTTTCGTTAGTACAAAGGTAGAACGGCAGAAAAAAAGAATTATAGACACATTTAAGTGCGATTGATTCATAAAATAACACCGGATAAAATTGATAATGTGATCTCAGTGGAAAGTCCTGAATTGTTTGAAACGTTTCCCAATAGCATGCTTTTAGACACTGTAACAGGTAACGATGCATATCCGTCATATCGTCGTTGATCAACTGCAGATCGACAACTGCGAAAATTGAAAATTTATTTTGAGAATCTTATATCTTACCTCTTATCGTGCCATATTCCCCATTATTGTCAAAAACAAAGCTCACATAAACGTTGAGTACAAAGAAATAGTACGCCCGTTTTTTGGAATAGCTACTGAATTGGGTGATTGGGTGATTTTCCGTTTTAGATTCACGTTAACTATTATCTTCTGCTGAGTGCATCTACTGTAACAATCGCTTTTCGCTCTTTGTGCACTACCTCGTAATCGTTCCAATTCGAGTCTCTATCTCAAAATTTTAGAACTTTGTCCTGAACATTTGATGCATGCAAGAGGCTTATGGTCCGTTATCAACGTAAACTGGCTACCGTACAGAGGTATACCTGGTACTTCTTACCAGCCCATATTTTAGCCTAGTGCCTCTTTCTCATTTGTTGCAAATTTTGCTTCTGTGGTGTTTGAAGTTCTTGATGCGAAGGCGATGGGTGTTTCAACACCATTCTGTATTTGTGATGCACCTAGAGCAAAATCCAATTCTTCCGTAGTTAATGTACATTTTTTGTAACGTCCGGGTACGCAAATATTTATTTGATCTCTGTCGCAAAGGTTTCTTTAGCAATTCAAATGATTTGATGTATTCTGAGTCTGCCAGATTTAATAGTGCATCTCTCTTTAAGTATTTTTCATGTTTTTTGCTGTTTTAGAATAATCTTTAGTACATCTAGGAAATGTTTAGTTTCTTTTTGAGACCGTCGTAGTCTCCATTCTAGTATCTTTTGAACTTTACTTCTGTTACTCTACTATTACATGCCCCAAGAATTCCATTTCGCTTTTCATAAGCTCGCATTTGTCCAGTTGTACCTTTTGATTGAAAACCGAAAGTCGTTTTAGAACAGCGTTTTGATTATTTAAGTGGTTCTTTAGATTTTTCCCAACTACAACGATATCGTCTAGGTATGTGTGACATATTTTTTTCAGTCGCCCTTGTAATACATTATTCATGGCCCGCTGAAATGTTCCTGGACCATTCTTCGTCCGTTGAAAATGTTGTTTTGGGTTGAAATTTAAGGTCTAGTGTCGTGAAATATTTGGATTTACCTAATTTCTCCAATATCTCCTCAATTTGGGGCATTTGTGATTTATCGTTGTCTGTTCCCTCTTTAAGTTTCCTATAGATGGTGATAGCTCTTACTTACCTGAAATCGGTGCTGTGTAAGTACTATTTGAGTGTCTGATGCCGTTGTTTAGCATTTCTTGTATATGTTCCTCCACATCTTCTAGAAGTGTTAGTGTAACTGGTACACGTAATTCGTCCCGTGTATGAATTATGTGTTTGAGCGCTGTTGTTGACGATAGTTTTTCTTTTTGTTTTAACAGAACCGTTTGAATCCATAAATGGATGGATTATCGTTTTCCTATTTATCCTCACAGATTGGTGTATTATTCGGAACGGGGATTGGTTTAATTGTCTCGAAAATATTTATTTCTAGTTTTAGTTCTGGTAGGAATGTTGGCTTATGATCGGCAGTCTTATGGCATGGTAATTTTGTCATTTATTTCTACCAATTTGTATGTACCAAATATAACTATATGGTGTAAAAAAAGTCCAAATTTTTCGGATAATAACGGTAGAATTTGAATAAATGTACATTTACAGAAATTTTATTTGATCTGCGGTCAATAAAAGTGATTGCTTTAGCCATTGACTCGGGCCCTAGAATGCCATCGAAAAATCTGTGAAATTTAAATTCTTAATAGGTTTGAGCTGGTAAATGTTTGTCCTTTAAATTTATTTTTCCTTTCTTTGTTTGTTTGTTACGACATTCAGTTATGGTAGGTACTTTAATCTTACGAGTCTGAATCTAAATTCGTCTCAAAATTTTATAAGGTAAACACTTTAGTTTCTTTCAATTTTCTATGAATGAAATTTCAATATTCGGGTCGTTTTCCGATACCATTTCATGGCTTGTAACCGATCTCTTGGTGAATGGATATTTTTCCTCGCTGACGAACCCACATCCAATATGGGCTCAGCAAGTGGCCCGTTTGATTTTTTAATCAGATTGAAACCTTTTGTCTTTATTTGGAATTGGTTGAATTTTGAATGAGCTGTACCGATCTAATTTGATTTTTGTAGGTTATAATGAAGTTGTCAGGAAAGCATAAGCTTCTTCTGTGCTTTTGGGTTTCGCAGTCTGAACATACCTCCTCCTCAATAAAGGCACAGATGCCAGGAATTGTTATTGGACGATTTCTTTTGTCCTGTTGTATAGTAACTATGGACTGTCATTGTTTCGTTCTGTTTGTGTGCCCAAATTTGGGACTTCTAATAAGATAATTCCTATACTTGACGCCTAGAAAAGAACTCAGGGACGCCTGTTTCTTCCGCTATTAACCCTATTTTTCTATTTCTGTCAAACAGTAAATCAATAGCTTTTTCTTTGTAGTGCAATCTTTCTCGCTACGGAGAATTTTAACAATTGCACTTGAATTAAATTTTATGTTGTTTTTCACTTTTATTATCTCGTAGTGCACAAATGTGAGTTTTTTCCAAGGGAATTCAAACTTTCCTCCGTCTATCTTAAATGTAGTACGCAGAACGACACGTCCACGCTTATCTCGTAGTACGTCATTTTTCCGTAGTTGGTAAAGATTTTAATTATACGTTTTTATGGAGCGACTATAATTAAAAAAATTTTACCTTATTTTTGGTGCCGTGAGTGCTGCTTCAAAAACAACATGTGGTGTACAGCTGCGCGATACATGAATCCTCTATGACGTTAAAACCTGTAGCTCGAGATGTCGTGGTATTATATTTACTTTTCAATTTCATCTTCAAATTTCACTAATCGTTAAAATAACACAGTTCAGGGCGGATATATTGTATTGTCTTCGTTAAAAAAACAGAAAATAGGGAAATTTGCCTTCGTATAAAACTCGTTTCATACGCCAATTCATCTTCATCCATTTTATGGTGGTGGTTAGCCATGGTATTTTCTTTGGATTGACTATCATTTTTGATTATAGCAATAATTGTCCATTGAGATGCATTAAGTTTCCTAGAGATTTATTTTAATCAGCGGTTTCGCTGATGTGGATGGGTGGATTAGCCAAATGTGCAGTTGGCGTACCACCTGAGGTAAAAATTTATTTTTATTGTACACGTATTGGTTTAACGACTGGTTATTGCAGCAGCTACCAACCGAACCAGTGAGATTGGAACTAAGTCAGTGGAGAGAACATTATTTGCTAGTTAAAATTGTTAAATGAACTTGTAAATTCTGATGTCAATTGACCACCAAGATCATGCGATTTGGCAACAATAGATTATTTTCTTTTAGGTTTTCTCAAAAGTAATTAAAGATCTTAAGAACATCATTCGAGTTTAAACTCGGCTAAGAGATTAAGTTTGAGGTCAATGAACTGTTTTTATTGGAAAAGGTCATTCACAATTTTAATGTTCATATGCAGGCCTGTAACAGGAGCCGTGGTGGACATGGACGATGTTGTATTCCATGCACAAATGGCATAAAACCAACTTTCAACTTCAATAAAAAAAAATTAAATTTTCAACTAAAAAAAATAACTGATGGAACACCCTTTACTTAAATGTCTTTTGCAAGAAAACAGGAAATTTCACTACTCTAGAGAAAATTAACTTTTATCCTTTTTTTTATAATTGCCATTCATTTATCTTTCAAATGAACTCTGTTTTATTAAAGGACAATTAGTTTTATCGTTATAGCCAAATATGTAACACCATGTTCATAATTTTCTCAAAATTTGACCACCCTGTTTCTTAAAAACAACAACAACAACACTAAAAATCATGTTCTACAAATTTATGTTTAACCAGGACTATCCAGGAAAAAATATAAAATTTAAACACAACTTCCGGTCCCACATACCAAATTTGTATTTAACGTATTTTCCACCATATACAAACAGAGGCAATGTTTATATCGTTGCTACAAACATTGTTAGCAACGCTAATAACGTGGCCATGGTAAAATAAATAATTTTCACTAAAAATCAATAAATTTGTACATACAATTTTCGTAGTTTGCAATAAAATTTGGTAGTGGCCCGTAACGGTAGACTAAAATGACAAAAGCTGATCAAAATTCAGCTACACATGGATCCCATCAACATTCTCATCAGCATCACAATCCACCCGCTGGTGGACACTTGTGTGAAGAACTCGAAATGCTCAAAATGGAATTGGACAATGAAAATAAAAATCGGTAAGTTTGATTCATATTCTCTATAGACATTTTTTTTTACAAACAACTTGCCGTTCACAGAAATTTTGCTCAGTCAAAATATTCCGATTTAAATCGTCAAATCGATGTCTTCGATATGTGTTGCACGGAATCAAAGAAAAATCCCGAATCAAAATATGACACGTTCATAATGAAGCAAGGTTGTTTGAATGATGCCGTCCAGGGCCAACTAATGGAGGCTAAAGAAAAACTATCACATCTCAATCAACAACTCAAGAGTATTCAAGTGTGCGGAAAAGGTGAGTTTGAAACGCGATGTTGGAAATGTGTATACGCATCTGACTCTCTATATAACATGGCTTTATGAAAATTTTTGTCAAAGCGTTATGTTGTTCTGCAGACTGCAATTTGAATATGAAGGATTTGTACATCGATTACAATTGCATCACAAAGGGAGAACTGACGAAGGAGGTGAAGAAATTCGAACGGATGCAAATCGATTTGAAGAGTAATTTGGATCGTTTGCAGTGGCGTTTGGACTGTGAATCAAAGGTACCATACCATGTTGACAGTATTTGTCGCGTCCTTAAATAAAAATCCAATAACTTTATTTAATTCCAGGTCTATTACAATCTTCTCGACCAATACCAAAAGTTACAAATTGAATTGTACTATTTACAAAATTTGGGTGATCGTTACTGTCACAAAGGACACTACATGAATTGATTAGCAAAGGGGGCAGACGAGTACAATACAAACACAAGTTTAATTATTTGGTGTTAGTCTAAATATAGGACATTTTCATTTCAACTTCACAATAGCCGTAGTGAACCCTCGAATAAATTATTTATATAATCGCAGCACTATACACACCATACACACACTATGCAGTACTTAAATATGTAACGTGACAAATTAGTCACATTGAGAGATAGAACGAGGAGCAAAAACCTTACGTATCTTTTATATTGAGTTAAAGTAACCAAAAATTTATTTTACGAAACTAAGTAAGAAGAAGCATCAACATTCTTATTCAATTGAATTTAATCGAAATAAAAATCCAAAAAAAATTTTATCGTCTAGGGAATTAGTCGAACGTGTTGTCGTTTAAACATTTCTTGGTGGTGTTGTTGTAGTGTTTTAGTTAAAGTTTCTTGTGCTTGGCGTGTATCTCTTGTAACGTGATCAAAATATTTTTTATTTTGGGTTGGCTGCTGTTTATTATTAGTTCGGATAAAAATCTCACACATTTCTTATTTGTTGTTGGTATTTTTATTTCAAATTTGCCAAAGTAAAAATACCATTAGATGGTTGGGATTACAGCAAGAAATACTGTAATTGTTGCAATTGATTATTGATTTGTTTTGTGATGGTTTTGGATATTGCAAGTGATTAAGCTCGATAAACTGGCTGACTCAAGAAAATGGAGAAATTATGTTAACTACGTACTGACGTATTCTTGCCTCTTTCGCAAAATTTTTAGATTAAGGGTGTCTTCTAAACACCGACTTAGTGCAGACTTAAGCCAATAAGTCGCCATCTTAAGTAAGTCGGTCAAGTCAAAAGGGAAGAAACAAAATTTCTTGACATGATGGTTGTTGTCACTAAATTTAGCTAAGAAACATTTTGGAGACATTTCTGTGTAAACGTACTTATTCAAATAAGTCTCCTCTCGAGGCGACTTATTTAAATAGGTCGGTGTCCAGAAACTTATTTTTTTAATCATGGTGCCAATGGATTTATTCTGGAATCTTTCTATATAAGCAACTAATAAGAAATGGCAGCAACTAACTATACCATGGAGCATTAGCAATACATCGGAGTATTTTCGCAGGAGTTCTCTATTTGATCCACTGGTGGATCCCAATAACTGAATACCATATGACCATATTGGCTTGATTAATGCTTTGTATAGTAAGACCTTATTGTCTAATGATAACTTGGATTTTCTTCCTATCAGCCAATACATTTTGGAAAAATGTTATTTTTATTTGGTAGCGCTTTGCTTTAATATGTTCTTTCCACGTTAGCCATCTATACAGGTGTAAGCCTAGGTATTTTACCTTGGTTTGTGGAGGAATATATACACCGTTTAATTGTACTGGTGAGCAGGAGCGTTTGTTCAGCGTGAATGTGACACCAGGATGGCTGTATTATCAGAAAATGTTGATATTATTACATTGTCGGTAACAGGTATGTCTGCCGCGTACAACAAGTATAAAATAGGTCCCAGAACGCCTCCTTGTGTAGGGAAGTTGTTGCACCATTTTGTTGGACCATGTATTGCCTTTGGAGGAGGTAGTTTTCCAAAACTGAGTGAATATTCTTCGGCAAGAGCGCTTTAAGTTTGTATATTAGTCCATCGTGCCAAACTTGCTCGTATTGCTTTGCCTCAAAGGTCTGTCTGATTGCATTTAGAATTCAATGCACTTGCTCTATGGTACCATGTTGGTTTCGGAGTGCAAATTGATGGTCTGGAATGATTTGCCTTTCTTCTAATACTGGTTTTTGTTTTGTTATTAACATTTTTTCGAAATTTTTTCAGCTTTGAGATTGTGGGAAGTATGCTTATTGGACGATAAAACGAGATTTGAGTTTCGTTTTTCCCAGGCTTATGTATCATTGTGATCAAAGATATCTTCCACATTTGAGGAATATGACTAGTTCGCATTTTTCCAGTAATAAGGTCATATCCTGGCGCCTTTTTCGGGCTAATGCAAGTTTCGATTGTGTTCTTAACTTTTTTCCATTCAAACTTTATTGGTTTAAAGGATGAATCATCATCCATCTGGTAAGGCAGCACGATATTATTAGTTCCTTCGTGTGGTGAAAACACCGTATTTAGATGTGCGGCGAAAGCATTGGATTTTTCTTCATCGCTTCTCGCCCAATTTCCAGTTGGTAGTCTAATCAGTGGATTCTACTTTGTATGCCTTTTTAGGTTTTTTTTGCCACAAAGAATAATCAGTCTTCTCTGTTGCCGAGAGTTCACTTGAATTATTCTGGACACATTGGTTTTCTTCTTCCTGCAGTGCAAATTTCATGGTTTTCATAGCCCGATTTAATTTGCATTTCAACAATGGTAATTTTGTTACCATCAGACGACATATCATAGCAATCGGTGACCTTAACATACGTACGTCCAATGCCTTTGGTTACGCAGAAATCAATTAGATCAGATATTTTCTATTTACCCATGGGCAAGTAAGTAGGATGACCGGTAGATAAAAAATTCAAGGACTGTTTCTCTATAGATTCATAAAGTTGTTTACCTTTAGACGCTGTAAGTCTTGAACCTCATTTAGTATATTTGGCGTTGTAATCACCCCCCTCGAGAAATGTATTACCCAGCTGACCAAAATAATCAATAAACTGCAATTATAGCGTGCTTTGGAGGGCAATACACTGCTGATATCACACAACTTCCAGACCATTCTGTTCATAATGTTTTAGTATTCTCTTAATTAATACAGCAGTGACACCGTGTGCTTTGCCATCCGGATGCTTACTGTCGTAAATAGAGTACCCATTAATTTTGAAGTAGTTCTTGTTGGTGAAGCATGATTCAGATATTAACATTATGTCAATATTGTGCTCAATGAGAAATGCTTGAACCTCCGTGTCCACAAATAAGTCGGCGTTTGGAAAACTAAGAACTATTTAACAATATACGTAGGTAGTAAAATAAAGTTTAGTCATCTTCGAGATTTTTCCATAATGTTGTTTTGAAAGGGTTCGCTGTGTGAGCATAATTTGGCAGCCGAAAGTGGCAGCTTCCATGAGATCTTGTTCGGTTTCTGCAAATATTTTGAAAAGTATAACGGTAACGATTATTAAATTTGTAACATTATTGATCATTATATGACGATTTTTGACAAAGAATATGTCGAGAAAAATTTGGAGTCAAACTTCATAGTTTTTCAAAACTTCAAAGCTTTTTATTTTTTCAGTAATCGGGATTTAATTTTCCAATGTCCACCGCTATGGCAATTTTGTTTGTTCGGAGACTTGCAAACCGTTATATCATCAGGTCAACTAAAATTGTATAGGTCCGACTATTAGTGCGTCATTGAACGAATGGTCTGTTGTGGTTCTGTTGTGGTCTGTTGTCCTTCTTGAGCCGTGACCCCGCATAAGGCTATGTAGACCAAAGGTTGCGAATGTGCCTTGCTGTATTTGTAAACAATTTCATCAAATGTCGCTCCTTATTATTTGTCAAAGAGCAGGCTGGTTTTAGTGGAAAATGGTTTCTTTGAACATGATTTGATTTATTTCAATTGAGAGGAACTGTTGCGGATCTACAATTGATAGGAACCGCTGCTCTCAGCAATTTTTCCACGTGTTTTGGTACGACACCGTTAGGAAAAGGAAGCAAAACCCGTTGAATTCTATTTTGATCACCCAATTCAACGCCCCATTGGCTAACACATCAGCTACGTCGATGTTTGTAGTTATCAAGTAGGGTTTATCTACAACGGAAATAATTTCGTATGGTAATCCTCCTGTGTAAATCGTGCTGAGTTTGTGAAGCTTCTCTCTAACGATTCTTTCGCGGTCAGCTCCACACCCCAGTATTTTGTCATCAGCAACTGAATTTGGTGTTTCATCAGATGAACTCAAGATTCTCAAATTATACGCATCGACTGAATGGTTATCATTGAATAATAGAATTCCATTAGGACAGCGTTCCTCCGCTTCCGTCTCTGAGCAGAATTTCGATTCAATCAGTCGCAACTTTTGTTCATCCAATTGATTTCCTTTGGCAACCTTTATTAATAATGATGATAATTCAGTATTCTCCTGCCGCATAGCTTCGGTCAATTCATGAAAAGCATACGTACCACTAGAGAAGGAAAATTTAGAGTTGAAAACACTCAAATCCCGGTACAAGGATATACGGAAAAATCTAGAAGATAATGTCTACAACAAAATTGTGCAATTTTGTCAAAGCAATAACGGATTGGGTCCATCGTCACTGAAGAATATTCGATTACATCACTAAGACTAACAGAGGAATCAGCAATTTACAACAGAAACTCGTCGAGATTAAGAATGATATTTCAGATTTCGATATTGTCGCTGCTACAAAGAAACTATTTAGGTGTCAACGTACTCTGTACTGTTGAAATGTCAAGCGAAGAAGCTGTTTAAAACAGACCCGTTGAACTTGATGACGTCAATATAGCCAAGTTTCTCGATATAATGTCAGAAATTATGATCTGAGATGGTTAGTTCTTCAAATTCAGGGATCAACGATGACGTAGTAGCAACGACGAGGAATACCTCGGGGTAATATGGAAGAAGAAGACAACTTGATGGCGACTCCAGAGATTCTCGAGCTCGTGAGAAAGAGAATCAAATTATGCAAAATAACTCGAAACTAAGGATAATACAAAAAATTAAGATGCGCGAACATGCTGCGCCGATGGGCAACATAACGACTTCACTTTTTGTTAACACTCGATTTCGCTCCCCATATAGTTTGTGTACCGCGGGCTGTATATGAAAATCGATTCTTGAGGAGTAAACTCAAAAAATTGAAGTGAATGCAAGTGGAAATGGAAAGTTTTGCTCCGGATCCCAAACATTTAATCATGTTTCAATAAAAGTTTCTCAGTTTTCATAGGCCTGTAGATATCACAGATGTGGCATTTGCTACCTGTGTATCTCTGTTCACAGAGGTTTGCAGATATAACGGTATATGTTGTTTGCTTAATAAGAGCATCAATAAAAAGCATCTGCAAGGCCATACAAACACACATACCACTACATGTACTTGCGGTTTTTTTTCCGTCAAGTCTCGGATTTTAAACAAAATCGACCCCCAGAAATTTGGCTTCGTAACAGGTCGAAATTGAAAATTTTATCCGCATGATTTTCTTTATAAATTTTTTATATTTTGTTGGGTTTACACAGTAAACTTTGCTGTCTGTTCAAGCTAGCAATTAGCAAACCAATTCAACCATACCAACCATAGTACTTTACGGGATTATTCTAAATCGGGCCAGTGTTTTAACTTTTGTAAAAGTTAACTATCCTTGGCTGACTTTGAGACACATCATGATAGTAATTTTTTGGTCTGTGTTCTTATAAAATGTTGTGATATACAAGTTTGGGGCTGATGATTAAATGTTATATATAATGTAGTGTTGCGATCGCAATTTTGTTGGTTTAAATTTGGACCAGCTTCACTGAGGGATATTGGTAAAAAGGTTTAGAATACGTCTGTAAACTAAAATGTGATGCTACGCACATTAGGTTGAAACCGATTCACCATTCCTATGCCTTTTCAACTTTACCAACTGTAGCTAGGGGCGAAAATACAGATTAATAATCTTCTGAAAACTTCTGATAATCTCAACCATCAAGTATTTAATTTTAGTGTATATCCATACACAGATTCAAATCGCGGCATAGTACCGGATTCCGGATAGCAGAAGCTCGCACGAAAGGTGGTGCATAATTGTTTCGAATTTCAAAATTTTGGTGGCTGTTGGAAGTCACCCGTAAGGATGATAAAGCGACATATGCTAAAATCGATAGGTAAGTCTAAATTTACATACGAAGAAGTGTACACTGTATTATGCCAAGTTGAGGTAATGTTGGTCTCTTTCATTAATACCCGTGGCTGAATATGAGTTTATTTTAATGTCTAATATTTGCCGAATGAAATTTACTGCATTAATACACCAGACGCTTAACTTGATGTCAGGTGCTAAAAACGAGAATAAAGAGCTTACATCTAGAAATAGGTGATATTGCGTACATCACCAGTAAAAAAGCAACCGATTGTTCTGGCCATTAGCTAAAGCGGTTAACGCTCCGCCTGCCACATTTAATGCAATATTAGGGTTACCAGATAAAATTTGTTAAAAATGCGTACACCTCAAGGAAACTTGCCCTTGAGATTAACTCGTGACGCTCTCACTTGTAATGGTGGTTTACTCGTCGACCTTGCCAATAATAAAAAACTTACATTTAAAAAAATAAGTTGATGATCAGAGGCGGAAACATGAACATTATGAACATTTCAGAACATTTTCTCTCGATTACTTAAACGATCGATTACTTAGGGCCATCAAAACTTCTCAGCGTGTACAAGGGTATATCATTTTTCGACGGTTAGAAATTCTAACGGAAATGAATATATCGTCCAAAATTGTCGTTCAATCTTCATGATCCGACCTCTGATCTACCACAAACGGTTTTGTAGTCCATTAGTCAATAGTCCTGAATCGTCTACATTTATACTTGGTTCTATTACCCTACATGTTTGAAAATAGATTGGGTAATTTTTTGTCAGCAAGTAACTCAAAAGTTACCAATTGTCGAATTCAGCACGCTGGGATTCTTACTAATTTTAGTGAGCCTACAGTGTGCTAGATCCGCCAAATGGCTGCATACCACTTGGTAAAAGTAAATTTTAAGTACATTTTTCAGCAAATTCATTTATTTTTCAAAAATTATCCTTCGGTCAATAAGTGCCGAGCCTGGCACATAGATGGCGCATCTAATAAAAAATTCATATGATTCCTAGAAAGAATCAACCTTCAAACGGTGCTTCTTTTATTTTCAAAACAATGAAAAAAAATGAATTTCGTTTGTTTATTAAACACTGTTTTTGATAGGACGAAATACCAAGTATAAATACCGATGACACTGAAAACTCTGGTCACTCGGATTCGGCAGTTATTCCAGAAAACATCAAAAAGTACACAAAAACATTTTGGGAGACCGTAAAGTGAAGGTGCCGCATTTGCTCAGCTTGGGTCAAGAAAGCAACGCGATAATTCAGAGCTGTCTAAAGCTGTCGCTCCGCTGTATGGAGCTGTCGTAAAAAACAGGATTTATTGCATCGATATGTGACAATGGATGAAACATGGATTCACCACTACTCTCCAGAATCAATCGTCAATCAGCTGAGTGACCAGCAGCCGATGAAAAAATCTGAAGCGCTTCCGCTTTTTGGGATGCGCAAGGAATTTTATTTGTTGACTATATCTTGATAAAGAAACGTGCATCAACAGAGAATATTACATGGCGTTATTGCTGCGTTTGAAGATGGAAATTACGAGACAACATGCTAAATAATAATAGCTTTTTCATCAAGACAATGCTCCGTATCACTAGGACGAATACGATGGCAAATTACATAGATTAAAGTTAGAATTGCTTCTCCATCTACCGTACTCTCCGGATCTGGCTTCCAGCGATTACTATCTTTTTGCAGACCCCAATACAAATACAAGTTGAAAATACAAGTCTAGGTGAGAAGATGGAAAGAAGAAAAAGAAATTCAACTATACAACGGAAAACAGAAAGGAAATCGAAAGTTGCATTTTTTGGATTCCATGGACCACACACTACAATATAAATGAGCTTTGAAGCTCGCACTGGGGTGTGTAGTCTAAAAATTGTTGTGTGAAACTGACTAAGAAATAAATTCTACATCGAAAGGGATTTTGCCGACATAATCACCTATTTTAAGGCCAAAAATAAAGAGCTCCACAAAGATGGTATCGAAATAGTAGAGAAGCATTGGAATGAATGTGTCACATTTTTAGGTTACTTTGTTGATGAATAAGTCAAATTTTGCATAAAAAACGTTTTTTAACCGACGAGTTACAGTTTAACATAGTTCGAGTTTTAACATAGTAGTGAAGGCCATTCAGGATGCAACTATTATTTGGAAAACCAACAAATTTCCGAATTTATTTTGAATAGCTGAACAGCGCTATGAAGTTAGATACATTTAATTTTATTCTTGTTAGTACTTTTACCTGTATTCTTTTGTATTTTTTAATTTTTTATTTTTTAGATAACACACGAACAGCTGTTTTGTCACATTGACGTGAAATAATGAAGAACAAATTGCGCACCGAAACCGTTGGAGTCGTGTTTTTTGTCTACTTAGGAAGGAGGGTAATAATAGCATTTAAAGCGGTTGTCAGGTTAGCAACGGTACACGAAATCTATAATGTTACACAGAATCGGTTACGGCATTATAAACAAGAAGCCGTCCTACGCCAACCGTATAAGTATGGCAACACTACTTCACAAGTAAATTTAAAATTTTATCGGAGGTGATAATTGTAAGAATTCAAGGTCAATGAATTAATAACTATAATTCCTCCCTGAGCTTTGGCTTTTAACAGACGTACAGTTCCGCAGCTTTTATTAATATTTAACTGTCACTTACTGATAGTTTCCGAATTTTACAAAGTGATGATCACATTTTAGCAAAATAAAGCATAACTTTAAAAAAATTATTTTTGACCTGCAATTTAGATCTCACACTTAAATAAATTTTGCACCAAAAATTTAAAAAAAATTTCGCATAATCAATTCAAAAATAATTTCTAGTACAATAAACCATATTGAAGTATAGTTGCATGTCATCACATTAGAAACGAAATCAATAACCCGATAATTAAATAAAAACCTTTTCACCTTTTAATTTATTTCTTAGTGTCTCATCATCATCTCTATCATAATCATCAAGAAATTCAACGTTAGAATAATTAACGAATTCTCTTCAACTCAGTTCGTTCGATTTTATGCAAAAATAAATTTTAACACTGTGGTTGACAATGGCGTCCAACGACCCTACTTTTATTTATATGAGTATCATCAGGTGTTTCCCAATATTTTCAAAATATATCAAAAGACTCTTTCTATCAATAAATATTGAAAGATGATGATGACGATGGCTTATGCCAGTAATAGAGCACAATCGTAATAAAAACGAAATAAGAATAATCATTAGAGACGAAATAACCTTTATGACATTTCGCGATGTCTTTTGTTACTTTATTCGCTTGATTACTCGCAAAAGAAAGAAGAATTTTTATGATTTTATCACGATTCAATGTTCTTTGATTTATACAGAGAACCCACAAGAAACGTGATCGCCTAAAAAAATTTTGCAATCGTCATATCAATTAAGGTATACTTTTAATCTAACGAATATACGATTTGACCTTAGAATTACCAAAGCCGATTTAAATTCTGGGTTCGAGTAAATAGGGGGATCACTGTATATTTAGAATATTGGTATAAAATAATACCTCAATCAATAAAATTCGATAAAGCTTCCGAACTAAATACAATAAAAAATGTATCGTATGGGGTCTTATTTTAGGACAATGACGTCATGTAACACCCATATCGCTTTCTAGTATAGCAGGTCATAAATAAAAAAGGATAATCACATTATATATGACAAAAATCACAACACTTAGTTGTATTTATATACAGAGGAACGGGTCCTTTAAGACTCGCATTAGAACGGAGATTAGTCTAATAAACACACACCGGCGGCTTGATTAGACAAATTATTTTCTCATTATAATCTCCACCTTCCAAAAAAAAATGAAATATTTATAAAAGTAGATAAATTACATACGTTATCTGTCCCATCCGATTTTCTCTCTTATGTATGCCATAATTCTAACAAATAACTCTATTACATTACATATCTAAATAACCAAATTAAACCACAAAAAAAATCTTATTTATTTCTTAAAAAAATTGAAATCCAATCTTTTTGTTACAGATAAATAATATAAAAGCATGAAACACGAAACAAGTTTTTTGTTGAATTAAATTTTTGGTTTCTCTATAGCATCTTCGATGGATTAACTTGTTTCAAATCAAATAGCGCGCTTTCTAAGACGTGCAGCATAACGTAAGAAAGGTACAACAAAATTAAGATATTGAATTTATATTTTCTATAATTTTAATTCTATTTCTTATTTTTTTATCTTAATGCTTTTCGTCGTATGTTTGTTGTGTCTCATCCCGCTTGTTGTCTTTACAGAATACATAGACCCTATAATGTTTTAAATATTCGATTTGATTGTAAAACTTTTAATGATGTCATCATAATCCAAAATACTTTACTTGTTTGATGTATGATCCAGGGTTTGCGTCAATTCTTTTGCCGAATACTAGACTAGTAACTGGGACTTATTGACGTTTATATATGGTTTAGCCAGAGAAGGCTAGCAAATGAATTCTAACAAAGCTCAAATATAAATAGAATAAAATGAGCTTCTACTAAAAGTGGCAGGTTCCAATATAAAATTTAGTAATCTCATGAAGCACCCTGTCAGACCCATTAGAAAATCATATAATTTACTTGGGACCCTTCATTTTGTTTCAGCAATCCACCAGTAAATGCTTAGAAAATACTTAGAATGACTTTGGAATGTAGCTAAGGCCTATTTAAAAATTTACTTTTTAAATTTCATGGAACGCTCTGTCAGCCACTTAGAATCTAATATAACTTTCTTGGGACACTCCTTTTTGTTTCAGTAGTCCACCAGTATTACTGAAGTTCATTCTAAATGCTTAGAAAATACTTAGAATGACTCTGGAATGCACCTAAGGCCCATTTAAAAATTTCATTTTTAAGTCTCATGGAACACCCTGCCAGACCCATTATAATTTAATATAACTTTCTTGGGACACTCCTTTTTGTTTCAGTAGTCCACCAGAATTACTGAAGTTCCTTCTAAACCTTAGAAAATACTTAGAATGACTTTGGAATGTAGCTAAGTCCCATTAAAAAAATCACATTTTTAAATCTCATGGAACACCCTGTCAGACCCATTGGAACACTTTATTTTATTTCAGTAGTCCACCAGTATCACTGAAGTTCTTGCTAAATGCTTAGAAAATATTTTAAAAAAAGATTTTGGAATGTACCTAAGGCCAATTAAAAATTCACATCTCCTCTAAATTACTAATATGAATTCGCCTGAATGTTTACCTACACCAATACTATGACAATAAGTTTTTTTGTTGTTGTATTTTTTGGATTAGTTTAGATAAACTTCACTAGCATAGTTAGGCCTAGTATCGGGGCATAAATAGGGAGAATGCTGGTTCCTCAAAAACCTCTACTACAGAAAAAACTACTCTTAAAGATCCCCATTCACCCAACTATCAAAATAGGAGGTAGATTTGGAAAATGCTAAAGAAGTACAGCAACATTCCGAAAGAACCGTTAAAAAAACTTAACGCTCGAAGGAGGTAAAGAAATTTGAAACCTTTGTAGGGCGTGGTAACCTCGGTCCTAAGAAGCAGAATTCTCAAGAGGAATCACCTACTTTTACCGAAAGGAGCAGGATGCATATAACTTCTCATAAAGAAGAATGTAGCGGTGGTGTAATTAACAGGGCTGAAAAAACGGAAGCATAGTACTCAAAAAGCTCTAGGCATTACATATGCCTGAAAACCCTATGAAAGGGTCGTGGACCGGCTTCATCGTGTCGGATCATATTTTTTCGGAACTGTGTAATGTTGGCAGCATGTGTCGATAAATGTTTGCTATCCCTGTATAAAATTGCTCCGACAAGTCTATGTGCGGTTTGAACTGGAACTATAATGGAGGTGGTCATTAAAGACAGAGGAATCTAGTGTATTGAAGTGAGATTAGTGCGCTTACTGTGAGTCGGAGCCAGTCCACTAGATATCTTTAACTTTATTATTAATTGTTTACAGTTTATACAGTAAAATTACTTGATTCAAGAAAATGCTATATATGTCAGTATTTAATGTTTATAATTTTCGGTTACCAGTTGAATTGGTAACATATTCCCGGGGCCTAGTTGTTGATTGGCTACGAATCTGGAAGTGCATCTGCTGTACTAACTTGAGTTGTTCTTCTGTGCTTCAGCTATATGATGGTTGCTGCGATCACTAATATTCCTATAATGACGTAAGATGTTGTGTAGTGATGAAGGTCATGCATGTTTACTTCGGTAGCTGATGCCATTAGATTCCTTTGTCGATTTTGAATTAACACTTTAATGGCTTCGATATCTGAGTTAAATTGTGAGTTCCGATTTGGCCCGAAGGTGGGATCTAACACCATATGATCACTCAAATTAAATCGTGGCATGAATGATAGGTCCTAGTTTGCTGGAAAAGTTGCATCTCACAGCTGCTTGTATCTGACTGAAATGCATTCAGTGGTTGATGTATATCACAAAGATATTCATTATTGAGGTTGATACAAGCATTCAGTTCTTCAGAAGAGGGACGTATATATTGATTCTCCTGTATCGCAATCGATAAATAACTCGAGGATGGCTTGACGTATATGTAGTCTTGCTGATGAATCGTTGAAAGTGCCATTGCATGGTATATGTTGTATCGAGTGCTCTGTACTAGTGGAATTTTGATCTCGAATAAAAATGTTGTCTCAATTTTTATGATTTTGACGGTGGCTATTTTATAGATGGCGACTATATTCTCACTTCGATATGGCATAGCCTGACCAGTGATGGTGCTGATTATTGCGGTATGAAAGATTCGTAGTTTCATCATCTCCAGCATAGTGTGTACTGCAAGGTCAATAAATTCTTCATGGAAGAGGAAGGTTGTTAGAATTTGATTGTATGCCTCAAATTTCTGTGTTGTTTCCTCATGAGTGTGTTTCATGACGTCGATAGTCGACTCTAATATGGGCATCTCTTTCATCTAACACCCCGAATACTTTGTTGGCTAATGTACCTACAAAATCGAAAGACGCCCTTCTTTTGTGAGTGATTTTATTTCCGCCTAAAGCGTTTAATACTTCGTTTTGTTCATTTAATTCTACGTGAAGTGTTTTTATCTGGGAAACAATGGCTTCATAGTACTTAAACGTATTAGCGTGTACTGGTTGTGTAAGCGTTTTATTCGAATAAAAGCTGTCTACTTGACGAGCAGCGTACCCAAAGTGACGTAGTTCCGCCCAATAGGAAGTGAGGTTATAATAGGTTATGATCCTCCATTCTCCGTAGATCAGCCTTTCTTGATGGTGTTTCTGCTGCTACTAGTTCTAATGCACAGATTACTGTGATAGTGTAAAGTAGCAGTTTAGACTTGGTGCTTGCTCTTGTTACTCGTTTATGCTGTTTTGCTCCTCAAGCGAGAGACAACTGATCTTTGTGATTGGCCTTTTGAGTAATCCTCCGTTGGTGTTCTTTACTGTTACGATTCTAACAAAACCATCATTCTCACTATGCAACTCATGGGTCCTTCCTAGAGACTACTTTCCAGTAGGCAGATCATCATTCTTAATGAATACTAGCTCTCCTTTCGCTATATTTCGTTCTGGTTTGTTCCACTTGCTTCGCTTCTGTAACGATAGTATGTATTCGGTTAGTCAGATCTTCCAGAATTCTTGCGTTATTTCCTGCAGAAGTCTCCATCGTGCTAAATGGCTAATGTTTTGATTTAAGTGGGTTGATTGTGAAGTCATTGGGTTCTGCTGATATTAAGAGAAGAGGTCTTGAGTTAAGACATGCTTCTATTTAACAAGCAATTGTTGCCATCTGATCAAAAGTTAGATGCTGTTCTCCAATTATTCTACGTAGGTGATACTTGGCGGATTTAACTGCCGCTTCCCATAGTCCACCCATGCCTGGTGCTCTTGGTTGTATATAATGCCAATGGATGCCATCTTTTTCAAGCTGTTCTGCAAGCTTTTCTGGTAGTTGTTTAAGTGCAGAGCTCATATCGTTCTTCATAAGTTTTGAAGCTCCTATAAAGGAAGAGCCACAGTCGCTGTAGAGCTGAGAACAATTACCTCGGCGTGCTGTGAAGCGTCTAAACGCTGCTAGAAAAGCTTCAGATGACAAGTTGCTTATCATTTCTAAGTGAACGGCTTTTATTGCAAAACAGTCAAAGACCGCTAAATATCTTTTGTAGCTTTTGTTACCTCGTCCAGGTGAGCATCGGAGCTGATAAGACCCAGCATAATCCACTCCTGTGTGAGTAAACGGTCTTGTTGGAGTCACTCTTGCTGCTGGAAGATCTCCCATTATTTGGCCCAGTGTCCGTGCTTGATGTTTGTAGCAAACCATACATTTATTGATAAAAGTTTTTACTGCTAATGGACCCTTTATTATCCAATATTTCTGGCGGATTAAAGCTAGCGTGAGGGATTTGCTTCCGTGTAACGTCATTTTGTGTGCGTAGTCTATCCGCAGCGTTACTCCTGCCGATGAAGTTATTAGGAAATGTGCAGGCGTCTTGGCACTCCTCTTCTAGCTTTGAACCGTTGGAATGCTGCCAAAATTGCTTCGCTGGTCATGTCCGTTATACCCTCTATATGTATTGCCCTTATTGCTAGACAAACGAAGATGCATATATAACCCTTCGTCGGTATGGTATGACCTCTACCTTTTCTCACTTTCAGATATATGGGTCCCGCAAAGTCAATACCGGTGTTTTCGAAAGGCCTGGTAAGGATGATTCTCTTGCTTGGTATACAGGTATAGTTTTTCCATTAATTGTTTAGTAGTTGTGGCGAACAACTTACAAACGACGCACTGTCTTAATAAATTACGTATTTTGCTGCGACCCTTTATTATCCAATATCTCTGTCTTATCAAACTTCCGGTTAGTGTGGGTCCAGAATGTAGATTCGAAATATGTGTAGCCCATACTACTCTGGTCCTAAATATATGTTGGTGTGGTAGTATCATCGGGTGTTTGCGGTCGAAATCGTAATCCGCATTCTGCACGCGACCTCCTACTCTCAAAATGCTATCATCATCGATGAATGGCACTAGTGATAAAAGCTTTGATTTCTCTGCAACTCTCTTTTGACAGCGTAAACTTTTTATATTCGCTGCGAATATTTTCAGTTGTACCCACCTAACACATTCCCTGTTCGCATTTCTACCGCCGTTAGTTGGGGTATTTTGTTCGTAGATCTGCGTCGTCTGATTAGCACTCGTTTCCTTGTGGCGCAATTAATCGCCTCTATATAGAGGAATACATATGCCACAACTCTGAATATTTTCGATAAACTGCACTGTCTTTCAAATATTTTGGCCATCCAAGGTTCGTCTTCTTCTTCAGTTTCGGCATAAAATATATCACGTGATTCTGGTTTTCGATATTCCATCTCGACCACTTCATCTCTTATAACTATATTCTCTCTCGTTACTCGTTGGCCACAACTCTTGTGGCTGGCTTAACCAGTCTGGTCCTTTCCACCATTGTGTCAGGCTCGATAACTTTTCAGGAGTGACACTTCTGGATCCGTGATCTGCGGGATTATCCTTTGACTTAACGTGCGCCCAGTGTTTACGAAGAATGCCATCAAGTATCGATTGGAAATAAATCGTCGCTCGATAAGATCCCTTTAACTGCCAACATCAACCTTGTTAGCAAATGAGATGCTCAAGGCTCTAGCCGTGGTATTGAGATCTGCTTAATCGGGGCCACTTTCGTCTTGGATGTCAATAACTGGCTCGCCGTTCGAATGAATATTACTGCACAGTAAGCCGCATCATTCGCATCTGAGAATCCATGGATTTGGACCTTCCCGCTGTACTTTATATAATCGTTGGTATATTGATTTTTTGAAAGTGTGAGAATTGGCACCATATTCTCCTATATTCTTGTTCGGTTTCAATTGGTAATTTATCATCTCAATTTACCTTGATGAGACATAGTTTTTGAAACAAGATTTTCAAAATGATTGTAAAGGGTGATTTTTTTGTGGTTAGGATTTTCATGCATTAGTATTTGACAGATCACGCGGGATTTCAGACAAGGTGTCAAAGAGAAAGATGCTCAGTATGCTTTGACATTTCATAATGAATAGACTTACTAACGAGCAACGCTTGCAAATAATTGAATTATATTACAAAAATCAGTGTTCGGTTCGAAAAGTGTTTCGCGATTTACGTCCGATTTATGGTCTACATAATCGACCAAGTGAGCAAACAATTAATGCGATTGTGACCAAGTTTCGCACTCAGTTTACTTTATTGGACATTAAACCAACCACACGAATGCGTACAGTGCGTACAGAAGAGAATATTGCGTCTGTTTCTGAGAGTGTTGCTGAAGACCGTGAAATGTCGATTCGTCGCCGTTCGCAGCAATTGGGTTTGTGTTATTCGACGACATGGAAGATTTTACGCAAAGATCTTGGTGTAAAACCGTATAAAATACAGCTCCTGCAAGAACTGAAGCCGAACGATCTGCCACAACGTCGAATTTTCAGTGAATGGGCCCTAGAAAAGTTGGCAGAAAATCCGCTTTTTTATCGACAAATTTTGTTCAGCGATGAGGCTCATTTCTGGTTGAATGGCTACGTAAATAAGCAAAATTGCCGCATTTGGAGTGAAGAGCAACCAGAAGCCGTTCAAGAACTGCCCATGCATCCCGAAAAATGCACTGTTTGGTGTGGTTTGTACGCTGGTGGAATCATTGGACCGTATTTTTTCAAAGATGCTGTTGGACGCAACGTTACGGTGAATGGCGATCGCTATCGTTCGATGCTAACAAACTTTTTGTTGCCAAAAATGGAAGAACTGAACTTAGTTGACATGTGGTTTCAACAAGATGGCGCTACATGCCACACAGCTCGCGATTCTATGGCCATTTTGAGGGAAAACTTCGGAGAACAATTCATCTCAAGAAATGGCCCGGTAAGTTGGGCACCAAGATCATGCGATTTGACGCCTTTAGACTATTTTTTGTGGGGCTACGTCAAGTCTAAAGTCTACAGAAATAAGCCAGCAACTATTCCAGTTTTGGAAGAACATTTCCGAAGAAATTCGGGCTATTCCGGCCGAAATGCTCGAAAAAGTTGCCCAAAATTGGACTTTCCGAATGGACCACCTAAGACGCAGCCGCGGTCAACATTTAAATGAAATTATCTTCAAAAAGTAAATGTCATGGACCAATCTAACGTTTCAAATAAAGAACCGATGAGATTTTGCAAATTTTATGCGTTTTTTTTTAAAAAAAAGTTCTCAAGCTCTTAAAAAATCACCCGTTAGATGGAGATGAAATTCCAAGTGGATCAAACAGTCGTGAGAATTCCGATAATATTTTTCGTTTCTTGTCTGAGTGAAACTGAAGGCCAAGAGTTTTCACCGTGGATAATTTATCATCCCCCCCATGTCACTCACCGCAATCTCATTTGCCTCCTCAGATAATTCAGCTACATTTGATCGCCATTTCGTCAACCTCTCGTTCACATCGATGGCTTCCTTTACAACACTGCTGCCTGTCAAAAGGTCGTCTACATACAAATCTCTGAGAATGCGTTGTTTGATGGTATCTCCCTCTGAATCCTCGGCTATTTGCTGCAGCGTTCTAATTGCGAGAAATTGCTGAGCAAACGAGACCAAACGTAACCCTGGTGAGCTGATAATGTCTTAAGATGTTTCCTGGATTTTCTCGCCATAATATCGTTTGGTAATGTTGATGCTCCTCTGAAACGAGAACCTGCCTGTACATCTTTTCTATGTCGGCAACCAAAACAATTCTGTGTGCTCAAAATCGTAGCAGGATGTCCCATAATGGCGGCTGTATGGTAGGACCAACGAGTAGTTCATCGTTTAGTGAAATACCGTTAGACGACTTAGCCAAACCGTCGAATACCACTCTCAATTTCGTCGTATCACTGATTTCCTTCACTACAGAGTGATGTGGTAAATAATAACTATCGGCATTATAGGACGTCTGCGGCATTTCTCGCATATGTCCCACACTTATGTATTCTCTGATCTGCTTTACATATGCGTCGCGTAACATCGGATTGGATAAAAATGTACGCTCGATCGATTGAAAACGGTTTGTCGCTATTTGAAGGGAGTCTCCTAATTTTGTACGATCCGTCTTAAACAGCAGTTTTACAACATATCGGCCATCGAATCTTCAAATAACTGTTCGCATTCCATATCCACTTCACTCATTTTGTCACTGGTAGGCATTTCTTCCATTTCCCAAAATTTCAGGGTGTCCTTTACCAAAACAATCACTTTGTGTATAGAATGGCTTGAAATGATTGTATACCTTTTTCATAGTTTACGACAACATGAATGCTCGATTCCGGAGCCTCAATAGAGTTTGGCTTCGACTTATCCTCGTTGTCGCTCGTCGTCCCTTTCGTCTGTTCGAGATGCAATGTAACATGATATGTACGCCTACCTATGCGACATAAGAATTTTGACCTGCAGTGTCTTCTCCAAGACCAATTCCTTCCTCTTATCGATTGGTACATTTAAATACCTGCTGCATTTACTGAAATAATGATCTCCTGAACACAATATGCACGGTATTACGGTTGTAGTTTCAGAAACCATCACTCCGCCTCGTTTGGGCAACGTTTGCCTAGATCGTTGGGTGGAGCTGAGGTACTCCAAGGCATCGCTTCTCTTACTTAAAATCTTAAAAAGCTTTCTAAAGATATGGCAACTTTCTGCGATGGAATCGTGTGCTTCTCTTGACTCTTCTTCTAACTTATTCACTAGTATGTATACTAGCCAAGAACCCGTAATCCAGTATCACCTCGTCAGATGTATCGGCTAGCTGGCGAAAAGCCTTGGCTGAACTTTTATTGGTGGTTGCACTATAAATTGTTTAAATAAACTGCAAATCAAGTGCCTTGGTTTGCATATCTTTCTTTTATTTTTTCCCATGCTTGGGTGTAATTTACCGTAGTTATCATTAAGTGATTTAAGCGGTACGCGTCGCCTTTCATTACACACCCTTCAAATACTGTAATTTATGTACTGGCGAAATGTTTTCGTTCTTTTCTACAGCTGCCTCAAACAAGTTCTTGAACGACGGAAACTCCGAGTAACTTCCCGAAAATACTGGAATGTTCACAAGCGGCAGCTTCACCTCACTATCTCGCTTATTTAAAGTTGATAATTCGCTGATAAAGTGCGACTGGTTTGCCATCAGCTAAAATACAGTACTTCTATTCTATTTGCAATGTCTAGCAGATTGTCACTGAATTCGCCACCTATTTTGGTTTCGATACTTTGGAAATCTTTCCATTCATCACTAATCATTACAAGACAGGTTTTATTTCTGCAATTTCTATATTTTGGCCGAGCTTGTTGACCTTGTCCTTAACGGTTTCTAGATTTTTCGCAATACGTTTTAGCGCACGTGTTTCAGCTATTTTGTTTTAAAACATTGGAGTTTTCGACAATATTCTTATTTGAGACTCACTTTTCACTGTTTTATAGATTCTGAAATATCCGGCTCGAAGGACCATATGTTGCCACTGAACCCGTTTGAGCGTTTTAATCAACAGCAATCTCGCGTTCAGGATTTATACTGAGGGCAAAAAGTAGTCATTCGTCGAAATATTTTTTTTATGTTGGTATGACTGTCAGTGACATCTGTGCCAAATTTCACACCAAAATAATCATTAGTGTTTAGTATACGCTTGTCTTTCTGAAGTATGGAAAGTGCATTCGGCGATTTTTGCAATGAGTGAAATTATTCAACAAAGAAGATCCATTAAATTTTGTGTGCGGAATCAATTTTGTGGCGCCGAAACGTTCAGAATGTTGCAAAAGGCCTTCGGTGATAATTGTATGTCGCGAGCAAGTGTTTTTGATTGGTACAAATTGTTCAACCATGTCTAGGACCAAGGAAAAAATCAAGGAATTGGTATCGACGATTAACAGTCAGAGACCTTACTGGCATCGTTGAAATATCGGAAGGATCAGTGAAAACCATTTTGAAAGATCATTTTGGAAAAACAGCGTCGCGTTGACGTCTGTGAAACAACGCTTTCCGACTACCAGGATGTCATGAAACATATTATAACTGGCGATGAGTCTTGGATCTATGCTTACGACCCGGAAATAGACGATCAATCGGCCGAATATCGTGCCAAAGGTGAGCCGAAGCCGAAAAAACCACGTCAAATCAATGTCGTGCAAACGAATTCCTTCCGACCGGCCAAGCTGGCAACAAGGAATGCTATTTGAGTGTTATGAGTCGTTTGCGCGAAACTATTCGTAAAAAGAGGCCGGAATTATGGGTTGACAACTCTTAGTTTTTGCACCACGATAATGCACCTTCTCATACTGCATTGGTTTTATTTGATTTTTTCGCCAAAAATTCCACCCATATCGTTCCGCAACCACCGTATTCGCCTGATTTAGCTCCGTGTGACTTCTGGCTGTTCAGCAAACTCAAACCACCGCTCCGGGGAAACCGTTTTGAGTCAATTGAAGACATTAAACATGAATCGCTACGCGCATTGGAGGCTATTCCGGAAATTGACTTTAACAACTGTTTCGAGGATTGGAAAAAACGTTGGCACAAGTGTATTGAGGCCAGGGGAGGGGGATTACTTTGAGGAGGACAAAATAGATTTGGAGAAATAAATAAAGAATTTTAGTCTTACTGTTTTTGCCCATAGTATTAGATGTTAAAAAAACCCTCTTTCAAATTTGGTGGTATGCGTACTCTAGTCCTGAGGCGACGATATCATACATATTATGATTCAGACGTCAGACAATAGTGGTGCCAGCAACAAACAGTTATAATATTATGTGCATGCCTTCATTAATTCACACCTGCTCGCTGTGATATAAAAATGCATTTTTTATTAACCAACCTAACCAAAGTAATATCTACATATTTTCCACCTAATTTATCGCCTTTTCACTACACATAAATCATAAACATTAAAAAAAAGTTTGTAAACGAATCGAATAAAAATTCATAATACATGACATCAAGGTACTCGATACACGTTAATTATTCAAGAATAATGTAAAACAAAAAAGTCATAAATTCTATTAGTCTTAATCAATTTTCTCTCAATTACCTGTAAAATCGTGAAAATTGTAAAAATAGCGCTTAAGGGAAATTCTATTGAATTCTATTAATTTATTATACCTATACCGTACCTGAAAAATAGAAAAACAAAAAAATTATTGGAAAACAAATTGAAAATAACAGAAAAGGCAGACAGAACACAATAAAATAGAAAACCAATTCGCGCAGTTGGAATATAATCTAGTCCCACTCTGCATGGATATATGTACAAATACGATTGGAATATATCAAGTGTTAATAATATGCCAGAAGGGTTATCAGTAGGTGTTATGCATATTTTTGTTGATTAAAAATTAATAAAAAAAAAAACGTAAAACAAGTAAGGGTACTTTTTGCACCTCGCGCGATTCGAACAAAACGTACCAATTCATCAAAAATGAAACCTCTTAAAAAATTGTTTTGCTTTTATTGTGTTGTCGTTCGTGTATTTCTATCTGGTGTATGTCGATATGTAATATTATCCAATTTCATGTATACGGTGCGGAAAATTTCCACAGCACAACAAACAATTTCGTGGCCAGCGTACATAAATTCGTAGACGCCTCCACCTACGAAATATGCGAAAAAGTGCGATGCACGCGATTTGGTTAGTGCACATGATAAAATTCCAAAATGATGGCTAACAGCGAATACGTTAGACATGGTATAGACCGGGTATATAAAAAATACAATTGAGTGGTAATATGTGCAAAGTGTAACATTAGATTTTACATAACAAAGTGTGAAAAAAACTTAATATGTACAACACAAAAAAAAAAATTGGATATCAACTAAATAATATTTAACAAAATGTAAGAAGAAGGAGAATCACTATCAATGCAAATTGGATTACAACAACAACAACAATTGTGAAAATACCTTTTAAGAAAAATTTGTTTATTTTTGCATGATAAGCTGAAAAAGACATAAATATTACAAAACCAAAATACATAACAACAACAACAACTACAACAAAACCAAATTTGGATTTATGTTGAAAAAAAAACGACAACAACAATCAATTTTTGTACATATTCGTTGCGTTTTGCATATTTACATACGACTACATAATACAGCGATATGTTGTGAATCCAGACGAATGTTTTTGGAATATTTATGTTAGTCCGTGCTCAGCGATTTTTTTGATGACTAAGAAAGGATTATGATTCTCTATATTTAGTCTTCTATAATGTGAAGATTGGTTTTCTGGTTTTAAAATATTTTAAGAAATGACGGGTGTGAAGTATGTCCTAACTTTGTCCTAAACTTAAGAAATGTGTATGTATGGGTTAAACTCTCGTTATAACGAATTTTAAAATTAAAAATTATTTTAAATGTAAATTGGGTAGAAACGAATAGTTGTAAAATCTTATATTACCTATTTAACTACCGAGAAATATTTAATGCACCAAGGGATGATATTGTACGTAAAATTAAAATAGAATACAAATAAATTTCTCATTTTTAGTAATACCTTCCATGCGATTTACGAGTATAGATTGAACGGCTTGCACTTGGTGCTAATATTAACGTTAAAAGCGATTAATGGTACCGTGACGTATATCGTTAGATTCGTTGGAGTGTCTTCTATCATCCGACCAACATACAAAAAAATCCTATCCTAACGATATACGTCACGGTACCATTAATCGCTTTTAACATTAATATTAGCACCAAGTACAAGCTGTTTAATCTATACTCGTAAATCGCATGGAAGGTAATACGGAAAATGAGATATTTCCGTAAAAGGTCACAGGATTTTTCTGTTTGGTCGTCGGGTCATAGAAGACACTCCAACGAATCTAACGATATACGTCACGGTACCATTAATCGCTTTTAACATTAATATCAGCACAAAGTGCAAGCCGTTCAATCTATACTCGTAAATCGCATGGAAGGTAATACGGAAAATGAGATATTTCCGTAAAAGGTCATAGAATTTTTTGTATGTTGGTCAGGTAATAGAGGACACTCCAACGAATCTAACGATATACGTCACGGTACTATTAATCGCTTTTAACATTAATATCAGCACAAAGTGCAAGCCGTTCAATCTATACTCGTAAATCGCATACGGGTAGAAAAATTTTTACTTTGGAATTTATCTACAAATCTAAAACTTATGTTTAGCCTTCGTTAGTTTTTTCTTCGTCCCAGATGGCTATATTTCAGAGCTTCTTCAAAAACCTGTTTATGAATCTCAGTTCCATCCAGCATTCCCAATCCCATCATAATCGGTTAAGAATTGATCGAGTTCGGTCCCTAACGGCTATATTTCAGAATTCTTTCTAAAAATCATTTAAAAATCCCATTTACATCCAACATACCCAATCCGATCATAATCGGTTAAGAAATGGCTGAGTTCCGTCCCAGGTGGCAATATTCCAGAATTTCTTCCAAAAATAATTTAAGAATCCCATTTTTAACCAACATTCCCAATCCCATCATAATCGGCTAAGAAATGGCTGAGCTCCGTCCCAAATTAAATTCGATCGAATCGATTAAATTAAAAAACATTCGGATTTAACTGACATCCCCAATTAGTCCATTAAATCGAGCGTTTACTGTACGTATGTCAAATATTACAAATATTATAATTCATTATAACGAGAGATTAACTAATACATACTCATGCTAAAATAGTCAGGACAATTTTAGGACAAACTACACACGCGTGAAGTTTGTCCTAAATTTTGTTTTTGTAATTTTAGGACAAAGTTAGGACAAACTTCACGGGAATACGAAATGCTAGGATTTTAGATACCGAAGATGAACTAGGAGTGATTGATTTTGAGATGCAGCAATAATATGGCAACTATTACATCGCCTGAAAAGTCGAAATAATAACGAAATAATACTGTTCAGGCAAAGCAGTGGCTTGATAAGTGTTATCCGGACTCTACACAAAGAAAATCAACCATCATTGACTGGTCTGCTGAATTTAAACGTGGACGTGCAACCACCGATGATACACCACGTTCTGGACGCCCAAATGAGGCTGTAACTCCAGAAAACATAAAAAACTCAACGAAATTGTTTTTAAAGTTCGTAAAGTGTTGGTCATATTTTTCACAAACATTTGTCCATGAGAAAGCTGTGTTCGAAGTGAGCACCGCGTTTGCTCACAATGGATCAAAAAAGTCGACGCGTCGATGATTCCGTTCGTTGTTTGCAGCTGTTTAAGCGCAATAAAAAGAAATGTTTATGCAGTATGTGGCAATGGATGAAACATGGTTCCACCACGATATACCTATCGCGTTTGAATATTGGGATGCACATGGTATAATATTCGTCAACCACCCAACTGAATCAAATACTTTGTCTGATTCTAATAAGAATACTTGGTTCGTAATCGTGCTTAAAAAATCGCGCTATTTTAAAATTATCTTGAATTGGAGCCCGGGTTGGTGACATAATTCCGAAAGACAAAATCCCATAATACATAATTTATTATAATTATGTTATGAATTTATTGTTAATTCAAAAATTTATATCATAGTTTTCTAACAAATAGAATTGAAAATTTTCATAGGTTTTCGAGATTTTGTCCCACGGGACTATGCGTGGGACAAAATCTCGAAAACCTATGAAAATTTTCAATTCTATTTGTTGTTCTAATTCCGCATTGGGAACTCCAAACCTGCCAAAGTAGAGTTCTATAGGTTTTTTCCCCGTTGTCGAATGGATCGAGTGGTTATACTCATTAGTGGCTCTTTCAAGAAGTTCCTCAAAGGTTCGCTCATTATTTCTGAGAGAGTAGAGTGAAATCTCTCCACTTGACCGATACCTCGCTTTTATAGAGCGAGTTTTAAAGTTACTTATGTTTAGTCCATCTTCCAACATGGATGTTATTGAGTTTGAATTAAGAAGAAAATAATATCTCTTGGTGGTTGTTTAATGTCTTCTTCTGCTTTAGATTTTATTAGTTTACAGAAGGCTAGTTTACTGAGCTTGTCAATCGCGGTTAGTACCAGTTTGTTTTCCGTTGAATATATTGTCAAGATGAAGAGTGTGACCAGGATAATTTGGAATGGGGGTAGGAAAGAGAATAGGTTTATTTGGGTGTCGGTCATACTTGTTTTCTCGGCATGTGGTACAACGTTTCACTAATGTCTTAATTTTCGACTCATTCGCGGAAAGTAGTGGGTTTCGACGATTTGATCTCTGTTCTCCTGAGCATTTCGATGTGCACGTCGATGGACGGATACTATTTTTTCTTCTTGTTGAGTTTCATTCTTAATGTCTTGAACCATCTTCCGTGTAAATCGAATTTTATACCCTCTGAAATGGATTGGATATACTTCTTGAACCTTTCCCATTATGTTTTCAGTTGTCTTTAGTCCGTTAATAGTATGAGGGTTGAGATATCGTTTAAAGAAATTTGTTATGTCCGTACTGGTGAACTGAGGTTGGGTGATAATGTGTCTAGTATAATTTGGAAAAGGGTTAAGTATTTGGTATGAGATTTCTTCGCCTACGTTTAGTAACAATTGATTCCTAGAAGCGTTAACCGGGCTCTCTACTGTGGGAATTAGATCATGTGACGAGCTTTCGTCGCTGTGTTGTGTAGTTGACATTGCATTTATACTTGAGGGAATTTGTATCCTTGATAATGCGTCTGCAATTATTATTTTAGTTGCTGAGGGCATATGTAAGTGGTTGATGGTCTGTAAAGAACACCAATTTTTTCGATCCGTAAAGGAAGTTAATCAGAGTTGTTATTGCCCAAATTATAGCAAGCATTACTTTCTCGTTAGCCGCGTAGTTTTCTTCGGCTTTAATTAAGGTTCGAGAAAGAAAATTTATTGGTCGACCTTCCTGGGAGAGTACTGCACCAAGTGCGAAGTTGGAAGCGTCCGTAGTAAGTTCGAAATCTTTTTGAAAATTTGGAAACGAGAGTATTACATCGTTTGAAACCAGTGACCGTTTGATTTGATTGAAGGCACTTATTTCTGCCTCAGCGAGCTTGATCTGTTTAGTTTTCGAAAGAGCTTTGTACACGTGTCCATCTTCCCCTCTTAAAAGCCAAGTCAGGGGCCTCGCCAGTTTCGCATAGTCACGAATAAACCTGCGATAAAATCCTGCCATGCCAAGAAATGATCTTAGTTCTTTCACATTTCTGGGTTCTGATGGCAAGTAAAAGGCGGTGAAATATTTTAAATTGCTTTTGGGTTTACGAATAAAACTTGTTGGGTTGAAAACGGTTTATTCTTCGGTTTAAGGCTAGACAACGCCCAACGATGTTTTTGTGTACCAAAGGAGGGACGGCGCCCAACGGTTTATTCTGCGGTTTAAGGCGAAAAGACGCTCAACGATATTTACGGTTACGAGTGGCCAATCACGTGGCCAACCGTATATTTGGTTTACGGCGGAAAGACGCCAGAGTTTTTTTGGAGTTTAACATTTTTTCAATTTCTTTTGGTAAATTTCACATTTTTGTTTTCAAGTTTTTTCTAAATATTTGATTTTTTTTTTTAAATTTTAAAATTTTTTTGTAATCGAGCGCCACAGCGGTTGCTGTGGCTGCTGCTAAAATATTTTTACCCATTTTGTTTTTTTTATTATTATTTTTATTAGGATAAGATGAATTACTAAATTTTTCGGATTGTTATGATAAGAGGGGGGGTCTCATTTCATGTCGGTTGCATAGTTGCACGCTGGGCTTGTCACTCCCGGTCATCTCCTTGGCAGGGCATCCACAAGGTCGGAGTGACGAGTCCATCATATGTGTCGTCCAATCAGGGACGACCGTAAAATCTACATGGTCTCCCCGTGGTACTTCGGCAGTCTTCAGCTGTCAAAGTGTGTAATGTGGGAGATTAACTAGAGGTTTCTCCGGATGAAGAGAGGCTTTGCCTGTTGGGGAGACGTCCCTAGCCTCTAATGCTGCTTCGTTGTGGGTGGTCATCGGCCTCTAGGGGTCGATGAGTCATTCAGGGAGGTCTCGTCAATGTTGTCGGCAGACATTGTACTGGTCATCCGGGGAGATCCGGCCATTCGTGGGTGGGTACACCTGGTTATTCTTATTTATCTCATTGTTCCTCAAATTTCGGCCGATTTTATTCTGGTGTAAATTTAACAGTTTTTTAAATTTACTTTTATTATTGTGTTCTGTTTCACGATGTAGGCCAGGAATATGCAAGCCTCAACTTCCCCACGACCCAAAACGATGAGATTTAGTAGGCAAAATCACCGTGATAGACGCCTCTGCATATTTAGATAAATCTGCGGAGTGGTTGTTGAACCACCCCGTAACAAGACTCTTTATTTACAAGCACTTTCCGATGCGTTTGCTTTATATCGGCTGTACTAGCAAGCTTATGAAGTCGAACGCGCATGAGTGCTGACATTAGTTTGGGCGGAATAGCTAGTTGGTCCAATTGCTAATACGTCAATTAATGAGTGTTTCGTTATGGTCTTTGGCTGCTGCTATGGTGTTTTTCCCATTATCTTAGTACAAATTTGCCACTCTGTAGTTTTTCAGTTCAAATCTGAGCTTGCCAATACATTACGTTTAATTAACCAAATATAGATGAGACTATCAGATTTAAAATAATTCTAAATATTGTTACGAATTCTACTCTACACAGGCATATCACTCGGTGGTCGAGGGGTAAAGTTATACACCACCAACTATTATCAACCCAAAGGACGCGAGTTCGAACACAATTGGAGAGCATAATTTTATTAAACGATTATTATTCTTCAAATAAACGATGTTGTCGGTTCAAGTTTTCCTGCAATACTTATTGGAAATAGGATTTTAGAATGGTATTCCAAGTGGAGGGGAATAGGGAGGTAAAGGAAGCAATTGTAAATGGCGGCGATAATCATACTTGTTGTATGGTTAAATTACCAGTGAACAGTGCAAGTTAAAACGTGAAAAGTATACAGTACCAAATCTAGTGAACAGTATAAATGAACAATTAAAGTGGATTAGTTAGCAATGAACGAGTGAGATTTGTGGATTGCTGCAGAAACTAAAGGTGTTGGAAAATATTTGTACCTTTAAATCGCTGAGTGTTTTATTTGAAAAATCGTGTACGAATCCATTTCGAACGCCCGAAATTCGTAACAATATTATAATCATATTCAAATATTTTGTAATTTATGGCATTTATTTAAGTCATTAGCAAGCTCTAACAGCAACCGTTTTCTCTTAGCATCGAAATTCTCTTAGCATAGATTTTTGCTGCACAGATGTCACTATTTGGCGATTTCTTTTCGAAAATTTAATAATTTTGAAAAATATCCGAACTAAACTAACATGTTAAAAAGTTTATTATACTAAATTGTCAAAATGTTAACTGCCACCTCTAAAAGAACAGAAATACCGATTGAAAAAAATCGCCGGCCTCAAAATTTAGCAGAATTAATAACTTGAGCCTATAAATTCTACTAAACACCTTCAACAACCTAAAAAGATCATCGTTGACGTGAGGAAAATTATCGAGCAATACCCGTTTACGTCTATCGTGTCAATCTTTTTAGAACGTTGGTACTTTTCGCAGGCCAGGATAAATATCTAATGATTTTAAAGAATTGATTGCCTAAGCATCTTTTATAGCCTAAAACATTTTTCGAGTACATTCTCCGTCTCTCGACGGATAGTAAAAAGTAGAGAAGGGGGGAGGGCGGTGCTGGAGATCGGGTGATGGCTTATAAAAGATTAATTTCAGTCTTCTTTGTTCGAAACTAAGCTAACATACCCTATTGCTAATCTCACCAAGTACAGAACAATTGTCGTAGTGTCATCCTATAATCTGTTTCAGATATGTCTTCGTCATTTGAAAAGCTAAGCACGTTGATCTTTATATGGGAACATTTTCACAAAAACTGCACAAAGAAATGCTATTAGCAGTATAAAGTATTTCACTGAACGACGGCAGTCTCCAAAAATTTACCAAATCCAGGAAGAATTAAAATGAAACTTCATACTAGAAACCACTATCTTGTTTGCTGCTGAAATTCAAAATCCTTCAATTTAAATAGAATTTTCGTTTTTGGTGAGCGAGTGTTAAAAATACACCACACCTTTATGATTCAGTTTTTTGAGAGCTGATGTCCCCCATAATCTTTTGAAACATTCTTTAAGATTGGGGCCTCATACTGAATTACCATTTAAACTTAAAATTGAAACCGCATCTAGGGTACGATATTAGATTTTCTGGCCTTCACAGCACACCAACCTTCACGGTTACATACCAAAGTGTAATCAATCTGAAATAAGACATCATGTTTATTAGCAACCATATAATTTGCGTTAAAATAAATAAATTTACACATTTCGCGTTACACAAAAACCAATGATAAAAAACCGCGAATATCTTTATTATTTGTATATAAAGGTAAACGCGCAACCACCTGTGCTTCTTGTGTATTGTGTGAGAATCGACGCTTCAATTATAATTATTAATTTTCATCGCATTTATATATATTTAATATTTCGACTAATTTGAAAACCATTTGAAGCATACAAAATTTCTGGTGGAACACATTAACTTCCATTTGTTCGATGAATTAACCACCATAATTAAAGTAGAGAGCGCGAGATTTATCCACTTAATTTATTTAAATTATACAGTTTCCGAATAGTTGAATTCAAGTTGTTTTATCAGATCGAAATGATTACCCCCGTAAATTTAATGACATTATAA
The DNA here is from genome assembly GCA_963691935.1 of Nephrotoma guestfalica. Classification (NCBI taxonomy): domain Eukaryota; kingdom Metazoa; phylum Arthropoda; class Insecta; order Diptera; family Tipulidae; genus Nephrotoma; species Nephrotoma guestfalica. The sequence continues at coordinate 231,386,322 of OY829915.1, read as the reverse complement.
TGGACGATTTCAATGATATGGCATTCAATAATTGAGTGGTTTAAGTGTGTATCGGACCATTATACAAAAATAATATTAACATTTTGGTTTGTGGCAAAAGTGTGAGTTATATGTAGATGCTGGTTAGTTTTACTTCAAGTAGCACTTTATAAGATTTTATGTTTTCTATACTACATTGAAAATTTGTACACCATAAAATATTACCAACTGTTCCCCCAAGGGGCAAAATATTTTTCTACAATACGCAATCACTCAACAGCAGTTAATTTTAAAACCGAAAATCAAATATCTCATTCATAAATGTTACACAGATAAAGCTATTTAATTACGTGATCTCATCAATAAATTAAAACTGATTGAATCAACAATAACATAAATTTACACTCAGCTCGTTTACAAACCACACAACAACAGCAACATCGCCAGCATCAAAAATTCCACTTTTCCCCACTGAAAAATTAGAAAACATGAATTTGTACAAATTTCTTCATTCTTCCGATGTGAACAGACAACAAAAAAAAAAAATGAAATTCGGGATTTTTATTTTCGTTTTGTTGGGAATATTACAGCTGTTAAATTTCCATCATAACACTTGTTCCTAAAATGTTTTAAATAAAGATGATAAAAAAATATTTGGAAATTTTTTTCACTTCGATTTTCCATTTGTTTGTGTTTTTCATACTCGTATTCCAATTCAATAAATTTCAGAGATTGATTTATGGATGGTGAAAGAACCAGATAGTCAAGGTATAGAACATCTTAGTGTAATGCGTATAACTCGCCTAACTTTAAGAGAACTGATTTATTTGTGCATGTCGGTGGCCCCGTTATTAAAATTTCCATCAACATGTCAAAAATTACGACTCTGGAGAAATTGATTTTCTGTGTCCCAAAATTTTACCCGTATACATGTCGTACACAAACATGGCAGGATTTCTTGTTGCTGGTATATGAAATTACCACAAAATTAGAGGACGTTGGGAAGTACAGAATTCACATATGCATTGCATCTTCTATAACTATCTCAATTGTTCGGTCGCTTTCTCCAGCCGCGCCAACGGACTACACGTCGTCTTGAACAAATAACACTGATTGGTTTTTGATGAAACACTTTTATTTTTATTGGTGTGATCAGGATAAGGTGATGAACAATTTCCTAAAACCTTCCTAAAACTAAAAGCGTTTGAAAGTGTTAGTGAATCATTGAACAAGATCATTCAATAAAGCATTCAACCAAATTAATGAATATGACAATTAAATTTGATTAGCTATTAGTATTACCAAGCGAAAACTTTAATAAGGAAGATTCTTTGAAATAATCTGATATACAGGGTGACTCTTAAGTAAATATAACAAATTCGGGAAGGGATGGAGGATACTAATCTGAACAAAAAATTGTGTGATACTGTAATGGACTATTACTCGCAAATTCTTGAAATAAACATTTTTTTACCTGGAGTATTACGTATACTAAGCATCTATTATCCGATTTCTAAGGTTCTCCAGACTTGGAAGAGGTTTTACATAAACTATTAATTTTAGATATTCGCACAGGAAAAAATCTAGAGGATTTAAATCCGGAGATGTTGCAGACCATTTTTGGATAGTTCCTTGAACATCTCGACCTACCCGTTGATCGACAAACGCTATGTTCAAAAACTCCGAAGTGAGCTGAGGTGCCATCATGCATAACCAAATTATATTTCTGATCAAAACTGGTACATCACCTAGCAAGATAGATTAGAGTTCAACTATTTTAGGAGGATCCAATAGCGTCATACACATCAATAACCTAGGTCACCTGTCTGTTTCATTTTTAAGTTGTTAGAACTATCAACCTTCCAAACCATTTGAAAAGCTAATGGGATTCACGTGGTGAAATACCTTTTTTACTAACCTAAGAATGTAGAATTTTCCTAAGAAATTGAATTTTAAATTCTAGATTCGCTACAGATTATGTTCTAGACTACTACAATCCGCTATACAACAAACTGTAACAAAATTCATGACGAGTCTCTAATAAACTCCAGTTGCCAATCTCACAATCGTCCTGAACAGAATCCAAACTTGCAACTGTGTAGATTAGATCGTCTAACGCAAACAAATTCAACTTCACCTTCGTACTTGCCTTCCGACGCCATTTAACTTTGCAGCTACTCTGTACGGTTCACTCTATCCTTCTCCATCCTTGACGATAATCTACTCCATCACTGCTATCACGCCACGCACCCCTTCCGTACTCGGCCACATCTGCTCATTTTCCTTGCAAATAGCAATGTCTCAATTGCTAACGCTCTCTTTGCCCCGCATTTCATAAATGACCTTTTGCGCCTTTATCTGTCCCTCTTGAATTTTAGTGACATATTGTTCAGCTCAATCCACTTAATATCGCTGTCGCTCCTCATAGTTTCTGGCTATTTGTTCACCTCTTTTACAGGCCGTCTTTTTTGCCGATCGCCATCTATATGGCTCTGGCTCGCTCGCCCTTTCTTTCCACCAACTCCTGCAACTACTTTGGCGGATATGTTCCACATATTTCTTTTTCATTCATTGGCCGTTGCAAATCTCATAAGACCCTCGCTGGACAGCCTCCCAGTGAATTTTAAATCATCAATTATACTTTACAATGACCCTTGCTATCCTAACAGTCACAACTAGTGGACCATCTGTAATGGATTTCTTATTTTTCTAAAAGTCATACTAGTACAGCTTATTGCACAAGCCTGGATTACTGTAATTCTCCGTTATATCACCATTCTCTGCACAAAAACTGTCGAATCATTTTTTAAGCTAGATGATGCGTTGTCATCCCCGTTCGCTATGGACACTGACTCTTCTGGTTCTTCCTGACTAATAAATGTCTCACTATGAGACGTCGGTTCCGCATCTGGCTGAACAACCAAAATCCCGAGTAGTTCATTGCTTTCTTCTCGAACTGTGGCAATATCTTGGTTGAATTGTTCATCATTCTTGAACTCAAAGCCCAGTGGCTCTTCCCGACCAATGCCACCCGACCTGCCCCCCCCCCCTTCCTCTTATTACCAACAGTTATTTTAAACATCTGTTCCCCGTCGTTCTCTGAATGCTCGACTTTCTGCCCCGCATCGCCTACATCATCGTTTGTTTGCCAGAGAATATATCTACCATTTGATCCAGTTTCTTCTCGATTCTTTCCCTACCTATTTTGATTTTTTAAACCTTGTTTCATTTTTCCATGTTTCATTTTTCCTGGTTTTATTGATCAAACCTCTGCTTCATTTGTCCTCCCATTCGCTGCAACTCTTTATTTCGTTGATCAAATTTTAGGTTTTGTTGATAAACTTTTTGGGTTTGCTGATTAAATTTTTGATCAATTTCATAATTTTGTTGATTATGTTGATCAATTTGTTCTAGAGTCAGTGAGATTTCGTCTACTTTTAGCATCCTCAGTATCGGATGTGATAACAACGTTGAGAATGATGTAGGGCCGCCCAGAACTGATCATCCATACCTTACTCCAGAAAATCAGAAGTGAACCGGCTCCGAAAGCAGAAAAATTAGAAACCCTAATTTCATTCGCGCTGCCAGTGCAAAACCTATGCGCCACGATCAAAGCTGCCGGACTACTGGCGCATATGAACAATCCATAACTGTTACAGTAGTTAACAGATCGATTACCGCCTCACATAAAATTAAACTGGGCCGTATATCAACAGTCTGTGCCAGACGTCACGTTATCTACGTTTGGGAATTGGCTTTTTGCAATCGCACAAGCAGCAAGTACAGTTATCATACCATCTTCCGCTCCTGACAGTATTAACGTCAGGCAGGAAAAGTGTCAGTCTAGCGATAGAGTCTACCTGCATACGCACGCGGTAGATATTAACAATAATCGAACTTTTAATGATGATCAGAAATGTCAGCTGTGTAAGAAATCCTCCAACGTCGATCACAACAATTACCTCTTCCGAAACATTCCGGTCACTCTCTGCGGGGAAAAAGCGTCAGTAAATACGTTTGCTTTCCTTGATGAAGGCTCATATTTAACTCTGCTTTCCCGCTAACGGAACCCCCAAGAGCGTGTGCCTGAAATGGACAGCAGTTCAGAGAAGAAAAGGATTCTAAGATAGTTTCGCTGCAAATATCGGGAAACTATCAAGAGAGTCGAAAGTACTGCATCAATAATATCAGAACCGTAAGTAGTCTAAATCTACCGTAGCAGCGCAAGAGATGACCGATAAATACCATTATCTACAGGGAGTTCCCATCCAGGAATACAAACAAACAGTCCCTCGCATTATCATTGGGATTTATAATTGGAAACTAGGGATATCATTACAGGTGAGGGAGGGAAGCTCACAGCAACCAGCGGCCACCAAAACTAGATTAAGGTGGGTTGTAACAATAACACATATTTTTAAATAATTTTTCTCATTAGAAAGCATCGGCTCGAAGAAGCCGGACATTATTTTGAAAACTAGAATGGACAGTCGTGCGAGCGATTTACTAGAGACAACCACAATGCACCGAGATCAGCGGTTTAAAACAGGACTGCTCTGGAAATATGATGAAGTACGGCTCCCAGATAGTTTACCTGTGGCACTAAATCGATTAGCGTGTCTCGAAAAGAAGTTGCAACGAAACCATGACATGGCTGAAATCCTAAAGGAGAAAGTTCGTCAGTATCTAGCCAAGGGCTCTTCACGTAAGTTGTTACCTCATGAATTGATCGAGCCATTTCCAAGAATATAATATCTACCCATATTTGTGGTGACTAATCCGAATAAACCGAATAAAGTTCGCATTGTACGGGACGCAGCCTGTAAAATCAACGGAATATCGTTCAATTCAGTTCTCATGAAGGGCCCAGATCAACTTGCAGCGTTGGCAGGAGTAACTCAAAAATTTAGAAAGAGAAGAGTGGCCATCTGTGTTGATATAAGGGAAATGTTTCATCAAATACGAATTCGAGAAGCTGATCAACGTCGACGTTTGAGGCGACTTGCTCCCCCAGTTCGGCGCAGTATGTAAAAAACATGAACGCAATAAGTGTTGCCGAAAAGTATTCGCGAACTTCCGACTCAATAACGAACAACCATTATGTGGATGATTGGTTAGACATTGTCGACACCTCGGAGGAAGCCATCGAACTAGCAAAATATATATCCTAGGGCTTGAAATAAGAGGTTGGAGGTCGAATGTTATGCGGAAATATTATCAGCATTGGATATTGCCAGTATAACGTCAAAGGTAAGGAAAGAGCTGAACAAGACGAAAAAGTGCTAGGAATGCGGTGGAACACTGAGACCGACACATTTAGTTACTCATTATCTAACCGAGAACAGGATAGTGATCTTTTGTCGAGTGAGAAGCGACCCGCCAAGCGTGAATTCTTAAAGACTCTAATGTCCGAATTCGATCCTCTGAGGCTTTTGGGATTTTACTTGGTTGACGCTAAAATTCTATTGCAGGATGTTTGGAGATCATCGATCGGCTGGGACGACAAATTGAACGACAAGCAAATTTGGATCCAGTTGTTACCACAAATAGCGCAGATACGAATTCCTCGATGGTATGGAATACAAGGAGACACAGAAATAATACAACCGCATATATTTGTCGATGCAAGTGAACACGCCTTTGCAGCGATTGCTTACTTTCGTACGTGGCAACGATATCCACTGTGCCTTGGTTGCAGCTAAAACAAAAGTCGCACCACTTACACCATTATCAATTCAGATTTGATCAATTCATCTAGTCAATGGCTGAACGGGCCTGAATTTCTTCGACTAGCTGAACCATGGTGACCCCATCAACCCCAAGTCGTCTATGAAGCTTCCATTGAAAAACGGCGTGCTCACTACATGCATACGGTCAAATATTATCCATCGGCAATCAAGGTGAAGCGATTTTATAGCTGGCAACGCCTTCTTCCTGTGCAAGCATTTATATTGAGGTATGTAATTAACCTCCGATGCAGAGTCCATAATACTGCCGTAACCGTAGGACCTATCACTCAAACCGAGCTTGTTAAAGCAAAACTGAACTCTAACGTCGAGCCCAGTACCATGCGTATCTAACCGAGGTAAAAATATTGTTACGCAACCAATCGCTTCCAATAGATGAACAAGTTAACGTTTCGAGAACCAGCCCTATTTATAGGAGTTCACCATATTTAGACGACGTTGGCATTTTAAGGATGAAAGGGAGGATTGATGCTTCGGAAGATGCAAGTATGAATGAAAAACCACCAATATTGCTACCGAAAGGTCATAAGGTGACTTATTTGTTAGTCATGTCATTCCATCGAAAATACCACCACCATAATCATGAAACCGTTGTTAACGAACTCCGCAATACGTAATTCCGGGCGCAAGACAGTTATTGAAAAGAGTGCGATCTTCATGCCAGAGATGTAAGAACCAAAGTTCCCTCCCTCAAGAGCCGCACATGGCGGAATTGCCTATAGCTCGGCTTGCATCCTTCACTCGACCGTTCTCTTTTGTAAGCATAGACTACTTTGGGCCGATGAATGTTTCGGTTGGACGTCGTATGGAGAAAAAGTGGGGAGTCCAGTTTACTTGCTTGATGACACGGGCAGTACATATTGAAACAGCGCATAGTTTAACCATCGATTCATGCATAATGTGTATTCGCAATTTCATCGCAAGACGAGGCACGCCAGTCGAAATACGTAGTGACAATGGAATGAGTTTATGCGGAGCGGAAGCTGAGTTGCGTCGCGCACTATCTGAAATCAAACAGAGTCGACTTTATGCAGAATTTACAACCTCGGGATCCAGATGGCTGTTTAATCCGCCCGCGTCACCACACATGGGTGGCAGCTGGGAACGTTTGCTGCGCTCAATCAAGAATACCTTGACACCAAACCATTTTTTACTGGGTTCATCAAGCGGTACAAAACCCACAGGAGAATTCAACGATAAGGACCTGATACTCAGAAAGAACTGGTGGAAGCCGAAACATTTAGCGAACTTATTTTGGAAGCGATGGTTAACCGAGTATTTGCCCACTCTGACACAGCGAACGAAATGGTTCATGCCTGTAAAACCGATTGAAAAGATCAATGTGGTCGTTATCGTTGATAACAATTTACCACGAAATTCGTGGCCGAAAAGATTGGTAATTGAAGTAAACCTGGCAGTGTTGAATGTGAAACCGGAAAACTGGGTAATCCGACATCACCGAAAGATGTGAGTCAACTTACCGAGTTGGAGGATGTTGCAAAATGTTAAATCAAGGTAGCCTGTTTTGGTTGCGTTCATGATACGCAAAAACATAAAAAGAAAAGAAACGAAAAAATTTAGTGAGTTAGGCCCGTTGCACACTTGAGCTGTGTTTTTCTAGAGAACTGAGCTATGTTTTGAGAGCGCAGCTTCCCGGGTTATTTTACAAAGCTGAAATAAGTGAAACCAAATTCCTGGAGCTCAGCTCAAGCTACTCGCACGCCCTGATTTATTCAAATGCTATTTTGAAACTTATGGGATAGAAACGTAGCTCACATCGCTCATTTTGGGAACGATATGAGCTAATTATTTATCTACAAGACGAAAATAAAATATCTAAATATATTGCGTTACAGATTGTGTTGATCCTGAGATTTATCTACAACGTCTCGCTTATTTGAGATTTGGTCACCAAAAACATAGCTCAAGTCTGCAACGGGCCTTAGAATCGAATAGTCCAGGGCTTAATAAAACGTTTGTAATAGAAAAAGAAAATTTTGAAAGATGTAATAAATTAGCAATTTGTAGTGTGAATACTACCTCGAGCTTACGAACAGTGTTTGTTTTTAATTTAACATGAAAAACTACCCAAACATCCCATCCTTATTGCGCCATCTCGCAATACTAATTATTCGGAGGCCTTCAAAATAACACCAGAAGTATGGCCCAAAACTTATATTAATCTTTCACTGACGTATGTCTTCAGTCAACTTAACAAGATTCGCGCTGCTGCTATAAATGTAATCAGACCATTTGTTATGCTGATGTATGCTCCATGGGGATGAACTTATCAACAGATTAACATGTAGCGGATGCCTTTGAAGTAAACAGTAACACGGGGAAGTTAATTCTGCTTTTGTATTGAGCCTTCTTATTGAACACAATGACACTGCAGATCAAACTGTGTAGTACAAATCACTGAACAGAGAGTTTCATAATCGCTGAGAAAACATTGCTCTAATTGTTCGAATTCTGCTACGACACGGCCGGTACAGCAATATCTACATTTGTACGTATCGTAATTAAAATTAAAAAAGAATTTGCGCTCTACAAAACTAAAATCTCATTTAAATATCACGTGACCAGATCAAATATATTATAAATTTTTTTTTAAAACTTTTTTTATATCCATTCATCTTAACTTAATTCTTCTATCTGATGCGAAATGCAAATAAATAAAATAAATAATTATTTTTTGTGAAAAGATGTAATTTATATAACAAAAAAAAAATGTTCAACAGTTAATTGTGAAAATCCAACAACACATACGAGTAGGTATATGATGACTAGTGTTTGGCCATTTTATGTATATTCTGGATTTTTAAATTAATTTTATTGCCACCTCTTGAATTTAATTTACATTTATACAGCTGATGTTATCGTTGTTTACGATCGTATTCGTTAGATGGTTAGTAAGGTAATTTAATCGATTGTGCACCATCAAATCGAAACGAAAGACAAAAATCTTTTCAGGATGCCCAAAAGCTCACTTTAGGATTATTTCTCGTTCTTCGTTGCTTTATTTTCCTGCGCATAACCCAAATATTAATCAACGACTTTGATTAATATTTACACAAATCCTCCTTCTTCTCACACTCCAAATACACAAATCATGACGAATGTGGTAAGTAAATGCCCTATGTGTCATAACCATAATTGATCATAATAATTCATCATATTAGGTATTTTATTATGAAAATATCGATCCCAATATATAAAGTACAAAACACAACAACAACAAAACGAGGTAATAGATACCTACAATTAAATCTAAACGACTACCACAAATCATATCCATTTTCTTCATTTCTCAACTTTAATTTGATTAAATTCTTTTGAATTTATCATACTTCAATTTCGTCTACAAACCATATAATGTTGTGTACACTAATCACATATCATCGTACATGTAATTTTTATAAACCATCCATCCATCCGTCCATCTCCATCCATATACATATATTATATGGTGGGTCTGGGTACGAGACGTAGTGGTGGCGGAGATCATAAACAGAGAATGTTAACCACAAAATATTAAAAATATTCAACTGTACAAAGAAACCTTTAAAGATGGATAAATATAAATACGAAATCTTCTATCTTCCAGATATGTAAATCTCGAGATTTTCATGCTATATACCTTTTTGTTTTATTTTATGTACGAAGAATTAAATTGTTAATTTATATATCAATATTCATCTTACGTGTTTTGTATTATTTCATTACCTTTATGCACATATATAACAAAATGGAGAAATCGAATCCCCTCCGACTGTCACAATCACAGTAAATCGAAAATTTGATTTGATAATACGAAAACGATTTGCTTCTTTGTGGAAATGGAAAAGTTTAATTCAATTCAATACAGAATAAAACAAAGCAGGGAAAAAACTTTTCACTTTATTTATACCTTGTATACATTTCGGTTCGTTACAGATGTATGTGTCTTACTGATTAGTATACTGAAACTCTCCATCTCAAACTCTCTTCATTAGGTCATTCGATTTGATTGTATCACTTTTTGCCAATATTTGCTAGCTGTCAGTTGGAAATGTAGGAGTGTTCATTGTCACCGTTGAAATTGAAACCGGACAAACCAGATACAGAGGGACTGCAGATTCAACGCTTATACATCTGCTTAACAGATTAACCCAAGGAAATAGAAACGAATTCTATGCAAACGTAAACCACCAATTGTCACTTATTATAAATAAAGTGAAAACGGAAAGTTACAACAGGAATACGATGAAAATACTAACAGAGATGTATAGAAACCATACGTTAGACATGTTTGTAAGAGGGTTATCAAAAACCTACAACGCTCCCTGAAGCGTATTCATCCTGCCTGGAAATCCAAAATGTCAAGAGACAAGGTATAAATCAACAACAATATGACAACAGAGTACCATCAAGGCCACAACATACAAAGCCACCAACACCGAAGGAGGTGGATGAATCAATAAAAAAGTTAAGATTGATATATCGCATTATAAATCCAAACCATCAAATAACAATTAAACACGATCATTCCGACCAAAACGATCCACGGAAGAACCAAAGGATTTGTCATCTCGACGCCGAAGAAAATAAAGAACAATACAATCAAGCAAATACTGAAAATTAAGACATTGACACATGTTATGAGGAATAAGAAGACGAAAATACGGAATTAAATTTTATGACAACTGACTCCGGATCACCACTAACAGTGCCACAGATGATTCTACAGTATTCAGAAGAGCAACGGAATCCAAAAAGAACAATCCAAGACTAGATGAGAGCAGAAATGGATCCAAAGGTAACTAAGTTAGCTAGGGATAACTTAAGTTCATTTACTATCTACAAATTCCAATAGATGAACTACTTTCTCAATATCAATTTAAATATTTCATTTTTTTCAAATACAAATTCAAATACAATTTCCATTTCCATTTCCATTTCCATTTCCATCTCCATTTCCATTTCCCTTTCCATTTCCATTTCTATTTCCCTTTCCATTTGCCTTTCTATTACCCTTTCCACTTCTCTTTTAATTTCCCTTTCCATTTCCCTTTAAATTTCCATTACTATTTCTATTTCCATTTCCATTTCCATTTCCCTTTCCCTTTCCCTTTCCCTTTCCCTTTCCCTTTCCCGGATCACCACTAACAGTGCCACAGATGATTCTACAGTATTCAGAAGAGCAACGGAATCCAAAAAGAACAATCCAAGACTAGATGAGAGCAGAAATGGATCCAAAGGTAACTAAGTTAGCTAGGGATAACTTAAGTTCATTTACTATCTACAAATTCCAATAGATGAACTACTTTCTCAATATCAATTTAAATATTTCATTTTTTTCAAATACAAATTCAAATACAATTTCCATTTCCATTTCCATTTCCATTTCCATCTCCATTTCCATTTCCCTTTCCATTTCCATTTCTATTTCCCTTTCCATTTGCCTTTCTATTACCCTTTCCACTTCTCTTTTAATTTCCCTTTCCATTTCCCTTTAAATTTCCATTACTATTTCTATTTCCATTTCCATTTCCCTTTCCCTTTCCCTTTCCCTTTCCCTTTCCCTTTCCCTTTCCCTTTCCCTTCCCCTTTTCCTTTCCCTTTCCCTTTTCATTGCCCTTTCCATTCCTATTTCCATTTCCCTTCCCATTTCAATTTCCATTTCCATTTCCATTTCCATTTCCCTTTCAATTTCCCTTTTCCTTTCTATTTCCCTTTCCATTTCCACTTCCATTTCCATTTCCATTCCCATTTCCATTTGCATTTCCATTTCTATTTCCATTTCCATTTCCCTTTCCCTTTTGCTTTCACTTTCCCTTTACATTTCCATTTTCATTGCCCTTTCCATTTCTCTTTCCATTTCCTTTTCCATTTCCATTTCCTTTCCTATTTTCATTTCCATTTCCATTTCCATTTCCCTCTTCATTTCTCTTTCTATTTCCCTTTCCATTACCCTTTCCGCTTCTCTTTTAATTACCCTTTCCATTTCTCTTTAAATTTCCATTTCTTTTTCTATTTCCATTTCCATTTTCCTTTCCCTTTCCCTTTCGCTTTCCCTTCCCCTTTTCCTTTCCCTTTCTAATTCTCGTTCCATTTCCCTGCCCCTTTCCGTGTCCCTGCCCCTTCCCGTTTCCTTTCCCTTTCCCTTTCTCTTTCATTTCCCTTTCTCTTTCCCTTTCCCTTTCCCTTTCTCTTTCATTTCCCTTTCTCTTTCCCTTTCCCTTTCCCTTTCCCTTTCCCTTTCCCTTTCCCTTTCCCTTTCCCTCTCCCTTTCCCATTCCCTTTCCCTTTCCCTTTCCCTTTCCCTTTCCCTTTCCCTTTCCCTTTCCCTTTGCCTTTGCCTTTGCCTTCGCCTTTGCCTTTGCCTTTGCCCTTCCCTTTCCCTTTCTCTTTCCCTTTCCCTTTCCCTTTCCCTTTCCCTTTCCCTTTCCCTTTCCCTTTCCCTTTCCCTTTTCCTTTCCCTTTCCCTTTTCCTTTTCCTTTTCCTTTTCCTTTTCCTTTTCCTTTTCCTTTTCCTTTCCCTTTCTCTTTCCCTTTCCCTTTCCCTTTCCCTTTCCCTTTCCCTTTCCCTTTCCCTTTCCCTTTCCCTTTCCCTTTCCCTTTCCCTTTCCCTTTCCCTTTCCCTTTCCCTTTCCCTTTCCCTTTCCCTTTCCCTTTCCCTTTCCCTTTCCCTTTCCCTTTCCCTTTCCCTTTCCCTTTCCCTTTCCCTTTCCCTTTCCCTTTCCCTTTCCCTTTCCCTTTCCCGTTCCCGTTCCCGTTCCCGTTCCCTTTCCCTTTCCCTTTCCCTTTCCCTTTCCCTTTCCCTTTCCCTTTCCCTTTCCCTTTCCCTTTCCCTTTCCCTTTCCCTTTCCCTTTCCCTTTCCCTTTCCCTTTCCATTTCCAACTCTATTTCAATTTTAATTTCAATCCCAGTGGACTGTTATTTTTAGCTCCTGCTTTGGATGCCGCAATGGCACGTGCGTAAACATCTACGATTACAACAATCCATACAATCCGCGGCAACGATCAAGCAAGGATCCAAAGGAACTATCAACGAGAAATTCAAAACTGTTCATGTCAGCAACTTGACCAGCTACGAAGACGTACTGACCGCACTTATCAGAGATCAATAAAATACACCGGGAAAGCAGCAGTAAACCTCAACTAATTCACCAGATTGAACAAATTAGTAAACTAAGAAAAACGAGAAAGACGATCAATTGACTAGATCGGTACAGCATGTATAAATGGATAGCAGAATCACCAGATGGAATCAAATTGTCAACAGCTATACAAAATCATTGAGACAATAACGAATAATACACAGGTGGTACCCTATAACAAGGTACTAAATCCTTCTCTCTATCATTATTACAATACTCGCGATGATGTTCGATTTTAATCAAACACGTATTAGCAAATTTGTTTCCACAAATATCACATAGGAAACGTTTCCGAAAACATCTTTCTTGTTGGTGATGTGATAAGTGTTCAGCACTTAGGCACTCCTTTTTACAAAATTTATATTTATTATTCATTTTTTCTAATTAGATTGGTAATAAGAACCCCTTTCCCTTTCCCTTTCCCTTTCCCTTTCCCTCTCCCTTTCCCATTCCCTTTCCCTTTCCCTTTCCCTTTCCCTTTCCCTTTCCCTTTCCCTTTCCCTTTGCCTTTGCCTTTGCCTTCGCCTTTGCCTTTGCCTTTGCCCTTCCCTTTCCCTTTCTCTTTCCCTTTCCCTTTCCCTTTCCCTTTCCCTTTCCCTTTCCCTTTCCCTTTCCCTTTCCCTTTTCCTTTCCCTTTCCCTTTTCCTTTTCCTTTTCCTTTTCCTTTTCCTTTTCCTTTTCCTTTTCCTTTCCCTTTCTCTTTCCCTTTCCCTTTCCCTTTCCCTTTCCCTTTCCCTTTCCCTTTCCCTTTCCCTTTCCCTTTCCCTTTCCCTTTCCCTTTCCCTTTCCCTTTCCCTTTCCCTTTCCCTTTCCCTTTCCCTTTCCCTTTCCCTTTCCCTTTCCCTTTCCCTTTCCCTTTCCCTTTCCCTTTCCCTTTCCCTTTCCCTTTCCCTTTCCCTTTCCCTTTCCCTTTCCCGTTCCCGTTCCCGTTCCCGTTCCCTTTCCCTTTCCCTTTCCCTTTCCCTTTCCCTTTCCCTTTCCCTTTCCCTTTCCCTTTCCCTTTCCCTTTCCCTTTCCCTTTCCCTTTCCCTTTCCCTTTCCCTTTCCATTTCCAACTCTATTTCAATTTTAATTTCAATCCCAGTGGACTGTTATTTTTAGCTCCTGCTTTGGATGCCGCAATGGCACGTGCGTAAACATCTACGATTACAACAATCCATACAATCCGCGGCAACGATCAAGCAAGGATCCAAAGGAACTATCAACGAGAAATTCAAAACTGTTCATGTCAGCAACTTGACCAGCTACGAAGACGTACTGACCGCACTTATCAGAGATCAATAAAATACACCGGGAAAGCAGCAGTAAACCTCAACTAATTCACCAGATTGAACAAATTAGTAAACTAAGAAAAACGAGAAAGACGATCAATTGACTAGATCGGTACAGCATGTATAAATGGATAGCAGAATCACCAGATGGAATCAAATTGTCAACAGCTATACAAAATCATTGAGACAATAACGAATAATACACAAATTAGTACCGCCTTAATGGACACGACAAATAAGATTCTTCGAGAATACAACAAAATTGTCCACTCACTATACTGAGTCTTCGTATGGGAGAAACCAACAAATACTATTATCTTCGAGAAAAAATTTCAACTCATACGAGGTACCCCCGAAAATGCAACTCTACCAATACAACAAAAATTAAATAGTTGAGATGCTGAATAACTGGAACTGATGCATATACATATTGAAGAAAACTTACAAAGCCCCGGCAAGGTCTTCTTCGATCAGCTTATTTCTCAAACTATGAGGGATTCAAAATTACCATAGTGACAAATCGGATAATTCTCAAGTTTCTTGGGTTCGATTCGAATAAAGATGCGATCGTAAAAAGCTTTAAAACCAAGAGGCTTTTTAGGGTTATGCCTAGCCAAGAACGCAGCTGAAGTGAAATTAAATTTTACATACTCGTGGAAAAATGAGACAAGCGAAAACGAAAAGAAAATTATTTTATTTGCCGTTACGCAGTTTAGCTAGTAAAATTGGTGTTTTTCGTGTTATAATATAGATGTCTCTGTTTAACTCTACACATTTTTCAGTACATTCTTATCTGCAGGTTTTTGACATTTCATTTCTTATTTGTTCAAATCTACAAACTAATTTTGCATGGTCAGATGATTTAAAATTGAAACAATTAACCTTTGGAACACTTTCCTTGAACTCTTCAATTTCATCGCAATACATACGAGACAACAGATCAGAATCAGCCTTTTCCTTGCCACGTTGATGCTGTAACTTAAAACAGTATCCTTGGAGTTTAAGCTCCATCCCGCCAAACGACCACTCAAATTATGTTTGCCTATTATTACACTTTCACTGAATGAGCTCTTAACTGATGGCCCGAAAATATAATAATGTAATAAATGCTCCCCTGGTAGGAATACCTCAGGGCAATCATCTGGGGAAATTCAATATATCGTCACTATCGTGTGCTAAGAATAACCGCGTGGCAAATGTGAATAAATTTCAGTCCACCTCTTATTCTCGTAAACGCGAACATTCCAGCTCTCGCGACTTTTACATCAACCAGGGTTCTGTGATAAGCGATTCTTCTGTTCCTAATTTGCGAGTTATTTGTGATAGTGAATTGAACTTTAGAAAACAGATGAATAATACCTCAACACAGCAGACTGTGTGCTTGGCCTCGTAAAATGTTTTTCCAGAGAATTTGTTGATCCTTGTGTTACGGAATTCCTGTTCACGACCTTCATTCGATGGCTGCACGGTTCTCAAAGTTCACATGAAGGGAATTGATGGAGGCGGGAGTTGGTCAGCTTTTACAACTTACCTCATTATCTTGATCTTGGAAAACTAAACAGCTTAAAATTGGTTAATCAGGCCAATGAAAATTTTCAATCTTATGACTTCAATATTTGAAAGTCTTTTATAAGGGAACTTTTATTTGCAAATGGTTGAGTCTCATAAGAATTACAGGTAAAAAATTGTAATGCTACGATACTTAAAATACTCGTATCTGATCGAACGGATTGTGCAGGTTTATTGTTAGAGTTAGAGAAGCTATAACGTTGGATAGATGAATACTCAGCACTATTGTTCCTAAATTATTTTCTAGAGAATTATATTATAGCAAACATTTTAGAATCATTTTAATAACTGGACTGTAAGTTGCACTACGGAAGGTATTTTCCTTGTGCACACATTTTTTTGCAAACTGTGGAACGTTTACCACTAGCCCGCAATGCAGCCTGCAACCCAGCTCGCATATTATGGCTCAACTATTCAAAGAACTGTTTTCGTCAATGGGGATGTTTTAATGGCAATTTCTGGTGTCCCGATAAAAACCCATGAGTAGCTCTCGATGTGCTCGTTTACGAGTTTTTAAACCGATGGCTCATATCTCTTTTAATGAAAATTTGACTTTATCGTTCACTTTACATCCACTCTCTCATTTATTCTCCTTCAAATAAAAAATCTTTATTTTGAGTTAAATATTGAACCAGGGATGCCAATTCTCAAAACAAAATTGAACTTTCTACGTTATTGTTATAATGACGTCCGCTCAAATCATTTTACCGGCCAATTATGACTGGGCTTATGATGTAAATATATCGTTTTTCAAATATGTTTTAAAGTAAACAATTTCGCGTAAGATCCTTTAACTTTTTGAATTTGGGGTTGTTTTAATCTTTTGAAGCGTTCCAATTTCACAGGATGTTCGTTGCTTACACCGGCGTTCGTCGTAACTTGGTGCTTTCTGACGGTTATGACTTATTGGTGCTTTCAATTCAGTTACGATTCTATTGTCCTAATTGTATACTGATTTTTTTAAAATTCAGTAACCGTGTTTTGTCCTTGGTGTGGTTTTTGATTTGAATACTAGTAATTATAAGATCTTCTAGAATAAAGCCTCGAAACCTAGAATATGCATTATTTTAACAAATAATCTCAGTTCCACTCTCATTTGTGAGGACAGCAGATCTGACGTCTGTAGTGTTGTTTTCGACACTTCGAAATGGTTATCCGGAAGTGATTTTAGAATCTGTGTATCTACCTTTCCATTCCCTCCTACGAGTCTGAAGAAGAAAATTCCCGTTATAATTTGTTGTGACGCAGACGCTCATCATAACATTTGAGGCAGTTCAAATACTACTGGCAATTAACTTTTTTAACTCCGTTTGTTGCGAGGTGATTGACATTAGTTTGTGTTCCTAATACTAAATTGAAGAGTAATAAACGATATTCTAACTTCTGATCACAGGTCTTTCTCTATTAATCTTAATTTAAAGGCAGCACCGTTAAAACCATATCGAAATAATAAAGTTAACAATCTGCATACTTTACTCCACAAAGCTATCGAGTTTGCTTGACTTGGCTAATGTAATTTGATCGGTAGAGGATATTCATTCTCTTGCAAACTCGTTTTCTATAGAAACTGAAAAATGTGGCTAGAAGAACAAATCTGCAAACCGATTGGGGTAACTTCGTGATTGCGCAAAAAGTCTTCAAATTAGACTAACATCTGCGCACATGCTCTCCTCCCATGAGGAAGGCGTAGGTCCTGCGTCGAAATTAATCGTATATCGACGGTTAACAGGCTAACAATCTTTTATACCTAACGAAAAGCACCCTCATAAAAAAGAAGGTTGGTGAACCGCTTCTCAATATTTAATCACTTGATTGCAAAACCATGGTGTCGGATGCTATTGTCACTATACAAGCTACCACTTTTGCCCCTACGGTTGATTGGTCATTTTCGCAAAGGCTAATTACGTACGACGCCATGCGCTTCTTCTCTTCCAAGCTTGCGTCGCGTTTGGTTTCATTCCTTACTCGTGGAGAACAATTCTAGTTGTTTTATACCTAATACTGGCATGTCGGATTACACCGACCCTAACAATTTTCGCCTAATGAGTAACTTTTTGAAATCGTTAGAAAAAATTGTTGACAGATCTATTAGGGATAACTTCTTGTTTATTTTTACGCTTAGTAGCATGCAGATGCCTACAGAGTTGGCAGATCCTGTGAAACGGCGCTCCACAAGCTTGTTTCTCTAGGATTGAAAAACCCCAGAATTACAAAGAATTTCTCATGAGTACCTTAATGTGGGAGCATTTGAAAGCACATCTTGTGTTACAATTACAAATTGGTGTGTTAGATTTGCAATCGACAACACCATTACCAACTGGATTGAGTCGATACTCAACTCTCGCATTGGCGAAGTTGAGGTGGATGGGTTCTCAGTCTCTGTAAAAGCTATCTTATCCGCAAGGTGGAGTACTTTCACCTCTGCTCTTGGTTATCGACAATTTTTTTGGCAAACTTCAACCGTCCGGGTTTTGCGCCCAGAGTTATGCTGACGACCTAATTATAGGTAACTCAGGGAAGCATCTGAATGTCATATCTGAAATAATGTAACAAGGCCCCCATCTTCACGTAAATCCATCTACCATAAAACTGATCTCGTGGTGTTCACCACACGCAGAAATCAGGATGACCTTATTATTCCACTCGCATTATTCCAAAAAATCCTTCTTGCATTCTTGTTAAAAGTAATCTGGATAACTTTCTGTTATCAAATTACAGTAATTCAGATGTGGCTACAACAAGCAATGAGATGGATGGTCAATATCTGTGGCAAAACTCAGCTTACCTTCCATATGATGGAGAAGATATCCCACCCCTCATTTTAGGAAGCTCATCTTAGGAGGAGGCTTACACACAAAAAACCGGGGTTATCCTGACACGAATGATCGAGGTAAGTTACTCCTTCCTTTATACTTTTTAACCAACGTTTATAACTAGAAACAGATAAGAGGTATTAGATATTGCACTTGTCTGAGATACCATTATGGCAATTTTAGTGAATTGGAAGGTGTAGTGGGAACCTGGTTCAACACAAGAGCGGACCAGCAATCCGACGCCTTTAATTGGGTCATATTAGGTGTATGTTATCATATAGTGGTCCTCTGAGTAAACCTCGATCACCGTTGTAGTTTAAAGAACTTTACAACAACCGTAAAAATGCTGGAGGTTCTTTAGAAGACCCAAGAAATTCTGCTGAGGACTTTAACCGCCACAAGGACGTCCCCAAAACATACAAATTCGAATTAAAAATGCTAAACCAAATGTTTTGAGGCTATATTGTAGTAAAATACAGGACTCTTCTGAGGCATCTAGGCTGCGAAAAGTACTGTATCTGTAAGCCCCACCACTCCGAGGTTTCTCCAACGACCGAGTTCTTGGACCGTAACTAGTACAGAACCCTGGGCGCTACTTTAAGTTAGTAAGTTTGCAGGACCCGATCGCATTATTCTGGTGGGTGTCCAATAAACAACTAACTTAATCTTACCTTGGCTGCAAGTAATGTTCAAGAGCAGCCTACATCTCTGTCACATTCCTATTAAATGAACTGAAGTAAATTTGATATGGATACCTTAGGTGGAAAAACACTAATTGCAGCCCCAAAAACCTTAGATATATAAGTTTACCCTCTTTCATACCAAAAGTTTTAGAAAGACAGATAGAAGCTCACATTAGAATCTCGATTGAGCCAAAGAGGTCATCGACATCCCAACATGCATATTGCAAGGTCAAACTGTTTAAACTGCTCTCCACTCTCTTATTGCTAATATCGAGATATCTCTTTAACATAAAGAATACTCCACGATAACTGTTCTGAATATAGAGGGGACCCTATACAATATCAGATAAGAAGCGATCAAGCAGGCATTCTTCCTCTGTGCGTGGATGATTCACTCAGAAGTTGGATAGATCAAACACTTAAAAACAGGATAGTAACGGCCAGCCTGGGTGCATCCTCCAATAGCAGATTTGTGAGTAGAGGCACACCGCAAAGAGGAGTATTATCCCCTCTTCTTTGGAACTCATATAAATGACCAGTTTGTAAACCTGGAAGCTTGCGGCTTTAAGGTGGTTCTTCGATAAACATACTAGCGGTTTAAATGTGAATCCACAAAAATCTGAGTTGGTTTTTTTCTCCAGGAAATACAAACTTCATCAGATCGACGCCCCTGGTTTAAACGGTATTGGATTGACCTTTGTTGTTAAACTAGAGTGTCTGGGTATGATTTTGGACAGCAAACTAAACTGGAAATCTAACATATTAAAAAAGGGAAAAAAAGCTCAAATAGTGCTTTACTCCTGTAAAAATTGCATTGTGGAGAAGATGGAGTTTGGAGCCAGCTTTATATATTATGATCAATCTAAAATCCTTGGTGAAAGTACAGCGGTCAGCTGCATTATGTATTAGTGGGAATCTTACGAGCATATCCACTCAAGCACTGGAGATACTCTTTCATCTCACACTGCTAGATGTCTAAGGTTCATAAATCGCAGCCAGCTCAGCTATAAGTCTCAACTCCACCGCTAAGTGGCACTGTAACAATACAAGAAACTCATCTATTATACGAAACAAGAATATCCCAAATACTACCGACTACGCCACCTTGCCATACTCGTGTGATCAAAGGTTTAGGGCTGATATTCCCACCAGAGCGGACTGGTTGAGATAAGTATTTCGGAACACTGAAGGTGTTAATTTCTTCACAGATGAAGAGATAGGTTGGATTCGCGTTTTTACGGACCGTGAGACTTTACTTAAGAAGAAGACAGTTCAGTTCAACATACATCTGCTAGCTAAGAGCAAAGCAACACAAGAAGGTATAAGAACGACGTACGGCAGATGGTGGAATAGTACCTCATGCGTAATAACTAGGCAGATGTGGCCTAAATAGACCTGTCAAAATCCAGACAATTGTTATAGTGGCGACATGTCACTATGGTTACTCTCACATGATTACTGTGTAGTTGCAAAGATGAAGATTAGGAAGAAACTGCACTCCATTTGCTTCGCAGCTGTCCCCGACTAACGCATAGCAGACTAAAATTCCTGGAAGCTGTTGCGAGCTCAAGATGATCCAAGAAGTAGGTGAGGAGAGAAAATAATGCCATTCCCGGTAGGACAACCACCCTAACCTAACCTAGCATATTAATCCATTCTTTTTGGGAGCGTGCGATCACTAAACTAGGTCGGGTACAGCATCTGGGTGTCATTTTGGATTCTAGATTGTACTGAAATTTCCATCTTGAACATAAAGTTTAAAATCGTTTAGTTGACTAAAGTTTTTAGTTAATGGCCCACAAAATATTTCGTGTAGGGCTATTACCGGTGGTTGTTGTCTGCTCCACTTATTGCCTTGGAAACTATTTTGACACAGCTAAACGGAGCGCGGAATGTATTAGGGGCACTCACAAGACACTGACAAATTTTCAACAAGTATAGCTCGTCAATCCCAGAAATTATTATGGATAATGACGGATTATATAGCCAGAGTTGTTTCCCTAATTTACTCTCGGTCGATGTTTCAAAAATGTATAGAATTTTTAGTTCGCGTGAATCCTTTGCGCAGGCTTCGGGCCTACTGTAGAAAGCCTGATTTTAAGAATTTGGAGAGTCTGGGTACTCATCGTTCAGCTTTTCAAGCTCAGATCAAAGCTCTAACTCATTGTGTATCCGAAGCGCTAAGTTGTAAAGTTAGAAACGTCAACATAGGGATATGGAGTGAATGAAGACGGTGCTTTATGTTTTGAGGAACTCTTGATTGATTCAAAGTTTATCGGAGAGATAAACTTAAAGTCATGTGGGTGCCAACCCACTCTGACGTTGATGGCACAGAGATGGGAAATTATCTGGTAACACGGATTCAGGTTCTGTTTTATAGGGCTGACACCTGTCATTCCTTTATCATTTAATAGTGGTAAAATCGCGATCAAACATTTATTCCTACATATGTTAAGGCAGCATTGGTTGAACACAACCGGCTATCGTAGAGTGAAACAATTTATTGCTGAAAAAGACTAGGTATGTGACAACTGTGTGTGATGAACAAACGTTCGTCAATGGATGTGTTAAATTTCGCGTGGAACGACCGCTTTACGTATGCACCTTAACCAAAATCGTGACCGCAACCCCTGAATAATTTCACAAATCACAGTATACCCGCGTACCTAGGTACACGTTTTGTTTGAATTGAGCTGACACAAAGTTCAATTATTTTGACTTGAGTTTATTTATAAAATATTTCTTTGTTATTATACGCATCTTTTGAATCTTTTTGACGGGTGGGGTGGTGGTTTTTGAGCGATTTAGAAATTTTTAACTTAAAATTATTTAAAATTTTCTAGTAGGGCCAGAAAGTGTATAAATATTTTTAAAAACATATTACGTGTGTACCAAATGAAAAACCGAGCGGACCAAGGACACAGACAAATGGATTTTCCAAGCGGCTTAGAACAAAGGTGATCAAACTATTAATGGAATAATAAACAAAATAATTTAAAATTTTCTATCAGTACTGTTGGACACGACGACGATCAACCAGAAGAGGGATCCATGGAAATCGATTCCGATCGATATTTAAGTAATAATCAGCAAATCGATAGCCCAAGTTCTACGAGTATTCAATTTGGGGATGACTTGGACCATGAATTTTTAATTGCACATTACAGTTGTTTTGATAGTAACACCAGTATACTATCCGATCGGCAGATAACAAAAATCCAAAACCAAATATTGGAAAAACCGAAGCCCAAGTATGTTCCAGCACCTATGCGATATAGATTTAATTTGAGGCACTTAACATTTCAATTTTAGGCCAACATCGAACACGGTACCTGATCTATACTATCGTGAAATAGGTTTAACTGGACAACATAAAAAATTTATTGCCGGCCAAAATTTGGACATGTTCCACTACCGGCTATCGGGCTCGCTATACATCGTGGAACGGTTACAACTGTGGTCCAAAATGGAGCATCACACGTTCGATGTTTATAGCGTGCATTTTAATAAATCTGGATCGTTAATTGTATTCGGATCAGATGATTTAAAAATCGTTTTATGGAAATGGTCAACAAATAAAATTGTGTACGAATACGATAATCCCCACCACTTGTATGTATATCAAACAAAATTTCTAGAATTCGATGGCTCGCTTAATATAATTTCAAGCGCACGAGATGGTCAGGTAAACCAAATGAGTTTTAATTCGGTATGAGTAATAAAAATTAATTTATCGGTTTAAGGTGATACGGGCGCAGATACCATCGAGCGGAGGCCCACCAATTATAACAACTTTAGCCAAAAAATACGCAGGTACCGTTTATAATTTTACATTGCCACCGACCTCACCGTTTGAAGTTTTGACCGTTGGTGAAGATGCGCGGGTCTTTCGTTACGATTTTAGAGAAAATTTTTCGGAGAAGCTTTTGTCGGTGAAAGAGAATGGTAAACGGGTACCATTGTATAGTGTAGCCGCTCACCCAATCGACGATGAATTTTGTATATGTGGAGGTGACGAATTTGTTCGTGTCTACGATAAACGGAATGTTAGAGAGCCGGTTACAAAAATGGCACCAAATGTTCTGTTACCGGTAATTTAGAAAATTGGATTAATACTTGTGCCATTTCCCATAAACATTTTTATTCACAGCCGCGATCGATTGAAGCACGCATAACGTGCGCTGTGTATAACTATACTGGTACCGAGATTTTGGCAGCATACAATTCTAATGAAATATTCCTTTTCGAAAATAAGGTAAATGTTTTAGGAAATTATCTGCATAGGTACCAGGGCCATAAGTAAGCAAAATACGATATCGACTTTTGATATTTAATCGAAATTTTCTTATAATTCCAGTAACTATTTTCCAATGAAAGTTAACTTCTTTGGGCCACGTTCCGAATTTGTAATGAGCGGCAGTAATTGTGGTAATTGCTTTTTCTGGGATAAAAATACGGAGGCGATTGTTCAATGGATGCCAGGTGAAATAACTGGTTACATCAATTGTCCTGAACCGCATCCATCATTTCCCATATTGGCAACATCTGGTTGTGATGATATAAAAATTTGGGGGCCATCTGTGGAATGCCCACCAAATTTAAATGATTTGCGTAGATGTATCGAGGAAAATTTACGTTTTAACCGGGATCATATTGATTGATTGATCACGCGGAGAGGAAGACTGGTCACTTAAGAATATTTTAACAGTTTCGAGTACATTTTTTAATTATTTCTATTACAAAACATAAAAAGAAAATATTAAAAATATATTTTGTTTGGTACTTTTGGCCAACCAGGGTTATTAATGCTGCCTATTGCATTCAATATTTATATCACAATGTCTTCTAGACAGGCTTACTGAAAACTGGAATAATTGACCTTCCAGGTCACAACTAGAATGCCATTTAGGTATTTGGAAGAATAACTATAAATAAAACATATAATCATTTGAAGCACTGGGCAATGTGTAGATGTAGGATCCGTCCTAGAACACGCTCTAGTTAACCAAAAATTGCAGCTGGGATCAGTTTATTACTAATAGGGACCATTCAGAACCTGCACAATGAACAAAACTAGGCTTAGCATTAAAATGGCTACCACCCACCTGCAATGCTTCCCCGATACCGCCTAGACAAACAATTTTTGAACCCCCCAACCTCCTCCTTTTTTAACCGCCTTGAGCTGCTCGGATTGTACTGTGGACAACCTTTGATTAATTAAACAATTTTCTACAAACTCCCAAACGTTAATACCTACTTCGTCAATCAGCATTCAGTCGTGTACTGATAATTAGGCGACCATTGGTCTCATATTAAGGTCATCGCAAAAATCCACTTCTAGAATTAGATCTTCGAGGGCGGCACCAATGCCTGGTAACACAATACGTGAATGATATGATCTAAATTTCTATAAGCGGTTCTGATCACTGCGTTGTTATCGGTTGTAAAATTAGACCTAGCCTTCCAATCTTGAAACAAACACCCTCTCCATCTAGTAGAGTGCACGCTTCCTTCGAATCTAATAATCCTGTGATTTTGAATGCAAAGGTTTCTATTTCAATAAAAGGTCTTCAGTCTCCTCTAAGCGTTATAACTGCTCCGATTAGTCACACATCGTGATATATTGAGTGAGGTCTTGCATTTGCTAACAGCGACCGTTTTGCAACCAGATGCGAAAATACACTGTTTGCTGCAGTTCGCCTCGTTGCTGCTGATGTTTGCCCGACTAGAAACCAGTGGTTCTGATATGTGTCGATTATTTCAGCCTCTCACAGTAACTCATCTCGATTGTCAAATTTTATTTATTGGCAAGCCGCTTAATCCTGGAGACGAAATTAAGCGATGGTCCAGACTCTGATTTGGAGTTTTCAATTGTTTTTGTTTGTGTTGGTTTTGTTGTCATTTTCTATTTTCCTCGTCCGTGCAGACTTTAAATGCTGACTTACCTTATCCGAACACCTGACTTATCAGAACAATTTTAAGTTTTTAAAATTTTCGTTTTTTTTTTGGTGGAATCCAGTTTCTTATTTTGAACTCGTACTTCATTTCCTCATCCTCCAAACGCTTTGGCCCTATGTGATTTTGCTGCCACTGTACCTGAGTCATATATGGCTGCTCGATTATCTTTAAAATACTAGTTTCGATATGTTTTGAAATTCCAGTTCGACCTTCAAAAATTGATACTTTAACTCAAAGACAAGTTATTAGAACCAAATAAGTTAATTCCGTAAAAAACGCCAGAGGTCTTCAACATCGTGTACAGTTGACCCGAAACTTTAAAGATGCAGTTCTAAAGGTAAGAGATTGATTTATGTTGAGTGGCTCCTTGTATTGTCAGTGAGCTTGCTAACACACCGTGCTTGCTCTTCTTAGCAGATTAATATCTCTTTGATACAGACTTCCATTTCATCCCAGTTGTATAATTTATTTATACCGGGTGACTAACACGAAGTGTTACCAACTTCAGACTGTCATTGCTGTCAAACCAGTGATGACAGAGCGCTCAAATTTACACAAATGACAGTTCATTCCATTGTTTACAAGCGTACAAAATTTTAGTGGGAAATACTAAAAAAAAAGTTATTCGCAATGGAATTCAAGCGTAATAGTGTGATTGCTCTATGTTTGGCTGGAAAATCCCAGCCGCAGATTGTTAACCAGTTAAAACATCTGCATGTGAATAAAATGTTTGTGTATCGCACCATAAATCGTTATAACGTTACTGGCAGCATTGCAAAACGCTATTGTGGTGGACCGAAACGCACTGCAACATCGCCGTATATCATTCAGAAGGTGAAGGCCAAATTGGCTCGGAACTCGCGCCGTAGCGGCAGAAAAATGGCTTGTGAGGCGAACATTTCGCTCGAACGGATGCAGCACATATTGAAAGATCATCTTGGACTAAAGGCCTTGAAATTCCATAAAACGCATGGTCTCACCAAAGCTAAAAAAAAGTTAGAGTGGAAAGAACAAAGGAGTTGTTACGCTTGCACGAAAGTGGCGATTTGCCGAATTTGGTTTTCTCCGATGAGTCACCGTTCGTTATTGAGCAATATGTGAACAAGCAAAACGACCGGATTTACTTGCCCGGCCGTTCTACTGAAAATTTGGACCAACGCATCGAAAGCCGTTCACCGCTCGTTTTTTTGGACCGTGGCATCGAGATAAATGCTCAAATTTATCGGGATCATGTCTTGGAGGGAGCGTTGAAGCCTTGGGCACAAAAACATTTCGGCCGCAGAGTCTGGACATTTCAACAGGACTCGGTGCCGAATCATAAAGCGCGCGTCAATCAAGATTGGCTGAGAAACAACGTTCCGCGGTTCACTTTCCAATGGCCACCAAATTCACCGGATGCAAATCTGCTAGATTACTCGGTTTGGGGTATTTTGAAGAGCATGGTTGGGACAAAAAATACCAAAGTTTCGTTCATCTCAAATATCGCAGAGCCTCTTTCGTGCTGCATGCAATAGCTTTGTCGGCCGTTTGAAGGCCATAATCGCGGCTAAGGATGGCCAAATCGAAAACTGCTAATGCTATTCGAAAATTCGTGCCAGCCACCCGTATTACAAAATAGCGTTGTTTATGCGTCCAGATGATGTTTATAACCAGTGTTTTGAGGCCAACATTTGTTGAGGCCTAAACGGCCTGGTATGACGCAACTTTCGATTTTGTGTCGCTGATGCTTTGTTTTGTGGAACTGAGAACCAGATCAATTCCAATACAGTGTGAACTTAAAATCCATGTAGATTTCCAGCAACCAGTTACTCCTTGGATTGATGTAATGTTTGGTTTTGATTTTTCCATTGGTAAGGAAAGCGAATTAATTCTTTCAAACACTTTATGGTCCAGCATTTCTTCTGTGGAATTGGAGCAGAAAATAAACATTTTGGTTACATAGAAACATTTGATTTTTAAATAAAACTCAACCATTATTTCTCCATCCGTTATTCTCCGTAGCCCCAAGGATGACCAGTTAACGGCTCTTCTAAATATCTCCGGTTTTCATTGTCGTAAAGAAATACCCTGCATCAACTGTTTTGCAATATAGATTTGAGAGCTCGTCAACAATAAAGGTTTTTGAGAACTTCATAAAGTGATGGATTTCTTTCATTGGGTTCTGGTAGTAGGTATTGGGTTCCTCTATTGAAAAGTAATTTGGAAATGCTGGAGGAGTAACGGAGTTTGATGTACCAGATGAAAGCTTGACGATTGAGCACTGAGAAAATGACGATTGCAAAATCCGAAATTGAGACGTGGCTTACACAAGGAATTTGCAGACCTTCCAAAAGCAATTGGGCTAGTCCTCTGCACATGACACCCAAAAAAGATGGTAATTGGCGATTATGCGGTGATTATCGATCACTAAATTCATTGACGAATACAGACCGTTATCCGATACCTTTACGAAAATTGATTTGGTAATAGCTTACCATCAAGCCCCGATTGACCGTGAGGACATCGAAAAACCAGCAATAATCACACCTTTCGGATTATTCGAATTTCCACGAATGACGTTTGGGTTACGAAACGCAGCCTAGATGTTGCAAAGG
Organism: Nephrotoma guestfalica; assembly: GCA_963691935.1. NCBI lineage: Eukaryota > Metazoa > Arthropoda > Insecta > Diptera > Tipulidae > Nephrotoma > Nephrotoma guestfalica. The sequence goes on along the minus strand of OY829915.1, from coordinate 231,358,566 downwards.
AAGGTGCACGCTTTATTCAGAGATCTATCAATCATATTTACATACAATAGATGGGTGATATTCTTATCGTTTCGGAGAATATGAATGTGCACAGCAAACATGTACGTATTGTGTTGGGAAGATTGAATGAAGCAGGTTTGGTTAGGAACCTAAATAAGTACGAGTTTGCTTCGAACGAATTGACATTTTTAGGTTTGCAAATTTCCAAACATCAGGTTTCCAAGTTCCCAATCCCGGAGGCCAAATTTGCAATTTTCGTTGACGCATCTGGCGTAGTCGTGGGAGCGGATTTACAACAATTAACAGAAAAAGGATGGCAGCCATTATTCTCTTTCTCTCAGTACATACGATCGAGAGTTACTAGAGGCAAATTCGGCGAGGAAACATTTCAAAAATTTTGTGAATGGAAGGGAGATTGTGTTATTTACCGATCATAAACCTTTTACCTTTTCGCGACATCAAAATTTAGACGAAGTTTTACCAAGGCATAACGACGTCACTTCAGACGCTTTCAGAATCAAATCCAAATCGAAAATTCAGTAAAATTCGAATTTTTGGATTTACAAACGACCATATTGTCGAACCTTATAACAGCCAGTAAATTACAAGGTGAACATTTTGGATAGAGTGATTTTATGGGTTAGGATGGTACGGAAAGATTGGATTGGAATTTAGCTAACTTGCTGTTACTCTACTTAACCACCCACTCCAGTGTACAACTGCAGCGATTTTCAAGTGTTTAAGTAATTAACTGAATAAATAACTGCTTATCTAATAGCCAGGTTTCAATGGAGAGTTGCAAATTAAACCAAATTTCGCAAAAAAAAATCAGCTTTAGTGATGATGCCCATTTTGGGATGAATGAATATGTGAACAAGCAGAACTGTCGGATTTGAAGTAATACCAATCCACTCAAATACACCAGTACCAAATGGATTTCGAGAAAGTCACTGTTTGGACATAACCGTCAACGGCGAGCGCCACCGGACGCTGATAAGCAAATTCTGTAGCCTAAACTAGATGATATGGATACCGTTATCTCACCCGGCGACGACGCGAACTGGTCACGAAAATCGTTCGATTTTACGCTGATTTCTTGCTTTCGGAATATCTTAAATTGCGAATAAACCGCAAAAATCAACAGCAAATTCAACTATATGTATGCGACAAGGTCATCAAAAATTTCGCCCCCCGAATACGTTCCACTAAGCAAGGTCGCGGCTAACATTTGAACGACGTTATCATATGCAACTTGTTTTATTGATATTAAAAAATCGGGCGTCCTTATTGAGAGACCCTTTGTGTCTGTCACATAATACTTTTTATTAATTGTTTTAGTTCCAGAATTTACATGTGGTGGCAAAATCCAATTAAACCTAGTCTGATTTTCGAGAAATGTGTTATTATGAAGAAGACCCTGTAAACCTCACGTAAATGTGGAAAATCTCATAAAATAAAATTCTAAATTTTACAAAATTAATGTTTGATAATCAGCACGTCTTTCTAAGTCGTTGTGAAGAGAATTGAATTAGTGGAATTTATAAGTTTTCCCTCATTTTACTTGGAAATTTTTTCGGCGTCGCTGGAACATATTTGACATGGACTAAAAACAAGACAAAACGTAATAGAGCACTGTTTCACCGCAATGCATCAAGTAAATTTTCACAAGAATAGGGGTCGACAATAGTCTCTCCAATTATTTTCCTAGTTTCCTAATGGTAATTCTAACGATCTTTCACCGTTTGGTTACTCAAATAAAGTGGAACGGTATTCAAGGCTCAACAATCGTTGATTGTTCAGAAAGTAGCTAGTTATGTCTTGTGTGATGGTCGATTGGAAGAAGGGGAGAGGACATGCGCCGTCTCTGTTTGCAATTCTAAGACGAGTCTAACGAGAAACGACAAGTTTAATGGCACACGTAACTCAAATTCGGACCCAGCCAATTTTAGAAAGGCCAGAGAACAAATACACATTTTCCAAACAAATAAATTATTTTCATATCATTAAAATCAATTTTTGGAATTAAATATAAAAATCGAATTCCTACCTTAAAAGTGGCATGTGACAAAGTAAAATGTAAATCAGAGATACAAAAAATACGAACTGTTTGTTGAACCACATAAAAATTATGTATGTCTCCAGAAAGTTGAAACAACAAGAAAGAACATTAAGAATTCGCATAAACATAAACGTTTCAGCAGTAGCATAAAAAAAGCAGCCAAACACAATGCAATCAATTGATGAAAAAAGCATTACATAGAAATTTCCTGTTTATGTTGTGTATACGACTATACTCTGTATCTGTTGTGATGGCCTCTTACAGCGGAGAGCACCTTAACATAAAATAAATGATTTTTTGATTGTCATCTGTCACCAACACGATTTGTTGGAATTTTTATGTTTATTGAATTCAAATTTTAATGTTGCAGTTTTGTTGTTATTGTCGTGGTGCTGCAATGATACCAACCAACCCAAAACCATTTTCTTTGCTCTTTCTTCGCCTGTTTACAACTTTTAACCATCAATCGTTTGTTAATTTTTAGGTTTTCCTCTTTTCTCTGTTTTATACGCCACATAATATTTATGAATAAATAATTAGATATAATTTTTCAATTTCCATTCTCTCTATTTTCAACTTGAAGGCGAATTAAAGTTTATTGAACAATACACAAACAACAGACGGAGAGTATACGAGAGATGATGAATCTAGATTAGGGGTATCAGTTTTATGGTTCAGGTTTTTCTATTGCTTCGATATTTATCGCCACTACCGAGTTACAAGTTTTCATCCAGATTTGGCTGGTATTTTCGGAGATATGGAATGTTCCATAAATGGAACAACAGCAAAAACACTATTTAATTTTTTTTATTTGCAAATATAGGTTGGTTTTCCAATAGGAATGATAAGATTTTTAAGTGACGTTTCGACCATTTGTATTATTTCATGATCTGTCATTTTTTGTTTCATTGTATTCAGTAGTGTTTACAATTTCATCATCGTGAGATATACGCAAGAACAACGTTTACAAATTATTCAGTTTTATTATCAAAATAATCGTTCTCCAATTGCAACTTTTGAGCGTACATTTTCTTTACATAATCTTGAAGTGCCAATAAGACAAAGATTCGCTCGAAGTAATGCAAATATTGCGGCCGTTCAGGCAAATGTTGCTGAATACCGCAATTTGTCGATTCCAAGACATTCTCAAGAATTAGGACTGTCTCAAACGACAACCTGGCGGATTTTGAGTAAGGATTTGGGTTTGCATCCGTATAAAATTGTTCTCACTCAAGAACTGAAGCCATTGGACCACTGTAAACGTCGTGAATTTGCTGATTTTGCCTTGGAACAACTTGAAAACGATAACGATTTCTCTAAGAAAATCATCTTCTTCGATGAGGCTCACTTTCATTTGAGTGGTGCGGTAAATAAACAAAACTGTCGATTCTGGTGCGAAGAAAATCCACAAATTATTCATGAAAAACCATTACTTTCACCTAAATTGACAGTTTGGTGTGGTTTTGGGTCTGGTGGAATCATCGGTCCGTATTTTTTTCGAAATGAAGCTGGTAACACCGTTACTGTCAATAGAGATCGGTATAGATCGATGATAACCAGCTTTTTATGGCCGAAATTGGAAGAAGTTGATCTTGACAATATTTGGTTCCACCAAGTCGAGGCTACGTGCCACACTGCAAGTGCTACAATTGAATTATTGCGACAAAAGTTTGGAGATTCGATTATTTCAAGAAATTGTGATTTAACACCATTAGACTATTTCTTGTGGGGTTATTTGAAGTCATTGGACTTGATTTAGTGGAAAAAGTGCTCGAAAATTGGGTTCATCGAATTCGTTCCTGCAGAAGAAGTCGTGGAGGCCATTTGAATGACGTTTTATTCTGAACTTAATTGTATCGATTGTACTTCACATTAAATAAAAAACATTTCAATTTCCTTAACAATTAGTGTGTTTTTTTTAAAGAAATCATATCACTCTTATTGGAAAAACCTATAATTTCAAAATTTATGTAAATACAGTTTATTATTTTTTGTTGTGAGACTGCGGTGAACATTTTAAATCAAGTGGAATGTCATAACCATGGCTTGAGCATCGGGAACATTTAAATGTAGTGTTCTTTTTGCAGAGACGGCAGCGCTTTTGCTTACTGTTTGCTATCTTTATTATGTCATGCCGCTGATTCAAAAGCCTAAGAGTTGTATCTAATGACGTCCCCGTCATACGCCCAATTAATTCAGTATTATAGCTTATATCTGTTGGAGTTGATAACAATGCCAAAGTTAACTCTCGACGAAAGGCCAATAATGGCATAGGTTTTTCAGACACCATCTTATGTAAGCACCAGGCGTTGGAAAGTGCGGCATCCAAACAATTCACAAATACAGGCCACCATCATTTCTTCCCTTTAAATTTTATGCGATATTGGGAAATAAATCTATCGAAAAAATCGACTCCACCCATTCCTTTATTGTAAGCTTTCACAATTTCAGGACAAGTTATTCGAATGTAGCGTTTTTGTTTCTGCGAAAATCTTTTAGCATGGGCAACGAGTTCAATCGTGTCGCAGTTTGACAGAAATGTTATTATCGTTCCATCTTAGACCAATACATTGATTATAATCATCAAAAGCTCCTTGGTAAAATCCTCTCTCTTTTTTTAAATTCTTTCAAGCCCAGCAATGGGCATTTTCCAGTTCGGTTAAAATAGCCATCATTGTTCAAACCCGCCATCAGTTTATGGTTCTCCGGCTGTTCAACAATTTCTGAAAAATTGCATACTACATTTTCTCCTAGTCCTCTTTCTGGATTGAAAGTTTCGGATTTACCGCCATATGGAAAAAATTTATATAAAAATCCATCTGCAGCGGTCATGCACCAAATCTAGTAACCAAATCTAGTAGGCTTGGCACGAATGAACATTTTGCAGCTATGACGTCCGTGATATGGCCACATTGATTCGTCTATAGATAAAATGTGCGAAAAAATTTCAAATTCCGAACAATTACTGGATATCATGCTCATATACTCGTATGTTCTCACTTTATAAAATTTATCTGAAGCATCAATTTTATTGTTATCTGCTAAATGCAAGTTGGATTTTATTGAGGCAAACTTCACTTACTGTTGTATATAGGTATGGTGTTACGGTGTAATACTTGGCTCAATGGGACCAAATCATCTTCGTCCCAGATAGCATCAGCATCCAAAATTTGTATCATCCAAAATTATTTCCATTGTACCTGCAATATCATGAAGGAAATCCTCGATTATATTATTCACGTCCAGGACATCTTCGTCCAGAAACTCTTCGTCACTTATTCCTCCGAAATCAGCAGGAGGTAAAATAATAATATCCGGCAACTCGGGTTCATCCACATTTTCATCCTGCCGTTTCTCCATTTCAGCCACAGCTTCGGCCAACGTGTAAATTTTTTTGTCATCTAGAAAAAAATAGTTAGTTACCTACGGTTGTTCCATTTTTGGACACAGAATAACCGCAGCTTAAAATATAGGGTAAATAAACCTTTTTTTCACTTACTTTTAATTATATCCTTTTTGGGCAACTTTCAGGTTTAACTAATTCACAAATTTAATTAAATAATTGTTTTATTTAATTTTTTTTAATATTTTCCGGAGCAATAAAAAAGCCGAACATGCCGACTAAATTTCACTGACACTAAATTTTATAAAAGGGGATCCCAAAAATATAAATCATGTGGTATATTATTTTCATATAGTCCTACTGTAATATACCTAGATGTCATTCCTGTAAGATAGGGAATACATGATCGTTGGAAATTAGGTGTACATTTATATGTCCAAAATTGGAACAACGATAAAAAACGGATTAAAAGAATTAAAATTAAATTTAAACTGATTCTTCATCCGAGCTTTCAAAATCCAGGACTAGAGATTTCTTTGACACATTTGTTACATCACTATCGGGATCACTGATAGACGTTTCATCAATGGCGGTGATTTGTGTTGTTTGCATTACTGGTTCTAGTGGAATTATAGGTTTCAGAATTAAGCATTAATTGTTTGTATTAGAAGCCTGTATTAGGATCTATGTTCATAAAGAACGTTTGCAAACTGCTGCCTAACTGCAGGCTCTCTCCAATTAGTTTTGATGTAAATTAGTCTACAATTTCTTTGCTATTGGATTTAACTTATACTACGTCATCAGACACCTCTACTATATCGGGAATATTCAAATCTCAGAGTCCGCCTTCTCCGAGAGAATGAGCCAGATCGATGATGTTTGAAAAAAGCATATCGGTTGACGGCACAGTATTTCTCTGATTCACTACACCTGATCAGAAGATCTTCCAGCATGCATTTGGAGTTGTACAGGATCTTTCAAAAGTCGCGCCTAGACGTTTCTTAATTTTTTGTAAAAATATGTTTTTTAACAATTATATGTCAAAAATGACATCATTTAAATGTCCACCACTGCAGGTCTACAGGTTTCTAAACGAAAATCAAAATTGTTAAGAACTCGCTCGAATATCGTTTTTCAGCTGTGCAATTGTTGTTGGTTTATTCACATAAACTTTACTTTTCATGAAACCCCAAAGAAAGTAATCTAATGGCGTTAAATCGTATGATCTAGGGGCTAGTTTATGTTCTGCATTGATAATGATCTGTTTCTTTTCATAATGTAAAATTCGTCAAACAGTCGATGGATGAACGCCTAATTCCTGAGAACGTCGTGTTATCGATGTTGAAGGTTCCTCCGCTACACTTTCGGCCACAGCAGCCGACTAGAATGTCCATTTTTCGGTCTGCCACACCTTTTTCGGTCCTCGACAGAACCAGTCTCTTCAAATGTATTAGCTAACCTTGGAATTGTTGTCTCATTTGGACGATTATTTTCACCAAAAACAACACGAATTTTACGAAACGTTTTTTAAACATCTAGGGTGTAAGTATCCATCGTTAAAATTGTACATCTGTCTACCTCACAAATGTCAAAGATGACATAAAAAAGGTTGCGTTTAGAAATAATTTACTACTGATATCAGGGCGTGACTTTTTAAAGACCCTTTACTATTGATTTCGACCACTGCCAAACCAACATGTGTCACACAATTGAAAATAGTAAAATTTGTTCACAGCTCATGCCCTCATTATCATCTAATTTTCTTAAAATATCGGCAAAAGTTCTTCTAATGGCATACTATCCTTAAAAGTAGAAATTATGCCTCGGTCTTAAGGCTAGATCATTGATGTTATGTTGGGTTGGTAAAAAGTCAGTCTTAATATTTGATAGCTTGGTGAATTATTTAATAGTAACGCAATTTAAACAAGAATTTTTTTTAACAGTTTTTCACTTCGGGAACGAAGCACTGGTGAAACCAACCGTCAAATAAAGTGCAAGTCATCCATGCCTTTTTATTTATCCGCCAATGAACTGGTAAATTATTGATATTAACACCTTTCATCCCTCGTTTTTGAGCTCGGTTAATAAAGAGTGGCTTTATTATGCTACCTTAAATTCACCGGTAGATCTTTAATTTTTCGACAGTTAGGAACTGTCCGACATTTTCTTAAGAATAATCTTGAATAATTTTGGCCAATTTTGATTTTTCATCACCGGGCGCAGTGTCACCTTTTAGTTAAATATTATATAAGATATACCGTTTTTTGAATTTTTCGAACCATTCATTACTGGTGAAAAATTCGGTAGTCGAGGTAGTGGGTGTCTTATCTTTGTGTTGGTTTAAAAGTTAAACTCTTTAGTGCGCTCTTAATAAGCTCGTTAAGCGCTCTAATGTGCTTAATAAAATTACTATCTACCAGTATTTTTTTACCGTTATCATATATCCAAATAACTTACACTTTTTCAATGGCTTCCATAAAATGATGTCGTTTATACGTTGAAACTGGTTAGAATCTTCCATCCGCTTTATTGTTCTTACAGTCGACTCATTCAAACCATACTTTTTTGCCACAAGGGTTGACCCCTGCCCCGTTTTTAATCTATCCAAAACATTGATTTTGGTTTCTAACGAAATTACGTGCCGTTTGGTAAGACTCAGTTGTTTCTGTTTTCGTTATGGTAGGTCTATAAAAATTCTATGTTAATAAAGTTAAAATGAAATCTGCATATTGTAAAATTTATTAATATAAAATACAAAGTTATAATAGGATATCGTTCGAAACGTTCAGTTCTTATGAAGAAAACAACACAACTAAAGAGAATTCTCCATTCCAATCATTTTCGATTTTGACATTTCCTGAGTGCGTTTTATGCAGTAAAATACAAAAATGGAATGATAGCGTTTAAAGCATACTGAAGATCAAAATATTAGTACCTTTTAATATTATTATTATTATAATATTTTTTTAATTTTATTAGCCGTGTAAATGCGAAATCGCGTAAATTGAGGGATGTGTGTACTCGTCTGGAAGAATCTTCAACCGTTCATTGTTTCTATAAGGCCTTCTACGATGAGGTAATATGGCCGGTTTGCCACTTTCGAAATTTTCAGCTTTCGCTTTTAATTGTTGAATTTAATTGTTTCATAAAATTTGAATATAGCTCGTCTAATTTTTTTGCAAATTTTTACCCCAAATTATATTTGAACTCGACTTGAGACTTTTTTTATGTTTTAATCTAGGCAATCTGTTCTGGGGCCGAAGCACTTCCAACTCTTTCGTGGTTTTCTTTTTACATCCTACTGTACGCTGCATTCAATGCCAAATCGAGGACGTACGGCTGTAGGTCCGATTTACGTAGAATCATTTGCACATTGCATGGTTCCATGCCTGGCTATAGTACTGACATGGAAGATGGGTTGGCCTATCGGGATTCGAACCCGGTACCTTCCGATTCAAACGCCAAAGCTTTAACCTAAAAGTGAAATCTTTGATAACTCGGAATCTGCAGGAAGAAATTGCTTAAAGAAGATAAGCTCAATGCAGTCTTCAAAGACGGAGATATTAGTATATACTGGAGCACTGGCACCATGGGAAAGCCACACATAGCTTATTTTATAACGATGAGTAAAGTCGCCGATTTTCTCAAGGTAGGATGTGAAGTTAGATCAGACAATGAACGATTACATGTGAAACCTGTTTTTACTACATTTTTTTTATCATTTAAGGTTACTATTCTTTGTGTCGACGTGCCTATTTAGATAATATGAAAGCTCCGTGGTGCTTTCGTCGCCCTTCGTCTCAAATTTTATGAGGCTATGATCAAAGCAATGTTAAAATCGATATTAGTGCTATTGGGTAAATTCAAATTTGTTAAAAAGACCGACTATCAACTCTAAGCAATATAAACCGGACATATATAAACTAACGTTATTGATGAGACAGCACGGTACCAAGAAAGTTGTAAAGCAAATCGTGTTTAACTTCTCTTGGGACTTTTGTGTCTGCCTGCGGGCTTTAGAAAAAGAATTTCAAAATACCCAACTTGGTGGAATTAATCAATGTAAAATATTTACCATCTCTGCTAAATACCTGCCAATGTTAGAATACGAAAAAAGGGGTAATTTCGTGATACCGGGCATCCATACTAGCCTGGCTTAACAGGCGCAAAAATATCTTCGTCTAAAGAAGATTCCAAAATCGATTTAGTACCAATACACTCTTTTTTGACTAAGCTTCAGATCACTTAATTGAAAACTAAAAGAACCCAAATCGAAAATCTTTTAATGGATTGGTCATTTGATTGGTCAAGAACGAGTGAAGCCCAAAATTGTTCAACATAGTGAGTCTTGAATTATATGCATGTCAATAGATCTTGGTTTTGATTTAGGTTCTGCTAGCTTTAAATTAAATGCCCTAAGGCGCTTGGTCAAGAACGAGTGTTTAGATATAGATCTTGTTTTGCGTTCTAATTTCGGAGTTCTTTATCCCATGCACATGGCCAAAATATAGTGTGCTCTATTAGCTTTTGAAAGTTTAAAGCTCATTTTCTTGTTTAACTGCTCATTGAAATTTAAAGTAAAAACGTTTAGCAACGAGCCAATTTAACAACCAAAAATCTGTTCGCTATTAAATCAAATGTACACTGCCCGTGTACTAGTGCAACAAAATACTCATACGTATGGCATAAACAGCTTCTGATCTCTTGCACTTTAATGATAAAGTTGGATTGGTGAAGTTGTGTTACTTGAAGGAATGTCTAGACATGCTTCCCCACGCCAATAGTTTGCCCATACTTTGAGCACCGTGTCTTAGTTTTATACAAAAATGTCACAAATTCTTTTTTAACTGCTTGGCGTGACTCTTCCTCAATGCAGCTCAATATTTTAATTTGGGAACATAACTTTAGACTGGAGCTATAACTATTTTGACTTAATCAATTATTCAGATGCTGCATATGATAGTGGTGAGCAACCATTTCGATATTCCGATAGTGATCCATTTTCGATAGTGAACTATTTCAAGTAACTCATCCCAATTGGCATTAGTCAGCAAAGTGTCAGAAAAATAATTTTAATTTAAATATTACTGGAGAGAGGTATTATTCCACTTTGTTGTTGCTTTAGGATTTTAGTTTCGTTTTGAATAAGCTGGAGGTCCAGGGTTATACAATACGAGCAAACTTTTTACTTTGGAATTTTCTCAGATACATTCCCCCTTCGAATAAAAAAGTGTAGACCGTTGTTTGATTATACACCCCATCATACACCACTCTGAATTTCGAGCCGGGATGATGATTTAAGAATTTCGTGGTGAGGCAAAAAGTTTAGGAGATGGATGTTCCTTAAGTCAATATTAATTTGAAATTTCATTTCAATGGGTCGAATCTTTAATCTTATTTCAAGCTTTCGTTTTTTTAATGATAAGAGGTTTTGGTAAATTACTTTCTGCTTTTGACAATTTCTTTATGATTGGAATCGTTGACATTTCCCGGTATTGATTGAACTTTTCGTTCACTAGTTTCTTCTGTGTCCACTTGTGCTATGTTGCTTAAAGTAAGGACCTATGTCACTGCCTCTGGCTTATCGTGCCCAATCAAACATCTTTACCATTGCTAATGTATTACCTAGAACAAAGATTTAAATTTTATGTATTTGAGAGTGCAAGAGTGATTAAGATGCGTCGGGAGCAACTATTCAGCAATGAGGAAACAAAATACATATTTGTTGTTTTATTATTTTTTTGTTGGTCTTAGCGATTTAAAATCCTCACGTGCGTCCGCAATGCCTTAATTGTAAAGCTACAACTTTTCCTCCATTACATAAATATCCAATTATTTTGCGATTCAGCTTATTTTATTAACTACTGAAAACCTCTTGTTACGCATCGGACGGTTGGGGAATTTTTAAATATTTGCTGGTTGTTCCATAAGTTCTAATGAGTGATTATAAGTGTTTTTTTATCATTCCTCTAGAATCCTTTAAAATAATTTAGAACCATAGAACCGGTGTTATCTGAGCACACCCTTCATTTGCTAGATAAGATTCAGAATTAAATATTTCAGTGCATTTATGGATTTAATTTACATGAAGCAATATTTGTAAAAATGCATCTCTGGTTTATTATCATAGTACGCAATCTCGCCTCAACCAGTTCATTTCGTATATATATCTTAATCAGATTTTGAGAATATAATACGTATTTCTTAAAGCTGTCTTATATTTCTTGCCTACGAATTAATATCAAACTTCTTCTTATCCTCGCGCGCACACATTTTCCCTTACCTTTTTTGTTTTTGCTGTGCGTTTCAGATCGGGAGCAATAATTCATTTGCTGGAAAACAAAAACAAAAAACACGAAATAAATATTTCTTTAAATAAGATATAAAATAAATAGAATAAATTAAAATTTCCAGCCGCGAATTTTATTGCCCAACGCAGAAAAAATTATAATTTCATTAAAGCGACTCTCTCGTCGACATACACAAATTTTAATTACGATTCGATAAAAATTACGACTTTTGTATACCAAGTACACATATCCAACAATTTTTCTGTACTGTGTCGCCACATCCATAAAGTAGACTGTGTTATTGTCCTTTGTGCGCAGCCACTTCATACAGTATGGAATTTGTTCCCAAAGCATTTCGATTTTGTCTTCTTAAATAAAAAAATATATTTGGCGTTAATTGTTTGCCAATAATTCACCAAAATCGACAAACTACTTTTGTAAATTTTTATTGTTGTTGGTATCAACCGACAAAGCGACTGGAAAATAAGATGAAAGCAAAAATGTTTAGTTATAAAGGTAAATTGAATTTGCACAGCCGCTTATGGAATTGGAAATATGCGAATTCTATGTTTTAATTTTTGTCGTTAAATATATCTGCAATACAAAAGAATGCTTAAACAAAATTAAAATTAAAGAATTTAAATTTTATTATTATTGTTATTAGCCCTTGGCTTTCTTCGTATCCAAAATGTATAAAACCAATCTCTTCCTATAGTATTGATTGCTATTTAGCTTTGGTTAAACAAACCGAGGATATAAATTTGTGTTAATGAAATATTATATAAGGTCCAGGCCAAGTGCAACCTGTGCACGTTGTGATCCGGGGTACATTGCCAACCTGTACACTGCTTGGTTGAGGAGAAGGAACTGTGCGCTACACCACAAGAAATATTTCAGTTGTGCTTAACATCATCGATCGTATCGTAATCAGATGAAGACTTTGGTCTCCCCGCCTTTAGTGGAGAGCTTAAAGTGGAGTAACTCTAACTTTAAGTTTTTTTTTACTCTGTAATTCATTTATCCAGAAATTATTCCGTATATTAGTATGTTTTCAGTATTAATAGTAATATCCAAAATTGCACTACTTTAGTACATTAGTCAAGTTAATTTGTGTTGAACGCAATTATAGTTCTATAGACGTACATTCTATACAATGAAATTTTTAAATGCGCCATATAGTTTCATTTACAGCCACCCCGCGTGACATTCTTACAGTTTTTTACTACATAATTTAATCAGCCATTGTTCTGTGGCAGCATTATGTGATTACCAATTTTTTAAAATCAGTTGTCTTATCGGATCAAAATTGAATGTCATTATATTGGGAGTATAACTTATTTTTTTGTACTGTTTTGCAGAAAAATCACGTTTATTTCTACGAAATGGTAAATTTTATTTTAATCAAAATATTTTCCATCGTTATTTATGACTCGACCATCTTTCTGGCAATTTATGGATTCCCATCGAAAAAAAATTGTTTGACTTTTGATGCGATTCATTCGTCGAGCCATTTTTTTGAATATTTCGTGCTTTCTGAAGTGCTGGTCTTGAAGATCGCTTTGGATTGATCGGAACAAATAGTAATCTGATGGGGCACAATCTGGTGAATAGGGAGCATGCGGTAGAATTTCCCATTTAAGTTATTCCAGCGTATTTTTTACATGTTTTGAGACATGTGGTCGAGAATTGTCGTGCAGCAAAATCACTTTACATGGTTCAAATCTATCAATTGTTGTTGGTAACGTTCACCTGTAATAGTTTCGTTCGGTTTTAGCAGCCCATAGTACACCACTCCATTCTGATCGCACCAAATGCACGACATAACCTTACTTCCATGAATGTTTTGTTTTGCTGTTGATGTGGATGATTCGCCTGGATGAACCCATGATTTTTTGCGTTTAGAGTTATTGTAGTAAATCCTTTTTTCATCGCCATTCACAATTTGAAACAAAAATGCCAGCTTCGGTGTCTTGTAAGCAAAGAATTGCAAACCATTAAACGATTTTCAATCTGTGACATTTAACTGTTCTGCAAATTCTTTTTCTGTTTGAGCTGAGTTTTCCTTCAATAATGCTTCTAATTCTTCATCTTAGAATTTTTTTGATTGACCAGAACGTTCTTTGTCACTGACATCAAAATTACCACTTTTGAATCGTTTAAACCAGTTTTTGCAAGTCTGTTGAGTTGGTACATGTTCACCATAAGTTTCTTGAAGCAAACGAAAACTTTCAGCAGCTTTTTTCTTTTGATTTAAGCAAACAAGTAATGCTTCCCGCAAATGCTGTTTTGTTGGTGCAAAATTCGACATGTTTGAACGACATGTTTAATGTGATAAGCCAACACTTTAAAACGCCGTAGGAGGCATTGTAAAACAATCTTTAGTACTAAAGTTACGCCATCTCTTAGAAAATCCAAAAAACTAAGTTATATACCCAATACTTCGAGTTTCTCCTCCATCTACAATGTACTATAATGCTCGATCTTCACTCGCCTAATTTTGTCATGACGTTAGAACATTTTTGTGAATCTGATGATGCACATTACACCGTGAGAAAGGGAAAATGTACTAAAATTACTGACGTTTCGTTCACACTTAACAAAATGAGTAGAAAATTTACGTTATACTCTCAATTATACAAAACAGAGAACATAAATCGATTTTACATATTGAGAATACAAATTTCCGTTTTCAAAAAGTGGTTCTAACTATAATAAATTTTTTATATTGACAGCTGATTTCCGTTGTTTCAGACAGATCAGACATCTGCCGTTAGCATTCAGTTTGTACTGCTTTGAGTTTCATATAAAGCGTGCTTTTTGTATATGTCGGATTTTGTGATAACTAAACAGCAATTGCGGGAAGTGTTAAATTTTTAATGCTTGTGGAACTTTATGGTGACAATGCTCCAACCGATAAATCATGTAGAGAATGGTTTCAACGATTCAAAAATGATGATTTCAGTGTTGAAGATAAGCTTTGCTTGGGACAGCAAAAAAAAATCGTAGCCGATCAATTAGAGGCATTGCGCGATGAAGATCCGACTCAAACGCAAGAAGGCTTGCCGGTACATTGAGGGTGACCCAATAAACAGTTTCCGTACGATAGAAATCTATGGGCATGAATCAAAAGCAAGGCAATTGGGTCGCTTATGAATTGCAACCAAGAGATGGTGGAAAGGCGATTTATCTCTTGCGAACAGCTGCTTCAAAGGCAGACAAGAAAGGATTTTCTACGTCGGATAGTGACTGGTGACGAGAAGTGGATCTTATACGATAACCCCAAGAGGAAAAAATAATACACTTATGCTGTGCATCTGGTGAGACCAAAGAGGCAGGTGTACTACGAGCTGCTACAACCTGGTGATTCCATTACGGGTGAGCGGCACAGGCTACAATTAATTTATTTGAGCCGTGCATTACGAAAAAAACGACCGGAATATGAGGAAAAACATGATAAAGTTATTATTATGCATGAGAATGCTCGGCCCTACGTTGCAAAAGTCGTAAAAAAAAAAGTTGGACACGTTCAAGTGGGATGTTTCACCGCACCGCCGTACTCTCCGGATATTGCTCTTTCTGATTACTGGTTGTTACGACGGATGCAACACGAAAAGACGAGATGGGATTCGAAAATTGCCTGAGAGGTTGGAAAAAGTCGTTAGCAGAGATGGAAAATATTCATTCATTTTATTTAAAAATAAATGGATTTTTAAAATTAAAAACATAGACCGAATTAATTTGTACTCTCAATACATTTTGGTGTTAATAGTTGTGAGTATTGAACTGGTGAGATTACCAAAAGTTGGATGTAGTTTTAAATTAATCCGAATTAGAATAGTTTATATTCTTATGAAGAAATTGATCTAATCAACACGCTTCAGATACCAAACTACAGAAGTACAGTTTAATACATTATGCATGTCGTATAAATGTCTCACCTAAACAGTTATTCAAATAAACCGCTAAACTTACCTACCTTTCATAAAGAAATCAAAATACTTCAAACAATTTTAAAAGTTTTCAAGTGTTCAAGTGTTGAAGTATTCAAGTGTGCAAATGTTCAAGTGTTCCTATGTCAAAGTGTTGAATTGTTCAAGTGCTCAAGTTTTCAAGGTTTAAGTTTAGGTTTAGTCTAAGTTTAGGTTTAGGTTAAGCTTTAGGTTAAGATTTAGGTTAGGGATTAGGTTCAGGTTTAGTTTTAGAGTTAAGGTTAAGGTTATGGATAGGGTTAGATTTAGGTTTAAAGTTAGATTAAGGATTAGGCTAAGCTTTATGTTTACGTTTAGGTTAGGGTTAGGGTTAGATTTTGGTTTAAGTTATGGAATCGGTTTTGTTTTTGGTTTAAATAATAATAAAAACAATTCCTAACGACCAGAATCGCCCCTCCCTGACCGCACGCGAGAAGTCACCATCAACATTATTATTATTTTTTTGAATATGTGTAATTCAGGGGAATGTATTTAAAGAACTATGATTAAGAAAATTAATAGCTGATTGTATTGTAAGCAGGTTTGTGGGGAAAAGAGGGAAAATACAACAAATAATAATAAGTAAAATATAATTAAATGACTGGATAGAGAATGAAAATTACTGGATAGAGTATTTAAGTCTATTAAAAATAATTAAAAAAAATAAAGTTTATGGGTTTGTCGGTTGGCAGCAAATAATAACTTCTTAACAGCGATTTTGCTAATGTGGTATTCACAAAGTTCGAAATATTTATTAGTCTAGTTCTTAGAATTTTTAATTGGCTCGTTCTGACCGTAGGCCGTTCTCTGAGGAGCAATTCTAAAAGGAGGTAAGAGTTGTATTTTCGAGTAGGCTGATGAATCTACCCCACTAGATAAAAGTTAATAAGCGCAACAATTAAATTTAGTTGGTGGTATAACATCCAACTGAAGCCACATTTGTTGTCTTTCTCGCAATGGAATGTCTTCCAATAAATTTAATAAAACAATTTAATAAAAAATTCACAAATTTTTGTGTTGTAAGTGTTCGATCAAAAAAAAAGGTCCGATTAGGCGAAATCCAACTATTGCCGCCCAACGGAACGCATTCAAGGTGGATTCACGTAACTTCAATAATGTTAATTATGCCTCTTCAGATTACTGTCACTCTTAAACGTTGCCTTGTCTGTTCAAAGGGAACTCTTCAATTTGTTGTCTCGCCCAATCACAAAATTGAATTGTTGATCTAAAATCATTTACAGATAACTCTTGCAGCAATGATATATGGTACGCATGGATTTTTTTTCTCTCCAAACGCAAGACCCGGTCTGTTTGTAAAATACAATTACCAAATATATCCTGTTCCATTTAGATGTGTCCACTGAAACCAGCAAATCAATTTCATTGTAGACATCGGGCGAGGGTGTATAACACAACATCAAAAAGAATCAAACTGCAGACAAACGAACACAGAGAGATTAAATGGAATCTCGAAAGAATTACAAAAAAGTAATCCGTAGACACAAAAAAACTATTAAATCATCATTTTCTAGATTTTATGTTCTTAGCCCTTGCGTTGTTGTACGATTTGTGGTTCTATATTTGAACATGAAATCTACACCGCACTATACACAAAAACTACGAGTACACAATCCAAAGTTTGTTTAAAAAAAATTGGATTTAAAATTTATGTACGAGCATTTTAATGGAGTTTTAATTATGCTGTAATTTAATAGAGTTGTATCATAGTATCATAGTTACATAGAAGAGATTAGACTTTTGGGATTTATGATGTTTCGTTCATCTGGATATACAAAAGAAAAATTAGGATTGGCGCATCGTATAATGGAACATGCAAGATTTTCAGCAAGCACATACACCGCATTTACGTTATTTAATTAGTATACGAGTAATATAATTATGCGCATAAATATAACAACATTTCTTTTTATGTTGCTCTGGATTTAGAATTTGTATTCCTTCTTTTTATTTTCCTTCCTTCAGAAATCTTTTCTCAATATAGTTCAATACTTTGCAAGAAGTGGTTTGATTCGAATGTATTGGTCCATACTGAAATGTGTTCAAAGGGTCTAATTTTGGGGGCCTTGTTACAACACCATCCTGGCGATTTTGTAAACCAAGAAACCAAAAGCACCTAGTAGTGTACCCAATTTGGTAATTCTAAATTTAAAAGAGCAAAGAACATGCATTTCTTTGCAAAACCATTTCTTTTATAACAAATGTAAATGAGTGCGTTTTGAGACTAACCTGTTTCACAAAGAAAAATTATTTAAATTTTTGTTAAATTTTTCAACCAAATAGCATAAATTTGGCAACTATCAGTATAAGCTTAAAACTTTGGTTTATTTTATTGTCGTTGTCGTTCATCGATTTGTCACATTTAATTCCGTTTCAAAATGGCATGTGAAGTTTGATTTTTAAACAATGTAATCAAATTAGTGGTAAAAACTTATTAAAATATTACACTGTTAAGATTGTTACTTTGCCAACTGGATTTTATTTTCAAAAGAAAAATGCTAGGGTCTGAAGCCTCACAAGGTAATCAGAACTTCGGTCAGGAAATTGACAAACATGAAAAATTCACTGGAACATTGGCGAGCCCAAATGGAAAACATGCTCGATCTTCATTGATTTTGAAAATTAGGCTTGTTTTAATAGTTTTTCATGATAAACAATGAAACGAAAAATTAAAACTGTTCTAATTTGCTTGAAATTTTGAAAGAATTTTTTTCTAAGAATATAGTTTCCATTGAACAAACCGGGAAAATTCACAAAAATGAAAATCGAAAATTTCCAGTTTTAAACTCAAAAAATTGTTAAATTACTCAAACGGTCGAAACTTGATCGCTTCTACAGCCCACACTGTAAAAGATTCGGATTAAGGCGAGTGTTTTTTTAGGTGGCAAATCATCAACTTCATATTGGATTATTTTTATGAGACTTTATCGATATTTGATCACCGCTGCAGCCCGAGCTATAGAGTCAGGATTATAAATGTTTTCGTTTCTCAATTGATTGTCATTAATGTCAAAGAGTAGTGGATTCAACAAGACAGCCCACACAGCGTCCACCTCAATCAATTTATTGACACACCGATAAACCAGAGACGATGGATGATTTGAAACCCAACGGTCGCCGCATTCTTACCGACATACTACTTTACTATTTATTAACAAAAATTAAACGCCAAATTGTTCTTTCTCTTATTAAAAGTTCACCACAGGGCGAGATTTGGCTTGCTTACATTATACTCCGGTGTTTTTCCGTAGATGCAAACTGAACTTTGTATGTCGAAAACCGTCGCCAATGGTTCTTGTCTATGTCCACCTATTTGTCATTTTCATTATAACTAGTAGAGCAGTTTCCAGAACATCGGAATGTTCGGTCTCGTTGCAAAATCGTTCGACCAGACACAAATTTAAAATTTTGATCAAAATCTCGGGAGCCGAAGGATAATTAGATGGAACCCGGCCTCCACCGGATGACCTCATAACTTAATTTTCCTGAAATCAGGACTCATCACAATCGGTTTCCGGCATTCGAAAACGTTTCCTCAGCAATTTTTATGAAAGCCGTGTGAGCCGAAAACAAATTAAAGAAAGGAACCCGAGACCCAGCGGCCGTTTCTCTGAACGGATTTCTCCGAAATCAGAACCCTTTGAAATCGACTTCTTGCACTCGAAAACCCCACCAATTTCTATAAAATCGTGTGAGGCGGAAAAAATATTACTAAGATAATTTTCTGGACCCGTGGCCCATAAGACGACCCTCTCAACGAATTTTTCCGAAATCTACACCAAACATCCTTTTCTATGTAGTGAAGGTGAATTAAGTGGGGTCAAATATAAAGTGTTCGAATTGGAATTTCCTTGTGTATAGAGCGATTTTGACAGCCGTTATATTTTTTTTGCTTATAACCGTACTACGAGCCGGTCGTTTAGCGACAGAGTGTCCGTGTCCCAACACCAAAGCACCGATATTGTCGCTTTAAGCTCCTGATGAATATGAGGGAATACACTAACCTTGTACAAACAGAAAACAGAAAAAAAGGAAAATACTAGTTGTTGAAGAAAACACGACTAACCAAAAATCCGTTGTGATTAAAACAATGAAACAGTTTCCCTGGAATATTTTTCAATTTTCAAAATTTCAATTGGATATATAAGGTTATGAATGAGAGAACGTTAATTTTGTAAGACAGTTTGGCGGGACCAGTGAACCGACTCTCGTCGATATACGAACACGATTCATAGGTTTAACCGGGCAAGGTTATGCTGCAATTTGCAGATGACTTTGTCCTGATGGGCAAAGGGAGCATCATCGAAGAAACCTTGAGCCGGGCTCGGGAATGCGTAGATCAGGTAACAAAATGTATAGACGCATATGGAAAATGAGCCGATAACTACAATACCAGATTGAATGTGAAAATGGTGAGAAACCGAAATGGGCGGATTACGATTGACACGGGTGATCTTGGAAGATATAAATAAATTTCCCAAGATTCGTCCGGTAAATCGGAAAGACCCTCCGAGTAATCTAATTGTTGCAACAAAAGCGATAATGAATGAATTATCGGTTAAGAGTGAGTTTTGTAAAATGCGTATAAATTATGTTGCACACGTGAAAGTGTCCAGATGCTAGTGTAAATCAGGAAAAAGTGGGTGTAGGAATTTTTATTCCTTCAATGAAAAAAGAGAAAATGATGAGAGGTGAGAAATGAAGCCTTCGTGGCAGTATCTGTTTAATGAATCCAGAGTTGATAAGAAGGGGCTAGTCTCGGGCTTGCTTTTATCGATCTGTAAACAAAGCTCTTGCAATCTTTGATAAATTTTCTGATCTAGCATTATTTCAGTGGCATTCGAGTAGAAGATATATCTGCTTGTTGTGCTAAAACAGTTATTCACCATGGCAAATTAAATACTAAGACATCACCGGCGAATCCCCATTGCTGTCCAGATACAGGTTCTTCAATATATGTTTTGTTGTGGTTATCATAATCGAAAACTGATTGGAAAATGAATTGTGATAGTAGTGGTCGTGCGTACCTTCGTTATAGCAATTTGGATCAGTTGGAAGTGTTTACGCCTTTATTAAACCATGTTATTCGACACCTGTGTACTTGTTATGTCTGCAATCCATGCAGTCGTTAAACGGTATGTTTAATATCCATTTGATGTATGAACCGGTTCTAGAACCATTTGGAACGTTTAGGATCTTCTTAAACATAACGAAGATAAGAAAAATCGCATAAGCGCAACCAGATCGCTACTTGTAATTTTTAGGGGGGGGGGGGGCAATTATCGAACATGGCTACAACGATAATTAGTAATCCATCCGGAAATTGGTTAGCTTTAACCACGATATTATTTCCGGTTCATTGTAGTAATATGTTTTATTAGGAATCTCCAACTGCTATAAACTCTAAGAGTTTATAGCAGTTGTCATAATCATCCGTAATGATAGTTATTCCTTTACGAAGCTTGGATTTGAATTTTTTAATTAAGGATTTACATGCATCTATATTTTATTCAAGATCTTGAATACCTGTTTGAACACCTAAATGCGCCTGTTCATTGCCAGATTTCGGGCGATAACATTCTGTTCATGTAATCCACCATTTATTTCCCACATCGCGTCTCTTTGATTTTTTATATCGTAAGCTGCTTGCTTTGACATCAGAGTTACAGGTGGTTTTACTGTTATTAGGAAATTTGTCATTGGAGTTGTTGGTATGTCCGACGCTTTTGTAAAACAGATTTTTGTTGACCGCATTTAAATTATTTTACGGGAACTTCATCTGATCATAACTTAGATGTCAAAGCTGCTTCAAATAATTTATATGAATAAATTTCTTTGTTGAGCCTCCATTTTTCTTCAAATTGACATAGGTAACAGATTTAATTTATCAAATGCTCAAATTTATATCATGCAGAGTCTAACCAAATCAGACAATTAATGTTTGATTTTATAAATCAGCATTTTTTGGTGGTTTGCACTTCTGGCGTAGAAGATCTTATCTTGCTGCATGGTAAAACAAGCACACCGGCGCATTACTGCAAATTGTCACCTAAAAAAACCACTTACACTTACCCCGATAAAAATAAAAAGTTTGGCGAACTTTCGGTGATCCACTTATCTGACGGGAAGAAATAAAATGTACAGAAATGTGGTGGTCCGCAGATTCTTAACCAGCAATATATAATAGAGCGAATAGACGAATGGAATAATGACATCAATAAAGCCCAGAAAGAATGAAAAAAAAACATTTCATTTCAAAAAAACAATTCAGACGAGACACCAGCCAGTATGCGTCCGGATTTATTTCTATATCGCAGTGGGAACGAGAGTTATAAAATTCGCAAGGTTCTCAAGTACAAATAATAACAGAAAACGATTGGCCGATTGAGGAACCGCCAACTGCAAAGCAAATTTTTGATATTGTAATGGAAATAAAGGCAGGAACGGCAGCTGGCTTAGACCAGATACCTTTACAATTAATAATCTCTTTACCTGAAGAAGGGTGACATCTGTTAGTAAGGTTTTTACAGCTTATTTGGTTCAGCAACTCTGAAGAATTACAATAACCGGCGTTATGCCAAGATACTGCTTAATAGAATACCAAAATACTCGGAAACATTCGGATCGTATCAAGTCCTAACAGATCAATAGACGATCACATGTTTGTGGTAAGAAAAATGATGAAAGACGAATGGTGGTACAGAAAAATGCATTTTGTATTATCTTTGGACATAAGTCGGGCTTTTGACATCGGTTATCTGGCATCTGCCACCGGTATGCTTAAGTTTGGAAATAAATCACACCATTTATTCAACAGAATTGTAAAAACATGTATTTGTTAGAAACCATCCGTAATGTGATACCAGCAAATAACACAGATGAAAGAAAAAATATTGGAATGAAACAAGGTTCTCCACTGACGCCCAACTTATTCAATATCGTTCTGGATAATGCATTACAAACGTTATCCGAAGACATTGTGTCGCCGTTGCTACTGGCCTTTACTGATGACATAATAATATTGCATACAAATATGTCACACCTGTCAAATATTGTAGGGGAGGTCATGTCGTTAACGACAGTAAATCGGAGATCCTTTTAGATGATTACCAGGAAGTACGAGAAATTAATATTTGACGAAAAATGATAAAGGTAACAAAAGTATATAAAATATTTTGATACACACATTTCTAGTGGCCTTAGCAGAAATGAAAGTGAGAGTGTCAAAGTTAGATGTAGACATTAGGAGTGAGCAAAAGTGTATCGTTATTTATTAATAAATGTATAAAGCCAGCATAGCTCCACTCTTAACGTACGGTTTAAAAGCAGCAAATCGATTAAAGCTTAAACGTAATGAAAGCAGAATTCTTTCAGGAATGTTAACATTTTTATTTGTCAGGCCGGGCTCAGCAACCTTTGGGAGCTGGCTAGGATTGAATAAATCATTCATAATACGAATTCAAAATGATTAATGAAACGAATTCTAGAATACATAATGCAAACCGGCAAATATCGACCCTCAGCTATCATACACGGTCACGAATCGGAAATTGGAACACCAAAACTTTAACAGAAGCAGCAAGGCTAGCACAATTAGAGAAATAAACGAAACGTTATAAAATCGAAATTGTCAACCTCAGTGACGTGAGATGGAAAAACAGTAGTGAAATAAACTTAAGCGAAGGAAATTACCTGATTATATACTCTAGACGCGATGAATGCTTTGCTTTAGCTTTTGCATATATGCCTACGTCTTATTCATCGCGTCTAGAGTATACAATGAAGCTTGTGTTTATTTCACCACTGATTTTCCATCTCACGTCACTGAGGCTGACAACGCAGAACAACGACCAAATACGTACATCACGTAATAATCAACAATAAATTGCTCACGTCATTGCCAGATGTCAGGGCAATGAGTGGTGCAAACATTCAAAATGGCCGCCAACTATTAATATCACAATCCAAAATCAAGCCTGTCGCTGTGGTCAAGAAAAAAATCGAACATCGATAGATTAAAAGATGCCGACACATGAAGCCCGACACAAAAACAAATTCTACGAAGCACTCAAACTCAGCCTCCAAACCCATCAGTATAGAGCAACCTTGGAAACAAATCGAAGAAGCCTATATTGAAAATCTACCAAAACACTAGTGCGGGTATCAAGAATTTAAACGCAAATCATGGATCAGTGATAAAATTTTGAAGAAAATTGAAGAAGGCCAGCAACTCAAGTTGCAAGTGTGCCAACAAAATACGTTGTAACTGAAACATCAATACAAATATGCGGCACGAGAAATCAAGAAAAAGGCAAGGAGTGGTTGCAGGCAATACATTGAAGCAACCCAAAACATGCGCGTACTTAAAAGATCAATGTTCACAATAAGAGATAGATCTGGTCAAATCTTAACAACAGATGAAGCACAATTGAAGAGACGGAAGGAATATTTCGGAGACAACAATACCAACGATACACGACGAGACGTTAGCGGTGTCAAAATGAAGAATAGCAGGGCCTCTGGAACGAACAGTATACTGACCATAATACCGCGAAAAAACAATCAAGGCTTGACTACAACGATTCCCAAGAAAGATGACCTAAAATGAGAATGCAAAAATTGGCAAGATATATCCCTTCTCAACATATGTCCTCTTTATGGTTATGTTGGGAAGGGTTATAGCAATGGCCATCTTACATAGAATTTCACCGACAGCCAACCCGAAACTGAGAAAGGAAAAAACCTGGCTTGGATGTCGTACTCCAGCGAAAATGGGAGGCAGAGATTAAGATATAATTGAACAAATCAACAAAGCCAGAATATCATTCAACATGTCACACAAAGTTTGGAACACATCTGTCCTATCTCGCAACACCAAGCTAAGAATGTTCGATTACTGTGTGAAATTAATCTTGTCTTGCGATAAGGTTGCGAAACCTGAAAGCGAACAAATAAGATCAGCAATAAGAAAATTTGTAAATAAATGCCTTAGGGAATATTGAGCTACTTCTGGCCAAACAAAAAAATAAATGTTGAGCTCAATAGGCAAACGGAGAAGTCGAAGAACGACATGACACGAAGGTCTCCGGATTGTATGTCACAAGGAAACAGGAAAGTCGGACAATCATCTGTAACGTGGAAACGAATAATGCAGGCAGAAGCGAAATAACTCGGAAAGTCATGAGTGAAAATCAAAGCAATATGATCCAACAGAGTTAGGTGGTGCAGCACAGTAGGCGCCCTATGAACCTAAATTGGAGATAAAGGGGAAAATATATTGCTAGAAATGTCAAGTGAGCCAACGATCATATTTTGTCATTTATTAGGATTATGAACCTAGGAACTTGTAAGTTCTACATTTTAATGCAGAATTCTGTAATTTTTTTTGAAATTGTACTGAAACAGTCAAAGCATACGTACTAAACACATCAACTTTTCCAACTTACTCCATTTTTCGAGCCTTATAACATATATTAAGTAAATATGTAACGTTCAAAATGGCTATTTGGTATGGTTTTACTACCTAATCAGCAGGAACTGTATTGGTTAACGGCTGGCATAACTGTCACAGGCACATCTCAAGTTGATGCTCCTTTTTTCCACCATTTAACTCTCCCGTCGAACTTTTAAACTTCAAGAACGAATGAACTCCATCTTGAAATTGTTGGCAAGACAAATAATAATTTTCGACATTGTCTTCATTATCTACACTGTCGACGCCATTTTTTAATTTTCTACATACATTGTCTACCCATTGTGGTTTAATCATTCAGCTTGTTTATGTCAGCTTGTTTATGAAAATTGTCGAATTACATTACCAATCCGAAACTTTCAAACCACCATCGTATAATAATATTAAACTGTTTAACTCTCTTTTACTATCGCGACAGTCAAATATATATTTTACCACGATAGTGATATAAAAATTTGTATTCCTCAATTTTGTTTCTTTCTCTTCCGTCGTCAAACATAAATTTTCTTTTGGAATGCATAGCAGCAGAGAGCAAGAACTCAACACTAGTAAAACAAAATGTTTATTTGTATTTTGCCGGTGTGCACAACAGAGAGCCAAATCTAACCAAAGAGAATCAAAACAAAAGAACGAAAAATGCAAAGGCAACAACAAAGTGCCGGAAAATTTTCACCTTTCGTCTCAATTTATTTTTATTTTTGTTGTTTTCGTAATTCTCATCATAAAAGTTCATCGTATAAAATCATATCCCAATTGGAATATATAAATATAAAAAGCACGGTGTAAAGTAGTATTTGTGAGAAACAATGTGAAATGAAATAAGAATTTTTTTGTTTTGCTTTTTTTTATTAGTATTTCCAGTTGTCATTCGCATTCTATGATCTTCAGCGGTGGAGATCACATCGTTTTTGTTTCGATTTGAGATTTCGAACAGAATTTCATTTGGTTAGAAATTTTTAAGCACGGAAATTTCGCGGAATTTGTTATTTTATTGTGCGGTTTTTCTATTAATTTGGTGCGCGGTGATTTCGTGACAAAAGTGAATGTTATAGTTTAGTGTTCATATAATTTAGTGAATTTTTTTTTTGTTTGGTTTTATATTATGTAGTTCAGTGAAAATTGGTTGGTTTTCCAAAATTAAATTTTTTTGTTTTATTTTGCTTAAATATCTTTTGTGGTTTAATTAAATTTTTGGTTTTTATGTTAGTGGAAAATTATTTGTGTTTTTAAATATTTTGTTGTTGGTTTTTGGTTCTTATACGAAAAAAAAAAAAATAAAAATTAAGAAAATTTCTTGAAGAAGAAAATTTGGTGATAAAAAAGGAAAATTTTAAGATAAAATTGTTTTGATGGTTTAGCATTTTGTGTGTGGTTCTGTTGATGTGTGTGAGTTTGTGGAAAGTTATAAAAAATAATAATAAAAGTTAATTTTCATTTCTATTATTGTTGTTGGTTTTGGTAACGGAAAATCTAGTGAGGAAATAAAATAGTTGTTGTTGTGGAAATTTGAAAATATTTTACATTCGGTTTTTTGTTAGTACTTTTTGTTGGATTACATTAAATACACAAAAAACTGTCTTAAATGCAAGTTTGGTGAAATTTTTTTTTCTTGTGGTAAATCGTTTTATTGCTGCTGCCGAGAAAGGATTTCGTTTCTTATCTATCTACACATAAGGTTAGTACGAATTTTTTTATTATCATCGATGTTGTCGTAATAAAGTGTTCGAGTTATCAATTTAAGCGATTTGTGTGTGCTATAAATTCTTAAAAGTGGTTAGTGCCTTAGGTGTTCTGTGACAGTAGTTTTTTTGATTATTGTGTCAATTCAACAGCTGGCAAAATATTGCGATGTTTGCACTTCTTTATCAGATAGTGGTTTTGTATTTTTTGGCTATTTGCTCTTGGATTCAGGTCAGTTAAGTGTTCTGATTTGTTGTGAGTTTTGGGAAATTTAGCGTCATATAATTATGTAAACTGGGTGATTCTATCATGTGTGTCGCGTCGGGTTGCACAACCATAATAGTTCCCAAGTTTGATTACAATATTCGGATCGACTGTGTATTTATTTCTCTATGAGCTTCGAGCAAAGTGATGTTTTGGGATCAGATAATAATTGTAAAATGCCATCGTGTGTATCTAATACTCACTAAAATTTTGGAGATTAACTGTGGATTATTTTTTAGGCAAAGATGATTGTGTTTGGAAATTAATTGTTCATGTGGAATAAATTGATTCAGCAGAAGATCTTTAACCACGTGTATGAGTATGTTTCACATATACGTCAAAAGCAGAAATTATAGAATTTATATGTTATAACCAGTGCTTAGTTTTAACTTTCCCGCGGGGTTATAGTGGTGTTGAAATTTTCGAGAACGTTGTTTAGTATTGTGAGATTTTTTTGAAATTGTTTCCATTTGTTCACATATTTCAAGGGGCTGCTACACAAACTCTAGCTCTATACCTATTGTAAAAAATAATAATAAAAGTAATCTCATTATTTCTGGTACACACCAACACAAGATTTGATTTACACTCTTTGCTACCAAAGTACTTTGGGTATATTATTGAAGATTTTAATGTTAAATAAATAAAATCCTACTGATTAGTAAATTTGTTCTATTTTAAAATACTTAGTACTTAATTTTTAGGTTTTGCGTTATCATACCACAAACCACTCAAGTATATAAATCAATATTGGTTTACAATACTTCTGCGCCCAGGTGCAAATCCGTCATGGGTTTTGTGTCGTATTTGGCAATTCGATTGGTTCCCCTTTCGATTCTATTATAGCAAATGTGGATTGGATTTGGAATAAATATTTCCTCCTGCAACGCTAACTATTTAAAAAATTTTGAACATGAAGTATAGGGAGATAGGAATGGGTTCATAATATTAAACGGCAATTTAAATCGTTTGGATTACTCTGTACTATGAACCGTAGTTTAACCGAATTATTAACGCCTTTGTACAACACTGATCGATTCCTTAAAATAAGTCAATAGAGAAATAGAGAATAGTCAATATAAAAAGTTCAGCTGTTTGTTTTACGGTGCTTTTTATGTTGACATTTTGTTGGTTTCCCTTTTCAGCTTCCGTTCCAGATTTCCCTTTATATCGTTATCTTTTTCAACTTGTTTTATCTGTTGTACTCAATATATTCATTTGATGAAACAATCACGGTTGGAATTCTCTTTTTTGCCTTATTGATAGAACTCTGATTGACTTTAGCTTCTGGCCAAAATAATATTTTTTTAAATGGCGTTTCTACGTTTGGAAATTTCGTTACTTACCGTAATTTCATTAAGAGGAAGGTCAACAATTTCTTTTTCGGGTGCGTTTTCTACCGATAATGTTATTAAGTCGCCAATCCCTGCAATATGATTTCAAAATTGATCAAACTCATTATTAAATGCGGCATTTAAATCGACATTCTCTAACTTTCTATCGCCTCTTGTTGTTGAGGCTCTCCAACAACAGTGTGATTACTTATATTACTGTCACTAACCGTAGAACAATTTAACTGTTTTGGCTGATCATATTACTGATTCACTTCGATTCACTTCGATCTTGATTGATTGATTGATTTTGAATGCACGACCAAGTTCTTAGACAAGATCTCTCGGGAGACGCCGAGCCCACCGTACACTCCTTTTACATATAACAAAACCGAGGGATTAGACAGGTTAATTGGATGGGACTGAATCAGCCTGGTTACAGACACCTAGAAATAGCCGATAAGGTAGGCAATGGTAAGGATAGGAAAGGTTTCTTTTTTTTTGGCAGAGCGACCTGGTTACAAGAACCTTGATCAACAATTGCTTCTTGGAAACAGCACCTAAAATAAACCTACATTAAAAATTCTATTATGCATCTGCCTCTAAAGCTGAAATGTAAATTCATCATTAATTAAATAGGATTAATAAATTTTGATTTGATTTGAATGCACAACCAACAGTAGATGTGACAGACCTGGCCCGGTTGCAGACTCTTTCAAATTGTGTCAGCTTCCCTTTGAGCCGCATCTGAAATTAATTATTATTTTGAAATACTTTAGTTAAGTATAGCCATCAAAACCGCTTCCAGAATGCTTAACTCCTGGAGTCAATATATTGTTAGAATTTGAATTATTTGCTGATAAGTGCTATTGGATCCGGAATTCTTACCCTAACAGTCAATATTTAATTTAAATTTTATTATTATAAACCAGTTTTAAACACTAACACCCGGAGTATCCGTATCTAACCAGCACCACTCTTAAAATAGATTAACTGCTTTACCAAGAATAAGTAAACTGTTTAACTTATAATAACTTATTATAACTAAATACTAAATTTAAATAGTTAATAACTGGGTCGCCTTCCAAAATATTTCCTGTAGATTAACTTAAGATTAATGACTACCACTTCACTTTCCAATATTCGAAAGTTTAACGAACAAAACTGCTTCCCAAACACCAATGTCCAAGAAATTAAATTGGTTATTAAATTGAGATGCATAGATACTATTAATTCCGGAATCCTTTCCTAAATCCAGATTAAATTAATTTTATTATTCCAATCTATTTTTAAAATATTATCACACCCGAATATTAGTCATTAAACTGATTCACTTCGACCCACATCTTGAATAAATTTTCATCTTCTTTAGCTACACAGCATCGGCACAAAAGGGATATATGTCACAAGTCCGAACGCATTTTGTATAGTAGTCGCATTAGCAGCTGTAGCTAAAATTATTGCCAATAAAGAAGCAAAGTCTTGAATAAAATAATAATAATTCTTTTTCAGCTTTTTCCCTTGATTTTCAAGTTTCCATTTATGAACAGACTTCTGCCACTCAATCTTAAGAGGACGAAATACGCCAACATCTAACGGGATGAGTAGCATCCGGATAAAGCGCTATTAATATAATTTTATGTACTTTGCAAAACTCAATTAATGCTAAAGACAGATGAGATACATGTCTATATAATTTGGCCCCGCTTTGTTTCAGCCACGGTAAAAATACATTCGCGACATGTTCATGAAAGACCTCGCCAGTCATCCAACCAGAATCGGAGCAGCCCATACCCCAGCCGTTTGGCATTTGTCGGCCTAAAACAAACGGTATTATTTTGTACTTAAATACGACCATTACAGGGTGGCTGAGACCAAATGTTACTGACTTCACTCTGCTGTCATTTATGTAGTTGCCATTTTCGCGCGTCAATTTTTTGACAGATTGATGTTTGGTTAGTTGTTTACATGTGGTCAACAAAGAATTGTTCTAAATTAATATCTTCATAAAAATATCGTAATGGAATTCAAACGTAATAGTGTAATTGCACTGTATTTGGGTGGAAATTCACAAACAGCAATAGTTCGTCAGCTCCAGCATTTGAATGTGAATAAAATGTTTGTGTATCGAACCATAACTCGATCCAACGAAACTGGTAGCATCGCTAAACGCAACAGAGGCGGTCCTAAAAAGACAGCAACATCAAAAGAAATGATACGAAATGTGAAGGAACGAATCCAACGAAATCCTCGTCAAAGTGCCAATCAATTAGCCGCACGTCTACATGTTTCACGATACAGCATTCAAACCATATTGAAAAATGAACTAACTTGAAGCCCTACAAGATACAAAAAGTTCATGATCTTAAGAAGGCACAAAAAAAAGTTAAGCTTGAAAGAACACGAGCATTGAAGGCCTTGGCCGAACGTGATGAGATTCCAAAAGTTGTCTTTTCTGATGAGAAAATTTTCACCATTCAACAGTATGTGAATAAACAAAATGATCGTGTTTGGTTAGAGCACAAGTCCAACGATAATTTGGACACAAGAGTTGCCATGCGCAAGCAATCACCAGCTTATGTTATGGTTTGGGCTGCAGTGACTGCAGATGGACGCACTCCTCTGGTTTTCATCGAACATGGAGTCAAGGTAAACCAAGAGGTGTACCGCCAAAAGATCCTAAACGATGCTTGGCTACCTTGGGCACGTAAACACTTTGGTACGAACCGTTGGACATTCCAACAGGACTCGGCACCGTCACACAAAGCTCGAGCGACACAGAAATTTTTACAAAATTGCGTTCCGTCGCTGATTTCGTCGAAAGAATGGCCACCATATTCACCAGACTTGAATCCCATGGATTTTTCCATATGGTCCATTTTAGAGAGTAAGGTGTCCACTAAAAAATACGAAAGTGTTGATGCATTGAAGTCAGCTCTTGTTCGATAATGGAATAAAATTCCGCAAGCTCACGTTCGGTCAGCATGCAATGCTTTCTATGGAAGACTGAATCAAATAATCAGAGCCAAAGGAGGTCATATCGAGCAGTAACATGTTTTTCATAAAATGGAATATGTTTTCAACATATTCCACGAAATTTCAATAAAAAATAATCAAAATTAAAAAAATTACAGCGTTTTCATTTGGTAACACTTGGTCTCAGCCACCCTGTATTACAAAAATTGTATACAGCTTTCTCACCCTTTGCTGCTAAGACGCAATTTTCTTTTGAAGCTAATAAAATTGGGCTCTCATCACAATTAAATATACGCGTCGGATCGGTCAGCATTTCAGTAAAGTTGTTTTCGGAAATATATCGATTAATTTGCTGAGAGATTCTTTCAGATATCTTGAGATTTTTCCTCAAAAAACCTTCATACCACCGTCTACCGGGCCTGCTATCCTTAAAATTATTTTTCCGGTTTATCAGTAGCTGATCTTTTGTTGCAGGAAATCCCGCTTTACCAATGTAAATAATCCAATCTTTTATGGTTGCTTCTTGCTTAATAGATAAAATAGTTGGGTGGCCTAACGGTGCATTTAACGCGTAGACATCTTTTGCTTTGTATAACAATGTCGTTCGTGGGATTTTATATTTGTGGCTTGCTTGAAGTGCAGTATTCAGTTCAACCCGGCTATATTGCAGACGCTTCAATTTCGTTGTCGTTCTAACTAAAATTTATAATAATCCTTTACTGGCAGTACACTAATATTAGAACAGGATGAAACAGGCACATTCATGATTGTATTAAAAAAATTGTATGTGTATTGAGTAATTCTATTCGCCTATGTCAGTATTATAGCCGTTTACCTTATTGCAAATGTTAGGAACTAGGATTTTGATGGTTATTGAAAATAATGAAGAATAGTAAAACGCAATATATATTTATCTGTCTTTTGGCCTATCTGAAGAAATTAAAATAAGTTTGCATAAGAAACATCAAATTTATTGGTTTTTCTTTCCAAACTTGTTTTACAACCCAATTTAAGAGTTACCTTCTTAAATTTCTCAAGCTCGTGCATCACCGCGTGATCCTTTAAGTACAGATTATTATCCACTTTGCATAATCACATTATATTC
Organism: Nephrotoma guestfalica; assembly: GCA_963691935.1. Lineage (NCBI taxonomy): Eukaryota > Metazoa > Arthropoda > Insecta > Diptera > Tipulidae > Nephrotoma > Nephrotoma guestfalica. The sequence goes on along the minus strand of OY829915.1, from coordinate 231,326,060 downwards.
CAATAAAAAGAGGTCCAACTTTTTCTTGTGTTACCACTCGCGATGTAATGGCTTTTAGAATTCCAAGGACTTTGGAGTTGATTTTGTTAATGTTACTAAATGTTGATTTCATTTAAATTCGACACATCACGCTTTTTGAGTTTTATACAAAAAGGTGTGTGTATGGTTCATCAAAAAATTTAGTAAGCTTCTCAATTTACGGTATTTTTTACGATTAGAATCTAGTCACGTTGACGGCCATTAGCAGGAAATCGTAAACATGCCTAAACAAATCTGTGTATGCCGTACTATAAGTAAGTATTTTTCGGTGGCTACAATTTTGGTAATGGATGATTCACACTGACCCTAGTTTTCGTTTCTGTTGACTGCAAATGTTCTTGTAAAGGGCTATCCAATAAGAGCTTCCGGAATTTAGCGCATTAAAATCAATTTAATAATCAAAAATTGTATTTGTGACATAAGTTCGGTTGACATGATAACATTTAATGTTTGAAAATAATTTTTTTTAAATATTGTTCGCGACTGACTCTTAGATGAGCCATTCTATGTGTTATGTTCGCTTCTAATGGAATCGATTGTGGTTTAGCGATATAAACAAGTGATTTTAGATACCCCCATAGAAAGTAATCTAACAGCGTTAGATCACAAGATCTTGGAGGCCAATTCGCGGGTCAGTTTCTGTTCCAACGCCCACAAACTAAATCGTTGACGCAAAGAAAGGTGAACCGGCTTCAATTCTTGAACAAGCTGTATTTTGTATTCATTCAGTCCAAGATCTCTCTTCAAAATATGCCACAATATGCCATACGAGAGACCCAGAGCTTGAGAACGGCGACGAATTGATTAATTGCGGTCTTCACGTACACTTTCAGCTACAGCAGCAATATTCACAAAAGATCGACTTGTTCGCAGTCTAATCGGTTGATGAATATTCAATAATGAAAAAGTGGTTCGAAATTTATTGATTGTTTCGCGAATGGAACGGTTATGAATACCATAAAATGGTCGAAGAGTAAGTCTATTCATGGTGAAATTTCAATGAATACTGAACACAAATGTCATATGAACATGACAGTTGTGACGCATGAATCCCAATGAAAATCCCAATTGGAAAAAGTACCTCCTATTGGATCACCCTTTATAATTAGTTTGCGATTCCACTTTCTAGCTTAGGATCAGTTTATATGATAATAGTTCATAGTAGTCATATGCTGTCCATTTAACCATCTCGAAGTGTTCAGAGTTTTTACCTCATAATATGGAATTTAATTTGCCTTCAATTTAGATAGACCTAAATATTCCAATTTAAAAAAAGTTAAGTAATGAAAAAAAAGTTGGCGGCACTTTATCCACTACGAAATATTTTCAATAATGTGTTATATAAATTGGCAATGCCAGATTTTTCTTAAAATTATTAATTTTATCAACAACCTTTAAAATTATTAGAAAACACATTAAATAAGAAATAACAATTGTAGGTCTCTTAAAGTTTATAATAGAAAAAAATTAGTTAAAAACTCAGCAAATAAGAACTGTTCGAGCTGCTTTATCGAAAATATGTACAGTTTAGTGTCAGTTCTGTTCGTTTTAATAAACATTTAGTCCATCACAGTAACCCTGCTACAGGATCGACCAAATGAGCGATTTTGCGATCGAGTCTATTATGTTCCTTAATTAAAATATTAAATGAAATGACCGTCGTGATTATTGAGTATCTGCTCGAGGAACTTATCTCGAGAAAATCGCAAAAGTTTTGCAATTCTTAAGTCACCAAATCTCGAGAACAAATAATTTTTAATTTTCGAGATTCGCGTTCCTCGAGAAATACTTAAATTCAGAAATACAAATTTTTAACCTAATTAGGTGCCATCTGACTTAATTTACAATTGCGACTTAATTTCAGATATTGTTTTGCGATTAAGTGTTATGCTAAAATATGGGACGTTGTCTTTGAGTGTCAAGTCACTTTTAATTAGATAATCTTACGATATACTTAGTGAAAATGAATTTTAATCATAAGAGGGCTAATCGTCAGGATTAACCTTTATATCTGCAGAAATTAAAATTTTATTCAAATACATAATTCATAAATAAGTAATAAGTTGATGACAATTGGATAATTCAAAGATCATTCAAAAATTCAGAACGTTTTTTTATTCAAATTATCTTTGATCGACCATAAGAAAATAGTTCTACAGATTGAAATTAGGAGTATCCGTGAAAACCTGCATGTGCAGTCAATAATGGGTAAAGACTTTCGCTCTAAACAAAGAAATTTGAAATAATTTTAAATTTGTTATTAATTTAATTTAATATTCTGATCACCATGTTTTGATTACATGTACATAAATAATTGCTTTCCAAACTTCCCGAAAATCTCAAGAATCTCGAGACAAATAAATCAGGTCCTCCATTTCGCTTGAAACAAAATTTTTGTAAAATTACAGATACTCGAACCTGAAAAAAAAGTAAAAAGTTCCAGAAATGAGAAGCTCTAGTCGTTGCGTTGAGATTATAAAAATTAAGAATCCGGCAGAACAATTTCAACAAAAATATTTAAGTACGACGGTTACTAAGAGACTAAGGCATAGCAGACAAAAGCCGTATTTCTTGACGCTTGATCTGACCCGGTTCAGTTCACGCCTCGTGAAAATTTGTGAACCAAAAAAAAATTTAGACCAGGTTCTCCATATAAAATTTGACTGATCTGGATCAATGTGTGACATAAAATACTGCAATGTCTTAGGTAAAGGTTTCTAATTCGAAATGAGGGTTTCTTGGAACAAAATAGTAGAAAAATAATTTGAACTTTATCATCCGCGTTGATATATTTCAACAAATATTAGAATTGTGTTTTGTTACTTCTTGGTTGATCTTAATTTTTAAACATGTCAAATTCAGCGCTGTTTTAAAATACGCGTTTAAAATCGCAAAATTTTTTGTTTAATGCAAAAATTAAAATATAACATTCGACGACGCTGTAACTTATATCAAAAGCACTCACAAAGCTTCTCATCCTTCATAAAGCAAAACTCATTCTTATTAGTTGAAATACAGTTGTGACGTTAAGAAATAATTTTTGTTAAAATAATGTTTGTATTTAAAAATTATTTTCTTAAATATCTTAGAAAGACAAGAACTGTCTGCGAAATTGTTAAAACAGCATCTGTCAAAAAATGATGAAATACTCACAAAACAAAAAGTTATTTGCTGGAGAGGTGTTAAAATAAATTTTATTAACTAATAGACTGGCCTAGTCATTTTGGCAGTCAGGAGCTGCACCTGAGACAGAGACCTGTACCTGAGCTTTTGGTACTTTTAAAGATCAGATGCCTTTCTTCATTATCTACAAATATTTTTAATCTGAACATATTCTCAATATTCTACTTTCTCATGCTTTTCATGTTTTCACGGAATGTAGATCTCTAAAAAAAATTAAAACATGTGAACACGACTCAAAGTGTTTACTAAATAAGGAATTAGCAAGGCAAACACAATTTAGTCAATTAAATTGTATTTAGAATTTTCAAGTTTAGAGACCCTTGAAGTTCTTTTTGAATTGTCAAAATCCTGGTTTTTAGAAAACGGGATTGTTAATTTTGGTTCTCAAAATCCTGGTCCTCAATAATTCTTATAATTGCCGCCTTATTTTTAAGGTTCCATAAGTAATTAAATTTTAACTTTGGATTAAAGAATGATTGGTACATTAAATCCTAGACAGGTCCGAGGGCTGCCGAAAGATGCATACTGCTGTTGGATGAGGCATACTGGCATGTCGTTGGGGTGGGGTGACAGGGAGTGGGAAATGATCTCAGTTGCTTTTTTTTTCAATTACTTTTATACTGTTCCTATGGGGTCACCCAAATTTGTATTAACCCATACAACGGTTGCTTCACGTTGTTGACGAAGTTTTTATCGCATTGCTCCTCTCTGCTACATACGTTCCCCACCAAATTCGCTGTAATAAATTATTGAAGTTGGTATATAATCATCATTTTTATTACATATTTGAAGCTAACATCGCTTGAAACCAATGCTCAAGGACTAACATTTGATACAATATCAGGATATCAACCCAATTCCGTCTAATCTGTTGTAATCCGTTGATCTGCCCTCTACAAGTCTCAAAAAGTAACATTTGGCCCAATATCTGGTGGCGGTTTTGTGAATTTAATTATTGACGGCGTTAAAATCGACAATTAGATTACATATCGGAATCCCATATCGTCTGAAGCCAATTCCATCTAATCTAATCCAACAATTATTTATTACATACTTAGGAAAAATTGACCATTTCTCTACAAAGCTTTTGGTGTAGCATTTGATTCTATATCTGGTGGCGACCTGGTTTTCCCAATTCTTTAAAATTGAAAATATTTGTGCGCATATACAGGCAACCGAATATTGGGAGAGTCAGCATTTCTAAATTCGTTGAATTCGATATTTTTCGCGGCAAATAATATATCTTCCTTTTTTGGTTTAACAACGGTGGTGTTGTTAGCTCGAAAAATCCCGAATTTCTGAAAATAAAATCTCCAAAAATGAAATTTTGAAAAAATATCGAAAAATTAAATGAAATTTGGGTTATTCTGGGTGATAGCCAGATATTGTTTTAACATCTAGGTGAAGTTACCAAGACATTGGAATTGGAAGTTTGGTTTCGAACTAATGATACTTGAATTCTTAATATAAAAAAAATCGGTCGCCCCATCAGACTGCAGTGACCGAACTACAAAAATATTGAAAATACTTTGCAATTTCATACAAAGTAAAATCACAAAGCCTTCGCGAATTATTATGTTTCGCTACGCAATTGTCAACTCCTTCGTAACCTCAAATTTTATTGTATTTGATGCATAGAAACTTCCAATTCCAATGGCTTGGTAACCTCAGCTGCAGATTTTGTCTTCGATTTCGTAATAAGGGAACTGAGTATCAGTAGTATGTATGAATTATTTTGCCACATCACCTAAAGAAATGTTTAAACGACGGACATGGTCATACCAATTGCATGCGGAACGTTATAGGAAATTTGCTTAACCGCTGCCCTGCGTTGTAAATATCACACCATATCATTGAAAGCTTACACTAACCAATCAAAATTTGATGCTTAAGAACAGCCGGAAAGATTTTGGTATAATTCCACCCCGGCAAATCAATAAAATTGTGATAAATTTTCATAAATTTTTTGGCTTAGATATTTTGTAGAACAGTTCGTCGCCCGCGTTAGGTTAGTCAGTAGAGTCTTTGTTCTATTATTCGTGGTTTCAAAACATCTATACATTACCCCACATCCACTAAGGCTTATTTTAAAAATTTAATCGAGTACTTACGTTCGAAAATAGTTTTTAATCCGTTTAAATTTCCCGGTCGTTTTTCATGATTTCGCCCAGTATTCTTGTTTTGGTATTTTACCGAGATTTTGTGTTCAAGTTTGATAATATTTTTCAGTAATTTTCATCAATTACGTTTTCGGGATTTCTTGTGTTTTCTTGTTTCGGGATTTTGAGTTTTGGGCTTTCGATGGAATCCCAATGCAAAAGAACGGAGATCGTTTACCACAATAACAAGAAACGTTAATTACGAGTCAGGAGTGCACAAACTCAAGTGTGTTGAATGCGATACATACTACATCGGACAAACCGGAAGGAACTTTCGTACAAGATTCGTAGATTCTATAAAATAGGCAAAATTAACATCAAATCGTAATTCACAAAACATTTTGAAGAACGGAAGAACGATTATAGCGTTTCTGGATTTCACAGCAATATTGAAGTTTAACATGAACTTCCCATACCAGCAATGAAACAACCTGAACCTGCTCAATAATTTTATGTAGAACACCTTAGCTAAATTTTGATCAGAGTATTTTAAGCATTGTTTATGTTTTGAATATCCTATAATACAGACTAACTGTGGCCAGTCGGACAGCACCAGCCGTGTGGCAGCCCTTACTATTACCAACTCAAAATAACACCAATCATTTCCGGCAAATCATATTGCTAGGAGAATTGCAAATATTAATTTTCATATTAATGAAAATATGGAAGCTGAATCTGGTACTGTCCGTCGGGCACAGTTAGTCTGTATTATAGGTTATTCAGAACATAAAGAACCATTTCCGGCAAATCACGTTTCTAGGCGAATGGCACTATTTTCTCATATTCTTATATCGGAACGTATGGAACTTGGCCATTTGTGCCAATACTTCCATACGGCTGATACTGCCGTACTGATACTCTTAGTTATTGTAAGCTCGTACTATTACCAACTCAAAACAATTCGTTAGTGATTTTTCTGAAACCAGAGGTTTTATGAGTGAAATTAATTAGTACTCCGTAAACCATTACAGATTGAAAATTATACATTTATTGCTCTAATTCTCCCATCATCATCGGTCCAAATAGATTATCCGAATCTACAGGCTATGCAATTGAAATCAACTTTTACACTAATAAGTAAACTTAAAAAATTTATCACAACAATTAGAACTTCATTCTGAAATAACATTTAAGTATCTTTGTAATTTAATTTTTAGTTGAATAAAATAACGAAAATGGGGTGTTTTGGGAACAACGAAAGTTGTCAGTGAGAAAATTGGTCGCAAAACGTCTGGAAAAGACACATGCTCTCAATATTCGACCATTATTGATTTTGTAAAAAAATTGTTTTTTGTCATCGTGAAAATTAGACCTGTTTTAAGTTTTTATCGAGAAAAATCGAGAATTTCCATTAGAAAAAATCGTCACAAATCGACTGAGAAAAATTTGCTGATCCTTCTTTGATTCTGTAAAAATTGGTATTTTAACATTAGCACTCTTCCGCGTTCCAAATACTTTCCGAGATTTGTCCGGCTTGGTATAAAATAAAAATATTAGAATATTTTCTTGACCTATAAATTTAATAAAGAAACTTAAAAAAAGAGGGATATTCGTTGACCCGGTCAACCGTTTAAAATGGGAGTTTTAAATACTTAGATGATGATTCAACTAAATTTATATCATTCTTCAATACATATTCAATGAATCGCCTATCAATCATCACATCAATCCTAAAACGGTGGATTTGTGAATTAAAATGTTGAGATCAGAAACTTTGCATCGTTCAAGAAGTTCAAAAGATAAGCCACATAATTAAATCAGAATTAGGAAAAATGTAACATCCATCAGCGCCATAACGGTAATAGGGAGTACTAAGGTGCTGTACCAAGCCTTTTCAAACGATATTCCATTTGATTATGAGCGCGAACGGTAGTTTTGAGTACTAAAGTGCTTCAGCTAAATTTGTAGCATTCTTAAAGACCTTTTCAATGTTCAAGTGAAAATGTTGCAGCTGTTAGCACATGTGTTGCTAAAGAGCCAAGGACATCAATTCCTCGCCGTTTACAGCAATTAAACCTCAAACCAACAACTTTGTTCAATATTTTACACAATAGAAGAACAAGAAGAAAATGAGAATTTTTCAAGCAAATTATCTTCACAGATGAAACTCATTTTGAAATTGGCGGCTATGCCAACAAACAAAACTGCCGCATTTGGGCTGAAGAAAATCCTAGAAAATTGTTTGAAAAAAAACGAAAAAAATTACTGTATGTGTGTGGATTTTGGTGTGATGGCGTAATTGGTTCATATTTTTTCGAAAATCAAAATGGTACTGCAACTACTGTGCATGGAGTTCGATATCGAGAGATGATTAGAAACTTTTTATGGAGCCATTTGGAAGATATTGATGTGCAGAATATGTGGTTTCAACAGGACGGTGCAAGTTGCTGCACAGCAACGGAATCAATCGATCTTTTGAAAGTGAAATTTAATAATCGCAAAATCATGCGATTTAACGGCCTTGGACTTCTTCTTATGTGGTTTCTTGAAGAGAAAAGTTTATGCGGATAATCCTCAAACTGTTCAACACCTCAAAGGCAACATCATCGCGCAAATATCACTAATTGAACCATCATTATGCGAAAATGTTATTCGTATGTGTAAATGTTTCCAATGTGTTGTTTTTTACACATACATAGAAATTTATCGATGATTCCGAACTCATGTGACTTGTGTGGGCGTGAATGGTATTTTGAGGCCGGAAACCGTTTTCAAATGAGTCCTCGTGTGGGTTCACCCAATGTAATTTAAGTTCATGTATTTATTGTAAATATAAAATGTCGCTCATTTGCTGCAACGGTGACACAACTCAAAATTCACTCATTTCTAAGATATTCGAATCAAACGATTCCCAATATTTATAGCAAATTAGGTGAAATTCCATATAAAAAATCACTCAATTCGCGATTAACATTTTAAGATATTGGAAACTATCCTAAGAAAAATTGCAAAATATTATGAAAATTGAGATTACGCCACAATTTACAAACAATTTTGGGTGATATTTTCAAATCGCTCTACTGTAAAATTCAAAATTGTAGATTGTGTCGCTCTTACAGCAAATCAGCGATATGTACATATAGGGTGTCTCAGCAAGAGCGCCGGATTTGGGTTTGCCGCAATTTTGTTGGTACGAGTGCGGTGGTTTTTTTTTGTATTCAAACCAACAACGTTTGGTTGTTGTGGAAGCACATTACAGGTGAAAGTTTTGCAAAAACAGTTTGCCAATTACGTCAAGTTTTCGGTGTGCCAAATGAATCGACAGTGAGGCGTTTAATTACAAAATTTGAGACCAAATTTACGCTGATGGATCAGAAGATCATTGTTCGTAGCCGTCCTTGTCGGTCACTCGAAAATATAGCCACAGTCAGGGAATCTGTGGCCGAGAATCCAGGAACTTGGGAGTGTTAACGGAGTTTTTGTGGCCCGAATTGGATGTAATTGATGTGGAGGACATGTTTTTCCAACAAGACGGTGCGAAATGCCACACAGCACGTCAAACAATGGTGTTACTGCAGACTAAGTTTCCAGGCCGTGTCATTTCTCGATTTGGCGATCAACATTGGTCCCCCAAGATTGTGCGATCTAACACCGATGGAATTTTTTCTTTGGGGCTAAGTGACGGAAAAGGTGTTTGCGAATAAGCCTGAAACAGTTGAATATCTTAAAGAGGAAATACGGTGCGTTATTGGTGAAATACAGCCACATTTATGCGAAAAACTTTCACCATTTTTGTAATGAGTTTTTGGAATGGTTAATCATTCTTGGTTTGAATATTTCTCCATGTTCTTGGATAGCGTGGTCTGTGCGTGACGGCTGTCAGAGGGTAATCACCGTGCAGCTCGTGTTGGCATGGTGGCGGCAAGTTTGGGTCCTGCGCTCTTGCTGATAGGTGTAAATTTTATTTATTATTAACTGCTTTTAATGTTTATTTAATTAGTTTATGATTTATTTAATTAAATTAATTTTTTATAATTATTAATAATGCACGGTGAAAATTTGTACTTAAATTTCAATTTCAAATAATATAAGTAAAACATATTTTTCGTAGACTGGTTTAAAGGGGACTGTATCACTATTTTATTAGATTGCTTACTGCTGGCACTTTTTTCTATGAAAAATTTATCTGGCTCAACAATATTTCTTGAAACAGGGTGGTAATTGCACGGGAACGTCAGACACGAATATCGATTGATTTGAGTTCTAAATCCTATTCAACGATTTACTCATGCACCAATTATGTAAAAAGCCTTCCGCGTGGTTCTATCTTCCGTTCGTGCCGTCACATGCGCGGAATTGTCTCCGTAATCTGTTTTTAGACAGTATACTGTGGAAGATGGAAAAATTAATTGGGTACGCATTGGGCTGAATTTGAATTCTAACAAAGGAAGTTTTAGAGAAGCTGAATTTAACTAGGTCATCTCTTAGCGGATTAAGGCCAAGTTTGGTTCGGCTATGGTGAATGGAGTAACTGGATAATCCCTTGGCCGATTATTTCCAAATTTATTTTGTAGAAAAATCAAGAACTTCATCCGGGATTTATGTTGGAATCTCGATTCGGCCAAAATACCAGAATCGAACATAATTAGTTAAGAAATTGCCTAGCACGGCCGAACTCCAGAACTTCTCTAAAATACATTTTTAAATCGCCACCCAATTCTGAATACCTGATTTGTTAAAATCCCAAAATAAGCTGACCTTTTTATTAGAATCCTACCTCAGCTCTGCAAACTAAATTGGAATGCTATCGCTTGGGAAACGGCCTGGTTCCATTCATTATAGCCGAATCCCAAAAATTTGTCAAATTCGGCTTTCCACATCGAATTTGACCATCATTTGTTGAGAGATGGCCTACCAATTATACTTGGTAATAAAACGAATATTCTTTGGTGACCAACATTAATTTTATTATCATTTGGAATTTTTGCGAAATAAGCTACGAGAAATTTATTTGAAATAACCAATCCAGTAGTTAATCTGGCATTGAATAACATTGTTAGTTTTCCGGGATCCGTTGCTTTTGGGATGCCTCATATATGTTTTGCAATTTTTTGAAAGATATTTCGTGGTTGCCAATTCAAGGGTTAAATACTAAGTCGGAAAATATTAATTTAGAATTCAATTTCAGGAAATCTACAGAAGCTTGTCAAATAATACTTCTTTGAAATATTAATTGTTGATTGTGTAGATTAGAATTGTGTTGTCATTATGTTACTAACTATCGACTTTATCTAGGTGTCTGTAACCGGGCCGATTCAATTAATCAATTTTGTTTAAGAAGCTGGAAATTATTAATTTAGAATTAAACTTCAGGAAATTTCCAGATCTACGTGAAATAATAATTTTTTTCTCAGGTTTCTGATTTAGAGAAGCAATTGTTGAAGACCAATACCATCGTCATCAGCGCCAAAACAATGGATTTATGAAGTAAATAGCTGATAACAAAATTGTTGCTCGTTTCAAGACCTTTCAAATGATATGCGAAATGATTGTACAGGCGTCCCTCGTATAACACGGTACTTGTAAAACACGGTTTCAATATTACACGGTAATATAACACGGTTTTGAAAAATATGCATTGGAAATATGAATTTTTTTCCCGTTCAATAAGGGGAATACCCCAAATTCATTGCTACAAAAAAATATCTCATTTCGTTTTGAGAAGTGAAAGTACATAAGCGTTTTGTCCTTTGTAAATGAAGTTGATAAAGTTTTAGCTTGCTTTGTTTTTAACATTTTAGAAAGTAATGTAAAAAGTGATAAAAAGTTCATAGTAAAAAAGCCTTCTTTTGCAATCTTATTTTGGACCCTAAATTTAGATAATGTCTGACAAGATCAAGAAGCAAAAATTTAAACGAAAATTTATTTCACTCGAAGAAAAAATTGGAATTTTAGATCGTATAAAAAGCGGAGAAAAGCCTACATCGGTTGCAAAATCATTAAATTTAAACGAAGCTACTATTCGAACAATATTCAAAAATGAAAGCGAAATTAGAAAAAATGTTGCCTTTGGTTGCTCGCAAGGTGCAAAACGTGTGTCCCGCAAAAGAGATATAAATATCGTAAAAATGGAACATGCTCTTATAATATGGATAGAAGATTGTTTAGATAAAAAAATTCCTTTGAGTACAAATATTATTAAACAAAAAGCCCTCAGAGTTTACACACATTTAAGGAAAGATGAACTTTCTTCTAAAGAAGAACCAAACCTATCATTTTTGGCAAGTAAAGGGTGGTTTGAAAATTTTAAAAAAAGATTTTCTTTGCGCAATGTAAAATTGCAAGGAGAACAAGCTTCAGCAGATGTAGAAGCTGCTCAAAAATTTATATTGGAAATACCACGAATTATTGAAGAGGGAGAGTATTCAGCAGATCAAATTTTCAACGCCGATGAGACGGCTTTATATTGGAAGAAACTGCCGTCTCGAACTTTTATTTCAAAAGATGAGAAGCAATCACCAGGTGATAAAACTTGTAAAGATCGTGTTACACTTCATATGTGTAGTAACCTATCAGGAAATTTTGTAGTAAAACCAATGATAATAAATCGTTCCTTCAATCCCAGAGCATTGAAAAACGTTGATAAGTCTCATCTACCAGTCCTCTGGCGAGCAAATAAAAAAGGCTGGATGACGCAAAATTTGTTTGAAGACAGGTTTAAAAATTGTTTTATTCTAGAAGTAGAAAAGTTTTTGAAGAAAAAAAATTTGAGCTTTAAAGTTTTATTGCTCATTGATAATGCAGGTAGCCATAGTAGAGAGTTATATCATCCTAACGTAAAAATTGTGTTTTTTCCTCCAAATTATACGTCATTGATCCAACCATTAGATCAAGGAATCATTGCAACAACTAAGGCATACTACATACGACTAGCATTCCAAAAAATTTTCGAAAGACTGGAAAACGATAAAAATGTAACGCTTACTCAAGCTTGGAAAGAGTTTTCTATTTTAGATTGTGTCACAACTATAGCTGTGGCTTGCAAAGAATTAAAACAGTTTACACTTCATGCGTGTTGGAAACCTTTGTCACCGCAAATGGTCCAGAGAGGAAGCTGTGTCCCATTTGAGAAAGCAGAATTTAGCAGAATAATATCGGTTGTTTCTAATTTAGAAGGGGACGGATTTTCAGATATGAACATTGATGATGTTCGGGAACTATTTGAAGAGCAAACTTTGAATGAGGAAGAACTAATTGAACTACTAAATACCTCCAACTTCGATTACCCCGATGATTCGGAAAACATTTGTAATATTACAACGGTTCCTCATTTAAATTTAATTAATCTGGAGGAAGGAATAGCTTTAGCTAAAAAATTGGAAAATTTTTTCGTTGAAAAAGATCCTTCAGTTGTACGTAGCGGAAAATTTAAAAGAGAATTGAATATTTCTTTAGCTTCTTATAGAGAAATTCTGAAAGAATTGCAAGATCGAAATAGGCAGGTAGTTTCTACTACGTCAGATAACCTTTGTAATGATGGAGAAATAACTAGTGAAGAGGAGTTTCAACCAACCTGGAGAAAAAAAAGTAGATTAGCTGTAATTTCTGATGAGAGTGATGATGAAAATTAATTTTGTAATCGTAATATGCTGTTTCTACTTGTTTTATAATATATAATTATAATTATTAGTCTTTGAATATATTTTTTGTTGTTTTTTTTAATTTTTGTATTTCATCATAAAATTGAATTTAATTTATTTTTCTTAATAAAAACCTGAAGGTAACTTCCTTTTTCATTTATGTAGTATTTGGAACGAAATTTCAGCTATCATAAAATTTTACACCTTAAGATTTGGTTTCGATATAACACAGTACACATTGCCTTTATTTATATTATTTCAAGGTTTCGTATAACACGGTTTCGATATAGCACGGTACGAATTAACCGTGTTATACGAGGGACGAGTGTATGAGATTCAGAAACATTATAATTGCTACCAGCGCCACAACGGCAGTTTGGAGTACTACGGTGATAAATTTACGGCGTTCTTACGGCAACGTACAATTTTTTGTTCGGATTTAGAAGCTTAGTCATACAGACCGAAGTTAACCTGATGTTTTCCTTTCGGAATGCGTTAAGCCAATTGCCAACCATTAATGTTAGCTTAACGTTGCTTTATTGGAGAAACTTATTTAACTTAATTTTGAAACTATTTAACAGAGATGGGGAGGCGATATCATTATCGGTTAATCGATACGGCGTATTGTGGCAAGTCATATAATATGTTGGGGGTTCACGATGAAGTAAAGTCGCCAGCACCGATTTTTTAAAATAATATTAAAAATATGAAACCCAAAATAGATTTGCACTTCCGAGTGGTCAGAAAGAGTGTGAGATTTATTGGTTTACCCAATGAACAAATTGTATATAATTATTATACTCAAGTTCAATTACATTATGCAACACCGTGTGTCTAATTATATGCTCGTATATAATATGTAAACGCATAATTATAACAATAATATTTATATAATAACCATAGCATAAAATTCAATTTAAACAATTACCCAACTGGTAACCATTTATCAAATTGTACATGTACAAACATATTACAAAATTTATGTATAACAAACATTTTAACGCCATGACGAAAAGCAACATGATTATCATTAGACGACAAGCGAAAGAGACCACCCTCCCTATTTTCAATGACTTTTTAAATAAAATAAATAAACAAACCGCTTTAAAACCTTCAAAGTTTGATTGAAAAATTTTGCGCCAACCCATTTAACAATTTAATTTTTTTTTCAAGAACTATAACAAAAAAAAAACACAAAACTATAAAAGAGGAAGTCATAATTTTTTCGGTTATTTTAATAATTCATTTTTAGTTGTTGTTGTAACAATAATAATAATTTAATTCCCCCTCCCTTTTATTACAAACAAAAAAAAACTACAAACAATTAATTTGAATAATAAAAACATTAAAATTTTAAAGATTTTTATCCAACCAATCAAAATCGGTTTGTAATGTTGTTATTTACAAGAAAGGGTATTTTTTTTATGTGCATACACATATTTCGTAATGGGATGGATGAAGGTTTTCGATTTAACAAACAACAACAAATAAAAAATGATCGCAGAATATCAAACCACCATGATCGTTAAATATATGTAATGTAAAACTATGTATTATTTAAATGCAATAATAAATAAGCGTCACACACGTTTTGTCTCTCATCATTATTCATCCACATATAATTAAATTATATAACATCACAGATCATTCATGATCATGTACCTCCTCATCGAAGAATGTGTACGAGAAAAAAAAATAAATAAATTATCGGAATATGTAATGAGCGCTCACAAAGTGTCATGAAACGATACGATCGATAAAATTATATAAATAAAAATAATTTATCTAAAACTCGTGACTTAATTAAATACTAACAACAACAACAACAACATAAATGTCTACATTAAAAATCGATCAAATAATCTGATTTGATTGATCTTGAGGATCGCGGTTTTTTTTATATACTTAGTCGAGTAATATAAAATCGAGGGTAACAAGGTTAATTCAAAATACGAAACTATTTTAGCGATCACCATATACAAAATTCTGACAAATCTCCTCCTCGTATTTAATATAAGTTTTTGTTTTGTTTTAAAACCGCGCACGATCACGATGATAATCGCATGACCTTGATGACAATCGTGATCTTGATCATCATCGTCAGCCATGATCTTGTGCCATGCTTTGTATCCAATATACTTACATACACTTTCTTTTGATGGAAATCGTAATGACTTTCAAAAAGATTTGTATCTTCTTCATCATGTTGACGATCACCATCATCATCTCATGATCATTGAATGGAATTGTATATGTACATGGTATGGGAAACTGGGAGATGAAACAAAATAAAATAACACAATTGACAACATGATCTAGTTTTTTGTCGTTATTTCGTCGTTGTCGTCGTAAATTTTTTTTTAGTCGTTCGAGTATATAGATAAGATGAATAATAATAAAAATAAGAAACATCTTTTGTGTCACTCTACTGTGACAGGTACATGTAATCATTTTCTTTATGAAATTACTATTTTTGTTTTTGTTTATAAACAAAACAACAACAATAATAAACAAAAAATTGTAATAATTGTACAAGACATTAAGATGGAATCTGTTGTGTTGACTTCGTTTTCTTAGCGTTGTTTTCTCATGAAAATCTTATTATTATTTTTTTTTTAACTTTTCAATTGTTTTGTTTCACAATGGTGGCTGCTCATCATTCTACAGTGGTTTTTTTATTTTGGAAATACACTGTCTGTCTATCTGTCTTTGCCTGCCTGTTGTATCTTACAAAATTATTAAAAAAGAAAGTAAAAAACGCGGTTTTTTGTAAAAAAAAAAAAAATATGATAAATTTATGCGGCAGATGGATCTTGTTCACTGGTGTGTGTTTATATACTTTAAAAATTTGACAGTACGAGTGTCTTGTTAGTGACAACTTTTACGATGAAGCATACACAAAGAATTGATTGATCAGAGTCTTAAATATGAAAAAAACACGTGCGTCTGTCAAATATCACCGTGAAACACTTTAAAATCAATATTCCCACAGTATTCGTACGTAGTCAGTATGAATAGTAATTGATAACAAAGTAAATATTTGTAACTAACTTATTTGTATCTTTTCTTTATATTTAAGAGTTCCGATAATCGGTTTAAAGATAAGGAAACGATTTGCGCAAAGACATTTGAATAATTTTAATGTGACTTCCACCCTTTTCGTATAAAACTTGTTTAGCAAAATTTTTGAATTGACGTCATATAATGTTTTTCTTAAGCGAAGTAACTCGTGACTCAATAAAAATTGCGTAATTTGATAATTCTCATGGTTCATTCGCAATCTATAGTCGCATACGAAGTATTTTACGTTCGAATACGACAAGTTTCTGACCTCTTACTGTTAGCATCCCTAATTTATAACCACAGATGATCACTGATCTAATCAGCGCGTTATAGACGTTAACTTCTGTCTGACGCGAAATGTTATAAGTCTTGAAGATTTTGATGCTTGAGCAAAATGCTCGATATCCAGCTACGATTCTCGAAGCTGAATTTTATCCGTTACTACTGGCGGTAATCCTTTATTAGATTTTCGCTTCGTTGATTTAAAGATGAATTTGATGAGCTGTTGACACTTATGGTAGGCTGACTTCTTTTAGAGAAATGATGTTGTGAAATACCTGGCTTGATCTAAAATACAGGCAGCTACGCTGAGCTATGTTGAGCTAACGGACGACGTATTTTAGAGATAAGTAATAAATATTTTGGCGATAGGAGCTTCTCGCGCCCTAATGCTATTTCAAAAGCTTTCGAGAGTTCGATTTTCACCTTGCAATTTAAATCGATCTTCATAAATTTGCATATATATGACAATTTTGACGAGATCGCTAGATAGTAGGCTAAAACGTCCCACAACGCGTATGCTGAACAGTGATGTATTTTTCATAACTTTTCTCAAAGATAAACCTCATAGTGAAGATCTAATGCGATCTCACTTTTTATGTAGTGGATCAATCAAAGCCAACTTTTACTTCTCCGCAGTGCAATTCGGTGGTGCGCGTGCCGTTGTTGTTGGAAATATGATGTAAGGGGCCGATGGTGCTAGCCCTGCCAATTTGAGAAATAGTCACCCAGCTCAGAATACGTTTAGGAGTATTTTCAGTGGGAGCATGAGCTTTTACGAACGAAATGTCAAAATGACGCGCGTGACCCCTAAGTAAACATATCCGATTATTGAGAGGGCGTCCCTTAAGCTAGCAGAACCTATACAGCAGAACCTTACAAAATAGTATAGGCTAATAATAGGCTAATTAAATGCTCTATTAAAAAATTTTGGGTCTCCACCCCTTCCAACTAAAACGATGGGTTCTGCCAGCTTGAAAGAAAAAGTTAGCAGAACCCATATCAAAAAATGATTTAAAAACAATTGGAAAATTAAAGGTTAATTTTAGGCTAATTAAATGTCCTATTTAAAGTTTTTTATTCTGCTCATTCTAGGAAAAGCATAAGGCTTTATCACTTCAAAGCTAGCTGAACGTAAATCGAAAATCGGACCGCAAATAGAACGCAAAACACGATCATACAATTAAGTTTAGGCTCATCATGGCCTAATGAAATGCCCCATTAGACAATTTTGGGATCCACTCGTTCTTGACCAAGCTTCAAATCATTTAATCTAAAGCTAGCTGAACCCAAATCGAACGGATCAAAACCGAAATTAGAACCCAAAACAATTGACAAACAACAATAATTTTAAGTTCATTATGGTCTGTTCAAATGCCCCATTAAAAAGTTTTAGGCTCTACTCCTTTTTGACCAAACTTGAGGTCATTTAATCTAAAGTTAACATCGAAAATCGGACCAAAGTGGGATTTATAACTCAAAACAAGATCAATTAACATACAAACAATTTTAGGCTCGTTATGGCCGATTTTCGATTTGGGTTCTGTTAGCTTTAGATTAAATCACCTGAAGTTTGGTCAAGAACGAGTGGAGCCCAAATTTTTTTAATGGGGCATTTAGTTAGCTTATTATTAGCCTACAATTATTCATACTATCTTGTAATGTTCTGCTGTATGGGTTCTGCTAGCTTAAGGGACGTTTGAGAGGTATGAAATCAGTTACGAACTGACCATATCGTAGCAAACCAACTCCAAATTTGTGCTTGCTAGTCAAAGTCTTGACAAAGCGGATATCAAATGTAATTATAATCAACGATGTTATTGTCGACTAGTCGTGTTTGTTGTTGCGCTAAGAGGTCGAGCTGGTATTGCAAGTTAGTGCTCATACGTTTAGCCCACCATTTTTCCAAAGTACCTACCGGTGTCCGCCTCAAGGAGGCAGTGTGAGCACTTCTTCTAGTTGCTGCAGATCTGACACAAGAACTGAGGCCTGTGTTTATTCCATTAGCTGACCACTATCACTAGATAATGTGCCATTGAATTTAGGACAACAAGGACCTGTGACCAATTCACGTAAGAAGTTTATTATAGGACATTACATCGCTCATTGATACAATTTAATAATTCATAGTTCCGTTGAGGAATTTTTATTGACTGATCTAATGGCTGTTTTAAGTGATTGCATCAAGTGCGATCTTAGTCCCAAACAAACACAAATTTCACGGAGAAATAATGAAACGAGACATTATTTTCGTGTGAACAAATTAGGAAGGTTATGAACACATAAAACTATTTCAGAACTATCTGCTCGTAATTAAAACCCACAAATTATCTTGAATAAGGCGAAACCGGATGTAAGAACTTACCATGATGCAAATTTCTTTGCAGTTTCATTATTAATAGTAGTGTGGCCTAGTTTTTCAGTTGGATTAGGTCTAATGTGAAATGAAGACACCTAACCCAAGCCTATAACCCAATTTATAATAATTCCCAACTAACAAAAACATAAATTCACCCTATACGCCAACACTCCCACTTGAATTTACATTAATTTTTGTCCCATTTCTCCTCGATGTTGTTGATGTTTGGATTTGGGAAGTCTCTTTGTTAATGCATCAGCAATCATCTGATCTGTCCCGATTGGTTTTGTTATGATGACAGATGCTTCTACTTTCTCTTTCACAAAATGATGCCTGACATCGATATGTTTCGTACGAGGATGGTATGCATCTGTCTTCAAGAGATTAATTGCGCTTCGACTGTCACAAAAAACGGAATGGCGTCGGTCTGTTGAGTTCCAATTTTCGAAGCCATAATGCTTCTTGATAGGCTGTCGAGAGAGCCATATATTCGGCTTCAGTTGAAGAAAGTGCAACAGTGTGTTGCTTGCGTGATGACCATGTTATTGCTCCATGTTAGTGGTGGATTTTCTTTCATCAAGATCACTCGCCCAGTCTGCATCACTAAAACCAGTAATGTTTTCTAATTCCGATCTCCGATATTCTAGCTTCGCACCTACTGTGCCTTTCAAGTAACGGAAGATCCGTTTCGCTGCAACCCAATGCTACTTTCCGGGATTATTTGAAAAACGACTCACCAAATTTACTGCGTAGGCAATATCAGGTCGCGTACCCTGTGCTACATACAGAAGGCTGCCTACCGTTTCTTGAAATGGAATTTTCCGCATGTCCCCAATTTCGGCTTTTCTGGTTGGAAACATACTTTTGTCTAGCTTAACATTTATGTCGCTTGGTGTTGCAACAGGGTTAGATTGAGACATGTTGAATTTTTCCAATTTGGTAATGTAATCCTGTTGATTCGGAATCCAAAAATGCTTTAAGCTTCCCCTATATCTTTCATTTGAAAACGTTTGGACAGTTCGTCTTTCAAACCCTAAGCACAGATTTGTTAGTACTTAAAATCAAAAAATCATCGACGTATACCGCAACAAACAACTTGGAATTTCCGTCGATTTCATAATAGGTACACCTATCAGCTTTATATCATGTCATGCCGATCCCTACCAACGCCTTGTCCAAGTTTTGGTTCCAGACACGGCCTGCTTGTTTTAATCCATAAAGTGCCTTGTTTAATTTATTTCCCTGTTCCATCCGCGAATCTTTCTGATTATACACAGTTTCCATCAATTCACCTTGAAGGAACGCAGACACCGCATCCATCTGCTCAACATTCATATCGTATTGAACAGCTAGTGCCAACAGATAGTGAATTGAGCTGTACTTCACTACTTGTGCCTACGTTTCCTCATAATCCAGACCTTCACGCTGGGAACAACCCTTTACAACGAGCCGTGCTTTGTATTGAACTGAACCATCTAATTTAAATTTGGTTTTAAACACCCATTTTGACTTGTTTGCTTTGACTCGGTAGATTACACAGAGTCCATGTTTCGTTTGCCATAATTGCTTCATATTTATCTTCCATAGCTTGTCGCCACAAATTACCATCAAACGAAATCATTTTTTCTGTTTAATTTTGGTGTCCTTTTTGAACGCCGATTACCACTATCAATAATTTCTGCAATATCTGGACAAAAAATCGCTATCAGAACCACTGTCTTGTGCGTCAACAATCGTTTCGTCTCTGAAGCATTCATCTTCCTCGCCTGGGCTGTCATTATCTCCCACTTCATTTGACAACGGTAAAGAAATACGTTCCAAATGAATCTCCGATGAATCAGACGCAACCGGAGTGACATCCCTAACCATCGATTGTTCGTTATTTGACATTTGGAAGAATTGGACACCAACGTCGTTGTTTAAATATTCGCATGACTCATCAAAAATACAATCACGGGCTGAGAAAACTTCACTATTTGTTGGATTGTGCATACGATACTCTTTTTTATTTTCACAATAGCCAACCATTCTGCATTGTTGTGCTGTTGGATTGACTTTTTTTCGATTTTGTTTTGGCACATATACCATACCAACCCATCTGGTTGTTTTCCAGTCCAAACTGTCTCTGGTATCCGTCCTGATAAAACCTTTGTCGGTGATCGGTTGATTAAATATACAGCCGTGTTCACCGCTTCGGCCCAAAAACGTTTCGATAACCCAGAATCAAACAGAAGACACCTCGTTTTTTCGACAATTGTTCGATTCATGCGTTCACACAATCCATTTTGCTGAATCCCCGAGCTCTGAAGAAAACTCAGGAGTTCTTTGTTACACAACTCTCCACCGTTGTCTGTCCGCAACACTTTTAGTTTTTCTCCACACTGATTTTCGGCAAATGTCTTACATTTTTTGAAAACCGACACTACTTCATCTTTGGATTTTAAGAGGTAAACGAACGTCTTGTGCGAATAATCGTCAACCAAGGAGAAAAAATAGATCGATCCATTAATCGATTTCTCTTCCATGGGTCCGCACAAATCTGCATGAATCAATTCTAATTTATGATTCGATGATGAGGTCGATTTTCCGACTATGATTTTGGCTGCTTTTCTTTCAGCAAACGACACAAATGTCATTTTTGTCACTTGGTTCAACAATGCCCATTCCCGACGATTTTTGGAACTCTTTCATATATTGGAAGTTCATATGTCCAAGCCGGCGATGTCACAATTCAAAATTGTCCTTGACAACTGACCCGAATGAACAACACGCACTTTTATCCAAATCCAGTTTGTACATATCTTTTGCTAGAGTTATGCTGTCGCAATTATACGCTTGTGAAAAATTCTACACTGGCGGTCATCGAAAATTATCACTTTACTATTCTTAGCCATCTAACCCACAGAAAGTAAGTTCGTTGATAATTCAGGCACATACAGTACGTCTGCTGTGGCAGTTGTTTTTTTACTGTCAACTGCGATGTCCAGATTACACGTACCCTTACAGTTGACTGGCACCTTTTCGTTGTTAGCCATGATAACTTCGTTAGGTGTTAACAATCGGGAACAATTTGTCAATAGGATGATGCGCCGGAATCGATATACCATTCATCATGAATTTTTGTTTCATTTACCGCAAAAATTGAAATCAAAGCCTGTTTATCCTCCGTCTCCTTTTTTTTGGGTTCGGAAACTTGCATTTTTTTGCGAAATGTGACCGATCTGATTACAGTTTAGCATCTTGGTTTATACCGCTTTTTTCCTTTTGAAAGAGTAATTTTGACTTTACGTACTCCCCCGTAACCTTCGTTTCAGAGCTTCCCATGGCCATAATCATTGGTTGAAATTTTTCTGGCAAACCCGCATGCTAAAAAGTACCAATCCATTCTTCGCTGGCTACAAAACCAGTGTCTTTTAACTATTGTGAAGCACAGATAATTGTCGTTATATACCGCTCCATTGACGGACAATTTTCAAGTTTTGTGTTAATCATTTTTCGCATCAAGGCGATTTTATTCGACAGTCTGTCATGCTGGAATACTTTTCTTAATTTTTTCGAAGTTTCTAAACTCCGAATATGAACATAAATACTGGAATGCACGCACATGATGATTTTTGATTTTGCTTGTATTTCCCGCTTGGCCTTCTTTATTTCATCTGCTGTCTGGTCTTTATTTTCGATACAACACCAAAGATCTTCATACTCAAGATACGATTTCATGGGAAACCCCCATTCATTATAATTTTCACGTCCCATTACTTGTTCTACTGGAACACTATTCGACGCTATGACTTGTTCTAGTTTTCGAATTTTTACTGACAAGCTTTTACTATAATTACTTTATCACTGCCACAAAAAACTGCCAAAAACCTGGGCCCATAACCTGTTGAAATCAGATTTTTGGTAAATGGAAAATAAAACACGGCCACATGAGTAAAACGGAAGTGAAGACATATTTTTTTATTTATTTTTAATACAGTGTTGCCTATAACCCAATTTATAATAATTCCCAACTAACAAAAACATAAATTCACTATAAGCCAACAAATTGTGCTCCTTATGGCGCTTAGCCTCCTGACGGGAATAAAAGAAACTATGGAGATGTAGGAGTGAAGGTCAACAAACATTTCGTATCAATCGGACCTCTGGCCAACCAGTTCTTAATCGTGTAAACGATAAAAAAATTAAAATTTTGGACTTGACTTCGGAGACCGATTCTTTTTTGCGATAGTGCTGCCTCTTGTGTAAGTAGAGCAAACTGTTATTTTTTGATTTCCCTCATCTTATACAGCATTTAAATCACAAGTCATAACATCCTTTTGATTACGACTGGGCATTGATCTCGGGCCACCCGAATAATAGGCTAACCGTTTAACTTACTTGACTAACAAAGTCGACATTAAGAAAAATCTCGTTTATTAATAAACTGAAGATTTGAATTTTCTGAAAATTTTACGCTGTACGAAAAAAACATTTGAACGACGTATTTCGACCAGAGAGTCTCTAATCGGCAAATCAAATAAACTACTCCATACTATTCATTAACAGATTGAACAGACGCACACAAAAATTCGTAACCGCTTTGTGTTTTATTTTATATTCATGTACATATTTGAGGAATGTCTGTCATAAACACAGAAGTCTATTTAGAATGCAATCAACGAAATTAAAAAAAAAACTATATTTGAACCGAAAAACTATTTTAGTTTTTATTTCATTCCCGTGTATTTATTCTCGTACGACGATATGTGGATGACGTTTTTTATTGTTATTCCGTCAATGTTTTGTTAGAATTGTACGAAAATTCTAGGACCGAACGACGATAAAAATTAGAGATATGTCACGACAAAACTATTTTATTGTGAATATTTTTTTTTTTAGTTTTAATATGCGAATCCTGGATATCCATGTGTAAATCCTTCCCGTATGGGTTTTGATTAGATAAATACCTCCGTCTATATGATAGCCAAACTATCAATTAAAACCTATGTTTAATCTCTCGGATTATTATGGGATATATGAGCGCATACTGTAAATATTATGATGTTAGTTTTTCATAACTATTTTTTGATGGTTTTCCGAAATGGTTATTGTGGAAATTAAATACAAATAAAATGTACGGATTTATGAGATTTTCCCATTCATACGAATATAAATAGTTTATAGTCGAGATAGTATAGTACAAACTATATATACAAATAAACTAAACTAAAAGTCGTGATCTTTTGAACTTTTTATTTAGTTTTTGTGTTTGCTACACTTTGTCTGTAGAGTTCTGTACAATGAATGTTGCATTAGAACGCGGAATGATATAAATGATAGTGATAGCGCGCGCACAGTGGTAATGAAAAATGGAAGCAAAATACTTTAAAATGAACACAAATATAAAATCCAATAAATTATTTAATTAATTTAAATGAAATTTTAATTGCATCCAATTAAATATTTTATGACTTTTTGTTCAATAGTTATGTTTTTGTTTGGTTTATTGCGGGGCATATTGAGCGCGTGGTCAGTTTTCTTTGAATATTTGTAGGGTCTGCGATAAGCATGCCCAGCAAACTTAAATATTAAGAAAAACTCATGATGACCCAGGCCTGCATATTTTCTTTTGTTTTGGGTTGATTATCTACATATTTACTAGAACACCTACGCCATCATTCAAACACAATAGTTAGGTGCGGCGTATGTTATCAATATCATCGAATTCATCAAGTCCAACTGTTATGAATTGTACGATGTCATCCGATTGGCTGATGTTGTCAGTCTGGTTAGTGATTGTAAATTAATTTTAAGTAGATGCTTCGTTGATCTTATAATTGTTCCACTCCTATTCCTTTTTGTGGGTCAGAGCTAGTCAACACCAATTTATAAAAAAAACTGTTTCGTTAAATCTTTTAATTGTTCTCGCACTGAAAGTAAACCAATTTGGTACATTTGCTTGCAGCCGGAATGATTCTGCTATTTTTCAATCTGGACAGAAATTTGTTATTTGTGAGTGTATATGCAACTCCAAGTGAATCAGTGAGTGATAGAGAAAAAAACCTGACAGATTTTCAAATTTTATTTGACTGGGTGGAAGGAAAAAGTGACGTGATTCTGGTGGGTGATATGAATGCGCATTCGAGAGTGTGGGGTGTGAAAGAAATGATGCTTGGGGAAACTTGTTGACTCACCTTATTTTGGATTTCGATCTCGTAATCCTGAATGATGGTGAGTCAACCAGGATGGCGTGTGTGGGGTCAACAGCCAGTGCGATAGACTTAACATTAATGTGTAGCGGGTTGGTGGAGCAAGTCTCAAAACTACGACCCCCGGAACTAACAGAGTGAGTTATAAAATGATTGACAGTTTGGAATTCGAAGCCAAGATGGCCTTGCTTCGAATTCTCAATCAAGTATGGACGAGTATTCAAATACCGGAAAAATGGAAAGAAACCAGAGTGGTACCTATTCCTAAAAGGGATCGGGACCGAAATCTGGCAACAAATTGCAGGGGAATATGTATGTTGAATGTATTTGTTAAAATTGTGAATGGTATGATGAAAGGTCGTATAGACAAATTTGTGAATGAGGGTAATTTTTTACCGGAAACCACCTTTGGGTTCCGTCGCAACCACTCTGCTAATGAATGTGTAGAGAAGATTGTGTGGGAAGTGCGAAAGGAAAAAAAGCATGTTGTGGCGGTATTTTTGGATATAGAAAGGGCATATGACTACGTGGTTCAGGGGAAACTTTATCAGATCCATATGGGTCTGGGGTTTCCCTGGAATATTTGCAAATGAGTGTATGACTTCATGAATGAAAGAAAACTACTTTTGTGTGGTAGAGGGTACAGGTTGGAGGGAGTGCTGAATATAGGCCTCCCCCAAGGCAGTAAAATTTCACCGACTCTCTTCAACCTTTACACGAGCTCGATACGTAGGTGTAACTCCTCCGACAAGATCATTCTGCAATTTGCAGATGACTTTGTCCTGTTGGGCAAGGGAAAAACCATCGAGAAGGCCTTAAATTGGGTTCAAGAATGTGTAAATCAGGTAACAGAATGTTTGACTGAATTGAATTTGCATGTAAATTCGAGAAAATGTTGTTCTATGACGTTTCGAACGAATCGGATGGTTGACGTGCAAGTGTATAATGAGCAAATTGAGTGTGTAAATTTGAATAGGTATTTGGGAAACTGAATTGATAAGCGATTGGTCTGTTAAAGTGCATATGGAAAAATTAGCCGATAATTGCAAGAGTAGATTGAATGTAATCAAAAAGGTGATTAAATCAATATCAAAATTGCGTATGGACTGAGTGTGTATGGTGATGGATCCAAAGTCGGTTTTAAAAAGTTGTTGAATGTGGAGAATGCCTGTTCCAGGGTGGTATTGGGGTCGATTAATTCAACCCCAATACACACTTTGTGGTATGAATTGGATGATTCACCTCTTAATTATAAGAGGGAGTGGATCACCGTGCGAGAGATAGTGCGAATATTGACTAAGGACAATAAATTGGTGAATGAAATGAAAAATCTCTCTGAAAAGTATTAATGTATTTTCCAAAATTCGACCTGTAAATCCGAAATTCTTTCCGTGCAATCTAATTGTGTGTTTAAATTTTGGTGATACAAAAGCGATGATGAATGAGTGAATGATGATCGAGATGCTAGTGTGAATGATGATCGAGTAGGTGTAGGAATTTTTATTCCGTCAGTAAGAAAAGAGAAAATACTACGAGTGAATGCCAGCATCTGTATAATGAACGCAGAGTTGATTGGAATTTAGTTTTGATTGGTATGGCATATCCAGTTGGGGTGGTACATATTTTACTAACATAGAGGACCTGTATATCGCACAAAAAAGAATTATTAAATTAATCTACAAACGCCCTCATACAACACCAACAGTTCCATTGTTTCGTGAGCTAAACTTACTACCATTTAGATATCTTTATATTTATCAAGTCCTCAAAATATTTTTTATTCGAAGTGATAGTTTTCACAATCGCACTGTACATATATACAACACGAGGAACCCCAATAACTTTGCCAATGTTCGTTGTTATAGCGAGAAATTTAGAAGATTTTATCTTTATATGGCACCGTTCTTTTTTCACATGCTACCAAACGACATTAAAGGTATAAACCCTGTACGTAAACACAAATTTAAGCGCGAACTTCGATCATGGCTGCTCACCATAGAAAACATTGAACAATACTTTTAATATTACAATACATTATATTTAGTTATAGAATCAAATCAATAATTTTAAGATAGTGTGTAAGTTTAATATATTTAGTAAATATGTGATATTGTAAATTTTGTCAACTAAAGATTTTGTATTACATAGTTTTAAGAAATATTTTTTTTTTGTTGCTCCACCACAGATTGTAATCTAAAGGAGCTTTACTTTATTTCATTACACAATCAACTGTATGTATAAACTATTTTGTATTTTAACTGAAATAAAGATAATAATAATAATAATAATAATTATGGAAGGGATCAAGTTGACAATGACACAAGGGAGGATGAGAATAGTATTATTCTCCGACTCCCGGAATGGATTGGAATTAATTAGTAGGAATGGAGGAACTCATGGTAATGTGTATGTGGAAATGTTGTCTGAGTACCTTCAATCGTGTGTGAGTGAGGCCATTCTTCAATGGATACCCTCACACCTACAGATTGAAGGTAATGAAAGAGCCGATATGCTTGCAAAATGGGGTTGTTTGGTTGAGGAGGTAAATGAATATGAATTCATGGATGCAAGAGATGTACTTCGCATGTTTCAAGTGAATCTGTGGAGAAGATGGAAGAGAGAGTTTGTTGAAAAATGCCAGGTGAAAGGTAAGAAGTATTTTAAGTTGGTTGGTTCTCCGTTGAGTAAACCTTTCTTTAAGGTACTCAAGGGAGATACTAGAATAACAAGAACAATGGAAGGAGTGAGACTGAATCATGGAAATTGGAAAGAATGCTTGAAGAATGGGAATGAACGTGTATAAGAATGTGTATGATTTTATTAGCATGAATCAGATAGAAGTAGGAAAGGGGATTGAGTGAAAGGTGAATCATTGAAAAATAAAAAAAAATAATAAAGAAAAATTGTAAAAATTGTAATTTGAAACTGGGCCAAATGGCACCAAATTAGGAGCTAGAGCCAAATAAATATAAAAAAATTCATTCAAAAAGAAATTGAGCGGAAAAGTTGAACACGCTTCTGATCTAAAAAGCCTAGGAAAACTGCTGCCGATTTGGACTTAGCCTGTAGACTTGTCATTCGCGACTTTTTGCGTTGAAATTTATTCTCCTTTACAGCATCTTTCATTTTTCAAACAATGAGTATCTTCTCATTCGGACTATTTACCTCTTATTTTTCAAGCATGCATTGCTTCTGGAACGGTTCCATAATCCTAGAACTGGAGTAGCGTTGTTTTCATCCCGAAATCTGATAAGTAGGATTTTACCAACCCCAAGGCATTTCATCTTATTAGTCTTGCTATTAGTCTAGCACTCAACATTCTTAAAGAGTTGAAAAATTGTGTGTTACTGCTCGGCATGAATTTGTTACAAGGATTTAAGAGTCGCTTAGTATTAAGGAGTATCTTGTGTGAACTTTCCTAGATACTGTGGGTGCCTTTGACAGTACACCTTTCTCATCGATCACTGAGGCCTGCACAAATTTTGGTATTGAAGGCACTGTCATTTGGGCAATGTAGAAGAGCATTTGGGAAATCTTGGAGCTTGACTCCCTGATGATTATTTATAAATCTCTTGTTTTACCTATAGTATCTTACGCTTGTGTTGTTGGCTAGGCTAGGGTCGAAGCTGATGGTACCTACTTTTTGACTGCAGTGCAGTGGCGTGTGGAATATTCTTGGTTTGATTGTAGGGCATAGACAAATTTACAATTTATTTAGTTCATCTATACCAAAAATCAATGACAAATTGCTACCCGAAATCTTGGATGTCTCAAAACTACAATAACTGGGTGCCTGAGTCGCCTAGTATTTTTCGCCAACGGCTTATTAACCTTCTTTGCTCCAGCAATAGTGTTAACATTATCTGAAAGCTGACGCTTTAGCTAAAACGGGTTCACTTCTAGAATTCATTGGGCCTGAAACAACAAAGTATAACATTCGTAAACCTAACCTGAGGTGGCGATTTATATTTAAAGAAAGCTATTTTGATCGGTCACAACATTTGCGAATTGTGATAGAATCCCTCGGTTTGCACTATAGGTCCAGTGTGACGAGAGAGTGCTCAACCTGCTTGGGTTCCAACCAACTTTACTAATAATAATAATAATAAGCAAGGACCAACAGGTCTAAGTGTGCTATAAAAAGCTCCACTATACGATTTAACCTTTTCACAATTGCAATAGAATTATCGTCAATGAAAACGTGGATTACTTATATTTATTCCTTGCGTTTGGTCAACTAGTTGCAATTCGAAGAAGCTGGTATGGGCAGAACTTTTCATTGAGGAACCAACACTAATTGAGAATTGGTTATTGTGCGTGCTACCGTCTGCACTGCATGGTGTGACAACTAACAATTGAAAGAAATCGCTGTTTTTATGTTTGAATTGAGAATTATTCATTTTGCAATGGTCTGATTTGTAAACTCACTAAGTTTTATAATCCTTGCAGTCTAATTGATCCCAAGCTTGTATGATTATGAATTTTCCTTTGCTGTTTATTTTATTTATTTATTTATATTGAAATAAGTCGACAAATTTGACTTGAAAAAAATACAAAATAAAATAAATCCGCGTTGGATTTGGAAATTTGAGATATAAAAGTAAAGTAACAAAAAAAATCACTGAGGGGCATACAATTGCCTTAACCTACTAAGTTAATTCTATTGAATCTCTTACACATCATCTTCACTGGTTCATTATCGCCATAGTTGGTTCTACGTCTATCTACTTGTGGTGGAAGCCATGATCTCTTAGTTGTCTACCGCGAACCTTTATTTTAATTGACTTTAGCACATTCGGTGCGTCGATTTGACCTAGTAGGAGATTACCAATAAATGTACTTCTTAGTAATTCGCGTCTATTTTCTAGAGTTGTCAAGTTGTATGTCTAGCACCCGGTTAAATATGGTGGTGGGCGCTGTATGTTTATGTGGTATGGTAGATCACGATCATAAACCCATCCGTCTTTACAGGTCAAATAGTGTATAAACTTCTTTTGAATTTTTTCAATAGTTTGGATATGACCTTAAGCACAATACAGGATCTTAATTGTTTCCACATCAAAAATGTCACCCGTCCAACGTTTGACAAAACCGAGCATGGAGTTCGCTCTAGCGATACACAGCTCAATTGCTTAGTAAAGTTCATGTTTTCAACGAAAATAACCCCTAGGTCTTTACTTTCAACTACTACTTGAAGGAATACACCATTTATCTTGTAGACTTGTGTAACAGGGTTGGTTTTTCGGTGAAATGATAGAGATTTGCACTTTCCAATATTGAGACTCATAGAATTAAACTCGCATCATAACGCTAGGTTGTCAATATATTCCCGTATTTTATTGACATCGTCGACTGGCTCGAAGGCTTTGTAGATTTTGAGGTTATCTGCGAACAACAGGATATTGGTATGCTTTAATACTTCAGTAATACCATTAATGAAGATTGTGAAAACCGACCAAATGGCATAGTGGTTAAAGCTTTGGGGTTTGGATCGGGAGGTACCGGGTTCGAATCCCTAGGGGCAGGATGCAAAGGGAATTTTTATCAACAAATTACGATTTGTGATGAAAAGGAACACATCTATGACCCCCGTCGGAGTGCAAAACTCATGGGCCGACCCTTCTTCCACGCCAGTATAGGCTGGCATGGAGCTATGCAATGTGCAGATGGTAATAAAATCGGACCTATATCCGTACGTCCTCGAATTGGCCGATGCAGGCGTAAAAGTAAGGACATAAATTAGCAAACCGCGGAAGACTTGGGAGAGCCTTGGCCCCAGAACAGATAGCGGAGATAAAAAAAGATTGTGAAAATCCATGGGCCAATGTAAAAACCTTGAGGTACACCAGAGGTTGCTTCATTCGACGTTTTACCTCCATTTCAATATATTGGATTCGATTACTCAAATTAGATTTGAACCAGACTACAAACTGGCTGGAAATTTCGAACTTGAAAATGTGTCCCAAAGTTTTACAATGGCTGATGGAGTCGAAAGCTTTTGCAAAGTCGGTGAATAACTAGTGAATTCTATGAGATTTGTAGATACTGATCTTTTAGGCATAAAACCATGTTGATATTGTGATAAATACCACGGAAGCAATTTTGAAAATAGGCGTCACTCTAGTTATTTTCCACTTTTGTGGAAAAGTTGCCAATGTTAATGACTGATTGAACAAAATGCGTAGAGGAATTGCCAAATTTCTAGAATTTTTCAAAAATGGAGCCGGAATACCATCAAGGACCACATCCTTCTCCGTGTGGAGTAAATATGAATTCACTAGTGGTTGGATCTTTATAATTATCAATGTCCTTTGGTTTATAAACAGATTGGAACAACTCAGCAAACTTGTTATGTTATGGTTATGATCTGTGGATCACAAGACTTTTGATTATTAAATTCCATCCAGGCTGAATAACCATCAGTTTCGCGTTTGGTTTTAAAAAATTTCCAAAATTGTCTGGGGTCGTCTTTTATTTTATCCTTTAGCTTGCGAATATAGCTTTTGTATCTCAGTGCAAAGTAAGATTCAACATTTTGGTTTTATGCAGTAAATTTCTGTTTACTATTCTGGGAACATAATTTGAGGTTTTCTTTACAAGCCTTGTCTTTTTGTTTTTAAGACTGATGGAGGATATTTGTTCGGTTTGCTCATAGACACGGGAATGACTAAATCAATTCCTTTAAATAGATGTGTGTAAAATTTTTCTACATTTACATCTATGTCATTGCTGTTAAACTCGGCATTCCAATATATTTTCTCAAAATATTGTAAGTTGTTCGAATTGGCCTTTCTGACGTTGTAATATGGTTTCCGGTTTTGGTAATTTTGGAACCAATTATTTACATTGTTTTCCAATATTATTTTTATTGCTTTGTGGTGAATATCAATTATTACGAAAGGTGTTGATGATTCTTCTGCTTTTAATAAAATTCGTTCAGTAGTGAAAATAAGGTCCAAGGATGGGGCTCGACCATTTTTAATTCGCAGATTTTGCTCAAATTTGAGTCAAATATGGTGTCGACGAATAGGTACTCATTATCCAAATTCGCGTTTACAGGCATAATCTCGTTGCTTTCTTCATTATAGGTCCAATTAATATTTGAGAGATTGAAATCCCCAGTTATTAAAATTATGTCTGATTGATCGGCCGTACTGGTATTTTCCATAATTGTGTCGCAGAACTTGGTGGGCAATGATGTAGGCGACTCAGGTGGAATATACGCTACAAATATTCGTATTACATCTATAAACCACATATTGAGTAGGGAAGAATTCCAAACTCAAGATTTTATTGTTTAATGATGTTTCACAGATGTTGTAAACCGGAAAAAGCGTTTTTAATGAAATTTTTTTAACAAAATTATGAAATTGAGCTGCCTTTGAAGACATTTTATTTACATTGTGAAACTAAAATGTCTGATTAATAGTTATTTGTGGATGTGACAAGGTTGGGGTGCCATGATTACATTCCGAATTTGTGGCACTATTTTTCCCAGCAAATGCCTTTAATGCCATTTTGTTTGCGTTTTGATAGTTATAGGCTCGAGCTTTCATTAAAATTGAGTGTAGTCTATGATTAGCCACTGGTGGAAAATATTTAAATGACTGTGTGTGTCTTGAAATAGCAACTATGGCATGCGATACACTATCGAACAGCTCAAGTGGTTGTTAATTGATTCTAATACATATTACATTTGGGTGAGGTTAATCCTTATGCTTCGCGGATCGTCGTGGCTCTAGTAGATTCTGGTATCTTAAGCTGGGAGATTAACTGTTTATCAGATTTTGTAAAAGTTAGATGGAATGCGTTATCTAACATTGGTATCGACGACAATGTTGACGGCAGATTTATAAGTTTTGTTTTGCACGGTGTTCATACTACTAATGTTAGGGTAGTATTCCGTTAGGACGGAAGTAACATCAGCTGGACATCTATACGTCACATTCAAGAACTTTTACTAAAGATAACCACGAGTCCTATAAATAAAAACTATCAATAAAAACTTGTACTGTAGGTCCAATTTCCATTTATTAGATACGAACGCGGCAATCGTTTTGTAATTTAAAGTTTAATGTAAAGCTTGATTCTGCAGACAACTCTTTGTAAAATGTCGGAGATGTGGTCGAAAAATCCATACAGATACTATTTGAAAACTTTGAGGGATCACCAGTAATCCAACGGGAAGATAGAGTTCTTTCATACTGAGTTGACGTAATGAATGGAATATTTAAAACCCATTTGATGTTGTTAGATGGATAGTTTGTAAGGTAATCCAACACCGACCTAAGTCTGTTAAAGTTTCTAGAGCGTAGATTAGATCGCTGCAATCAGTTTTAGATTGATGAGTAACCACAATAACGTATTTAATTTTATAAGCTTTTGTAACTGCATTGGCGGATTTATTGTAGAAGTTTTGTAGTTTAAGTCCGTTCCGACACAGGTGTTTTTTTAAGATTACAATTATCAATTTTTTCCTCTAAGGCAACACAAATTAAACTAGATGAAGTTACTAAGTGTTTGCCATTTATCTAGGTTAAAAGCTGAGTAAAAAAGGTTAAAAGCTACTGACAAACTCACCCGTTAATATGGTCTTCATGATGGTTTTTATTTACGCCTCTTGTTAACATAAGTATAGATTTAAATGATGAGATGATTAATTTGTTGTGTGTTGGTTTCATAACGATGTCAGTTTGAGTATCGCAATGTTTAAATGCGTAGATGTTATTCATCCTTGGAGTCTTGGAGTAGTTTTCTGAAGATGAAAAATACAATAAGCCACCATTTGAATCGCACATTGCATCTCTGACTTTAATAGTTTTTGCTCGCTGTATTGAAGAGATTTCCGAGACGCGAAAAAGCGGTAGTGGCACTATTTTTCCCATCATTAGAATTTGCTACTGGATTAAGTGACGCGTATGAGCTGACCGAAATAACATCTTTCTTTGACCCCAATCAAATTCTTTGACAAACTGTCCCGCTGGACCAACAGAGTGGTAATGGAATATTGATTTTATATGACACGTAATCATATTTCATTCCAAACCTTGCTTTCGGCACCAAGCGTTGGGCAAACAGATCGTCGGTATTCGCGATGTTTGTCTCTAGTTTGCGGAACTGTTCATCCGGTACTGAATTATGTATGTGGCTTACGAAAAACCACTTTCTGGGTTGCGCCACTTGAATCGAGTACTCATCCATTATATAATTAGTCGGTTTTGAATGGCTCACGGTGATGTTAATGATGATATGGTATGGTTTTTATTCACTAGATTTGGTGTTTTAAATGTCTCTTCTAATTGATTTATTCTTTTAAAAACATTATCGATTATGGTCTCCCCTGATTTTTCTATTTTATTGAGTTATTTGTCGATTTTGGATAGGATTGTTATCTAATCCATTTTCACATTTACTACAGAACCACCGCAAACCAGGCTCATCGTCCATCACTAATTTCATACTTTTCCGTAAATCATTAGGAAATTTTTTCAGCAATTTAGTTGCGTTACTAGCCGCACATCTGTAATATATAACGTTGTTACATAAGTAACCGCTGCATGAAAAAAACCATTCATCAACGATTATAATTTCACAGTCAATGCACTTATTTTGGATCGACATTGTTAATATGTGCACAGTTTCTTTTGAGTTTAAAATTTAACAATCAGCAAAATTTTACTACAACACTAGTGCATTACACCTTAAAAAAAATTTCCACTTGGAACAGTCGGCGATTCTGAATGTGTAACAAAATTATAATTATTAATGTTAATTATTTAGTAATTGTTACAACAACAACAAAAATAAAATTGAAATTGAAATACAAAAACACGTCCAAGTTGGGCGAATGTTGAATGTTGTTTTGCTGAATCACTAGCTTTCAGTATATTCAGTGTTATCTGAGTTTTTTATTCAAAATCTGGATGTGCTACCGATAAGTTTGTCCATTTGAATTTTATATTGTTAAATAAATTCCCCACGTAAATATAACTATGAAATCACCACACTGCCCTAGTATTTCCGAATATTTCCGTATCGCTATTAAAGAGGTTGCTTCAACTGTTATCTAAAAGCTTTGGCGTATCGAATAGCCAGTCTAGTTGTAACATACCAATAATGCTTCGCATTAACGCCAAGTAGTAGAAAATACTTTAATATTGGTATTTAAAATATGAGCCGATTTCATAATTGGCATAAAATTTCCACTTTATTGGCCTTACGTCATAATATTGAACCACAATCGAAATTTAATAAAAAAAAATTACCCAACACCTTTTTCAGCTAAACATGTAAATATTCCAATAAAATACAAAAATTTGAAATAGAATCCTTATCACTGACAACAACAACACTTAAGGTAAATCATTTTCTCAAATTTCATTTCATATACAGGTATACGCTGTACATATAGCATTTGTATGGCTGCACTTGATTGTTAACTTCTGTATTTAAGTAAAAGGTCTACACTTTACGTATGTACACACACTGGATGGGGATATGTAGCACCAACAAAAAAAAACAATTTTCCTTTTTATTTATATTCCTTACGTGCATGTGTCAGTAAATATACTGTCTCGATCGATGAATAATTGCTTTGTTATTATTATTTTTTTTTAGAGCAGTACACCAACAAGACTTTACTGTACATTAAAAAGTGTAGATACACAATATAATGTATCATGAATAAATCATTCAACCTTGACTTGGTTCGTCAAATAACATGATCATGATCATGATCAATTTTAAATGATTATCATCAATACAAGTATTTTTTAGTTTATGGTTTTTCATGTACCACATGTAAATATATACGATATCGTACTCGACGTACAACGGACGTGTATGTTTAATGCAGACAGACAGATTTGAAAAACTTGGGTACATAACATTAAAATTGGAAAAATTTAAATATAGAAACAATTTTCTTCTATTTTCTGGATTAAAAACTATAAAAATAAAAATAAACTACGAATAAATAAATTGCGGAGGCGTAATCGTGCAGAACTTTTTTTTTGTGTAGCAAGATACAACGACAACACAACAAGAAAGTCACAAACATTGCAAAAGATGAGAGAATTTTTATGTGTGTTCTTGTTGAAATTCTAGAAAATAAAATTATGTACGTCTTTTTGGAAAACCTAATACAATTATTTGAAAATTGGGTAAAATGGAAATTTCTTTTATTTACATTTACATTGGGAGAGCTTTATGGATAGATTTCAGTAAATCTCTACAAGTTTTTTAAGCAGCATTCTGTTTGTTTTTATAACCCGAACTCTTTTCGATGACCCTTTATAATCCGCTCCCGCGTTTGATTTTTTGAAATTAAAGAGCCTATCGGAGCTTATGGATCCCTGATCTATTTTTAAATTTTTAATTTTTTTGAACTGGCCCTTACGTTGGAAGAGTCCTGTTAATCCAAAGATAACATATCTGCTAGATCTGGATGTTTTAGGTTCATCTGAATAGTTCCGCTACTTTATGGTCCGAGAATATCTATTTGTTGGTTCAAAATTGTTGCTTTTTCCAAAACCTTTCAAATGATATGCTACATGATTATGTGGGAATGAGAAAAATTGTAACTGCTTCCAGGGCTACAACGGTAGTTTTGAATACTATGGTACTCAGAAAAAATTACTACATTCTTCAAGACATTTTCAATGATATACGACGCATATACAGGGTGGGCCATCTAATTTTTTTTAACTAGCGGTTATTTTGAGTATGGTAAGGATTAAGTCACTTCTGATTTGACAGAAAGTTAGTTTTATCCTTCCGTTGAACGAAAATGGTTGTGTATTCGCTTGAACAACGCTGGGAAATATTCGAATGTGTGCGAAAATTGCGTGCGGTTTTCGGAGAAGAAACGAAGCGCCGGGAGCTCCATATGTGCGTTATTTTGTGAATAAAGTTAATGAAACAGGCTTGCTAATTAATAAACCAATACGAACCAAACAGCCAACCAAGCGTACACCCGAAAATGTTGATGCTGTAGCCGAGAATGTGCGTGAGTCGCCGGGAACGTCAACTCGTTATCGTGCTCAAGAACTGAACATTTCAGGCACAACCTTGCGACGAATTCTGCATAAATACCTTGGTATAATACCGTATAAAGGTCAATTGGTTCAGGAATTGAAGCAAAGAGACCACCCATTGCGTTTTCGGTTCGCTGAGTGGGTTTGCGATCGACTTGAAAAAGATGCTGATTTTGGCAAAAAAGCATCTTTTCGGATGAGGCTCATTTCCATCTTGGCGGCTATGTACACAATCAGAATTGTCGCATTTGGGGCACGGAGAAGCCGCATGTGATCGTAGAGAAACCGATGCATCCTCAACGAGTGACTGTTTGTTGTGGATTTTGGTCCGGTGGCATCTCATTGGGCCATTTTTCTTTGAAAATGAGCAAGGAGCCGCCGTTACTGTCAATGGTGAGTGCTACTGCGCCATGATAAACGATTTTTTGTTCCCGGCTCTTGAAGAGGAGGACAGAGGCAACATTTGATTTCAACAAGTCGGCGCTCCGTGCCACACAGCACACGTTTCAATTGATATTTTGCGCACTGTCTTCGAAGATCGAATTATCAGCCGAAATGCTGATGTGATTTGGCCGCCTCGGAGCTGTGATTTGACGCCGTTGGACTATTATCTTTGGGGTGCCGTCAAAGATAAGTGGTACGCCGATAAACCAGCAACGATTGACGCTCTCAAGAACAATATTCGCATTGCCATTGAAGACATAATGCCGCATACCATCGTAAATGTGCTCAAAAATTGAACCGACCGTATGGGGTACGTCAAGGCCAGCCGAGGCAGTCATATGAATGAAATTGTGTTCCATAATTAATCGGAAGGATTTTCCTTTACAATGAAAAAATAAATTTAAAAAAATATTGGGAACTTTTTGTTTTATTGCATTTAAAAAAAAAAAAAAATATTTGGCCCACCCTATATATTAAATGATAATTGAAAAATTAGCTACCAGCACCAATACGCCAATATTGTTGCTTATCCCAGACTTTTGAATTTATATGCCACATGATTAAGGGGAATAATAAAAGTTGTAGCTTCTTATGACTTATCCGTGAACCTCCGAGCTTTTCTTGTATCTGATATATAACATCATGCTGTATCTTGTGCTAGTGATGCTGCTCTACTGTGACTTGATCATTATGCATTCTTTGTTATAG
Source organism: Nephrotoma guestfalica (assembly GCA_963691935.1). Taxonomy (NCBI): domain Eukaryota; kingdom Metazoa; phylum Arthropoda; class Insecta; order Diptera; family Tipulidae; genus Nephrotoma; species Nephrotoma guestfalica. The sequence continues at coordinate 231,288,020 of OY829915.1, read as the reverse complement.
ATCGTATCCTGACCCTGTCTTTGCATCGTGGTATTACTGCACTCCTCCTTGTCAACTTCAATGTGCGCCACCATCGTGGCCTTCTGGATTGCTATCTATTCAGTGATCATCTTCACGAGCATTCTCGATCCGCCAATTTGTTTCACGTGACCTCTTGCCCTGAACTTTAATCTTGCAATCTTCCAATTTTTAATATTCGACTGATCGTTTGCCTCTAATTTTGTTCATTTCTGTAACCGTCCGCGCTTTTCCGTATTGCCGGTCTCTGTTCCTCTCGCCGGTTTTCGTGTTGCGTTCCTCGGAAATCAGGGTACCTCGAAAAACCATTATTTCATCTTTGCCAACAGTCTCGGATGTAGTATCCTACGTTCCCGCATCTGTGGCATCTTCTTGGAACTCTAGCATTGGTTCTTAAATGAAATTTCAAATTAGAGTCCTTGATATTTGCATTATCGAAAGCTTGATTTTTTTTCCTTTATTAATTACAACTGAGGCTGTCCCCATTTAGCAATTTACCTTACAAATTTTAACAAATTTTGCATTTCTTAAACAATTCTGATTTGTTGATTTGTTGTGGTGAAACCCAATGGTTAATCCCAAAATTAATTAAACCTATTTAAAATACTTATTTTAATTTGGTCTGGTTACTAGGTCAAGTGGCCTCGTTCTTTGACGCCTTTTTTCAACGACAGGATTATCTATCATATGGCGAGTATAGGGGTTTCCATGTTCATGGAGCCTTATTTCGTGTTTCGCAGCATGATTTTTTATTTCATCTTTGATGTATTCCACCTGTAGGTCCCTGTGAAGGTCTTCATTTCTTGTGTACCACGGAGCATTAACGATGCTACGGAGAACCTTATTTTGAAACGTCTGTATAATTTTGGCGTTTGTTTGCTTAGTACATCCCCAGAGTTGAATACCGTAGGTCCATATCGGCTTCAGTATTTGCCGATAGAGTAGCAGCTTGTTGTATATTGTAAGCTCAGAGCCTCTACCTATGAGTCAATACATTTTTCTGAACTTAATATTAAGTTCTTCTTTTTTCTTTTTGACATGCTCTCTTCACTTGAGCTCGGCATCGAGTGCCATGCCAAGATATTTAGCTTTGTTTGCATATGACACCGATCGTGAGTTAATTTATATCGGTAGATGTGCAGCCTTTTGATATGTAAAGTTAATATGCGTGGATCCCGCGCTTAGTCCACTTACAAACCGCATTGGTAATCTTCTGGAGTTTGCTCGTTGCATCAGCGACATTACTTCCAATTGCCATGATTGCTGTGTCAGGTGTAAAGGTGGCTATAGTTCCTTCAGCTGTTGTTGGAATATCCCTTGTATATAATAACTACAGGATTGGTCTTAAGACACTCCCCTGCTGGGCACCGGTAGAGATTTTCGTTAGTTCGGAGTATTCATCCTCATATTTCACACGAAAATATCTATTGAATAAATAAGATCTTAGTACGGCATAGAATTGCCTCGGCAGATCTCTATGCAGCTTGAATTCCAGTCCACTGTGCCAGACTTTATCGAATGCTTTTGCGACGTCCAGAAATATGCTGGGGCATACTTTTTTACGTTCTAACGTTCTTTTGATAATGTTGGTGATTCTTTGATGATTGATGTGGAAGAATTAGTTGTCGGTCCTCAGTTATTGGTTTAAGTCTTTTTAGTAATAATTTTTCAAAGAGCTTTGACATAATTGGAAGCAAGGCGGTTTACCAGGTTTTGCTATCATGATTACTTCTGCTACTTTCCATTGCCACGGAACCTATTTTCACCGAAAGCTTGCGTTGATTATGTGTAATAGCTTACGAAATCCTTTTCCTGGTAGAGCCTTGATTATTTGGAAACTACTCAAGTCATACCCTGGGACTTTTTAACATTCATGTTGCTTTTTTACTTCTTCTTTTAATTCTTTGAGAGTTACTGGGCGTATATCAAAATCATCTAGCTTGTGGATTGACATTATATTTTCATTGGCCGTTTGCCTTGGTAGTGGTTGGAAGGTATCTTCGAGATACTCCGCAAACAGATCAGCATTCTCTTTAGGACCTCTTGTCCAGGTTCCATCCTCCTTTTTAAGTGGAAACACTTGCATTTTGAGTATTTTCAGTCCCTTCGCCTTCCACAGTGAATAATCAGAATTTTTCTCATCGGATAGGCTAACTAGATATCTGTTGATTGATGCATTTTTAATTTCTTTAAGAGGAGATTTGAGACTAGGATATGTTAAGCTTCTTCTTATTTTGTATAATGGGGGTACTTGCCAAAACAGCACAGTGAATTGCTTCATTGAGTTGTTCTCTCTTCTTCCAACTGGTGGGGATTTCTTATCGGTACCTGAAGATTGATTTTTTCCTCCAATACCTCACGAAAGAGGTCCCAGTTTGTTTTTGAATTTGTTAATCTGGCTGCACTCTCCCTTTGAATTACCATTTCACTGACTGTCATGATAACCGGGGAATGATCCGATTCCGATACTAGAGAATTACTGTCTTCAATGTGAATGTAGTTCTGGGATATACCTCTTGCTACATAAAAGTCAGGTATCAATTGCTTGGAACAATTCTTTACCTTTCGACGTCGTAAGTCTGGATCCCCAATAGGTGTTTTTCGCATGAAAGTCACCTACAATAATAAAATCACGTCCAAGCGATTTAAATAGTTTAAGCTAGTCTACCCTTTTCATGTTATGCCGGGGAGGACAATATATTGCAGATACAGTAAGCTGTCTGTATTTAATTTGGATCCTTGCAGTGGTGACTCGCATTGCTTCTTCTTCGATATTTGATTCTAAATGGTGATTTATATTTTTTTTTATTAGTAATGCCGAACCACCCTCTTGCTCTTTCCGCTGGTTGAATTTTAACTAGATGGCTTTCAGATATTAGGAAAATGTCGATTTTTTCAAAATTTAAAAATATTTCTATTTCTGGAATATGTTGCATAATGCCATTCGCATTCCAGATTGCTATTTTGAAAGTTGTGTTCTTACTTAACATTTTTTGTTGGATTGCGTTGAGCGAGTTGTATTTTCTTCAGTTGATCAAGTATCATGTTTTTCAGATTACTTTGGTCATCTAGCCACTTTGTAATAGCTGCAATGTTGTTCATAATGTTTACCATAATTTGGGTAAGTGAACTTCTTTGCCTTGTGTTGCTTGGTTGTGGATTTTGGTCCATCTGATTTGATATTTGAACCCTTAGATTTTCGTGATTTTATCTCTTAATTTTTGTAGTTGTTGAGCAACCTCATAGCATCGATAATTAGCCGAATGTTGGCCCTTACAATTTGTACACTTCGCTGGCACATCTCTTCCCTATTGTACAGGCCTGAGTAAAATGATTACTTGAACATTTTACACATCTTGCATCTCGGCCACAATATCTTTGGGTGTGAATTAAATGCCTGACATTTCTGGCATTGGGGTATGCGTGTTGTGGTTATCCTCATTGGTTGGATTTTTGCGTAAAACATAAAGTTTGTTTGCGCCAATTTTGTTACCTCTCTTTCTAGACCTTCCAGACTCTTCCCGTGTAGTTGTTGCTTGTTTTGCAGTTGTATCTTGCATAATTCTCTGCCGTGTAATTGCCCGTAACTTAGCTAGAACTGAGTCATTACCCGCCCCAAGCTCCTTTCTGTTGCATATACAGTGTGCAATACATCTGCAGCTTTCCTTCAGTTATCGAAAATGGGTGTGTTGAGTTGCTCCTCTGCGTCCTAACAATTGTACTGCCCCGCTGCTTGGAACTGAACTTTACAATTCTCAAATGGGACCTCGCCATGGAATGTCAGAGGCTTTACAATTTCTTTTGAGGTTCTGGCCACTGCTTCTGTCGAAAATATTTTATTTAGCTGACCATCTCCAGTAGTTTTCAGGTATGTGTGTCGAAGCGGGCCACCATATGCTTAATTTCATTTTCAAGGTCCTGCCTGATTTGTCCCTCAAATTCTATGAAATGGCTATCTCATTTTATCTCGAGAGACTTGATTTCTCCTCTTAACTCTTTAATTTGAATTTTTCGTTCTGCGCGTTCTGCTGTTTAGGCACCTTGTCCACCTAGTTTTGGTAATTGGCGGTATTCTTGATGGTCCTGGTGTCTAATAAGATTGTCGCTATCACGTACTAAGTCCGTACCCGTTACAAGTAGCAAACCTGCTCCCAAAACATAGTTGTAGAGAATCAAATCTTCTGTAAATTTAATGTAATAATGGTTGATGCATAAAACAAGAAACGCAACATAATTTGCCTGCAAATTTTGGTCTTCTAGCTCTGGCTGACTAATCCAACAATGCAAATTCGAAATTGAAGGTCATTCTAAACTAATTTTCAAAATATGGTACATGGCCGACTCTTTCATGACATTTAAAGTTTTTTGACTTGTCGTATTCAGTTTCACCCTTGAAATAAATTTGACGTGCTTGAAACATTCTCAAATGTCAACGTAATATTCCATGCCTTACTGAAGACTCGATAATCGCGTCAAGTACGTCGGTCGCGTCTGGTTTATCTCGGAGAGATATCGACATTGAGTTTTGGTGGCTGAAAATTTGGAAAAGGCAAATGTAAATTTCACGATATTTGCAGTTTTAGTTTAGAGGTTCAATATCGGTACCTATATTGGAACTTTGTGCCATAAGTACTTAAAGTTTTATATTCGGTTTTGTTTTGAAATTTTGCCAATCCCAAATTGTGCCAACCAATAAATTCAACAACCTTTCATAACCAATGTAAATACTGTAATCAGAAATTTAGGGTTAATTCTTAAAAACATAATTTTTATTTTCTTTATACTTAAATTATAAAAAAAAATAATAATAATTTATTATTTTGTCGATTAATAAATAATAGTATTTTTTCGTGACATTTCACTATTTTTTTAGTTTTATTTTTATTTGGCATAGCAAAACGAAATTCACAACAAATCATATAACAAATAAATCAAAATGTTACAAAAAATAAATAAAAATTGTTCAAACTTCATTTGCGGTTTATTAACATGACGTCTTGTACGTTGATTGGAATTGTCGCGGGGAATTTTTTTAACATTTTTTGTTAACAAGTCTGTATGTAGATCTAGTTAGATTGTCTAATTTAATTAAGTAAACGATTTTTTTTTGTCGTAGGCATAGTTCTGGCCAATTTAATGACAAATAGTTACAAGGTTGATAGATCTTTCACCAAAACCAAAAACGAAATAATAATTAAAGTATTTCTTTGTAAAACATTGATGTTGTGAGTGATAACGGAAAGCAGGAACAGCGACCACGCTCGGGGCATTAAATCTTGAACTCATTTAAAAAAATAAAAAAACTACAAAAAATAAAAACATTAAACCTCTCTTAAGTCATTTAAAATATTTTGTTGTTGTTTTGTAACTGATAATGTTTACATAACGTAAATTAAAAGACATATCATTATTACCTGTGCACGACGTATATTTACTTAATTATTATATAGCTGGGGTTTTTTAAGTCAGTATAAATTTGCATGACAGCAAACATTGTTATTATTATTTAGTACTGATAGTAAAACAACATAAATTGCTTAAGAAAATAATAAGAAATTTGTGTACCTAAAAGCGATATAAATATGTAGGTAATGCTGTGTCGGTTTCTTACATAGCTATGCACATGCATATATTTACAAAAATCCCAAACCAAATAGTTCTGCATGCACATAGACGAGTTCAACATACAGAAGAAGTGGATACGGGATATAAATCTACTTTTATGTACACAAATAAAAATCTTTTGAGAAAATATCAAATACACACTTGAGCTGATCTTGTTATTTAAAAATATAGTACTTAAAAGCTTTGCTTGTACTTTATATATGTGTTATAAGGATTATTTCCTATTTGAGCGAGATCAAGAATTTATATATATAGTGAGAGCTTTTCTGTAAAAGCATTTAATACATTTCCCATTACTCAAAATTCGTCACACAGTGCGATTTAGATTAGCGCTGTATCAATACGTCTGCTACCTCCTACATAAAGCGACGGTACCGGGAAAACGATTTTTTCGCTTTTAATTTCCAACATAGCGCGGAGCGATGCTATCAATTTGTATAATCAACGTTTAATTACATTTTTTGTGTGTTGTTCTTTGTTTTGTGACAAGAAATACGAGTAAAGCAAAAAAAAAAGGTTCACTTGTCAAGAAATTGATATTTGTCTTTTTTATTTTAATACACAAGAAGGAAGTTAATTTTTGTAAATATAAATTGGCTTTGCCCAGGTACCCAACACAACACGAAAAAAAAACTGTGATGAATATTTTAGTATTTGTCTTATTTATTTGTGTGTGTGTGTTCAGTTTTGGGGGAGAAAGGTTTTAAAAATTGGCCTGGGATTTTTCAAATTTTAGATACTTATGGTTGAGCGAATTACCTTAATTTGAATTTTAAATTTATTTACATGAAAAAACGGTCATATTTGAATTATTAATTGTTACTCATATCGGTACCGGTATTGATTTTGAATTATTCCTACAAATTACTGAAATTTTATTTTCGGTTTGACTTTGAAAATGACTTTGATATACACGGACGATACTATGGATGGACACTCAACTTACTTGCGGTCTATTTAACGAAATTAAGATGGTAATTGTACTTGTATCGATCGTATTCATTAGAAAAATGCATTCGCATACCAAACAGAGTGCCCAGGCCCAGATTAACGCTTTATTTTCATAATTAATCCCAAAAATTTGTATTGTAGACTATTGTTGGATTAGTTTTAATAAGAAGTTCTTTCTTTTGTAAGGTAAACTTTTTTTTATAGGGTAGAGTATCGATCGGTCGATGGCCTCTCTGTAGCCCAAGTGATTGACTAATTTTGATGAAGCTTGAGCATTGGGTCGGTTCCAGATGTGGCGGCTTATCTTATCTTATTAATGTTTTTCAATTATTTGGAAGATGTATGTGAAGCTGGCCCGATAAACCAGTCCGGGAAATCGGTTAAATTCAACATTTAATTGCTAGAATCCAGGAGATATCTCCCTCGAGATTATTTGCTCAAAAGTTAGGTCCATTCATCTCAGATATATCGCCAATAGCTCAAGTCTGAACGGTGAATATAAAGGTCTGATCTAAACGAAAATCTCAGCATAGATTTCGTGTCTAAAATCGGTTAAATTTACAATTTGGGAAATCGGTTAAATTCAACATTTAGTATCACCGTTTAGACTTGTACTATTGGCGTTATATCTGAGATGGATGGACCTAACTTTTGAGCAAATAATCTCGGAGGGATATCTCCTGGATTCCAGCAATTAATTTTTTAATTTAACCGATTTTTCATATAAAATGCAAAAGTTCAATACAACCTTTGTAACACATGGGTAAAAATAAGGCTCTAATATTGAATATTTGGAAATGGGCTGCGTTTATTTTGAACACAAAGTATGCTAACCTTTGGGCCCGAATTCCCGATGGATGTTTATATCGTTTTTGTAAACGTGCTGATGTGTAATCGCTATATGCAACTAATACGATTTTCTGCCAGGATTTACAATGTAACAAAATTCATTCGTAAATATTACAATTTTTTCTTCTGGCATTACCAATTTAGTACCTTTTCGGGCTAATTTTAGCTTTCTCATACTAATTAATACAAATTTCGTAGATACATAGATAAAAAAATTATTTCGGGATTAGATATGCGTTTTCCATATAATTATGATATTTTTTCGAGATGATATTGAAATTAGCAAAGAAACACACCAAAATTGAAAAGGTGTTTTTCGGACTGGTTTTTCGGGCCAGCTTCACATACATTTTTCGGGGTAGAGTATGATTTGAAGGTAAATTATTTTTGTTTTCCGGGCTAAAAGGCTTTTTGATGAATTTAGTGAGGGCACCCTCCTTTTTATAAAAAGTTTGGAAGGTAGTGTCTACGTGGAAATCGTTTGAGAGCGGAATGATTATGGATGGGATGTGTAATAGAGCTGGTCAGGATCTTTCAAACAAATTTACGCTGAAGTGATGATTATGGTAATAAACTGTTGTTCGTCATAGTTCAGTCACTCTGGTCCCAGGTGGGTTGACTGATCAGGATAGAACTTCATACTTGGAGGTTTTTATTAGGTTGGGGTAGGTGGCAACTTCCATTGGAACTTTTTCACAGTATTTAGGTATAGCAGTTGCGAGGGAGTTGGTTAGGAATGCTTTGATTCTAGGTTGATGTAAGTGCCTTAAAAATGGCAATCCATTATTACGTTTTCCCGTGAAAATATATCACAAATAACGGAAGTGAAGTTGTAGCCAGGCTGGTCCTGATCATTTTCCGCGCATGACTAATTTTAATAGAAACCGTGTTTTGTGGGATCTTGTTCTAATTTACAAATGTTTTGGGGGATGCAGTATTTGGTAAAGGCCTCGTAGGTGCGGGAATATTCTGGATTCGATTTGGAAAGGGAATGGTTCCTGTTCATTTTCTGTTGGTTGGGCGGATGTGGCGGTTTTTCGTTGTGAAACTTTTTCGTTGGAACTTTCCAAGTTTTTTGATAGTGTTTTGTATGTATGTATTTTTGGAAGGATTTGTTTCCTTAACAAAATTTTTTTTTTTTTGTTATGTTGAACATAGGCCGACGACCACGGTTTGAGGTTGTCAGAATTTGTAGCTTATACACAAAAACACAACAATTGACGTTTTCTCCTTAGCTGGGTGAACAGGGAAAACGATACAAGATCAAGAATATGGAGGTCGATATGAAAATGTTGTACAGCTTGTGTTCGGGGTATGGGAGGGTCGGTCGTTGGCCACAACATCAATCAACAATAGTTTTTAGTAAGCGAAAGTAAGTCATAACATTACGGAATAAATTTTTGTACTGCGGATAACAAAGTCGCAGATTTCAAAAATTTTAATGAATGTCGCAGTACAAAAGTGTATTACGTAATGTTATGATTTTAGCTTGACCGTGCTTCTAGCTAATAAATGGCAGTATAAAATGTCCAACAAGACAAAACTAACGTATTTTTCGCCTAGTAAAAACTATTGTTGATTGATGTTGTGGCAAACGTCCGACCCTCCCATACCATGAATACAAGCTGTACAACATTTTCATATCGACGTCCACACTCTTGTTTTGATAAACAACTAAAATGCACTTCGAGTCATATAGACCCAAAAGGGAAAAGGACACTAGGGCATAAACATGTAAATATCGTTTTGGGGTACTTTTCCATACCCCATGTTATACTTTTGAAATAGGGAATTTTGCAAATTGGTTTTGAGGAAAGGGGTATAATACCCCAGAAAGAGGTACGTCTGGCCACCCTAACATAAATACCCAATATTTGCACAGAAAATGACGGATAAAACATCATGACCCACCAATCTTGAAAAATTCACGTAAAATGCGAGAAAATTGAGAATTTCTGGTCAAAAAATTTCTGGTGCCATATATATTTTATAATAAACGATAAACTACCCCGAAGCACTCAGGGTGGTAGTACTAACGTTCTTTATAAACTAAAATTTTGTCACCAGCTCATAAAACACTGGACTGTAGAATGACAGTGGTAATTAGAGATTGTGATAGTGACAGGCAGGTACCCGACCCCCTTGACATACAGGTCTTAAAAGCATTTCTATTCTCCGAGTTTAAATAGAGCAGGATTAGCCTAAACAAAGATCCAATAACAGACGACAAAAAACGACAACCACGATATAGCTTAGTTTTTCGGCCGAAAGTAACAGCTTTCAAAGGAGCTTTCCCACTTTTTAACTAACTAAGTATTATGATTCTAAATTAAATTTGCATCAACACTGGTTCAATGTATATATAGATTTCTAATACACCACTCTTGATTTCTAAAACGAAAAACTAAACTTACCGAACTTTTGTAAAACTGTCTGGTACTATATGATGACAAAACATTATCCCTGCGGAAATTTCAGAAAAGCAACAAGATCAACCCGAGTTAAAATTGAATCTTAAAATTTATTTAAATCTTATAATTTTCTGTCGTTTTTTGTAAATCCTAAACTTTTCAACATCATTGCAAAAATTGAAAAAGCTCCCATTGAAGCTCCCCACTGCCACTTCCAGTACGCAGATTTTCACTAAATTTCGCAAAGATCTCCCAATTAATGTAAAAAATTCAAGTTTGAAATTTTATTCCAGAAAGTTAATCCGCCTGGACATATTTTTTTTAATTAAAACTCGTCATTTCCGGAAAAATTAAACAAAAAAAAATTTGATTAAAATGGCTAAAATTATTGTAAAATTAATTAAGCTGCCACTTCCGGTGGACCGAAGTCGGCCATAAATGACTGGGATCGCCCAATTCATGAAAAAAGCTTAAGTGTGAAGTTTTATCCCGGTCAATCAATCCGTATGGGCTGTACAGGGACCAAGTTTTTGCTGAACAACAGTTTTTACTCAAAAATCCTCGTTTCCAATTTGATTATCCTAACTACAACCCGGACGGTTTGTCTGATCATAATGAATCTTTATACTTAAACTTTTTTCATAAATTGTGAAACCCCAGTGATTTTTGACTGAAATCGGTTCACTGGCTTACCTCCACAGAAAAGGAAATCATTTACAAAAACAACGAATATAAACTAAACAATTCTAAATTTAGTTTGTAACGCTATCGGTCCAGATTAGTTTTCAAAAAATTAAGCGGAAATGACGTTTATCGACAAAAAAAAAACAATTTGTCAGCAAAAAATTCGGTCTAAGTATAGCTTAGACGAATTGATTGATCGGGATGAAACTTCATTCTTAAGCCTTTTTCATTAGTTTGAACATCCCAGCGATTTTTGGCAGACATCGGTTCGCCGGAAGGAGCAGCTTCCATAGAAGTTTTCCGTTGTTTTAAATATTTCAAAAAATTATGAAAAAACCATTAAAGACAAAAGCTTTAAACAAAATTTGTTGTTTCGGCATTTCTACTGTCCAGGTGGATGGACCATTCGGAATCAAACTTTATACTTAACCTTTTTATATTAATTGGGAGATCATTGCGAATTTCGATAGAAGTCTGTGTACTGGAACTTACAGTTTCAATGGGAGCTTTTTTAATTTTTGCAATGATGTTGAAAAGTTTAGCATTTACAACGACAAACGACAAAGAATTGAAAGTTTCAAATAAATTTAAAGATTAATTTTTCGTCAAGGATTGATAAAGTTGGTTTTCCGAAATTTTCGGATTTTTCGCTTTAGACATCCAGTGTGGTGTATTCGAGATATATGTATACTTTTGTGGTAAAAGAACGTCGGGTGTTAACCACAACATATTCATGGGTGTGTAACAAAATCCCGGTTTTCAATATGCCGGTTTTCAAAATCCCGGTTTTCAAAACCCTGGTTTTCAAATTCCCGGTTTTGTATAAAAAAATCTCGATTTTTTAGAAATTCCGGTTTGAATTTTTAAAATTTGACATGTGGGAAAATGGGACTCTTAAATGATTTTTTGACAAAATTCGAAAATGAGTTTACGATGAAGTTCTAGAAAATGGCATCTATCATGACATTTCACAAAATTCTAATAATTTTTTAATTATTTTTTAATATTTATTCGTTAATACTTGTTTATTAACATTTAATTTTACGATATGCTGCGACAAACTAACTAAACATACTGAAGGTTAAATCTAAAAATTTTAAGATGCCAAAAATGATATTTAACATGATAAAATCATATCAGAGTTTCAGTAATTTTGTGATGTGTCAAATGCGTTCACTCCGTTAAAATTATGATTTTACGAGACAAGTTGCCAACAGCTATAGGATCTGGAAGAGCTCGTAGTATCATGAAATGTATAAAAAAGCGAGCGATTTTTTAAAACTAATTAAATACTTATTTAAGGTATTTGTGCTTTTAGTATTGGCTGCTTTATGAACAATAAATAAATATTATTTAGTGGAAGTTGAGATTTTCGTTGTTGGTCATCGGTCTCACTAAGATTTTCGGACAGATCTCGAACTAAAAAATCGAGAAAGTTTTTATTAGGAGTTGCCGCCAATTTCGTTTCACAGATTTCCTCTACATTCCACTAGGGTTTTACGTACGAGGTTATAACCATCCATTCTAAGTGGTAGCACGTTTATTTAGCATTCGTTTCAACACTCATCGTTTGGGGGGCTATTTTTTACCACTTAGTTGTAGATGGGCGGACAAACCATATGTGCAAATCGTGAATAGCAATAAGCAATAGCCATAAGCACAGCGTTCTCATATGAAGAAGTTATACCACATGATCGTTCTCCATCTCCAATCATTCACAAAAAAAATCAAGTCACGGGTTTTCTATAAGACATTCAAAAAAAGAAAATATAAAGTGTGTCTCAGCAAGAGCGCCGGATTTAATTTAAAAAAAAACACATTTATTTTTAATTAAACAAACATTTTTATTTCAACATAAAGAAAAATAGTTCCTATTAAACGTGAAATACAACATCAGGCAAATGGCCACCACGAAACCTCTGGCACAGGGTTATTCTTTTGTTGAAATTTTGAATAACCTTTTCGCATAAATGTGGCTGTATTTCTCCAATAACGCGCCATATTTCCTGGTGGCCAATGTTGATTGCCAAGTCTGCAGTAACACCATTATTTCACGTGCTGTGTTGCAGGTCGCGCCGTCTTGTTGCAATAACATGTCCTCCACATCAATTACATCCAATTCGGGTTACAAAAGCTCCGTTAACATTTCGTGATACCGCACTCCATTAACAGTTAGCCCATTTCCAGCCGCATTTTCAAAGAAATCCACCAGCCCAAAATGCACACCAAGTTTGAGTATCACACGAGCACCCCAGCAAATCCACAATCACACAGATTTCCTTACTGTGGCTATATTTTCGAGTGACCGACAAGGACGATGACGAACAATGATCTTCTGATCCATCAGCGTAAATTTGGTCTCAAATTTTGTAATTAATCGCCTCACTGTCGATTCATTTAGTGCATTATTGCGACCGAAAACTTGACGTAATTGGCGAACTGTTTTCACAAAACTTTCACCATTTTTGTAATGTCTTTTTACAATAATTAAACGTTGTTGGTTTAAATAATTCTCCATATTCTTGAATCGCGTGGTCTGTACGTGACAACTGTCAAAAAATATCACCGTACAACTCGTATTAGTAAAATGGCGGCAAATTTAAATCCGGCGCTCTTGCTGAGACACCGTTTATAGTTATAATCTAATGAAATTTCTTTAAAAAGTCACCAAACCTCATGTGAAGAGTACCCCTGATGCGTGCTTTGTCCTCCAAAAGAAATTTAACCTGTAAACTTTATATATATTTTGTTTCCCTCGTTTCTTAGGAACCCATTTTACATACATATAATTTTAGCATAATTTACTATTTATTTTTTAATTTTAATTTTAACTAGATTTTTTTTATCAACCAGGATATTCACCCACTATATTTCATTCTCTATCAAGAGGACATTCACACATTCTTTTCTACACTAGACAAACAATCTATATAACTAATTATTTACTCAATTTAATTTTAAATTGTATGAACCATATAATAATAATAATTTGTGTGTAATATTAATTTAATTAATAAAAATATATTATGTACTTTTAAATTTTAGCCGTGTTTTGCAAATAGAAATAAAACTATTCAATTGATCTTAATTAATTAGTAATAATAAATTTAAACTATATTTAAGTTTAAACAAAAAACATAGAAATTAAAATTTAATTAAATATAGCGTTACGTGGCATGTAACCGTCGTCGTTTTACCTTTTGTGCGCTTCGAATTGAAAAGATCTTCTCTCATCCGTTTGCGATCACAATATTTATCACTTGGTACACTATATTTAATTATAATTATATTTTCAATTGACGACGCTTATGCTTTTCAATGCTTATAATTTGTAGGTGACGCGAAGTGGAATTTATTTGCCAAAATAAATTTCATTAGAATTATAACACTCCTCTACTTGTATCTACTTTTCACAAATACCCCTCTATTTTTATTTGGTAACTGAATACAGAATGTATATTCCAATCAAATAATATTATCATCTAGTACGAACTACATGGTATGTTCTATATATATAGACAATATTCCAATGTAGTAATACAACATCAGTCGTCGCGACCTGATGAGAAGACTGATTTTTTCAAATCAATAGTCTCATTTGTTCGAAACTGATTGTTGTGATTCTTACACATTAGCCATCTATAAGTCAAAAATTCAAAAATAGTACGATTTAATCATTTAACCTGAGTGTCCCGATACCGGAGGTGTGTTTTAAAAATTATACAAACAAAACAAAATCCGTTTCAAACGCAGATAATAAACGAAAATTAAAAACAAAATTTTTTGTATAGGTCATTGACCGAAGAGAACAACAATAATACATTTAATTATGTTGGTTTTAATTTGTTCATCATTACGCCTATCGTTTGAGTCATCGTTTATAACAAATTTAATGTTTAATTGCATATATTGATAAATGCAGCCGTAACAAAGTTTCATCCTCGTGATCAGTCATTCCGAACCTTTTAGTTTATAGTTGTTTCGCTAACGCTAAAAAAAGAACTATTCAAAAATTATAACATAACTGGTGACCAATACCGAAAAAATCAACTTCATTCAAATTATTATGGTTGTTCTTAAACCGACTGAATATAGGCCATTCTCGGTATGAGGATCCCATTACAACCTCTTTAAGATTCGATTAAGAAGACGCTAGAAACAGATCTGTCCGAAAATCTTAGTGAGACCGATGGCCAATACGCAAAATCTCAACTTTCACTAACTATTATGGTTGTTCGTAAACCGGCTGAATATATATAGGCCATTCTCGGTAAGAGGCTGTATAGTATATATTATATGTACATTATAATAAAAACTCTTAATGATCTAACTACTAACTAACTTAACTTCGATTTTCTTAATAAAAATTTTGAAAGATTGTAAACAAAAGTAGAAAGTTCAGTTTAAATTCGAAACGGTTACAATTGTTCCTTTAACTATGAAAATTTGTCAAGATAAAGAATAAATTTGGGCTTACTTCCGAAATCTATTATGAAAAATATTTTTGTTTGTTGGGCTGACATCATTAAAATGTCGGGATACACGATTTTTTTGAGCTGACGTATGAACACGTGTCAGAAGTTATAGATTTCGTGTTGCCAGCGCGTTTTTTGGGCTGACATTTGGTAATTTACATAATGTTATTGTTTTTGAACGATTATTTTCATAATAAATTTGGACAATCAAAATACGTTGTTGTGTTATTAGCGACCCCATGATGATAAATGGCATATTTTTCACGTTTCATATGTCAAAGAATTTATTAGAACAGATAACATTAAGTACTAAAATTCATCGATTGACAACCAAGGACCAACAGTGCTCGATAGTGCTCTTCGGTTTTGTTATTACCACTACTTGCGAGTATAGGTTTGGTTCTTACATTTTACTAGCATGAGGTTTTGGCTCGTTTTTTGCGAAAGTTTGGATAATTTTTCGGGCATTCTTGATTTTTTTTCGTCTTTTATCTCTTAATGTTTCAGCTCCTTAGCTATTTCAATAGGTGTAGTTTTCGGGATGTGGCTTCTTTGGTAATATTTCTGCGTACGATTAAAACTTTAACAAATTTTGTATTGCGATATTAGAAAGCTATTTTTTCAATGGCTCTATTTTAACTCTCTTGCTACATATTTCCTTGAAATTATCCACATCTTCCACTTTTTGTTTGTTATTAAAAGTAAAAATAAGTAATTGAATCCCTCTTTTGTTAATTTGAACTCCTTGTTCTGTTTCGATTTTTCTTTCTTAATGATGTTTACAGCATTTTCTATTAGATAACCCTTTTGTTTGAGATCCTTAATAATTTCCGCTTTTGTGCAGGTTGGGTAGCCATAATTTTGATTGGGCGATCATTATTATCCCCATAAGTACACCATTGATGTTCCTCGGAATTAATCGTTGTAGTCAAAGCTCTATTCGAGTAGGTTTCAGAGTCTGCAACATTAATTTTCCAGACGCCATTGTTTAGAGGTACGAGTTTGTACTAGGCTACCGTAATCGACTTTGATTGTATGGTGAGGAAATTTGGTATCCCGACGCCATTTATTGATGTAGGTGATTTCTCTTTTGGTTTCTTCTTCTGGAACCCTCTTTTGAAGTTGAGCTTTTCTTTTCTTGCTGGGTCGTTTATTCCGTTTCAACATCCAATTTGTCTCTCTTTCTAATTCTTCGTCATCAGTATGGAATAGGTTAATGCCATCATCGATTGCAGGTTAAGTGTCGTTTCAAGTTTTTTGGGTTCTTCATTCTCTTTCTTTAAAATTGTAAATCCTTCTTTCAACTTAGCTGTAACCCCAGAATCCGTTGGGCCAGCCTCCGCAAAATGTGGGGCATCACATTCCGTAGTTGATGTAATCATTGCTTGTTTTTGCCAAGTTATACCACTGGCATTTGCTCCCTGGTCGTACTTTGCTACTACCAAAATAGTACCACCTCTCGCGACATGGTTTTAGAAAATTTATAACAGTATGGAGAAATCAAAAGATGGCCATTTTGTGTAATTTTAAAAGCTGTAAATTTCGTGCGAAGATGGTTCGTACATTTAAAACGATCGGACGCACACCACATATCCCTAAACAAATGTTGACCTCCATTAAATTTACGATTTCTTCGGTTAAGTATTATGTATGTGTAGCCTTGAGATAAATCTGCATTTCTTTACCACATAACATATTAATATTTCTTTTATCATAAAGATTTATCTTAAGTATGTCCAATTGGACTATCAATGATGATGGGTATATGGAAAATAATAAATATAATTTTAAAAAACAACAAATAATTTTTATTAATAAGATTTTTTATGTATCCATGGATGTAAAAGGTACAAACGGAAAACACAAACGACACATAAAAATGATAAAGAAAATTTATAAGACCGCGAATAATATTACATACATTTATCTATTTTATATCTTCTTCTTGGCCGTTTTATTACGTGAGTCGTATATGTACGTACATGCCTCGCGATTTTTTTTTTAGTTTTTGTGTGTGCAAAAGGATATATCATTGTTCAAATTTATATAAGAATAAAAACGTTTTCTTAGTTTTTGCTGTAACAATGGTTTTCCACTATTATATAGACGGGTTACAATATACAAAAAAAAAAAAAAAATGAAGCAAAACAAAAAATTTGTAATCAGAGAGAATTGTCCGAGTGTGTAAAGATACCGCACATAATAATCTATTTATACAACAACAACAAGTATAAGAAAAGAATTCTTAACGTTGGAAAATGAAATCTTTTTACCAAGTCATAGAAGATTGTGTTCGTTCGTTTATTTAATTTTTTTTATATTTTTTTGTTGTTGTTCAACTTTAGCGGATCTAATTTAAATAATTATTTGGCCTTTTATATTTATAACATTTTATATATTTACAAGAGTACGTACGTATAGCATGACGGTTTCTTGGTCAGCCTTTGATACGTAAATTACCAGAAGAAATATTTAATGATTGAGGTAAAATGTAATTTGCGTGATACAAATTTTTGTGTTTCTCACCATGCCCGTTGATGATAACGATATATGTATATGCGCGTTCAACCGGAGGGCCACTTTTACGAGTAAATCAATTCGCCTTATAAATATAACCTAGAAACTCCTAGTACCATATGGTTAAAAACAAAAACAAATTACGTTAATTTAAAATTAAATTTAAATTTTCCACGTCGCAAGTACGAATTTTATTTGTAAATTTTCTAATATTTTTATGGAAAATATCAAGTCTAGACTTTTCTTTTATATATGCATGTGCTGTGGCATGTACGAGACAGAGATATAATTTCGTTACGGTAGGAAAATTTTCTTCAATTTATACATTTTTGCCAAAAAAATTTTCCAGTATCATAAATTTAATTTCCAAATGTGTTTCTACTACATACCTTCCTGCTACGATTATAATCCAATAATTATAACTTTGTAACATAAAGTCTTTAGATTTATTTATTAAGAAAAGTAAAAGTCTAATAAAATAAAATAAAAGTTGCGCAATATCCAGGTGGATTGTATAATCTGTATGTACATAGTTAAGTTGTACAGAATTTCTTTTGTGTATGATAAAAAAAACCGCGATTTGTATTTTTCGGTTGAGTTAAGATTTTTATTTAATTTTTTTTTTTGTTGGTTTTGCTTTCTGTCAGAATATTTTATTTTGTTTTTGACTGTTAAATCGGATTACGAGAGTGACCAGATGTTTTATATTTCTGTTGAAGTTATACGTTTTAATAAAATTATTTGAAAGAAGTTAATCCTGAAAATCGTTTTAGTTACATCACAAAGAACAGTAGCATTTCGATTATGATGGAATGTCTATACAGACTATGATTGCTCATTTAAGCTTACAACGATAGTTTTTGATTCTACATGGAATAATAAGTAATATTCGATATATTTTATAGACATTTTAAAGAATATGGATCGGTAAAAGAATGGCTTGCTAACTTACCAGAACTTAAACCACAAGGTTTTGTATAGTTTTTTCCAACTCGGAAAATCTTCCTCAAATTCGGGAAATACTAAAATTTTATCTGCGATTTTTCGAATTTCCATGAGGCTTTTCGGGTATGGTACTTTTTTTTATTTGGCACTAGTTCCAAAAATTTGGTGCCATTTACAATTTTAATGTTTTACATTTTTTAACACAATAATTTAATTTTAATTTCTTTTCATACACCTAGCACACATCGATCCCCGTTCACACTTCTATCTGATTTGTTCTAATAAATTCATACACATTCTTATATCCGTTCATTCCCATTCATAATAATTCAGTCAAACTACTTGCACTCAATAGAACATCGAACATTTGTCTGCTCTGGTTAAATGCAGAACATTTCAGAATCAAATGTTCGATGTCCTTCACATGCAAACAGGTTTCACATAATTCACACACAATAAAATTGCGTTTCATCAAACATTCTTGTCAATTTCCATGATTCAATCTCACTCGTTCCATAGTTCGTAACATTCTAGTATCTCATTTGAGCACCTTAAAGAACGGTTGCCTCAAAGGAGACCTAACCAACTCAAGGCACTTCTTATCTTTCATCTGACATTTTTCAACGAACTCTCTCTCCCATTTTCTCGACAGATTCATCTGAAACATGCGAAGTACGTCTCTGGCATCTATGAATTCAAATTCATTTACATCCTCATTTAAAAAACTCCATTTCGCAAGCATATCGGCTCGTTCGTTACCCACAATCTGTAGGTGTGAAGGTATCCATTGAAGGATAACCTCCCTCCCACAAGATTGAAGATACTTATACAGCATTTCATTTACCCTTTCTAATTAGTTTCAACCCTCTCCGGGAGTCAGAAAATAACACTATTCTCCTTCTCCCTTGTGTCATTGCCAATTTGATCCCTTCCATAATCCCTATCAATTCTATATTCATTATTCAGATACTATCATGTACTCTTACCATTTTCTCTTTCTTCATTGAAGGAATATAAATTCCCACACCTACTCGATCATCATTTACACTTGCATCTGTATACACTTCCACATGTGCATCATTAGCATTTTGCAAAAATCACTCTTGGCCGCTAACTCATTCATCATTGCTTTTGTTGTGTCACCAAACTGCAACCGCACTATTAGATTGCTCGGAGGGACTTTCGGATTTGCCGGACGAATCTTGGAGAATATGTTAATATTTTCCAAGATAACCAGTGAACTTTTTGTCTTAGTTCATTCACACAGTCTCTCGCACGGTGATCGATCCCCTCTTATAATTAAGAGGCGAATCACCCAATTCAGACCACAGAGTGTGTATTGGTGTTGAATTGATCGCTCCCAATACCACTCTGGCACACGCATTCTCCACAAACATCAATTTTTTAAGCCCAACCTTGGACTCATCACCATATATAGTCATTCCATACGCAATTTTAGTCGACACTAGCTCCTTTCGTAACATATCAGTCACACCCGGAGGAGCTCCTCATTTCGGTTTGCTCACCCTTTTAATCACGTTCAATCTACTCTTACAATTACCCGTCAATTTTTCCATATGCACTTTGAAACTCATTCTTCTTTCAATCCAAATTCCCAAATACCTAGTCAATTTCACACACTCAATTCGCTCATTATATACTCGCACATCAACCATCCGATTCGTTCTAAAAGCCATACTACAACATTTACTCGAATTTACCCTCCAATTCAGTTCACTCAAACATTCGGTTACCTGAATCATACATTCTTGTGCCCGACTCAAGGTATGGTACTAAAGGTCATCAAATCAGTTTGTGATTTTTGCTTGTAAGGTAAGAAGGAAAATAATAGATTACGCTACTCTCCGCAAGTGGCAGCATTATCACAAAAGAGAATTACTTACCAGCGGAAATTTTTTATTCGTTTTGTATCTCTTTTTCACTAAATGAAACATTCCCAGCGGAACAAAATATTAAAAGTAACCCTTAAAATGACAAATTGATTGTTCTCCGAAGTAATGGAATCGGTAAATGAAATCTTGAAATTTAACAATGATCCGTCTTTCCGCCATTTCTTCAAGAATGACGATGAAATTTAGATAGTTGTATTGATCAGGGATTTTAAAGTAAGTTTTAGACAAAATTCTAGGATCTGTTCATGATGCACTAAACTTGGCCATGTTATAACCAATCCTTCTGAAAATTAATTTTTTTTTGTATTTATTTACTTTCAGTTTTTGGCCAATATATCAGAAACTTCCATTAGTAACCAATACTTTCGGTTGTTTTTCTAATAGCTTAGGTTATACCAAGCCTACATGGAAAATTTGGGGAAAATTTATGGATCAGAATTTTCACTATAATTTTTTGACTTTCTTCGGCCATATAAGTTATTTTCAGTTGTTGGCCAATATTTCAAAAACTTCCACTAGTAACCGATACTTTCAGTATTATATAACACAGGAAAGTCTCTTTCGTGATAGTGCTGCTACTTGCGGTGAGTGGTTTAATCTATTACAAATAGATACGACGGAGAGACTAGCGGACAAATTTCCGCTATCTTATACAGCATCGTCTTCGGTAAGTAGCTTTTGGAATTAAATGATTCACAGGATTCGACGATTCGGATGTGAAAAATGATGCTGGAAACAATATTAGTGATGGTTTAAGACCGTTCAAACAATAAGGCATACAATAATTTGTATTTGGTATATTTTCAGAATTTACGGCTTTCTTCACAAAGAATGACGTGTCATGAAAAAAAAAACAAACAAAAATATTCCAATATTTAACTTACTGCCATCTATAGTCAAAGATCGGAACCGTCGATATATAAAATGACGTTTTTAAAGCAATGATGCAATTGGTCTCACTGGCTAAAGTATCTTTAGTATGTCAATAGTATCCAACAAGACCTTTGCCCTTTTCTTTTATTTAATACGATAATATTTTTTTAAATAATTATACGAGAACTAATTGTACAAAGTAACACTTTACCCGAATTTGTGCAAACCCGCGTCAAAATTTAATGAGAGTATTAAAAGAGAGTAGAATCTGACTCACACCAACACATTTTATTTGATAATCAAACTTTCCCTTCAAAGTTCAATTTTTATGAACCTTTAAATTAAAAAGGAAACTTTTATTTCGTGTCAAAATCCAACAAACAGCCCACTTCATTCAAGAGAGTGATACATTTTACCGGGCAATTTTGTCGCAATTGCGAAATACAATGGTTAGGTTAGCTTTTTACACTCTTCAATAGTCTCAGTAAAATTTGTCCAGATAATCTTGAAGAAGCTTTTTATAAATTGGGTTTAAACTTCGGCTTTGACTTTAGCTGTTTGAAATGATAGTTGTTTAAGATGATAGATGGGTGAAAAAATGAAAAGAGGGAACGATTTAAAGATGATTAGGAGACAAGTCAACAAGGTTGTAAGCCAAATGTAAATTTATTCCGCTTTCGGAAGTGAGAGGCGGCCCCTGACCTCTGACGAGTAGAATATTACCTACTTTCGAATGAAAGGTGATTTGCGCCATCTTTGGTCCAATTAGATGGCTCGGCCACGTTGCAAAGTCCCCACATCAAGGTATGATTGAGAAAGTGTTCGAACAACAATCAATCGGTGTGTGGCGTAGATGGCTTTAAAGACGCCGACGCCACGTTACTTATGTCCGATCAGTTCTGGAGTATACTTGCCAAGTTTACTTCCAATTTTGTCATTGCTCTCTAAATGAATCGAAAGTGTCCAAAGATATTTTTTTGAAAATTTGAATTTATTGGTTCAACCGATTCAAGGTAACTGCAATATCCAATCAACGTACCTAATGTATTAGTGTTTTAAGTTTAGTTGTGAAGCTTTATAGGAAAAAAATACTAAAATTAAGTAAACGAGATTACCACTTGGTGGGCTAGCAGCAGATCAACAAGAAACATGAGTTGGTGACTGAATCATGAGTTGGTTTCAGTGTTTTAGTTAAAATAAAATTCTAATAGAGTTCGTTGTAAAACGAGACAATCAAATGAGGTGTGTGTCTGATCATCAAGTCACGATTCGTTCAGTTTGAGTAATTTTAATTTGAATCAATTTTAGAAATCGTAAAAGTGGTTGCATAATGCCACTATCTATAGAAATATGCTATGGAGCGAAGTCTTTCAACCAGATGGCGGAGGTTGAATATCGTTTTATTGTTCTGGTAAATTAACTCGATTCTATCGGTTTGAGTAGTTTTATGTTGAAATAAAATCTGAAACTCGAACTCTTACAGTTTATTGTAAAATTTTATAAGGATTGGTTACGACACAACATTGATAAATGGCATAACAGTAAGAGCAGTTTTTTTGAATCACATTTCAGCTAACGGCTCAAGCTATTTAAATTTATATTGTTCTAAGAATCTGTCAAAACAATTTCAAGTTATTTGGTGATTAGTTAAAATGAATGACCTTGGGCAGGTTTCACGTAAAGCTTTGAAATGGTCCTGTAATGGTTTTCAGAAATTTTCTGTATTTTTCCGTCTGTTTGACTATAATCGCTCAACATGTCAGTGTACCACACACATGTGGAAATGTTTTTATTGCCAGAAGATCTCACTGTGTGCGGGTGTGTTGTGTATGTTTCTTCTCTTAATTATCGTGTGGAAAACCCAAAACTGCTAGTGGGAACGAATTAGAAGTCGTCGTACATGGTCAGTTTGGCTTGGAATTTTTCAATTTGTTTAGGCCACCATATTTGAAATAACATTTTTAAATATGGTAGAGTGCAATGAATTTTAAAATGCAGAAAGAAAGCAATTATACAATGATTCTAAATTGTTTGGGTTGAATCGTTTTTGTAAAAGCTGGTAACAAGCACTTCGAAAATTGAACCAAAATTTAATTTATATAGCGATATAAAATTTAAATGATTTAAATAATCAGGAGAGCATCAACTCCGATTTCCAAGTCATGTGAGGGAGAGTGAACGGTGAACACAAAAATTTTTTAATAGGCCTTTAACTATTGCAAGAAGAATCAAAACTTTTTTTGTCAAAATCGAGGAGATTCTAAATTTTGTTAATTGAACATAAATTTACCCTTTGCAGAACGTTAAATTTCTGTGTGTTCCGCTTGTATATAAAGCAAAAAAAAAACTTGTAAGTTAATTTCAAAATGGCGTGGAAAATGGACATTATTATAATGGATTCTATCCCCTGCCTGAAATGGTTCTGTCCCGACTATTTAGACTGGTAAATGAATAGAGTTGTCTTAAAATATTTTAAAAAGTCTAAAAATCTAATTGTGACTCAACGAACACTGTCATCGGTCACTCAAATTGACGATCCTAAAAAGCATTATAAGCCATCAGGATATAAAATTATCCAGTGTACTTCCTTACCATTATCACCACGAACGGCAGGCGAACTTGCGACCAAAACCTTGAAACCACACCGAGATTAGAGGTTTTCCGTACATACAATGGCTTTTAGTGAGTATAATTGCTAGATCATCCAACTTATGGATTTAAAATTTTGTAAGTTCTAAATACAACTAGATAAAGCTGTTTATGTGAAAATCGTACCAAAACGGGGAAATGGTTATAGAGATCGGTACGAAAAATCGTATAACAAAATCCTGAATTATCAAAAACCCGCATTTTTTAAAATCCCACTTTTCAAAATTCCGGTTTTCGAAATTTCGCTTTTTTACAATCCCATTTTTTGCAATTGCAAAACTTGGCAATTACTTTGGTTGATCTTGGTCATATTATGGGATCTGAGTTGCATTTTGACATGAATTTTAGGAATTTGGCCATGCTCAATAGAACATGACCATTCCTTAACCAATAATTATCAAATTTAGTATGTAAAATTGGATTTGAATTCTAACTTGATTTTTGAACGATGTTTCAGAATTCGGGAAGATTTTAATGAGAATTTAACATGAAGTTTTGGAATTAGACCATACTAAACGGAACTTTGTCAGATATAGGTTGAAAAGCTGGATTGAGATTCTTACATCAATTTTGGCTGAGATTTTGTATTTTGACCAAGTTGGATGGAACTTGGCGATTTCTTCACCAATAATGGTTATATTTGATATATCGGTCTAGATGCGGATGCATGATAACATGAATTTTGAACGCATTTAATTAATTTGGAATTGGTTATTTGAATCAGGCCATTTCTTCTTCATATTGAATATAATTTCGAAATTTCTTAACTACTTAATGGCCAAATTTTTTATGTTCAACTAGATTAGAATTTTTATGTTCATGAATTCGGAGGATTTCCTGGAGTTCGTCCATGATGTTTGGAACTACGCCCTTTCTTAACGTATTAATGTAAAAGCAGATTTCGAATTTTCACATACATTTTAGATGCAGGAATTGTACGAATTTAAGAAAGCTGGATTTGGGTCTTTATGCATCCATTTTATTCCTAATGGATTCCTAATGGATTTATTTTCTTGATTTAATTTTTATGTATACGTATACGTAAATAGAGAGCCACAAATTGTTAATAAACGGCCTGATTTCATCTGGCTTGGTAATTCCAAATTTGTTACAATGTAGGATTCTTATCCAACTTGATTCGGAACCAACTATTATTTTATGCACTACATTGTACTGACTAGAAAAAGATTATCAAAAACCGGCTTCTGATAATCGGGACTTTGAAAAGTATTAGGATTTGTAAGTCGAGCTTTTGAAAAGCGGGATTTTGATTTCAGGATTTTGAACCCATGAGTATATCTACGATTAAGCGTCCTTTCGCGTAAGTTTACCTAAAGAGCAGTTCACAGTCGCACTACATTCTCTAATGTGGCCGCCTGGCTTACTATAGTAAAGGAATCCAAATGGAAATCTCGATGCAAAATTTTTCAAATTTCAAGTCGTTTCAAAACCTACATTAACTCCTAAATTCACATATCTAGCTCTTACCGCAAATCCATTTTCACTCCTTTCATTTTCACGTCAGGAACATACTCTTAAATGGAATTTATTTACTTTTTATTATCAAAATGGTAATCTAATGTGCCTAACGTTTAGGTTCGAAAAATCTATGTTTTAAAATTATTAAAAATTTCTAATTCAGTACTTTTAGCGTTTTAAAATAAATTTGGGAATTACAGAACGAAAAACCTAAAAATGTTGCAAGTAGAAAAGGTTCTGATTTTGATTTGTGATTTGCATTTATCGAAATTTGCAAATATCGAATGTTGCACAAATCGAGCCTGTACTGTATTTTTGAAAATTGGGGAGCTTAATTTTAGTAATTTGGCCCATTCAATTTGTATTGGTATGTACTTATACGGAAATCTGATATAGGTTTCGCACACGATCAACACTCTCAAAACTGCATCCATCACTTTTCAATTATGATGCCGTAATAATCAATTATAACAATTTGTTTAAAAGTGCCTCACCTGCAAATAAATCATTCTATTCTGCTTACAATTATTATGTATAGGACTGTAATTTTCTCAACCAAACTGTTCCACCTCATCCAATTCGAACTAATAGAAACCTATTGTTAACACCAGCTTAAGAAGGAACGAAAAAGGTCATTTTATACAAAATTAACTTTTGTATATTTTATTATTGTACATAACCAAGAGCAAATGTTACAACAAAAAAAAAACATTTTCTTTAAGAATTTTTACAATTAAAATGTTTTTTATTTTATTTAAATTTGCGCGCTTATTTCAAACGACTGTTAATTTTCTACTTAATTAAATGAAAAAAATTAACAAAAAACACTTTATACTTTCTTGTTATTAACTAAACCGGCGTATATTGTTGTTATGCACAGCACAACCAATTTTCACCTGCCGTTTTTCTATTATGCGCTGTTTATACAATTATTACTCTATAAGCACAATCAATGGTACTGGTTCTCTAGGTATATAGCATAAATGGTGAAATACTGTATCCAGGAGTTGGTTTAGTCAGACGAAATTGATGAGGAAATATGCAATCAAGCATCCGATTCGTATTGTTGATTTTTTTTTTGTTACCGTGATAAATTTGTCTCGATTTAGATTGAAAATTTATTAACGATAATATACTTGAACCATTGATCCACTCTATATAGCATTATGTGCCCTATTGCGCCCTCTGTTTATATATTATGTATGTATGTAGATTAGAGAAGCAACAATAAAATTATATTGCGAGTGTATCCAGAATCCCCTGTAAATGGTACAGAAACAATTCTGAATTAATTTTCAACATTATTACGATTTGGAATAAAATGAAAATCGAGGCAATACATTTTCCAAACATTTCCTACATCTCGATATAAATAATACATTGTATGCTGATGATCATCACTTTATATAATTTGCATCTAATCTAAATATCTTTCTATATTTTATTGCTTTATATACGGAGGGAATAGCAAATTTGAACTTTCTTTTTTTATTGTAGGTTTGTATAG